>JBAPLJ010001084.1:0-648397 GCA_037832345.1 Rhizophora mangle | reverse complement strand
AAAATTAATTTTTCCTAAAAATGTTAAAAACTAAATTAAACATTGAAAACATGAAGAGTTTTAGGAGAATAAAATGATGAAATAGCTTTACGGCTGCTCCCTAGAAAATGTTATCACTCCTCTTCTCTTGATCTCTTCACATTGCTTTTCCTTGGGTTTATAGTTTTCTCTTCTTTGTTATATGGTTATGCATGTTTTTGCTCCTTTTCGTGTCTCCTTTCTAGTATGGTAGTCCCTCTTGTCAATTAGGGTTTCTTGTCTCTTGTCAACTTCTAAGCATTTTTTGGCCAATATTTAATGGTTTTAGGGTTGATATTTTATGGCTCAAATATCTTCATTTTTAGACATCAAATTAAACTTTGATCATGGGAAAGTTATAGTCATGTCTCTTAACTTTCTTTGGCCACACGAGTCACTCAATTTAGATGTTTGTACCAGACATTAAACCTAAAATACCACACTATGCTCAATTAGTAACATGACATAATCCTAATGATCTTTGGTTTTGTAATTGGATAGGATTCCTCTTCCAGTAAATCTCCAAGTCTTACCAAACTCTTCTTTAGAATTTTTTTTTTTGTTCCACCATTTATATTCTTTATGTTTTTGGCCTAAATTAAGTCTAAATATTCACTTTATTCCTTTCCTACAATTGAAAGTAAAAGAACGTAAAATTTGAATAAAATTGAACTTAAGTAAGAATAAAAGTAATAATTTAAGACCAAAATTATATGAAATTATATATCAAATTAGATCTTATCAATCGACATAATGAGAGGAATCCTATTTGTAGTCATATAAGGCAATATAATAAGAATTTGACCTTAGATCAGGCTCTTCGAAACTTCTCTATGGGAGCACATTTTGGAAATAAAATAGAGAATGGTTTAGCAAAATACAAAACAAGATTAGGGAAAAATAATACTTGCTTTTTTTTTCAATAAAAAAATAAGATGCCAAGTAAGAAACACCATAAAGAGTGCAATTTTTCATTAGGCATTGAAGTGTTTGCATTTGGTAGCAAGTCCAACAAATAGAGAATTTAGTGTTGAAGCTACAAATTGACCCAATTGTGAATGGACCTACTCTAGTTGTCCTAGATCTTGTAGTGCTTTTAGCTAAGGCTTTTCATAAGATAAATTAGAATACTACTTTGAATCAAAAGCCATTACAGCCTAAACCACCTAACCTAACTTTGACATCCCTAGTTGTATCTCTAGGTAAGGATTGACAAAGAAAGAAAAGCAACAAAGTGAACTAAGCTTATCCCTACTCATCCTTTACTCTTAAAAGTCATATTACTACTAGGATGTAGGAGGCTAATAATGGATTAGGCTCAAATATTATTGATACAATTTAGAGCTCACCTTTAAAGTCAAAAGATGCAGCACTATCCTTTGTTCCTTATTTTTAATGAATATACTTGCCTAGAACTTATGTGGTGAAAGTAAAAGGAGAATTATCCCAAACACAAAATGATTTTATTTTGATGCATAAATCATGTATAGTAGCTATCTAAGAACCTCAAATTGAAATTGAAAGAGAAAAGTGATTGAAGACATGATTTTTAAGGGGGTTTATTGAGTTGATCCATTGGGTTTTTCAAGTGGAGTTTGAGTACTTTGGGACACAAAGAAAGTTCACCTTAAGATTTTATAGAATTCACTGCAACCCATTTAGTATTGAATTTGATAATCATTAGCCTATATGAGTACTCTCATGTGTATATGCTCACCTTAACAAGCTAACTCAAGATAATTTGTGGAGGGGTTCTAAAATAGTAGCCTAAACTAGTCCTCCTCCATAGGGCTCTTATAAGTGACTTTAATTATATATTGCATGAACGCCTCATTGGCTACATTATGCAAACATGGTTTGCTAACATATGATGAAGAATGAGATATGTATAGGAAGTGATCAAACTGATTGTGCCATGTCTAATCAAATTTTAACAAAATTAGTTGTGTGTTAGTGGTTTTTGTTTATAACTTGCAAATAGGAAGATCATGCGTTGTAATTAATGGTCATTCTAGTTTTCTATTAACTTCATTTTATATTTAAGAAAGATGCATTAAATGAAGAAGTAGTACAAGATTTTTAGCTTTATATTCTCACTATTCCTTCTTATGAGTTTATTTATTTTCTTCATCTATATAAAACCTAATAATATTGATATTAGACCCAAGCTTCTTGAGAGATCTATGAGTTGAGTGAACCAAAAATGCAAACAAAAACTCTCCATGGAAACACAACAACACACAAAACCCTTAATCAAATGGAGTCAAATTAGATAATTTTAGTTAAACCACTAGTTTGATTGTGACAACTATCAAGCCAAGGCTTTCAAAATGGTTGTTCATTTGGATGCTTTAGATATGTGGGAAGCTATGGAGGATGACTATGAAGTTCTTACATACCTCATAATCCAAAAGTTGCTTAAATTAAGAATCATAAGGAGGAAAATACCAAAAAATCAAAAGTAAGAGCTTGCCTGTACTCTATAGTTTCAAGCATAATATTCACTAGAATCATGAACCTTTAATTAGCAAAGGAGATATGGTAGTATCTCAAGAAGGAATACCAAGGCAATGGGAGGACAAAGAACATCTAGATGCTGAATTTGAAATGCTAAGAATGAAAGAGTCAAAATCCATCAAGGGTATTAGTATTTTTCATTCACTCAACTCATAGAAGCTTGGCTCTGATACCAACATTGTGATAAGTTGCTTAGCATTATGAACAAGGTGAAATTACTTAGCAATGATTTTTTTTAAGAAAAAATTGCGCAAAAATATTTTGGTTACATTACTTGAGAAATATAAAGCTAAAATCTCTTCTTTAAAAGAGTCAAAGGAAATGTCAAGCATTTCCTAAGTAGAGTTAGTGAATACACTATAGGCATAGGAGCAAAGAAGATGACAAAACAAGAGAATTCTATGGAGGGAGCTTTTTAAGCAAAGACACAAAATTCAAGAGGAGGCAAAGAAAGTAGGAACAATAGGAAGTAGAACACCAATAAGCCTAGCTACAATGCAAGCAACAAAAAAGATAAGGATGAAACTTATCCACCTTTTTCCACAATATAAGAAGGCCAATCATTTGTAAAAGAAGTGCTGGTGGAGGCCATATATTTGATGTAGAAATTGTGGTTAGATTGGGCACATGGAGAAGATTTCTAAGTCATAGAAGCATGAAAAGGAAGCAAATGTCATTGTTGAACAATATTAGGAGAAGAAGTTGTTTGTTGCAACATGCTTTGCAACAAACACCAGTTCTAGTGACTCTAGGCTTATTGATAGTGGTTGTCCAAACCATATGACAAATGATCAGAAGCTTTTTAAAGAACATGATAAAATTAAGATTTACAAAGTTAGAATTAGAAATGGTGAATACATCACAATCAAAGGCGAAGGAATAATGGTTATAAAGTGCCTAACAAGTTTGAAATATATTATTGAAGTTTTATATGTTTCTAACATTGATCAAAACTTGCTTAGTGTTGGAAAACTACTTGAAAAAGGTTTTAAAATATTATTTAAAGACAAATCAATACATTTAAATGAAAATGAGAGAAAAAAGCTATGCTTTATATCTGATGAAGGAGTAGCACATAGCCTTTCCATGTAACTCAAGCAATGTAGACTTATGGCATAAGAGGCTTAGACATTTCCACCAAGCTAGACTTCCTTATATGCAAAAACATGATCTGGTGAAAGGAGTACCATTATTGGAAGAAAAGGTGGTAGACTATGTGGCATGTCAATATGGAAAATAAGTCAAAAGTCCCTTCCCTCAAATTGAAAGGAGTACCATTATTGGAAGAAAAGATGGTAGACTATGTGGCATGTCAATATGGAAAATAAGTCAAAAGTCCCTTCCCTCAAATTGCATGAAGAGCAACACAAAATCATCAACTAGTTCACATAGATGTCAAATGACCTTAGAAAACATCTTCTTTGATTAACAGTAAATAGTATATTGCATTTATTAATGATTATAATAGATTATGTCGGATTCATTTTATCAAATTCAAATATGAGGTTGCTCATTATTTTGTAAATTTAAAGTATGGTTGGAGAATCAAAATGGTTGCAAAATCTAGGTAATAAGATTAGATAATAGGAAGGAATATACTTTTAACAAGTTTAACAAATTTTGTGAAGAAGTTGGTACTACGAACCAACTTCTAATACCCTATACTCCACACTAGAATGGAGTAAGTGAAAGAAAAAACAAAACTGTAATGAAGATGACAAGGTGTCTGCTTATCAAAAGGAGCTACCAAAGAAATGGTGGGCAAAAGTTGCAAACATAGCAATATTTCTAGTAAACAAACTAACAACTAGAGTTTTATGGAAAAGAACCCCATTTGAAGCATGTTTTGGTAAAAAAAAAAAAAATAGACTTGTAGCATTTAGGAACTTTTGGTTGCCTACATTTTTCTTATGTGTCATAAGTAGAAAGAGACAAACTAGATAAGAAGGCATAACTAAGACTTATTATTAGATATAGTAGCTCATCCAAGGCTTATAAAATTTTACAACCAAAAAATGGAAAATCTCTTATAAGTAAAGATGTCAAGGTAGACACATTGTCTAAAAAGGAGTAGCACTCAAAGTGTTAGCAAAATCCTAAGGATGACATAGATGAAGTACTAATTAAAGGTATAAGGCCATTGTTTGATATTTATGGAAGGTGTAACATTGCTATTTTTGAACATGTAAAGTTTAGAGAGGTAGAGAAGGATGAAAAATGGATTAAAGCAATAAAAGAGGAGCTCAATTTGATTAAAAGAAATGACATTTAGGAGTTGGTGGATAGATCTCAACACAAAGAGCCCATAAGTGTCAATTAGGCTTACAGACCAAACTTAATGCAAATGTAAACAAATATGAAGCTAGATTAGATGTGAAAAGGTATTCTCAAGTGTTTGGAATAGATTTCTCTTAAATGTTTGCTCTACTAGACTTGATTCAATTAGAATGCTCCTTTCCTTAATAGCATATGAGGGATGCCAGGTTTACCAACTGTATGTAAAAAATTGTGTTTTTAAATGGTTATTTGTGGGAGGAGAATTTTGTAGATTAGCTAAAAGATTTCCAAGTCAAGGCAAAATAGGAGAAGTTCTACTTGTTAAACAAGGCCTTGTATGACCTTAAATAGGCTCTTAGGGTATGGTATAGCAAAATTGATGAACACTTACTAGGACTTGGCTTTGTTGAAAGCCTATGTGAAGCTATGTTAAATGTAAAAGAAATTGATGCTAATTTGATTATAGTTTCTATTTATGTTGATGACATGCTTGAGCCAAGAAGTGATGAGGAGCTAGTAAAGGAGTTTTAAGCTTAAATGGTTTAAGTATTTTAAATGATAGACCTTTACTTAATTTCCTACTTTTTAGGAAAAGAGGTGAAAAAAAATTAAGATGAAATTTTCATATGTCGAAAGAAATATGTAGGGGAAATACTTAAAAAGTTTCATATGGAGGATTATAAATGCACAAATACTTTAATGAATTTGAAGGAGAAATTTAGCAAGGATGATGGATTGGACAAAGTTGATGAAGTCTATATAGAAGCTTAATTGGTTGTTTAATGTATCTTATTGGCACCAAACTCTATGGTCATTTTGATAGTGAATAGGTGGGTTTAATTGATGACATAAGATGCACAATAGGTCTTTGTTTTAACTCTAGATCAAGAATATTATCATAATGCTCAAAGAAACAAGAAGTGATAGCTTAGAGCATTATTGAGGTTGAGCAAGTTGTAGCCACTACTATTATAAATCAAGCACTTTAGCTCAAGAAGATGCTTATAGACTTACACATGGAAGAGAAGGAGCCAATACATATCCAAATAAATAACCAAGCTACAATTTCAATCCCAAATAATCTTAATTTCCATGATAGGGCTAAACATTTTATGATTAAGTTATATTTCCTAAGGGAAATGTCAAAAAAAGGTGAAGTCAATTTGCTTTATCACAAAATTAAGGATTAAATTGCATAAGTGTTAACCAAAGCCCTATCCAAAGCTAGATTTAAAGCTTTAAGAAATAAATTAGGCCTTTACAGCTACTAAGGCAAGGAGGAGCATTGCATGAATGCTTCATCAATTGCCTTATGCAGTCATGAGCTATGTGATAAAGAATGAGATGTGTATAAGATGTGGTCAAACTAATTATGCCATGTCTAATCAAAATTTTAGGAAGTTTGTGGTGTGTTAGTGGTTTTTTTTTTATGGTTTCCAAACAGGAAGATCATGCCTTGTAAGTAGCAATCATTATAGTTTTCTATTAAAATCCTTTTGTATTTAAAAAAAAATGCATTGAATGAAGAAGTAGTACAACATTTTTAGTTTCATATTCTCATTATTCCTTCTTATGAGTTTTTTTTTTCCTTTGTCTCTATAAATACCAATAGGATATATTTGATCATTGACAAAAGTGTGGTGATTCATTAAAAATAGGTCATAAGTGTTGTTTAATTTGTTTGGAATTTTTTAGGGCCAAATTTCACTTGGTAGAATAGTAGTAATGGAGCTCATATCATATGAGAAAGACTTGATAGAGCTCTTGTGCCTTGGTAATTAAACTTTCCATTAGCAAAGCTATGCTACCTTCCTCAAGTTATTTTTAATGACTAAACTATTCTTTTGTAACATTAGTATGGCTTTAGTAGGATAAGGGACAACAACCCTTTCTTTTTGAAGTGATGTGATTGAGACCAAAAATTTAAAAGTCTTATTTAGGATCACTGAAACAACTTTACCTTGGTATAGGATTCTATTATGATGCTTTTAGTGGTTGTAATCAAGCAGAATAAGAATATCTTTGGCAATCTATTCTAAAAGAAACAAAACATCTAAAATAAACTAAATGCCATTTAGTGTTGGGATTTATCAAAATAAAATCAAAAACATATAATAGGTGGTGTCTCTTATGATTTGAACCTAAGAGGCATATGCAATGCAAAGCAGCATAACCATTAGTCTAACTACTTTAAACATTTATTTATTACATCTATTGACAAATAAACATGACTATAGCAAATAACTAAAAATAATGTCTGATGGGTTTTGAATCTAAGACTTGTGGGTCATAACAAAAGATTATTAAATGTGACCACAATAAATAACTAAAAATAGTGTTTAATGGGTTTTGAACCCAAGACCTATGGGTTGCAACAAAAGAGTGTGACCACTAGACTAAAGAGCAATTACTAATAGTTTTCATTTGCATATTTTATATGTCATTTCAAAATAAATGATAAGACATAAAGGGAAAATTGTGCCCCTAGCATTTGAACATATGACCATTTACTATATGGTCAACTTTTTAACTAGCAAAATAAGGGTACCAATTGTTTAAAAGTCACCATCACTTTTATATATACTAAGGGTCTAGCATGTGCTCAACACATAAAAATTTTACTTTTCTTCTCTTGGTATCTTTATTTTTGTATCAAGGATCCTTTTTACTATAATATTACTATAGAAATATTATAGACATTTTAGAGCACATTTCTAAATCTACACCAACTTCTCAAGGGCTTGATTTCAATAATGCAACTTGCAATCAAATGTGGTTCATTTCATCATGTGCTAAAATTTACATAAACCTTTGTTGCAAATTAGTGAGAGTTAAATTATTCCTTTAAGGTAGTAATGTCAAATACACAACTCGAAGTAATCATCTTTCAATTTTCAATATAGTCTAATTTTTTGTTACTAATAATCTTAAAGTAAAATGTTTTGAAAAGAATTGGCTTGTAACTTTGTGAAATTAGAGAGGTTTGATGGAGGAAACTTCATATGCTAGCATAAGGGAACTCATTTTCTATTAGTGTCACTTCAAGTGGCTTATGTTCTAAACACCACAAGACCAAAAGAGCTAGAAAATGAGACTATTGCTAATACTAGGAAGAGACAAAAATGGGAGAGGAATGATGAGATATGTAGGAGACACATCTTGAATGCTATGAGTGAATCATTCTTCAATGTCTACAACAATTTTCAAACTGCAAAGAAACTATAGGACAAATTGGAGATGAAATATATGAAACATGCAACAAGCAAGAAATTACTTGTCTCTAAATTCAAAAATAATAAGATGACTAATAGTGAACAAGTAATGGGATAATTTGTTAAGATTGAGAGAAAACTTAATCACTTTTCATGTCATAAGGTGTTTATGGATAAAACCATTGTTATGAGTTTAATAAGAGACAAATTGCCACCTTCATGGAAAGATTTCATGAAAAGCCTAAAGCATAAAGTATAGGATATTTCTCTTGAAAAGCTTGCAAACCATCCTAATGTAGATGAAGAGTTTTGCATACAAGAAGAAAAGAAAGAGCAAGACTCTTATGTTTCAAAAGTGCAAATTATTAAGGAAGGACAATCAATAAGTCCTCCAAATAGAGGAAGAGTCAATCTAAGTGATGTAAGAGCATCTCTTAAGAATAACTAAGAATTAATCCAAGACCAAGGCTAAGCATAAAAAATGCTCATTATGCCATCAAAAGAATGGATTGCATGTCAAACTTATTCCAATGACTAGACCTTCAGCCCAAGCTTAACAACAATCATGAGTAGTCATTTAAAAGCTCTAGATGTCTAGATTCAAATGAATTTAAAACAAAAAGAGTCAAGTTCCTTCATTAGACACCAGGATAGTCAAAGGTCAAGATATTAAAGCCTTTTCCTATGCTTTGAGGGATGTTTTAAAGTCTTTTATTTATAGTTTTCTCTAGTATTTAAAAAGATAGACTTTTGGTGAATAATTAAACTCAACCTAAGGAATTTGAAGAGTTTTCATATATGTTTTGTATCTCTATAATATATTCCATTAAGTGGTGACTTAACCCTATCATTTATGTATCTCTTGAGTGCATCCCTTAAGAGTGGTGAGTGCTATCAGCCCCATATCTCCAAGGTGGTGGATTTTTGGTTACTATTCAATCCTTTAAGTTTGGTATCAAAGTATAACCCATAGGACCTAAGTTTTCATGGCTTGTCATGGACAATGTATTGCAACTACAAAATGTGATAGTAGTGATTTTGAGATGGATGAAATGAATTGAGGAGACAACTTCATGAACTCTAGTGGTGCTAGAATTAGTATGAAGGGAAGCATGATCATGATGATGATTCTTCTAGTGTTGCACATGAAAGCCCATTTTCTAATGATTATCAAGAATCAATTAATGGCTCCTCTTTTCATTGCTTGCTTGTGAAAAGGAATCATTCCAACTTCAAAAAATTTGACATGAGATTGAAATTCCCAAATTTGAGGGAAAAATGCAACTTGATGACTTCCTTGATTGGCTGCATACTATTAAGCATATTTTTTAATATAAGAGTTTCCTTAGGATAGGAAGGTCAAACTAGTGGCTCTAAAACTCAGGAAGTATGCTTGTCTATGGTGGGAGAACTTGAAGAAATGGAGAGATTAAGAGGGGAGAAGAAAAATTAAAACATGGGAGAAAATGGAGAAGGAATTGAAAAGGAGATTTCTACATAAGGATTATCAAATGGGGATGTACATGAAAATTCTCTCTCTTGAGCAACAACTAGAAATGAGTGTGGAAGCATATACTATGGAGTTTGAACAACTCATGTTGAAGGATGATGTGGTTGAACTAGAAGAGAAAACTATTGCTTAATACATAAAAGGCCTTAAAAGGGAGATTAGTGATGTTATTCAATTGTAACCATATTGGTCTTTCAACAATGTAAGAAAGCTTGTGTTGACTATTGAAAAGCAAAGGAAAGAGGTTGAAAAGGCTACTCCAATATCATCCACTAGAACTTTTCCTTCAAATTGAGAAAGTGTTTCAAGTTCAAGGCCACACTCTTCAACCAAGTCTTCTATTGTCAAAAGTGCTTACAAGGGTGTCAAACAAGCTAGTTCTTCTAATATTAACTCAAAAAGATGCTTTAAATGCCAAGGCTATGGGCATATTGCTTCTAAATATGATCAAATCATAGAGTTGTGACCTTGGTGGAGGATGATGTTGAAGAGAATGAAGAAGAGCTGGGATACCCCATTTATGATGAAGAAGTTATTTGCACTAATGAGGGTTAAATACTTATGATTCAAAGAAGATTGTCCATCACTTCTATGCAACACAAAAATGAGTGGTTATAGGAAAGCATCTTCCATACTACTAGGTGCACTTCTTATGGAAAATTGTGTTACCTCATTATTGATAGTGGAAGCACTTTTAAAGTGGTAGCAACAAAAATGGTGGAGAAGCTAAGCCTAAAACCTAAAAAGAATCCTTGCCCTTACAAATTGCATTGAATTCACAAAGGAACTGAGGTAAGTATAAACAAAACATGCTTAGTAGAATTTTTTTATTAGGCAAAACTATAGAGATGAAGTATGGTGTGATGTTGCTCCCATGGACGTTACTCACTTGTTGTTAGGTAGACCATGGTTATATGATAGGAAATTAGTTAATGATGGCTACAAAAACACTTCCTCATTTGTAAAGGAAGGTGTTAGAATTGTTTTAGTTCCAATGAACCTAGATCTTATTCCTAAGTATACAAATGGGAAGGGGAATACTTTACCTTTTGGCAATTTTATTAAAAAGACAATTTTGGAAGACAAAGAGATGTATGATGTTGTGCTTATAGAATAATCAATTGCTAAATTAAGGGAACATAATCCAATAGTTCAACCTCTAGTAGAAGAATTTGCAGATGTTGTGCCAAAAGAAACACCCTTGGCCTACCTCCAATAAGAGATATTTAACACAAAATTGACCTAATTCTAGGCTCTATCCTCCCACACAAAACAACTTATTGCATGAATCCTAAAGAACATGAAGAATTATAATGACAAGTTGAAGATTTGATAATGAAGAGATTTGTGAGAGAAAGCATGAGTCCATGTTGTGAGGGATGAATGTAGCCATTGCATTTATGACTTGTAGATATATTGGGGCATTACTATGGCCATTGTAGAATTGAGGGTTGTTAATCTTGCTTTATAGACAACATGGGGAAAGGGATTTTGTCAAATCATTATGGGAACATAGTGGAAACTTGGCTCTTTAAAAAATTATCAAAGATGGGTGGGAGCTCAACTTGCATCATCCTCTTATTTTTTTGATGTGTATGCCTTTGGAATCAATACTAGGATTGTCATTTACAACATACATCATGTGAAGGTAATTATTATTTTGATTTTTTTACTAACCTTAGAGTCACTGGCAATTCTACCCATAAAATTTGGGAATCTCATCCACTAAGTATACATCTGTTGCTTCAAGTAGATATGATTGATGTGACTATCCTAAGGTGGCTAGTTTAATTTATGTTTGTAGTTTTTTGCTCTTCATTGTCTTTTTTCTTCTCCCATATCATATATGTGTGTGTGTAATTATCTTTAAAACATATAGCATCCTCCAATTCCATCAAGTGGCAAGGACATATTAGCTTTACTTTGGAACTTAAATTCTCATAAGAAGGTGCAAACTTTGAAGGAAAGCGATTACAAGTTACTAGTGTTTTTGGAAGATGGGGATACTGGTTCATGCTCCATATATTGATGAGCTTACTTGTACTCTTTTATACGTGATTGTTAAGTTACCTTAGATTATTTAGGATGCTTCATAGTACAATTTTTTTATTCTATATGATAAAAGTGTGAACTTTGGTTGGCACATGCAAGAGTTATAGTTATGACATTTGATTTGGTGTCAAAAAATTTACTTATCATTTGCAATGGCAACCTTAAGCATGTAGATTATTGAGAATCTTCGCTTGTTACTCTTTTTATAACTTGGAATAGAAGCAATACTCAAGGATTAAGGAAGAGAGAGAGAGATTAAGATAAGGATTTGGGAGCCAATTAACTTTATTCTCATTAGATTAACCCTATATAAGGGTCTTAGTACATAAATTTGAATTTCATAATTCAAATTCAAATATTACTTATGCATACATAAGCTTATACATAATTCAAAAGATTTCAAATTTAAATACAAAATTACAACTTAACTAGGTCACTTAGACGACTGTGAAGCTTCTTTCTCATGTCTCCCTTAACTATAATAACTAATAACTAGCTTTTGAAAGGAAAGATGACTTGTCTAGAACACATACCAGCTAGTATAGCTACAACACCATGGTTGCTATGATCTATAAGAACATCACTCCTCCTTGCTGTTATAGCTTTGCATGCCTAAGCTTTTTCTTAACTCTTTAAATTTGATTTTCTATGGTCCCTTTGCAAGTAAGTCTACCAACTCCTCCTTAGATGTGCAAAAATCAATTCCACCCCTTTGTTTTCTTGAACCCTTGTTAAAATGAATTTTTATTTTAAATTATTTGACTGTGCCATGAATCACTAGATTTTTTGAGATGGAAATGGTGGATTGGTTGTCACAATATATGCAGTAGCCTTAATTTGTTCCAGCTTCAGATTTATCGTGTCTTTTTGATCCAAAGTGCCTAGATCAAGGCTAATGCAACAACTATGTACTCTACCTTAGCTATGGATTAAGCCATTATTGATTGCTTCCTTAAGCTCCAATAGAACATAACTAATCCAAGAGTGAAAACAATCCAGATGTGCTCCTTATATCCTCCATTGAGCTTGCCCAATCAATGCTTGTGTTGCCTTTCAATTTGATTTTTTTTTATTATTTAAACATGATTCCAAAACTTATTATGCCTTTAATATACCTTAACACCCTTTTTACTTATTTAAGATATAATTCACTTAGACTATGCATAAAACTAGACAAAATACTCATATAAAATGTAATGTGTAGTTTGGAGGTTGAGAGGTATAGTAAGTAGCCAATGATGCTTTTGAATTTGTTTGTATCAGTCTTCGGTGACCCATTATCTTGTTGCAACTTGACACCAAGAGCCAATGGGGTAGCAACTTACTTTCAAACTTGAATTTGAAATTTTTATAAAACATGCTTTGCACACTTTGCCTAACTAATTAAAATGCCCTATTTAAACTAATAGGTTTCCAAATCTAGGAAGTAGTTCATGCTTCCTAAGTTTATCATCTCAAATTTTTTCTTCATCTTAGCTTTAAATTGATTGATGAGCTTGCAAGCATCTCCAATGATCTAATATCATCAACATATAAGAAGATGTAAAGAATATGTGATGCTTCAGCTTTGACTTAAAGAGTTGCTTCTGTCATACTCCTTGTGAAGCCAAGCTTAAGTAGGTAAGTATGCATCCTACTATACCACGATCTTGGTGCTTGTTTATGCATAGAGAGGGCTTTCTTGAGAAGATAGACTTTGTCTTCCTCTCTAAACTTAAAGAAGCTAGGTGGCTATTCATTAAATATTTCCTCTTACAAAATACCATTTAAGAAGGCAGTCTTAACATCTATTTTGTGTAGCTACCATTGTTTGTGAGTTACCATAGCCAGAAGGAATTTTACAATATCTAATCTAACCATAAGAGCAAAGGCACCAATGTAACTATGAGAACCCCTTTGTAACTATCTTGGCCTTAAGCTTATGTAAGGTGCCATATACATTTGATATGGTTCTATAAATCCATTTGACTCTTATAGCCTTTTTGTTCTTTGGCCTTGACCTAAGAATCCAAATATTTTTCTTTGTTTTTTTTTCAATTGCATGAACTTCCTCAGTAAGTATTATTTTTCAATAGCTCTCCATCCTAATATATTTGCAACTCCTTCATAGTCAATTGGTTTCAAATATGCCTCATTACATCTTTCATACACCTCAATAAGTGATCTGGTGCCCCTAAAAGGATGATCATCAACATCTTCTTCCTTTAAAGAATTTGATTCTTCCACCAAGGGAGGTTATGAGATTAATGTTTGGTCAAGATCATTATTGATAACAAACCTTTCCTAGTCACATCTCTTAGTTTCATCAAACTTTAGATCTCTACTAATAGAAATTCTTGTTATGACAAGATCATATACCTTGTAGGTATTAAGTGTGTTTGTATAACTAACAAATATTGATATAAGGGCTTTGTGATGTAAGTTAACTCTTTTTCTTTAAGGCATACAAGTGTAGCATAGACTTCCAAACACTTTAAGATGTGCTAAGAATGGGTAGATGCCAAACCAAGACTTATATAGTGTGGAGTTAGTGAGAGCTTTGGTAGGCAACCTATTCAACAAGTAAATTGAGGTAGTAATTGCCTTATACCAAAATTGCTTAGGTAGGCTTTTCTCTATTAGAAGTCATTTGGCCATCTCCAAATATCTATTTTTCCTCTCATTTGCCCCATTTTCTAGGGTGAGTAAGGCACAGTAAGATATTATTGGATGCTTGTTGTGCTACAAATTTGTTTGAATGGCTCAGATGTATATTCTAAACCATTTTCAATCATGATGGCTTTGATTGGAAGGCTTGATTACATCTTAACCCAAGCCTAATACATTTGAAAAATAGCTAACACTTCAATCTTCTATTCAAGAAAATCCAAGTAAACTTGGAGAAATCATCAACAAAAATAATATAGTATATGCTTTTATTTAGGAACTTAGATCTCATAGGACCATAATAGTCACTATGAAAGAGTTGCAACTTGTTCTTTGCTTTAAAAGATGCACCTATTGAGAATGGTAGTCTGGATTGTTTTCTAAGTTAACAGTCTAATAAATAGTTTTGGAGTCTACAATCTCTCGCATATCATGATCCAACTTCTTTCTCTACATCTTTTAAATGCCATAATAGTGATAGTACCCTTTTCTTTTTTTGTGCCAAAGCACTAATTCATCAACTAATGCTACTAGTACAACATTGTGAGCCTTTTATGCATCTAAATGAAAAGCTATACCCTTTATAGGAACCTTGACCAATTAATGACCCCTTTCATCAATAATAACACAACAATTATCTTTAAACAACATATAATATTGCTTTTCTAGCAGTTGTCCTACATTGAGTAGGTTATGGCTCACATAAGGTTCATAAAGTACATCTTGTATAAGTTTATACTCAAGTCTATCTGAATAATAACTTTACCTCTTCCTTAAGATTGAATTAGTTGTCCATTACCAATCTTGATTTTAGATTAGAAGCACTTATCAATGTCCTAGAAATTTTGCATGTTTGGAGATATGTAGTTAATACAACCATTGTTAGCAAGCTAGGTCGTATCCTTCTTGTTGCTAGAACTAAAAGTAGCAACAAATAGTTACTCCTCTAGTGTCTACTCCTTATTAGCCATTTGGGCCTACTATTGTTTTTGAAAGGATTGCTATTGCTATTGCTTGCCTCTATGCCAGCATATTTTCTCTAAATGTCCCTTCTTGTTGCATACTTAGCAAACCAAATTAGGTCATTTCTAACAACTTTTAGACTAGTGATTAGTCTTTTTGCAATAATCACATGGGAAGTATTGCTTTTTGCCTTTAGGCTTGATATTTTTCTCAACCTTTTTGTCTTGCTTTCCTTGCTATTTTCTCCTTTGTTAAAGACATTGTTGGTGCTTTACAAAAACTCCTTCTGTTTTCTTTTCTTGTCTCAATAGCCTCCTTTGTTCTTGAGCTTGAAAAGCATTGATGAGCTCAAGTAGTCTAATGGTGGTCACATGTTTGGAGTCTTCCAAAGAATAGATTTTTACTTTAAATCTCTCTTAAACATAGATAAGGACTTTCTAAACAATGCTCTTATCTAGAAAGTTTTCTCCTAAAATCCTAATTTGAAAAACCACCTTAAGTAGGCTATCATTGTATTCCTTGATGGTTTCCATTTCCTTCATTTTTAAAGGTTTAAACTCTCTTTTAAGGTTAAGGATTACATATTTTTGGTCTTTTCACTATCAAAAAACTCTCACTTCAATTTGTCCTAAGCTTGCTTGTTGTCTCACATGCCATTATCCTATTAAAGACAATTTTAGATATTGTACATTGAATGCAAGTCAATGCCTTGTATTGCTTTGCAACTTTCTCACTATGTTGGTTAATCTAAGCTAGAGAAGGGTTGGTTGGTAATGGAGGTGGTTGTGTACCTATTTTTGTGACTTACCATAAATCAAGGCTCTAAGGTCTGCTTTTATAATCATTATCCACTAAGAATAGTTCTCTCTAATGAATTTATGAGGTGAAAGAGGAGAAAAACTAGAGGAAGTCATCAAATTTTAACTTCTTTTTTTGGTTCAATAACGATACTCTCATGATTTTTTTTTTTCGATCCTCACATCATATTTGCTAATATGCTCTCTTTTCTCTTCATCCTTGACAAGTTGTAGGTCTTTCGAGTGCACCTACTTTGATACTAGAGTGTAGGTTGTTAAGAATCTTAGCTTATTGTGCTTTCAATAACTTGGGACAAAAGCAATACTCAAGGATTAAGGAAGGAAGAGAGATTTAGGTAAGGATATGGGAGCTAATTAACTTCATTCTCATTAGATTAACCATATATAAGGGTTTTAGTACATAAATTTGAATTTCATAATTCAAATTCAAATATTGCTTATGCTTACATTAGCTTATTTGACACTTGATTACTTAAGCTTGTACATGATTCAAAAGATTCCAAATTTAAATACAAAATTTCAACTTAAACAAGTCACTTAGGCTACTGAAAAGCTTTTTCCTTAAGTCTCCCTTAACTGCACAACTAACAAGTAGCTTTTGGAGTGAAAGATGGCTTTCAAGGGGCTAGAATGCATGCTAGCAAGTTTAGCTACAACACCATTGTTGCTATAATGTGTAGGAACATCAAAGCAAGCCATTATTTGGTAGCTATGTTTCCATTGAATACATTAATTTTGCAAATAGAATTGAGTTTTTCACATGTTAACTAAGATACTTTCTATTTGTGAACGTGAAATTCCACTATTATCTTCTCATAATGTCAATCAATAAACCCAACTTGTATAAAGGTTGATCAATTGCATCCAATTTTTTGTTATTGGTTTTGTGCATTGTAGTACTTTAAGACAATGGGACAAGGGCTATTCCTAAGAGCCTCCTAAATCAACAATGCAAGTAAAGTTGTAATGTTGTCATCTAGTGAGCTTGTTATAGGCATAAGTTTCTCCTCACTTTTTTGTTCTTAAGTTTTAACATGCACAAGTGGTCCACTTATCTTTTCCTATTTTCTACCCCCATCCCACTTTAGGTGTTTGAGTTTAACAACTTGGTCTTTGTCCCGCCATGTATGGGCACGATTGATAGTTGACATGCACACATTCAGCATTTTCAAGAATAACCCTTAATAAAGGAATATTTTAAATTCAAATATGTGTTTTAGTAGTTACTGCATAAAACTTAATTGACATATTTTCATCACAAACTAGGTTCGAGCGACACAATTTTGAAGCATTAGTGTGAAAGGAAATGCTTATACACTTTTATGGGACATATAGGTTTGTTCCTCAAGCTTTTTCCTCTTATGTGCCATTCTCTTGTTACATTAAAGATCAATTTTCTCATCACTTCTATTCTAGTCCAAAGTGACAAAATTATAAACATGGTTTTGCTTAAGAGTCTAGATTATTGGTTAATGATATGCCTATTCTAGTCTAATAGAATACATTACTGATACACCTAGGATTTTTTATGGAAACAATTTAAGGCTTAGTAGTAATACATGGATTAGGTATTCTTTCTACATCACATGATAGGTGAGTTACTTATTCCACTCAATTTCTAATTTATAATGCAGATAATCATATTTCAAAAGAATTTTTGTTTCCTTAATGGTTCCTTTTAGAAAAGCAATTTGTTATCCATTTCTACTTGTAAATTAGCTAAGTGAATTATGCCAAAGACTTCTCAAACATTTAAAATATAACTCTCTAAGCTTTCTTTGTTCCTCAAAATAATTGCTATGTTGTTGCTATTTGTCTTGCACAATAGTATATCTTTCTATTGCAATAGATCCATAAGGTTATGTGCATTGATTGGTGAAGTATTAATCAAAATGTTTGGCCACAATTCTAGCACCTATTTAGTTGACTCACATGTGACTGGAATTATTGCTAGTGGTAGTGAGATTGTTTGGCAAAGATATGCAAAGGTGATTGTTTCTGCCATTTGTCTTTATGTTCCATTGATTGAAAGGCTTAAAACTTTCACTGTAATAGAGTATTCATATATCTTGTTTGTTTTCTAACTTTAAACATCATGTTGTAAATGGGATTTGCATTCAAAGCATATAGAATCCTAGTACAAATTCACATTAGGATAGGATTAAGATTTCAAATCATATGGAATTGTATGCATTAAGATTTCACATTATGATAGGATTGTAGACTTGCTAGATCTCATATCATGTGTTTTCCAACTTGGTTAGTACAAATTCAGCAAGCATAAACTAATTTTTGGGCTAATTTAGTGACCAGCTATTTTGGTTGTAAACTCTTTATTGTTGGAGGCTATCTAATTCTACATTCTTTTAAAATTTGTCTTATATAATGCCATAAGTTTCTTAGTTATTGACCTATTTGTTATGTTTTTAATTCATGCAAAGTTCAAGATAGTTGTTGCCATATATTCTTCCTTCAAAATTTCTTGTTGCCTTATTATATAAGGCAACTAATGTGAATAAGATTCATATAATGTTGAGCTAGTCTATGCTTGTAGTTTTAATGTATCTTGTCATCTTGGTGCTAAAATGAGGACTAAAATTGTAAGAATTACCTAGATTGAAAGCTTTATAAGTTCCAAGTTAATTTCTATATTATATCTTCCCTTAGAAACATATAACTCAATATACTAGCAGAGTAGTATCTGCAAATTTTAATTACACAAAGATGAAACTATTATTAATTGTGAGATTAACTTTAGGTAGTTGTGAATGTGATTGTAGACATGTTTGGTAAATTTGAAATCATGTTCACATGAAGTGTTGCTTGTTTCATAATAAAAGTACATGATGCCACGGAGATAATCCTATCAAAACCAAACTAATTTGGATGTTTGACTATTTTCCATTTAAAATGTTCAGAGTTCCTATATGGAGGATTCATAATTTCTATTTGTATTCTAATTGTCTTACAATCAAGGACTGGTGATGGCTAGACTAAAGTTGTGAGATAAGGGGGCAATAGTGTAGCATATGCATGGAATTTGAGAGAATAGAATGGGATAAAGTAAATTTTAGTACTATAAGAACCATTATTTCATCCACCATGGATTGCTCATACTGGGTGATTTTCCTTATGTTTTGAAAGTGGTTAAGTTGTTTTTGGACCAAATGATGGTATGAAGCTCTTAATCCATGGTGGGTTGGAATATGATGACAATCAACAACTTCTTTTGGATATTCATATTCTTTAAAGACTGCACTATGAAGATTGATATATTTAAATCTCATGGGCTTTGCCATATATATTGTTGGTTTGTTGCTCCTTTTGTTTAGTATTTGATGTTTATATTGGTGATGGTGAACATATTCTCATAAGTTGCCCTACAACAAATCAAGTATCTTCATTCTTCTATCTCTTATTTCTATAGTGCTTTCAATATAGCCAAGTAGGTATCTATTTGCTTTAGTGCTTGGTAAAAAATAATGCTTGAGAGAAGAAAATAATGTTCTAAGCATTGTATTGAGCTTGTATCTTTTTTTTTTTTTCCCTTTCCTTTCTCCACAATTTACCCCACCCTATCCCAAAAAAAAAAAAAGAAAAGAAAAACAAAAAAACCAAAAAGTCCATTTATTTTTTTAATTATCACTCTCTTGCTACTTGAGGCTAATGCATGGCTAGATTGTGAAAATGATGTTGTTCTTTACAATTCATGCCTTTTAGTTGGATCATTTGGATGGAAGTAGTAAGAGAAGCATCATATGTCTCACTTCTTTTTGTGGATGATCATATATAATGTTGATGATTATGTGTTTCTAGGTTGTTTTGACTTTTGAGGCACTTGTAGTTGATGATGTTGGTAATTTTGTTATCCTTTGAAGAATAATTTGTAATGCTTAATCACTTTCCAAACTTTTAATGATTAATTTCTCATATGCATCACTTTGAAGCTAGTAGTGAATGAGATGTGCTTCCAAGTACTAATGTGAATGTTATTGATAAGAAGACTGACATTTGCAAATAATCCATATGCTACTCCTGACAAATGATATCTTAAGGAAGAACTTCTGCTTTTTGGTTGTCAAAAAGTTGTGGAATTTATACTCTAAAACACTAGGCAAAGTGGTGTTGCTCTTAATTCAACATTACGTAACCCATACACCAGTTGCAAGTATAATTAGTAATTCTTTTCTGTAATGTGTGTTCACCTTTCTCCACTCATTTGTGTGGATTAATGTTCCCTTTTCTAACATTTCAATAAGTGTCTATATACCTAGAAAAACTTCTAATAGGTATGGCATGTTCATGCTTATTAGCAAAGCAATTTTGACTTTTTGTGACTTTTGTGTTTGGGCTTGTTAATGAGGTGTTGGTTGGCTCTAATATGTATCCTTTTCTTATGTATACAACAACTATCCCAGCCAAACCCTTTTCTAGCTTATTCCTAAGTTAAGTTTTTACTTTGAAAGGTTCAAAATGCATCAATCATGCATTCTTTTTTTTTTTCTTAAAATCCCCTCTTATGCAAATTTCCTATGTTTTCTATTATCATGGTTAAGAAATTACATATATATGAATGTATTTGGGATCATGACATTGTCAACTTATAGATACAATGTACAAGTAGATCATCACACACACATGCCTCCCTCCCCCTCAACAAATGGCCACTAAAAAATAACTCTTTGGTACCAAGCTAGCTTCCACATACATGCTTTCTTGAAAGCAAGGTTTCTAGAGTTTGTGATTAAACATGTGTATAGCCCTATCTAGTTAGCAAAAGTTTAATTCATGGTTGTAGACTATTTGTGAAACCAAACATAGATCAAAATTTGTAAAAGCTCGCAATTGGAGCTCAACATGTCAAAAAAAATTTTTTGAAGAAGCAAGCTCGGAAATGAATGCAGTAAGATATTAAATGGCTAGTTTGACCTTCCAAGAAAAGATAATGTTGCTATAGTTGGAGTTCCATTAAAATGTTATCTTGGAACTCTCTTCTGCTTAAGTATTTTCTATTTTCTTCTCCTTGGTTTTCTCAATTTTTTGATGTTGAGGTTAATTAACTAAGTTTTATTACTAGTGTTCTTATTCATTTTGATTTTCAATCTTATCTTTTATTTTGTACTTTCTTGAATAATGCCCTTGTATGGATTTGCTAAAAACCTATTAGGTGCTTTACCTTTTAGTTATTGTATTGCATTGAATGAGAAGATAGCTAAAGCTATTTAGAGCTGCATTGTAATAATCATAGAGTACAAGCAAATTCATTGGTGTGTAGCTTAACTCATCCCTTATTGATAAAAACAATTGTCAATCACATTATATCCATGAAAATAATTTAGCTCCTAACCTCTCCTCATCCCCCTCCTTTATTTTGGTTGACTTTCTGAGGATGAATGTCCTAAATCCTAGCAAGGCAAGCATACTTCTTAAGCTTGTTGAACATGAAAATGGTATTTTCTCTATGTTGTATATGCACCTATCCCTAATGAAAACTTGAAACTTAATCATTTTAAAATAGGGAAATATTTCTAGCCAAGATTCTTTCATCTGCAATGTTCTGCCTAATATACTAATGGAAATAATCAAGAGAGTTGCAACAAATTTGCTACTTGCTTTGAACTCGTTGACCGGCATTTGTGTTGTGACTATTCTATTCAAGAATTCATGCTATTGCAATTGGCTCCAAACACATTGTAGTGAGGTAATTGTGTTTTTTCTCAAATAAAAAAAAAGGTATATGATAATTTTGACATCGACAACTGATGAGAAATGAGTATAGTCTTATTTCTTAGCAAGTTTTTATCCTTGATGTTGCACATGGGTTGAGTGGGTTGTGAAGATTTTTAGATTTGACATTGATAACCATTTCACGTGGTACTTTCTCTAATCTTGATTATTGAGTAGTCTACATTTTTTATATGTATATGTATCATGCCATGCTGAGCAAATCTTGCGCTCAAACAACTGCATTTTTTAAAATTCGTGTGTTAATTAGTTATTTCAAGTTCATGATGCTTTTTCAAGCTACTTGTCCATCTCCTAATAAAAATTTGTAGGTATCTTATTCTACCATGATATTCATGTATGTTTTTCCATGTAAGTACAAGCATAAGCATGAGCAAGTTGGCTGATTAGAAAATATAGAATGGTTTAATGCATCATTCCTTATATGCACCTTTTATTTCAATATTGAGTTTCATCTTTTTTCTAATCTAAAAATAATACAAATTTTCTTCGTTCCCTAAGTTCTTGTAGTGTACTTTACAATTATGCTATTTTGTGAATTGAAAAGAAAGATTAGGAAGGTCAATCTCAAGTACTTTCTGTAACTCTTGAGCTATGCTAATCATTGTAATCCTACATTTTATTAGTGGGCATACTTTTTTCTCTTCTCCCAATTTTGATTTTCTTATTAGGTGTCATTGAGTTTAGTTATCAATTTCTTGTAAACAAATTACAAAAAATGAAAATCTTGACTCTAATTTGAGATTTAAAGCTTTAGTTGCCATTGATCCCTTGCTATTCCCTTAAATTTCTCTATATAAACTTAGATATTTAACTCACTTGTAGTTCTTTATTTTGCTTTGTTGATTATGCTAGTAAATGATGGACTTCCTCAATAAAGTCATCCTCTTTGTTAGCCTTCTTTATTACCCCCTGCCTACTAATTGCCTACCATTTCTTCTGTTTTCTTATATTTAACATCTTTCTTAAGCACATACTTGATTGTCTAGTGAAAAGAATAGCATTGCACTTTGACATTAAGAACATGACCAAAGTAGCCGAAACATCCAAAGAAGCCAAGATTGCTTAGGTTGGAATTGACTTTGAATTGTTAACAAAGTAAGATTGAATCTTCCAATTCTCTATGAGTAATCCTTTTAATTAAGCTTTGCCAAAACATGTGTGGTAATAAAGTGTGGGCCTAAAATATCCTCTAGGAGTTAAGGTTCAACTTACCATTGGACAATCAATCTATATCTATGTTTCTACCTTAGGTTAATTCACCATTTGATAGTTATCCTTCTAAAATATCCTCTCCAAAAGCATGTTTTCAATGAATGGCCCTTAAATTCTTTGTGCCAATATACATATACATGTTTGGCACAATTTTTATCATCAACATGTGGCAAATTTTCCTTTATAGTGTCAAGGATACCTTGTAATAGCAAACCACTGGGTCAATTGCTATGTGATCACAAGATTGTAGATAAACCATAATTATCTCCAAGAAATAAACTATTAACTCAATATCATTATATCTAATAAGCATACCTTTTGCTAGTCACCTATGATTGTCCATCTTATACCAATTGGGAGGCCAAGATCATCCACTAGTAGATTCATGAAACATTACCAATTAGCTATGTTTTCGTTTGTCACAATTTTCCAAGCAATAGGATGCATTTGGTTGTTCACATCCTTACCAACACTCAATAAGGCACCTCCAAGAAATGTTTTTAAAAAAAAGCCATCAAGCCCTATTATTAAGCTACATCTAGCTTTAAAACCTTTCTTTACTACTTTAAAACCAATGTAAAACTTGGGAAATATAGGTTTAAGACCAATTTCTGAATCATTTATCTCTAACTAGAAAAGATTGTTTGGATTTTTATTTTCAACTCTATCTCGAAGGATCTAAGTTTGCTGTAGTGTCTTCCATAGATCCTATCAACATTTCCATTTCTTTCTTACCATATAGCAATGCATTTGTGTAACAATGAGTGCATATGTCTCATTAATTTCAACCATTGTATCCTTCACTAGCTAGTTAAGATTCCTTTTGAATTTACTTAGGTATTCTTTAGTCAACAACTCAACTGTTGCTTGTTTGTTCCCTATCACATGACTAAAATTGTAGGTGTCATACTAGATTTGATCATGAAATTCAACTCCGTTCTATCTCAACTAACAAAGACTTTCCATAGACAACTAATTGCCATCTAGCCTTTATCATCTTCTTTCCAGATCTGCACCATTTCCGTAGATAATCATTAATGATCGCATATCTTTGGATTCACTTTTTGAATTGATTAGCTCCCTTAAGCATCATCTTTGTAGTGAACTCTAATGTTTTATGATCACCAAAGGAATTATATTCTTTGTACTTCCTTCTCCTGCATGCTTTCTTTATTTGGATTTCCATTTTACCTTCTTCACTACTCACTGTTGTGTCAACATCAACATCAAAATCTTTGTATCCACTTTACTATCCACCCTTAGCTAACAGGCTTTGTGGGCTCCTCAACATTGGCTTCCATCTAGGCATCATAACCAGTAGTTCTCATATTCTTAGTTGTTTCCTTTTCATTTTTACATTTACATAT
The DNA here is from genome assembly GCA_037832345.1 of Rhizophora mangle. NCBI lineage: Eukaryota > Viridiplantae > Streptophyta > Magnoliopsida > Malpighiales > Rhizophoraceae > Rhizophora > Rhizophora mangle. Next base: position 624,057 of record JBAPLJ010001084.1, on the reverse strand, counting down.
CCCTCATCATCTATCTCATCATCAAGTGAAATGAAATCAAGGTCTTCATCACTCTCATTAGTATTATCCTTATAATGTTGCTCACACAAAGTCTCTTCACTTTGTTGTTTAGTCACCTTAATAGCATCCTTAATAGCAATACATCAAGCCCCTTGATGTCCCAAATCCTCAAACATATCTCTTACCTAACTCTAATATCATCTCCATAATCTTCTGGTCTACCTTAATAGCATCCTTAGTAGCAATACATCAAGCCCCTTGATGTCCCAAATCCTCAAACACAATCTCTTACGTAACTCTAATATCATCTCCATAATCTTCTGGTCTTGTAACACTATCATCCTTATAGAATCCAAAATCATTCAGGACTCCATTGTGAGCAACCTTAGATCCTTTTATTCCCATTTGGTTAGTATAATTAGTGGAATTAATGACAACACCATCTTATGTGTCAATCCCATCTGCATGTGCTTCAGACTAATTAGGCTCTGCATCATCTCCTTATCCATTAGGCTCAACTACATTGGTGCTCTCAATTATTATAGGATCATCAAACCCCATTCATAACATATTCCTATACAATGTGCTCTCCTGATGCAACATTTTCATCTAGCATTTCTACTAAAAGTTTATCAAATATCCTATTAAAAGGCTTACTTTTATCCAAGGTTTGGTGGCAAAATTTGTACAAATAACCTTCTACACTTGTGCAACCAAGTCTCTTTTCAAGAGCTTATATAGTCAACATTGACAAATTATCAGTGTTAACGGCTTTAAGAAAGTGGAGCTCTCCTCCCACATATTGAACCTTAAACTATATTTCCAAAATCCCACCTTGATAAAGAGAAAATTTTATCAACATCTTGCATATTAACAAAGATTGCAATATTTCAACATTTGAAAAGTCAAGTAACACTTATAACAAATTCAATTAGTGATGATAGAATTTTAAAAACCCTAATATCATCCAAGTTATAATGTTATGGTGCAAGCATACTACCACAAATACAAAATCTAGGACTTTGTATCCTAGTTTGAGCCTTGATTAGCTGTTAGTTTTATGGCATGGGATGAAGTGTGCCATCTTTGAAAACCTTTCAACAACAACAAATACAAAATCTCTACCCCTTTTAGTTGTGGCAGTTTTACCACAAAGTACATAAAGAAGTCAAGCTAAGGTTGGCCAGGTATGGGTAAAGGGGTATACAAGCCATGAAGTAATACTTTAGATTTAATCTACTCTTAAACCCATAATGCATTACATGTAAATCATAGTCTTAGTTTTCCTAACAAAATATATTTAGCATGCATGGGTACAACATTACCCAATACCTCATCAATATATCTCCTAATAGTATACAATACTAACATTTGCTTATGTACCTTAAGCTCCCCACATTCATTCAACCATTAAAGCTACATGTTCTAAGCTACTTCATGGTTGGTAAATTAAGCTTTACAACAAGAGTAGTGCTAGCTACATTTGTACAGCTGCCCCATTAATGGTCATGCTACATACCTTATAATTGATGTAGCATTGTGTATGGAAGATATTATCTCTTTGCACTTCATCATCTTCATTAGCTTATGCACTCAATGTTCAACTAACCACCAGCATGTCTCCCTCATTTGTGTACGCCTCTTTGTCACCTACATCCTTCAACGATGGCATGGAGTCATGATTAGACTCACTTTTTGTCTTAATATCACTATTACCCCACAACACTATAGTACACTTTTTTTTGGCACTAAGATTCAATTTGTCACCATCCTAAACACTCCATTATTTGATGGACTTCAATGAATTTAGACTATGTAAAAGTGAAGTCCTATTGTCATGTAATTAAGGGATAGTCTCATGTTTTAGGTGATGAACAAATCTCTCATAGTGTAGAGGGCTAATCAAGGGTAAAGCATGTTTACCCAAAAACAAAATAAGGTGCATGTCCCCATGGAATTTGGGGTCATAGTAGATGATTAAGTTTCATGAATCCTTCATGTGAATGACTCATTAGAAAAAAAAGGATATGCCTTATTAGACATAATTGAAGTGAACATCTCATGTTTTAGGTAATAAACTAATCTATCACCCTATGAAAGCTAACCAAGAGGATAACTTATTTGCTTGAAGGAATTTAACAGATTTAGACAACAACCCAAGGTGTATTGACATGCGAGTCACAACAATATTACTATTCATAATAGACATAGGTGTCAATTGCATGCTCATTTTTTATGAATGTTTTCTTACAATGAATTGAGATGCCTTATTGCCCAAGAATCAAGTGACAGCCTCATGATTCAAGAAATGAATTATTCTTCTTGGTAAAAAGTGATAATCAAAATTAATAGCTCTTTTATTTGAGGGACTTCAACCAATTTGAACTACCTAAGCCAAAATAACATGCGTCTCACAATGGAATTAGTAATTTATGCAATATCAAAATTCTTTTGTGTTAATGACTCCTTGTAATGAAAGAAGAAGCCTTTTATTTTCTTAAAATGAAGTGGTGCTCATCTTCTAGGCAATGAACCATTCTATCTTGGTAACAACTAATCCAAATGAATGACTCCTTCATTTGACAAAATTCAGTGGATTAAAACCAACTAGAATGTTTTCATGTGCATGTTGCAAAGGAATTAATGTTTGGTGTACACATAGATGTTAATTACATGACCATTTTGTGTGACTAATTTCATTAAATGAAATGAGAAGCCTTATTACCAAGGAACCAAGTGATAGTCTAAAGTTTCAAACAATGAATCACTCTTTGATGGAAAAGAAAGCTACTCAAGATTGATAGCTTCTTTATTTAATGGACTTTAATTAACTCAAACTACTAAAAGAGTAATCCTATTGTCAAATAAATAATAAACATCTCATGTTTCAAGTAAAAAAAATTCTCTCATAACAAAGAAAGCTAATTGAGTGTAATAATTTCTTTATTGGATCGACTTTTGATGGATTCAAGCTACCTGATACATAATGACATACATCTCACCTAGAAATTAGTGATTGGTTAAGACTTTTAATTAAATTTAACCATTCTTTTATTTGATAGACTCCTAGATGGCCCTGCATTGATATTAAAGAGATGTTTGGAAACTAATATGGTTCTAAATTGGGAAAAATATCATTTTATGGTGAAGCAAGGTCTAATTTTTAGAGCATGCTATTTTAGCTAAGGGAATAGAATTGGATAAGCCTAAGATAGATATTGTTTTTGCTTTACCTTACCTTGCAACTGCATAAGAGGTTCAATTTTTTCTTTACCATGTAGGTTTCTATAATAGATTTATCAAGGATTTTTCAAAAATAGTTTTGCCCTTGTGTAAGTTGTTTAAAAAAGATGTGGCATTTTTGTTTAATGAGGAGTGATGCATTTGACAAGTTGAAGGAGCTTTTGACCTCAACATCAATAATGTAACTACCTAATTAGGAATTGTCATTTGAGAACATAGAACTTATTGGGTAATTAAACAATGTAACATGAAGATAGATGAGGCAAGAAACAAAGGAAGTTACAATTGTAAGTGCTTGAAGAAATAAGAAATGATGCATATGACAGCACTAGAATTTACAAAGAGAAAATGAAGGTCTTTCATGATCAAAAGATTTTGAGGAAGTACTTTGTTGTTGGATAAAAATTACTCTACCATTCATGGCCTAAACTATTTTTAGGTAACTTGCACTCTCAATAGGTCAATCCTTTTGATATAACTAATGTTTTTGGTCATGGTGCAATTGAGATAAGGAGCTTAAAGACAAACAAGGTGTTTGAGGTGAATGGATATAGGCTTAATTTTTTGTTTTTCTTATGAAGGTATTTAGGTGCAAATTGTCAAGGCAATAAAATTGAAAGATCCAATATATCCAGGCTAAAGAAGCATGTTGTTGGGCTAATGGAATTAAACAAAAGCAATATTTGGAAGACAACCCAAGACTAAATCAGATTTGAATTATATACTCTTTCTTTTAATTTATTTTTCAAATAATTTTCCTTTACATTTGGCCTTATATTGGGGACAATGCAAGTTTTAAGTGTAGGGGAGAGGTTTAGCTAAGACTTTATTTTAAAAAGGTTTTTGTGAAATAGTAGTTATACATTGGTTATGTTTTAGAATGCTTTGCTATGCATAAGTACAAAATTGGGTTATTTTTATGATATACTACCTAACATTGGATATTAGTAATGTCTTGTAAAATACTAGTGTAAGGTTTTAATATTCTTTTGAGTTGACTTTAATTTGCTCAAGGATGTGTAAAGGTTAAGTGTGGGGGAATTTGATGAGTGAGAATTCAATGTTTTAATATTTGATAGAATTCAATGGATTCAGACTACTCATATAAGAAGTCCTATAGTCAAGTATCAAGATGTTATTTCTAGCAATGAATAATTCTCTCAATGTGACAAAAGCACACAAAAAGTACTAGTTTCTTTATTTGATGGACTTCAATGGATTTGGACTACCTAAGATGAAATCACATACATTTCAAAATGGAATTAGTGATCAATATAGACATTTAAGTTAATTTCATAATTCTTTGTGTGAATGACTTCTAAGAACAAAATAAGAAGTTTATGGTAGCTATCATTAAGGCACCAAAAATTTAATTCCTTACTCTCAATTATTTAACAATAGATAGTGTAAGTAAGGGTTGATCCCATAAGGAGTGCATTCAATTCACTACTAATTAACTAAAAATTAATAACATTAATGTAATTGGGGTGAAAAGTTGAATTTTGATTTTGTAACAAATAAAATAAACAAATTGATCAAACAAAACAAATTATGGAAAGATTAAATACTAAAAGTCTTGTTCTAGGTTCATTTATGACTATGATATTTAATAATTTCAATTAGCCACAATGTTATCTCAATTCTAACGAAACTACCAACCCTAGATAAAGCAAGCTCTATTACTTAAATTTTCCCTTAGAGATTCACAAAACAAAACAGACTCTTAACTTAGATTCTAACCATTATACTCCTAAAATAAACTCGTTAGAGTAATAATTTAGTATCTTTAAGAACTAGGAAAATAGGTTAATACCCAATTGTCCATAACAATTGGAAATTGTCCATAATCCCCAATTGTTATTCACTACTTAGTGAATAGGAAGACAATAAAAATGGATCACAATTTCTAATTTTAGCAATTGATATACATTTAATCAATTTTGTAGGCCAAATTAATTGAATAAACAATCATTCAACTATTAAATTAGAATAACCAAAAAAGATTCCATAAGAAAAAAGAACAACATACTAGAACAATCTATACCATTGAAATATCAAAAATTTGTTGAAGAGCCAAACTACACATGCTAAAAAAAACAAATTCTTTCTAGAGTGATTATTTGATTCTATGTCCATTCCTTTTTCTTCTCTCAAAAGATGGTTATTTATATTTTAAAGAATGTACATAGTGGTCACCAACATACCCTAAAGACTCTTAAAAAAATTTCCTAAAATATTGAAGACATCCTAATCTTGTATCCTTAATCTTCCAAAATTCCTATATTGTCATTAAAGTTGATTTTGAACAAGATATAGTTAGAACTAGGATCTAACTTCTTCATAAAAGTTGTAATGCTCCTCTCCAGCTTCCCAATGCATCTTGTCTTTCCTAAAATAAGGGTTTAGAGCCCAAGTTATGACCTCAAAATTGAGATTGACTCTGTCCAACATAAGATAAATTCTATAGCAACTCTCCATTATTTTTGAACCATTAAATAAACAATCTAGGCCTAGGTCTCTTCATAATGATTTTAGGCTTGAATATATAGTTTAATTTAGGTATTTAAATCATCCAATTTGGACATTTGAAACTTATGTTATGCTCATTTAAGTACTTAGTGTTTGGCTAGAAATCATATTCCAATTAGGACTAGACTTCAATTTTTTACCCTATATTTGGAGCCATATCTCAAGGCCTAAAGAAACTTGGATTTGGACTCACCACCCCAATCTAGAAATAGAGAGATGCCTACTATAACTCCACTAAATACCACATTTCTAATTTGGACCTTTGGGTTAGTGAAACATCTAAAACATGCAACAAAGGACAAAACAATAAAATGTTGGAATTTTTCCTATTAAAAGCATATATTCTCAAAGCATCTCCAAAACATACCTAAGTCATAAATCGTATTCTAATTAGCTCAAATAGATATAAAACTCATTAAAAACAACTTAATATAAAAAGGAATAAATATAATAAATTCTCACTCATCACCTTATTAATTAGAAATGAAGTGTCAATCTCATTCTTTAGGTAATGAACAATTCTATCTTGATGAAAAAAGCTAATCAAGATGAACAACACTTTTGTTTGATGGAACTCAATAAAATCAAGCTACCTAAGGTACAATAATTTCTATATTGCAATAAAATTATTTTTTGGATTAGAAATTGGTTTTAGTTGCCTAACCAATATGTGTGAATGACTCCTTACAATGAAATGAGAAGCTTTTTTGCCAAGGAATCAAGTGACAGTCTAAAGTTTCAAACAATGAGTCATTCTTTAATGGAAAGGAATGCTACTTAAAATTGATTGCTTCTTTAATTAATGGACTTTAATCTATTCAAACTACTAAAATAGTAGTCCTATTCTTAAATAAATAATAGATGTTTCATGTTTCAAGTAATAAAATTCTCTCATAACAAAGAAAGCTAATTGAGTATAATAAGTTCTTTATTAGATGGATTTTTGATGGATTAAATGCATATTTTCTCTACTTCATTTCTTTGTCTAATTTTCTTTTATGCTTTTTTTATTTTATTTTTTTTACTTTTCTATTATCTTTCTGAAGATGTTTATTTTTATATTCTTTGCATAAATAATATTTTATAAAAATGAAAATTGTTTATTGTGTAATCCATTCATTTTGCCAATGCATCTCAGTAAAAGTTTTAGATCTCATATAAGAATTCAAGTTAGAAAAAGTAGTGTATTGCCAAAATGTCAAATAAGTCCACGAAAAAGTACTATATATGTGGAAAATTAAATGTGTTTTTTCTTTAGATACAAAAGGTTCTAAAGAGGTAATGTGAGTATTTGCACAATATTATATATGTCTTGTTTTTTTTTTTTTCCATAACACTAAAAGGTTGGATACATATTTCTCTGTTTCCTTTATCTCTATTATTTTCCTTTCAAGTACTTTTGAAAAATCTTTTTATTAAAATAGGTTGTCACTTGGTTTTGTCTTTATTTACATGTTGAAATTTTTTTGGTTTTGTTCCTTAATAATTTTGTTCTCCTAAACTTGTGAGTATGATACTATCAATTCCTTATCTCTATTAGTTTGGACATAGGATAATTTTACTCCTTTAATTGCTTTGCAAACTTTGGATTCAAAGGATCAAAAAACATCATCTAATCCAATTAAGAAGTTGGATATCTCATTAACTTAGGTTATTTAATTACAATAATTAATATCTTTTCATTATTCTAAAATACCTACAAGTTGGCTTCTTTTGTTTCACATCTTTCCTTTTGTCCACTAATTAAGGCCATATGGACTACATACATGAGGTTATGTTGCTATAGGTGTGCTTGTGGATATCTTACTTACAAAATTGGGCTTTGCCTTCTTCCTCTCCTTCCCATTCTTATAAGTATGAAAGTTTCTTTTCAAAATGTGATTATATTATCAAAATTGTTGAAGAAGCTTTACTCTTAACTTAGGGTTATAAGGATGTTTTCTTGTTATCATGAGCTTATTAGCTCTTATTAGCAAAAGTATAAATTCATCCATATAAGGATGGTTTAGGTAGCTTTAAAACTAGTTGTTAGATTGGGTTTAAATAATTTAACTACAATTTGTGCTTGAGATAAGAGACATAACTATTATCATGACTCCTTATCATGAGTAACTAAATCAAGTTCAAGTGAAGGACCTATACGATTCTCATGTTTTCTTGATTTTATGCTATCATTATTAGATCCTAATTTAATGCATGCTTTGTGTCTAGATATTCAAACAAAAGGATTTGATATAATGTCTACCTTTGAAAATTTAGTTCTTATATATAGAATCCATTATAAGGTTATAAACACCACAATTCCAAGTATAAAAGAAATACCTTCTAAATATGCTAATAAAGGAACTACCACTTGTTTCTAACTAATAGATCTAAAACTTATCTTATGGTTCCTATAACTATAACATGGATCAAGTTAAATTACTTGAAAAATGGACTTTAGAAAAAAGTAGTCAAACTTGTTAAATCAGTTGATCAACAATTAGAAGAAGTTATTGAATATTAAGTTAAAGATGTTGAAATTGGATTTTCTCCACAAGGAAATGTGAGGTTAAACCTCAAAAAAATCTGAAAGATTTAAAATTGAGTAGATATTCTACCTCTTTTATTCCACTAACAAAGCTAGATTGAATTAGAAGAACAAGAGAACAAGTTAATTAACCACAATATAAATTGACTTTCTTCTCTCCACTTCTACTTCTATGGTTAACAAACCATTACATCATGCTCAAGACCTAGATCTCCTTCTTTATATAGTATGGGTTATCATGAGGAAGATTGGAGAATCTATGTACTTAAAACCTATAATAAGGTTGAGGAAAAAGATAAAGAGTTACTCTACTCTTCTAAAAATAAGCTAAAAAGAAAATGGTTTTTTATGAATTTTACTCCGGCTCAGCAAGAGGAATGGTATCAAAGTCATAAAAATATATTACTGAGATGGGTGCTATTGATATTTTTACATATATTCAAAAGGTTTATAAACTAGTATTGTTCCTTGTTTGCTATTAAAGAACTATTACTTGCTTGTTTGATTGCTTATGTGAAAGGAAAATTTTACCAGAGGTGAGAAGAAAAAGATGAAGATAAGAAGAGAAGAAGATTTTGCCTCCTTCTCTTGACTCCTAGTCTTTTATTTACCTAACCTTTGATTACTTTCACATAAACTAAAGTGACTTTTTTAGTAAATTTAATAAAGTGATTTTTTTATTGTTTTTCATAAAGTGACTCTATGAAATTATCTTTTTTTTTAAAAAAAGCAAACAAAAGTTATTTGTCTTTTAAAGTCATAGGACTCTTAGGAATCATTCACGATATCATCCTCAGTAAACTTTGCTTGACTATTGTCATCTTGCATCAGTTCTTGTAAGGAAGATGCTTGAGAAGCTAATGCTTAAGGTTAAAGCAAAGTAGTTAACATTTCTAATAGCTTTTCTTTGGATTTAAATTCCATTAGTGCTTTAAACAATTATTCTAAAGATTGAGAGGAGTTGGAATTAGGAGCAATTGGGTGTAATCCATTAATACGAACAATCCCTTTGGCTATATAAACTCCATCATGGAAAAAAACAAACTTGTCCCATCAGTGGATATTAATCCTTTTAGTAAGCCATGAAGCATGCTTGATATTGATGTCAAAAATATTAACATGCTTTACCACTATGATATAATCCCATTTAACAATCCATGGGACATGATACTAGGAAGCAAATAAAAGTAACATGTGTCTATATCATTATTTTTTTCACAAAACTATTCATAAGTAGTTCTTACCGTATTGGGTAAAGTAATGGGATGTAAACTCCATTTAAAGAACCAATTTTAAACTATTTACGAAATCATTTAGTTCATGTGGGAAATGGCCACCAACTAAATTTTTTTTGCTAGTTCATATAACAAAGCCTTTTCCCATGCTTCCATATAATCAAAATAATTAAAAGTCTTAAACTTTCACTAGTCATTTAATTTTCTTGCAAATAATTGGTCTCCTTGCTAGTCTTTTAGATAAAGAACTTTCTTTATTTTAAAGTTGGCATAAGCTTAGTCCTTATAACCTAAAGAAGAGATACTAGTACCCTTTTTGATGGGTTCAATAATCACTAATCCCATCTCATACAAAATTTGTTGACAAACGGAACAACCTATAAGATGTGTATATGGATAGATTTCATCTTTAAGATAAAATCTTGCTACCTCATTAGGTAGAAGCTGAGCATAATTGTTCTTAATGGAATATGAAAAATCCAAATATTTTGGAATCAATGGACAAGTTACCCCTTTATCTAGAACACACTTATAAATGTCATCATGAAATTTATCAACTTTAGAGTTTTTAATGCATTTTTTATCAATGAAATAACTAACTTTGCTAGGGATTGAGACCCCTATATTAGTGGATGTTTACTTATGGAATGAACCCTGCAAAAATTCATGAGTTAGGAAATCAAGGAAAGAATTAAAATTTCTTTTAAGAAACTCAATATCAAAATCAAAAGGAGATACTATTCCTTGCCATGTAGGAAAGATTTGTTTTGATGCTATGTTCTTAACATCTTTAGTAAAAACATCTTTTGTTACTTTGCAATCACTTTCAAACTTTTGAATGCACAACACTCTAGAAAAATTTCTTTTTTAATCATAAAATAATTAACTTTAGTGCCTTTCCATAGAGGTAAAGCAAAGTAGTTGTTCTTTGGAGCAGAGGCATGGCTTAGAGATACCACTGAAGCCCTTGTTAGAGGCATATATCTCAACATTTTTTAAGGCATCCAAATGTGGTATAACTAAGCAAGGGCATTTTTTAACTCTAACTTTATCAATTTAATAGCTTGTGTATGTTTCTCCATCCATAAAGGCAAATTTTCTTCAATCTTTCATATAAAGGTTTAGCATCATAAGTTAAATCCTTATAATATTCTAAGATATATTTCAAACTTCTCAAAAATCTTTGAAATTGTTGTTTATCTTTAATTTCATCAAGAATTTTTGAGGCAAACTCACTTGCTTTATTAGTGGGAATAATAAAACCATTCTTAATGAAGTGTCCGAGGAAATAAATCCTAGTTTAAAATAACTTCATCTTTCTTGTTGAAGTAGCTAGTCCCACTTTTTTCATTACATCAACAAATAAATTAAGATGTTTAAAATATTGCTTAATGGCATTAAAAAAAACTAACACATCATTGATATAAACAATAATAAATGAAAAATAAATAATAAATATCTCATTCATAACCTTTTCAAATTTGAAGGGAGCATCTTTTAAAACCAAAAGGCATGAAATTTTATTCATAATGCCTAAAAGGTACTATAAAGGTTGTTTTATGCTTATCTTTTTTCAAAATTTTAGATTTGCCAGCAACCAAGTTTTGTGTCAAAATTTGAAAATATCTTGGCTTTATAAAGCCAATTAAGCAAAGAGGTTTACACTACTAAAGGAGTTATTAACTTAGGACATTGTAAGACTCGCTCCTCTACCTATCATGGCTTTAGCTTAAATGCTTAAAGCATTGGTTGAGAGTGCACCAAGAGAACAATTAATTGAGATGATGGCTAGTATTTTACAATCTGATAAAGACCAACTAGAATGTAGTCAAGCAAAAGATTCTAATCAAGTCACTCAACAAGATGATATTATGCAAGACTCAAAAGATTTGTATGAGTTGTAAAGGGGATAAAATGGGAAAAATGCTTTTATAAAGCCACTATAAAATTTACTTTTATAAAGATACTTTATACTTTATAAAGAAAACTTTTATCATGTATTTGTTTGTTAGCATAGACTTTAGAGACAAATAGGAGTATCCCATGGAGAAGGAATAACTTTCTTTCCTCATTTGTAAACTTACTCCAAAACAATTTGTAAGCTTGTAATGTCATTCAATGAAGGCTATATTCATGTAAGCCCTTTTTCTCTTAAGCTTTCTTTTATTGAACCTAGTTTTGTGTCTTATGTATTATGTGTTTGAAAATTGTGTATTCTATTTTTGAATTGTTTAGCATTGTTTATTTGCTTTTCTTATAGGTGTTAAATGGCTTAATTCTTAAATAATTAGACTATCTCTTTATTTTTTTGATGACATGACTTCTCATTAGTTGCAAGGACTCATTCACATAAAATGATCTTGTAATTAACTTTAATGTCAATAGTAAACATTATATTTTTTGTAGCAAGCTCATTTGTACAATCTTGGTATTCTAAATCCATTGAATTCCATAAAAAAAAACAAGTCTAATTGGTTTAGATTACCATTTCTTATGTATATTGAGTGTTTTAGTGTCTAAATAATGAGATTGTCTCTTCATTTCTAGCCAATAAGGCTCCTTCCTTTGTTGCAATGACTTATTTACACAAAATTATGGTGAAATTAACTTCTGTGTCCATACAAAGCATTATATTCATTAGAGAAAGCATGTTTGCACACCTTTGGTACTTTGAACTTGTTAAATTCTATCAAATAAATGAATCATTGATCTTACTTAGCTTTTTTACAAGTATTTATTGATTTAATTCTCAAACAATAGGATTATCTCTTCATTTTTTGATAACAATGCTTCTCTTTTCATTGGAAGGACTTATTCACAAAAAGTGATATCGTAATTAACTTTTGTGTTGGTAGTAAACATTATATCCTTTGCAATGAGCTGGTTTGTACATCATTGATACCCTCGATCCATTAAATTCCTTCAAACAAAGCTTTGATTGATCTCAATTAGCTTTTCACATACCTTTTGAAATTTTCAAATCTTGAATAATGAGATCTTCTCTTTAATTCTAGCCAACAAGGATCCTTCTTTTGTTGCAAGGATTCATTTACCCAAAATGATGGTGAAATTAACTTTTGCTTCTACACAAAACATTCTATTCATTGGAACAAGCATGCATGTTTGTCTTTGGTACTTTAAATACATTAAATTCTATCAAGCAAATAAATCATTGTTGTTGATTAGCTTTATTGTAGGTATTTAATGATTTAATTTGTGAACAATGATACCATCTCTTCATTTTTTTGATAACAAGAGTTCTCTTTTGTTGCAAGAACTCATTCACACAAAATGATCTATAATTAACTTTTGTTTCAATGATAAACAATATATTTTTTGCAACTATCTCATTTGTACAACTTTGGTACTCTAAATTCATTGAATTCCATCAAAGAAAAGAGTAATTAGTTTAGATTACTTTTTCTTACGTGTATTGAGTACTTTAATTCCAAAATAATGAGATAGTCTCTTCATTTCTTGCCAATAATGCTCCTTCCATCATTGTAAGGACTCATTTACACAAAATGATAGTGAAATTAACAATTTTGTTTACATGAAACATTTTATTCATTGGAATAGACACTTTTGCACACTTTTGGTACTCTAAACCTGTTGAATTCCATCAAGTAAATGAGTCATTGATCTTGATTAGCTTTCTTCACACATATTAAATGGTATAATTCTCAAACAATGAGACTACCTCTCCATTGTTTGATAACAAAGCTTCTCTTGTTGAAAGATAATTGAGATATTCATTGAAAATGGAATTATTATGCCCCTAAATCAAGCAATTGAGTTGCCTTTAAATTTCCTAATGAAATTAGGGACAATCAACAGTTGTAATGCTTTTGGAAGTTTGAATTGTCTTTCAAAATTTTATAAAGAGTTAGCTTATGATAATAAACCCTTATTTGAAGGGCTTGAAAGGAATCCTCCAAATTTTCATATACCATTTGTACACCTTTGGTACTTTGTACCCATTGATTTCTATTAAGTAAAATGAGTCATTGATCTTTATTAGCTTTCCTTATAGGTAATGAGTGGTTTAATGCATGAACAATGAGATTGCCTGTTCAATTTTTCATAACATGACTTCTCTTTTCATTAGAAGGACAAATTTGCACAAAATGATGGCAAAATTAACATTTGTACATCTTTAGTACTCTAAATTCATTGAATTTCATAAAAAAGAAAGGTGTATTTGAGCTAAATTACCTTTTAAAATATGTATTGAATGTTTCAATTCCTAAATGAGAACATCTCTTCATTTCTAGCTAACAAGGTTCCTTCCTTCATTGCAAGGACTCATTCACACAATAAACATTATATTATTGCAACAAGCTCATTTGTTCACCTTTGATACACTAAATCCATTGAATTCCATCAAGTAAAATGAGTCATAGATCAACTATAAGTATTGAATGGTCTAATTCCTAAGTCAATTTTTCATATCAAAAGTTTTTTTATCATTGGAATGACAATTTTACACAAAATGATGATGAAATTAACATTTATGTCCACACAAAACATTATAATCATAACAAAAAGCTCATTTATAATTCTTTGGTACTCTATATCCATTGAATTCCATCAAAAATTGGTGTGATTGGCCTCGATTACCATTTTTTATTCATATTTTGTGTAAATGAGTGCTTGCAATGAAAGAAGAAGTTTTGTCAATTAGAAATGAAGAGATGTTCTCATTATTCAGGAATTAAAGCACTAAATACATATAAATATGTTTATGTCTTCTTAAAACATTACTTTCATTAGAATAAAGCATGTTTGCACACCTTTCGTTATAGGAATTGATAGTTTATTTCTTGAATAATGTGACCATCTATTCAATTTTTCATAACAAGATTTCTCATTTTATTTTAAGGGCAAATTTACACTAAATGATGATGAAATCAACATTTGTGTTTACATAAAATATGATATTCATTGCTACAAGCTCATTTGTACATCTTTTGTACTCTAAATGCATTGAATTTCATCAAAAAAAAAAAAAGGTGTGATTGGTGTAGATTACTTTTTCAAGTATGTATTTAGTGTTTTAATTCCTGAATGAGAAAATCTCTTCTTTTCTAGCTAACAAGGCTCCTTCCTTTGTTGTAAGGGCTTGTTCAAACAAAATGATCTCTTAATTAACTTTTGTGTCAACAACAAAAATTATATTTAATGCAATGAGGCTATTTATACATCTTTGGTACACTAAATTCATAAAATTCCATCAAAAAATGGTGTGATTTGTCTAGCGTACTAGTTTTTATACATATTTTGTGTAAATTAGTGCTTGTAACAAAAGAAGGAGCTTTGTTAGTTAGAAATGAAGAGCTAGTCTCATTATTTAGGAATTGAAACACTCAATACATATAAGCATGTTTGTCTCCACACAAAACCTTATAACCATGCCTGTTTAAACACCTTTGGTACTTTGTACCCATTGAATTCCATCATGTAAAATGAGTCATGGATCTTTATTAGCTTTCCTAACAAGAGTTGAATGGTTTAATTCCTAAGTAATGAGATTGCATTTTTAATTCTTCATAACAAGACTTCTCTTGTCATTGGAAGGACAAATTTACAAAAATTAATGATGAAATTAACAATTTTGTCTACTTAAAACATTATATTCATTGCAACAAGCTTGTTTATAAATCTTTTGTACTCTAAATTCATTGAATTTCATAAAAAAAAAAGTGTGATTTGTCTATATTACCTTTTCAAATACATATTTAGGGTTTCAATTCCTAAATGAGACAATCACTTCATTTCTAGCTAACAAGGCTCCCTCATTCATTACAAGGACTCATTCATACAAAATGATCTCATAATTAACTTTGTGTCCATAACAAACATTATATTCATTGCAACAAGCTCATTTGTACATCTTTGGTACACTAAATCCATTGAATTCCATAAAAAAAAAGGTGTGATTAGACTATATGATAATTTCTTATACAAATTTTGTGTAAATGAGTGGAATAAGGAGCTTTGTTAGTTAACAATGAAGAGACAATCTTATTATTTAGGAAATGAAATACTTATTATATCTAAGCATGTTTGTGCCTACACAAAACCTTATAATCATTGGAACAAGAACATTTGCACACCTTTGGTACTTTATACCTATTGAATTCCATCATGTAAAATGAGTCATTGATCTTTATTAGCTTTCCTAATAAGTATTAAATGGTTTAATTTCTAAGTAATGAGACTGCATCTTCAACTTTTCATAACAAGACTTCTCTCTTCATTGGAAGGACAAATTTACAAAAAATAATAATGAAATTAACAATTTTATCTACTCAAAACATTATATTCATTACAACAAGCTCATTTGTAATGTACAATAAATTCATTGAATTTCATCAAAAAAAAAAAAGTGTGATTTGTCTATATTACCTTTTCAAATACATATTTAGGGTTTCAATTCTTGAATGAGACAATCACTTCATTTCTAGTTAACAAGGCCCCTTCCTTCATTGCAAGGACTCATTCATACAAAATGATCTCATAATTAACTTTTGTGTCCATAACAAACATTATATTCATTGCAATAAGCTCATTTGTACATCTTGGTACACTAAATCCATTGAATTCCATCAAAAAAATGGTGTAATTGCTCTAGATGATAATTTCTTATACATATTTTGTGTAAATGAGTGGAAGAAGGAGCTTTGTTAGTTAGCAATGAAGAGACAATGTCACTATTTAGGAATTGAAATACTTAATACATCTAAGCATGATTGTGCCTACATAAAACCTTATAATCATTAGAACAAGCACATTTGCACACCTTTGGTACTTTATACCCATTGAATTCCATCATATAAAATGAGTCATTGATCTTTATTATCTTTCCATTCAAGTATTAAATGGTTTAATTTCTAAACAATGAGATTGTCTCTTTAATTTTTCATAACAAAACTTCTCTTATCCTTGGAAAAACGAATTTACACAAAATGAAGATGAAATTAACATTTGTGTTAGCACAAAACATTATATTTTCATTGAACCAAGCTCATTTGTACATCATTGGTGAATTCAATCAAAAACTGGTGTGATTGGTCTATATCATCATTTCTTATACATATTTTGTGTAAATGAGTACTTCCATCAAATGAAAAAGCCATGTTAGTTTGAAATGAAGAGACAAGCTCATTACTCAAGAATTGAAATAGTTTATATGTATAAGCACATTTATGTCTACACAAAACATTATCCATTGGAACAAGCATGCTTGTGCAACATTGATACATTGTACCCATTGAATTCCATCAAGTAAAATGAGTCATTGGTCTTTATTATCTTTCCTTATAGGTATTAAATTGTTTAATTTCAAAACAATGAGACTGTCCCTTGAATTTTTCATGACAAGACTCCACTTTTCATTAGATGAACAAATTCACACAAAAAGCATTATATTCATTGCAATAAGCTCATTTTCTCCTCATTGGTACTCTAAATCCATTGAATTTCATCAAAAAAAGGTGTGATTGGTCTAGATTACCATTTCTTATACATATTTTTTTGTAAATGAGTGCTTGTAATGAATAGCAAAGCTTTGTTAGTTAGAAAGACAATCTCATTATTTAGGAATGGAAACACTCAATGTGTATAAGCGTGTTTATGTCTACCCAAAATATTATATTCACTGGAACAAGCATGTTTGCATGCCTTTTGGTACTTTGTACTTATTGAATTCCATTAAGTGAAATGAGCCATTGATCTTTATTATCTTTCCTTATAGGTATTAAATTGCTTAATTCCTAAACAATGAGATCATCTCTTCAATTTTTCATGATAAGAGCTCACTTTTCATTGGAAGGACAAATTTACACAAAGTGATAGAGAAATTAACATTAGTGTCTACACAAAACATTATATTCATTGCAACAAGCTTGTTGGTACCTCTTGGGTCCTCTAAATCCATTGAATTTCATCAAAAAGAGGTTTTGTTGGTCTAGATTACCTTTTCAAATACATATTTAGTGCTTCATTTTCCTCAAAGAGACTATCTCTTCATTTCTAGCTAACAAGGACCCTTTCATCATTGCAAGGACTCCTTCACACAAAAAGATCTCTTAATTAACTTTGGTGTCAGCAACATACATTATATTCATTGCAATAGGCTTGCTTATACATCCTTGGTACACTAAATCAATTGAATTCTATTTAAAAATTGTGTGATTGGTATAGATTACCATTTCTTATACATATTTTGTGTAAATGAGTGCTTGTAATGAAAGAAAGAGCTTTGTTAGTTTGAAATGAAAAGACAATCTCATTATTCAAGAAATGAAACACTTGATACCTAAAAGTGCATTTGTGTTTACACAAAACATTATAATCATTGGAACAAGCACACTTGCAAAATTTTGGTACTTCGTACCCATTGAATTCCATCAAGTAAAATGAGTGTTTGTTCTTTATAAGTTTTCCTTATAGGTATTGATTGGTTTGATTCCCAAACAATATGACTATCTCTTCAAATTTACATGATAAAAGTGACTTTTTATTAAAAGGAAAATTTATAAAAAATGACAATGAAATTAACATTTGTGTCAACGTAAAATATTATAATCATTGCAATAAGCTCATTTGTATATCTTTGGAAATCAAAATCCATTGAATTCCATCAAAAAATTTGTGTAATTGGCCTATATTACCTTTTCTTTTACATATTTTGTGTAAATGAGTGCTTGCAGCAAAATGAGTTTTATTAGTTTGAAATGAAGAGATAGTCTCATTATTTAGGAATTGAAACACTCAATATATATAAGCACAATTGTGTCCACATGAAACATTATATTCATTGGAACTAGCACAATTACACACCTTTGGTATTATGTTCCCATTGAATTCCATCAAGTCAAATGTTTCATTGATCTTTAATAGTTTTCCTTTTTGATGCAAGGAATTATACATGCAAAATGATCATGCAATTAACATCCATGTCTACAACGAACATTTATTTTGTTATGGCATGCATCTCAATACACTTTGAATAGTCTAGATCCATTAAATTCCACCAAACAAAGAAGTCATTCATCTTGATTATCATTTCTTACCTAGATAAAGTGGTTAATTGCTTGAAAGATGAGACTAACACTTCATTTTTATCTAATTAGCCTTTTTAAGCAATCATTTATAGAAAAGAATCATGGAATTAACTTAGATCTGTATATTGATCATTAATTTCATTATGAGATGAATTTTATTATGTTGTGGGCTATCCAAATCCATTGAAGTCCATCTCGTAAAGAAGTCATAACACTCTATTAGCTTTCTTCACAATAAGAGATTCATTCACTAATTTAAATATGAGACTGTCACTTGATTTACCTAACAATAGGACTTCCCATTTTGGGTAGTGCAAATCTACTTAAGTCTATCAAATAAAGGAGCTTTTACATTTTATTAGCTTTCTTTATAATGAGAGAATCATTCATTGCTTCAAACATGAGACCTTGACCTAATTCTTTGGCAATAAGGCTTCTCCTTTTGTTGTAAGAAATCCTTCACACAAAATGATTATGCACTTAACTTCCAATTCAACAATAAATATTAATTTTGTTGTGACATGCATAGCACTGCACCTTAGCAATCTAGAATCATTAAATTCATCAAACAAAGGGATACATTCATCATGATTAGCTTGTCTCACTTGCATAGAATGGCTTATTGCTCAAAAGATGACACTTCATTTTTAGTTAATAAGGTTTCTCTTTTCATTCATAACAATCATTTACATACAAAAATTGTTAAATTAACTTATTTGACTTCTTTGATCACTAATTTTATTGCAAGATGATCATTATTTTGGTTGTGGAGTCTATACACCTTTGATTAAATTTGGATTTTCATATCAAATGCAAATCCAAATTTCATATCAAATTTTGAAATCTAGATTTTCATATTGTTAAATTAACTTATAAAATCTAGAATTGCCAATAATCAAATTTCATATCAAAATTTGAAAAGAATTTGGCATAATAAAGTTGGTTTAGTAAATCTTTTTATTAGTATTATGTACCTACTCTAGTGTAAAACCTTATTTAAAAGTTTGTAATTAATTACCAATCTTAAAACTTCTTATTCAATTTAGCCACATTTTCTACATAAAATGCAAGATAACTCGAAGGGCTATTACTTTTTATAATAAGCCCTTTCTTTAAGAGTTAAGCAATTTTTGTTTTACAAATTTCTAAATCTCTAGGCCTTGAAGCAATGGGCTTGGCTTTGGTAAGAATTTGACTTCAATGAAAGTCAACTCATAAGGAAATTCCACAATATGTTTATTCTTACTCTCGACCGTGGTAAGGATTTCTGCACATATCAAAGAATTCATTGTCAATTGAACTTCTCGTATTTTTGTTGTAATAACAAGAAAGTTATGGTGATCCATCCAATTTGGAGGATTCCCTTTAAGCCTTACAAATAAGGGTTTATCATCATAAGCTAACTCTTTATAATATTTTGAAAGATAATCCAAACTTCCTAAAGCATTACAACTATTGATCGCCCCTAATTTCATTAGGAAATTTAGAGGCAACTCAATTACTTGATTTATGGGCATAATAATTCTG
Source organism: Rhizophora mangle (assembly GCA_037832345.1). Lineage (NCBI taxonomy): Eukaryota > Viridiplantae > Streptophyta > Magnoliopsida > Malpighiales > Rhizophoraceae > Rhizophora > Rhizophora mangle. The sequence goes on along the minus strand of JBAPLJ010001084.1, from coordinate 603,925 downwards.
TTTTCCATAAAGTGACCAAGGAAGCAAATCTTGGCTTGAAATAACTTCAATTTTTTAAAAGAAGCAACTAGACCTACCCATTTCATGATATTAAAGAAAATATTTGAATGCTTAAATTGTTGTTCTATGGTATTAGAAAAAAACAATACATCATTGATATAAACAAGAGTAAATGCTAAATAAGTATTAAATATTTTGTTCATAATTTTTTGAAATTTAGAAAGAGTATTTTTTTTAATCCAAAGGGCATAACATTCTTATTATTACCCATAACCCTATCAATAAGATTAACATATTGAAGAGTTTCTAACTTACCTTCTTTTAATAAAGTGTTTGATAGATCTTGAGTACTTTCTTCTTTATCTTTGGAAATAGTCTCTAGGATAATAATCCTATCTTTTAATTTCCTACACTCAATTTTAAATTTTTTAATGTCAACTTTAAGCTCCATAATTGTTGGTTCCTTTATAGTTTTTATGCTAGAAGTGCTTCCTCTTGTTCTATGTATGACATTTTTTAAACTATAACTTTCTTCTATTTTAGCAATTTGTTGGCTAAAACTAGCATATGATCCTTTGCTAGATGTAATTATTTTTCTAGTTGTTCTTGTTTCTCTTTAGGATTTGGAATTTTGTCAATAAGATCCAAAATGATGTTATCTACTTTTATTTAGACTAGTAAGCCATTATATTTACACATAGCTTGATAGGGATCACATTTTCCTTTTGTAGCTAGTGTCTAAATCAAACTCAAAAGAATTATCTTCTTCAAGAACTTCAATTTCTAAATTTGATTCATTAGAATCACTTTTTACTAAGAAGATGTGCATCAAGGATTTTTTAAGACCTTCATCAAGAGTTAACTCTTGAATTTTCTTGCTTTATTTTGCACTTATTTAAATTATGCCCTATTTTGCCACATTTATAGCAAACAATTTCTTTTTTTTGGCTTTGGCTTTATAGGCATTTTCTTTGCTTTATTCCTTTCTTCTCATAAGAAGTTTTTCATTTAACATAAAGTTGATAACCTTTCTTTTTTGGTTTATTGGGATATCTTATGCGTGGATTACCCATTTGCTTGCAAAAACTACCCAAAGCCCTCTTAACTGGAGATTTCTCATTTTGCAACTACTTATGTAGTTTAATTTCATTATAGAGTTTAATTCCTTTAGTGACTACTTCAGCAGCTAGTTCACCATAGGTGCAGTGAATGTAATCAATTATTGTAGAATAATTGGCTTTAAGCCTAGTTTTAACTCTCTCAACAAATAAGGTAGGTGACCTAAAGAGAAAATTTTCTTTCTAAAAGATATTTTGACTATCTTCTTGAGTAAAGATCTTAGAGAAAAATATATCTTTATACCACTTAAAATTAGACAAGTTAGGACATCTCAAATTAATGAGTTACTCATAAGTCTTGTCTATTAAGAAAATGGTAGTACCAATAAAATGATTGGTGATTGTATAAATTAGTGTATTAATACAATCAAAGATCAAATATTCTTGCTTTTAGATTTGTAGTAGAAAAAATTTGATTTTTTACCTTATTAGATAAATAAAAATCCCACTAGCCTTTAAGCTATTTAGTAAACTCACTTGTTATGATTTGAGCAATCTATTGAATCCATTGAATTCTATAAAAAATGGAGTGAGCAATCTAGATTACCATTTCTTATACATATTTTATGTAAATGAATGCTTGCAATGAAAGGAGCTTTTATAACTAGAAATGAAGAGATAATTTTTTAGGAAGTGAAACATTTAATTCATATAAGCAAGTTTATGTCCACTCAAAACATTATATTCATTGGCAAAAGCACATTTACACACCTTTGGTACTATGTAACCATTAAATTCCATCAAGTAAATTGAGTCATTAATCTTTTTTAGTATTCCTTATAGGTAAAGGCCTAATACTTGAACAATGAGATAATCTCTTCAATGTTTCATGACAAAATGTCACATTTCACTAGAAGGACAAAGTTACACAAACAAATGGTCAAATTACCATTTTTGTTTGCATAAAACATTACATTCATTGCAACAAGGTTATTTGTACATCTTTGGTGCTCTAAATCTGTTGAATTCTATAAAAAAAAAAATTGGTGTGGCTGGCCAAGATTACCATTTCCTTTAAATTTTTTTTGTGTAAATAAGTGCTTACAACAAAAGTAGGAGGTTTGTTTGCTTGCAATGAAGAGTCAATCTCATTATTCAAGAATTGAAACACTTAATATGTAGAAGCACATTTGTGTCTACATAAAACATTATAATCATTGGAACAAGCATGGTTGAACAACTTTGGTACTCTATACCCACTAAATTCCAACAAGTAAATTGAATCATTGATCTTAATTAGCTTTCTTTATAGGTATTGAATGGTTTAATTCCTAATGAACAAGACAGTCTCTTCGAATTTTCATGACAAGGCTCCAATTTTCAATGGAAGGTCAAATTTGCATGATGGTAAATAAGCTAACAAACTTCCTAGAGATAATGACAAACTTCCTAAATAAGCTAACAACAAATCTACTCCTATTTGTTTTTGGACCTATCCCATTGTATAATAAAGTCTTATTTAGGAGTGGAGTTTACTATAACCCTAGCTCATTAAGTACTCCAATCAAATTAATAAGGCCTTGGGCCATAATAAGATATGTTTTACCACCTTTCAAGCTTGAATTAGCATCTTTGTCCCAAATTTCTTCAATGCTAAGTACCTCTTTCATCCTTTTAGCTCTTGAATATGTCATTGGCCCTTCTTGAATGCTTAATAGATCCTTATAAGCCCTCCATGCATTAACTTCTCCATGGATTTTATTGCCTTGCTATCAAAAAATGAAGAGGTAGTCTCATTGTTTGAGAACTTAACCATTCAATAACTTTAAGGAAATCTAATCAAGTTAATGACTCATTTATTTGATGGAATTTAATGGGTTTAGGGTACCAAAGGTGTGCAAAAGTGCTTGTTGCAATGAGTATAATGTTTTGTGTAGGTACAAAAGTTAATTCTTAATCATTTTCTGTAAATGAGTCCTTACAATGAAGGAAGGAGCCTTGTTAGTTAGAAATGATGAGTCAAACTCATTATTTAGAAATTGAAACACATAATGTGTGTTAAAAAAGGTAATCTATACAATTCAAACCATTGTTTTGGTGAAATTCAATGGATTTAAAGTATTAAAAATGTACAAACAAGATTATTGCAATGAATATAGTGTTTGTTATTGACACAAAAGCTGATTATGAGATTATTTTGTGTGAATGAGTCCGTACAACAAAAAATGAAGCCTTGTTATAAAAAAATGAAGAGGTGGTCTCATTATTTGAGAATCAAACCATTCAAAACTTGTAAGGAAAGTTAATCAAGATCAATATCTTAGAACCTAACATGCACATGGAGTTGAACAAGAAACCAAGAAAGCCAAATTAGATTTCAATCATGCAATACATAGACCCAATGTTCAAGGAACATGAATCTAAGCTATAAAGGAGGATATGGATGCCACACTCAGCAAAGAGGAGATTTGGGAGTGATAAGTTAGGTTGAACACTGCAAAAAAAATTTAGTTCTTGATAAGTTTTTTAGTTTTTGAAAGAACCAAAGGAAAAAATTCTCACCTTTATTTTCACTAATATTGTGCTCTTTTTAACAATGCAATCTAGCCTATTTATGGGCTAATCAACAATCCCAAAAACCCTAAAATTAAAGGCAATGATAAACTCCTAAAGTGTAAAAATTTTCCTATGTTATTTTAGACTCATATTAAGTACTCCAATTAAATTAATAAAGCCTTGGCCTACACTAAGATATGCTTTGCTACCTTTCAAGCATGAATTATCTTTTTTAGCCAAAATTTCTTCAATCTAACCACTAACTACCTCTTTTATCTTTTTATCTCTTGAATATGTCATTGGCCCTTCTTGAATGCTCAATGGATCCTTAGAAACCCTCCATGCATCAAGTCTTCCATGAATCTCATCACAAAAGTTAATTCAACCATCATTTTGTGTAAATGAGTCCTTGTGACAAAGGAAGGAACCTTTGTTAGGTAGAAATGAGGAGACAATCTCATTATTCAACAATTCAAACACTTAATATGTATGAGAAAAAGTAATATAGACTAATCACACCTTTTTTGATGGAAGTTAATGGATTTAGAATACTAAAAATGTACAAATTAGCTTGTTGCAATGAATATATATTTAATGTTGACACAAAAGTTAATTACGAGATCATTTGTCTGAATGAGTCCTTGCAATGAAGGAATGAGCCTTGTCAGCTAGAAATGAAGAGATAGTCTTATTATTTAGGAATTGAAACACTCATTATTATAAGAAAAGCTAATCTAGAACAATCACACCTTTTTTTTTGTTGAAATTCCATAAGTTTAGAGTACCAAAGATGTAGAAATGAGCTTCTTGTAATTAGTACAATGTTTGTTATTGACATAAAAGTTAATTTGAGGATCAATTTGTGTGAATGAGTCTTTGTAACAAAAATAGAAGCCTTGTTATCAAAAAATGAAAGGCAATCTCATTGTTATAGATTTAAATGATTCAATACCTATAAGGAAAGCTAATAAGAACAATGACTCACTTGAAGGAATTCAATAGATTTAAAGTGCAAAAGGTGTACAATCATGTTTGTTCCAATGAATATAATTTTTGTGTAAACATAAAAGTTAATTTCACCCTAATTTTATGTAAGTAAGTCCTTACAACAAAGTAAGTAGCCTTCTTAGCTAGAAATGAAGAGAAGACCTCATTATTTAAGAATTAAAATAATTAATAGGTATAAAAAATGCTAATCAAGATTAATCAAAGCTTTGTTTGAAGGAATTCAATGGATTTAGAGTACCAAATATGTATAAACAAGCTTGTTGCAAAGAATATAATGTTTATTGTTGACATAAATGTTAATTACAAGATCATTATGTGTGAATGAATCCTTATAATAAAAGAGAATTCATGTTATCAAAAAATGAAGAGATGGTCTAATTATTGGGAAAATTAAACCATTCAATACCTATAAGAAAAGCTAATCAAGAGTAGTGATTCACTAACTTGATGGAATTCAATGGGTTTAAATTGTTTGTCAAAGTTGTGCAATCATGCTTGCACCAATGAATATAATGTTTTGTGCAGACAAAAGTCAATTTCACTATCCTTTTATGTAAATGAGTCCTTGTACGGAAGGAAGCAACATTGTTAGCTAGAAATGAAGAGCTAGTCTCATGATTTAAGAATTGAAACACATAATATGTGCAAGAAAGGCTAATGTAGACTAATCACATCTTTTTTTGATGGAATTCCATCGAGAAAATGGGTTATTCATCTTCATTAGCTTTCCTTATAGGTATAGAATGGTTTAATTCTTGAATAGTGAAACCCTCTTCACTTTTTGATAACAAGACTTCCCTTTTTGTTGCAAGGACTCATCACACAAAATTTTTTCAAAATTAATTTTTGTATCAATAGTAAACATTGTATTCATTATAAGAAGCTTGTTTCTACATCTTCAGAACTCTGAATCCATTAAAGTCCATGAAATATAGGTGTGATTAGTCTCAATTACCTTTTCTTATGTATATTAAAGTCCATCATTGATACTATAAAGTAAATAAGTCATCAATCTTCATTAGCTTTTCGTATAAGTACATCATTGTTACTCATTAAAACAAAATGATGGTGAAATTAACTTTAGTGTCTACATAAAACATTAATTTCATTAGAACAAGCATGTTTGTATTCTTGTGATAGTTTAAATCCATCAAATTATGTCATGTAAATGAGACATTGATCTTTGTTAGCTTTCATTATAAGTATTAAATGGTTGAACTCGTGAACAATGAGACCATATCTTCATTTTTTTTGATAACAAGACTTCTCATTTCATTGAAAGGACTTATTCACACAAAATGATCTTGTAATTAACTTTATATCAACAATAAACATTATATTAATCACAACAAGCTCATACATACATTTGTGGTACTCTAAATCCATTAAATTTCATCAAAAAAAGGGGTGATTGGTCTATATTACTTTTACCTATATGTATTAAGTGTTTCAACTCCTAAATAATGATAATGTCTCTTCATTTCTATTTAACAAGGCTCCTTCCATTGTTGAAAAAACTCATTTACATAAAATGATGGTGAAATTAACATTTACGTCTACACAAAGGAGTATATTCAATGAAACAAGCATGTTTGTACATCTTTGGTACTCTAAATCTATTGAATTCCATCAAGTGAATGAGGCATTAATCCTTATTAGCTTTCTTTATAGGTATTGGATAGTTTAATTCCTGAACAATGAGACCATCTCTTCATTTTTTTGATAGAAAGTTTTATAATTTTGTTGCAAGGACTCATTCACATAAAATGATCTTGTAATTAACTTTTGTATCGATGTCAAACATTATATTCATTGCAACAAGTTCATTTCTACATCATTGATTTTTTAAATCCATCTAATTCCATAAAAAAAGGTGTCATTGGTCTAAATTACCCTTTCCTATACATATTAAGTGTTTCAATTTCTAAATAAGGAGACCATCTATTTATATTTAACTAACAAGGCTCCTTCCTTCATTATAGGGACTTATTCACACAAAATAATGTGAAACTAACTTTTGTGTCAACACAAAGCATTCTATTCATTGGAACAAGCACTTTTTTACACCTTCGGTGCTCTATATCCATTAAATTCCATCAAGGAAGTAAGTCATTCCATCTTCATTAGCTTTCCTTATATTGAATGGTTTAATTCCCAAACAATGAGACTATCTCTTCATTTTTTGATAACAAGACTTCTCTTTTCATTGCATGGACTCATTTGAACAAATGATGGTTAAAAATTATATTTATTGGAGCAAGCATGTTTGTACTCTAAACCCAACAAATTCCATCAAGCAAATAAGTCATTGATCTTGATTAGCTTTCCTTATAGGTATTGAATTGTTTGATTGCCAAAAAATGAGACTATCTTTTCATTTTTTGATAATTAGTCTCCTCTTTCCATTGCAAGGGCTCATTCATGCATAATAATCTCACAATTAACATTTGTCTCAATATCAAACATTATATTCATTGCAAGAAGCTCATTTGTATATCTTTGGTACTTTAAATCCATTGAATTTCATCAAAAAATGGTGTGATTGGTCTAGATTACCCTTCATTTTATGTTTTGATTATTTTAATTCCTAAATAATGAGACCATCTAATGTGAACCCCAAAAGATGTGGCTTTGGGATGCAACGTATATAAGGAATTCAAATAAGAACGTAAGAAAGCAAAATTAAATTTCAATTATGCGAGACCTAGACCCAATGTTTAAAGAACATGAACCTAAGGTGTAAAGAAGGGTATGGACACCATACTCCAAAAAAGAAGGAATTTTGTAGTGATAAGTATGGTTAAACACAACATAAAGAGTTAGTTCTTGATAAGTTCTTTAGTTCTTGAAAGAATTGAAGGAGAATATTCTCATTTTTAGTTTCTTTAACGTTCTAGTTATTTTTAACAATGAAATCAAGCCCAATTATAAGCTAAATTAACAACCTTAACCTTATAGATAATGGCAAACTTCTTTAATAAAGTAACAACAAATCTACTCCTAATTGTTATTATAGTTGTTGTAAATTAACAATCCTAACCCTATAGATAATTTTAAACTTCCTAAATAAGCTAACAACAAATTTACTCCTATTTTTTTTTAGTGTTGTAGAAATCCTTACAATCACTTGACATAGACCTATTTAGCATACTAAAACAATAAATAAAGCCTTGGCCTACATTAAAACATGTTTTACTACCATTTAAACTTGAATTAGCTTCTTTGGCCTAAATTTCTTCAATCAGCCCATTAAGTGCCTCTTTCGTCATTTTAACTCTTGAACATGTTATTAGCCCTTTATTGAATGCTCAGTGGATCTTTAGAAGTCCTCTATGCATTAAATCCTCTATGGATCTCATCATCTTGCCCGTCCTTAAAAGGATTCAATATTGAATCATCACCTATACAAAAAAAATATATGTTGGGAATAAACTTGCACAAACTCCCTCATGTGTTTCACTCCACTCTCTCATAATATGACACTCACTTTCATGTTTGCACACTATATAAATTTAGCTTTTCTCTCATGCTTCTTTATTAAACTAAGCAAGCTTAATCAAAGTCAGTTTATAACCAATTAATTCCAAGAAATTGGAATCAAAGAAATTTAGGAAAGTGTAATGAATTTAAGGTTATGGATAAGAAGAACTCAATAAGAATAAATTGCAAAATATGAGAAAAATAAGAATTAATTGGATCCAAATCCTTGTAGGAACTAGAAAAAAATAAGGAAATGAAGCCTTTATCTCCCTTTCACCTAATTAAATAGGATTTACTTTGGAAATATGAAGGAATCAAATATATTATTTTTCTCTTCTCTTTTTTTTTTTTTTTTTTTTTTTTTTCTTTTCTTCTTTATCAAATAAAATTTTCATTTTTTTTTTTTTTGCAAAAACTTAAATACAAGAGAAGATAAACTAGGGTTTGCAAATTCAAAGAACAAGAGGTTATAGAATGCGGCTAAGAAGATAAACAAAAAAATAAACCTCAAAATTAGATAATGAAAACTAATTCAAAGCCAAGTTCTAATACCAACTGGTGTGAACCCAAAAGACATAGCTTAGTGACCCAACACGAATAAGGAATTCAAACAAGTACCCATGAAAGGTAAATTAGATTTCAATCATGCAAGACCTAAACCTAATGTTTGACAAAAATGAACTTAAGGAATAAAGAAGGATATGAAAACCACACTTTAAAGAAAAAGGGATTTAGGAGTGATAAGTCAGGTTAAATACCATAAGAAGAATCAATTCTTAGCAAGTTCGTAGTTCTTGAAAGAATCAAAGGAGAAAATTCTCACATTTAGCTTCACTAATGTTTTGTTTATTTTTCAAAATGAAATCAAGCCTATTTACATGCTAAATTTAAAACTTTAACCCTAGAGAAAATGATAAATATCCTAAATAAGCTAATAACAATTCTACTCCTATTTTGTTTTTTGAGTTGTCGTAAAATCCTTACAATCACTTAACATAAACTTATTCAGCATACTTATACAATAAATATAGCCTCAACCTACAATAAGATATGTTTTGTAGCCCTTTAAGCTTAAAATAATTTCTTTAACCTAAATTTCTTTAATCAGCCCATCAAGTGCCTCTTTCATCCTTTTAGCTCTTGACCATGTTATTGGCCCTTCTTGAAACCTCAATAGATCCTTAAAAGCCCTCCATGCATTTGATCCTTTATGTATCTCATCATCATCTCTTCATTTCTAACTAACAAGGCTCCTTCCTATGTTGTAAGGCCTCATTTACACAAAATGATGGTGAAATTAACTTTTATGTCTACATAAAACATTATATTCATTGGACCAAGCACATTTGTACACCTTTGGTACTTTGAACACATTGGATTCCATGAAGCAAATGAGTTAATGAACTTGATTAGCTTTCCTTATAGGTATTGAATGGTTTAATTCTTGAACAAAGAGATTGTCTTATCATTTTTTTGATAAATAGAATTCTCTTTGTTGCAATGACTCATTTGTACAAAATGATCTCATAATTAACTATTGTTCTAACAATAAACAATGTATTCATTGCAAGAAACTCATTTTTACATCTTTGGTACACTAAACCCATTGAATTCCATCAAGCAAATAAGTCATTGATCTTGATTAGCTTTCCTTGCAAGAATGGTTTAATTATCAAACAGAGATTGTTACTTTATTTTTTGATAATAGGGCTTCTCTTTTCATTGCAAGGATTCATTCACACAAAATGCTTGCATAATTAAATTTTATGTCAACATTAAACATTATTTTTCTTGCAACAAGCTCATTTGTATATCATTGGTCTCTAAATCCAATGAATTCCATCAAAAAAAAAAATGGTGTGATTGGTCTAGATTACCTTTTCTTATATGTGTTGAGCATTTGAATACCTAAATAAGACCTTCTCTTCATTTTTAGCTAACAAGGCTCCTACCTTTGTTACAAAGACTCATTTACACAAAATGATGGTGTAATTAACTTTTGCATCTACATAAAACATTATATTCATTCGAACAAGCATATTGGCACACCTTTGGTACCCTAAACCCATTAAATTCCATCAAATAAATAAGTCATTGATCTTGATTAGTATTCCTTATAAGGAATGGTTTAATCCTTAAACAACAAGATGACCTTTTCATTTTTTGATAACAAGGCTTCTCTTTTTGTTACACAACCTCATTTCCACAAAATAATTTTGCAATTAACTTTTTATGTCAACATCAAACATCATATCCAGTGCACCAAGCTTGTTTATTCTTATTTGGTATTCTAAATCCTTGAATTCTATAAAAAAAAAGTGTGATTGGATTAGATTATATTTTTTTATACATATAGAGTCAATTGTTGAATATTGAAATTGTCTCTTTATTTCTAACTAACAAGGCTCCTTCCTTTGTTGTAAGGGCTCATTTACACAAAATAATAATGAAATTAAATTTTGTATCTACACAAAACATTATATTCATTGAAACAAGCATGTTTGTACACTTTTGGTATTTTGAACCTATTGAATTCCACTAAGTAAATGAGTCATTGAACTTTTGTGTTAACATTAAACATTATATTAATCGTAAAAGCTTATTTGTCCATTTTTGGCACTCTATATCCATTGAATTCTATCAAAAAAAAATATGACTAGTCTAGATTACCTTTTCTTAATGTATTGAGTGTTTTAGTTCTTGAAAAATGACACCATAATGTGAACCCAAAAGTTGTGGTATAGGGATCCAACACACATAAGGAATCGAACAAGAACCCAAGAAAGCTAAATCAGATTTCAATTATGCAAGTCCTAGATCCAATATTCAAGGAACATAAACCTAAGCTATAAAGAAGGATATGGATGGCCTCCAGCAAAAAAGGGATTTGAGAGTAATAAGTTTGGTTAAATGTCACAAGAAAAGTTAGCTCTTGATAAGTTATTTAGTTCTTTAAAGAACTGAATAAGAAAATCTCACTTTTATTTTCACTAATGTTCTACTTCTTTTAACAATGAAATCAAGCATATTTATAAGCTAAATTAATAATCCTTTAAATCCTAAAAATAAAGACAATGACAAACTCCTAAAATATAAGAACACTATTATTTTATTGTAAACTTTTATTTTGTAACAAACTCCTATGTAGGAGTGGATTTTATAGTAACCTTAGCCCATTAAGTACTCCAAGGAAATTAATAAAGCCTTGGCCCACATTGAGATATGCTTTGCTACCCTTTAAGCTTGAATTATCTTCATTGGCCCAAATTTCTTTAATCAACCTACTAAGTGCCTCTTTCAACCTATTAGCTCTTAAACATGTCATTGGCCCTTCTTGAATGCTTAATGGGCCCTTAAAAGCCCTTTATGCATCTATTCCTTCATGCATCTCATCATTTCCCCTTTCCTTAAAAAGATTTGTCTTAAATCATCACTTGCATAAAAAAAATGTTGGGAACAACCTTACACACACTCCCTTATAATATGATAGTCACTCTTATGTTTGCATACTATATAAATTTGGCTTTTCTCTCTAATTCCTTTATTGAACTAAACAAGCTCAATTAAAGTCACCTTATAACCAACTAATTCTAACAAATTAGAATCAAAGAAAAACACATAAGAAAAAGGATTAATTATATCCAAATCATTGTAGGAATTAGAAAGAAGTAAGGAAATAAAGCCTTTATAGAATGTGGCTAGCAACCTAGGGTTTGTAAACAAAAATAAAAGAAATGCTAGTGTTTGTAGATTCAAAGAACAAGAGGTTATAGAATATGGTTAAGAAGAAAAACAAAAAGAATACTCAAATTTTAGATAAATAACCCTATAATCCTTAAAGCTTTGATACTAACTAATGTGAATCCCAAAAGACATCTCTTAAGGACCCATCATGTACAACTAATCAAACAAGAACCCAAGAAGGTAAATCATTTTTCAATTATGAAAAACCTAGACCCAAAGTACAAGGAACAAGAACCTAAGGTATAATAAAGGATATGGATGTCGTAGTTTTGCAATGAAAGGATTGATAAGTCAAGTTAAATGCCACAAGAAGAGTTAGTTCTTGAAAGAACTAAGGAAGAAAATTCCCACTTTTATTTTTACTAATGTTTTGCACTTTTAAAAAATGAAATTAATCTTATTATAGGCTAAACTAACAACCTTAAAATCCCTAAAAATAAAGACAATGATAAGCTCCTAAAATATAAAACACTCCTATTTTATTACAAACATGTATTTTATATATAAAAAAAAACTCTTATTTAGGAGTGAATTTTATTATATCTCTAGCCTATTAAGTACTCCAATCAAATTAATAGCATTGGCCAACATTAAGATATGGTTTACTACCTTTCAAACTTGAATTATAGGAACAAGCTCTTTTGTACATCTTTGGTACTCTAAATCTATTGAATTCCATCAAGTAAATGAGTCATTAATCTTAATTAGCTTTTCTCATAGGTTTTGAATGGATTAATCTCAAACAATGAGTCCCCTTCCTTTTTTGATAACAAAACTTCTCTTTTCCTTGCAAGGGCTCATTAGCACAAATTGATCTCATAATTAACTTTTGTGCCAACAACAAACATTATATTCATTGCAATAAGCTCAATTGTACATTTTTTAGGGGATACCATTAAAGCCCTTGTTAGAGGCATCTATCTTGACATTTTTGAGGGCATCCAAATGGGTATAGCTATGCAAGGGCATTCTTTAACTCTAACTTCTATCTATTTAATAGCTTGTGTATGTTTCTCCATCAATGAAGGAAAATTTTTCTTTAATCTTTCATATTAAGGTTTAGCATCATAAGCTAAATCCTTATAATATTTTGAAATATAATTCAAACTTCCCAAAAATCTTTGTAAATTGTTATTTATTTTTTATTTCATCAAGAAATTTTGAGGCAAACTCATTGCTCTATCAATGGGAATAATAAAACCATTCTTAATGAAGTTTCCAAGGAAGCAAATCCTAGTTTAAAATAACTTCATCTTTCTTGTTAAAGTAGCTAGTCCTACTCTTTTCATCACATGAATGAATAAGTTAAGATGTTTAAAATGTTGATTAATGGTACTAGAGAAAACTAACACATCATTAATATAAACAATCATAAATGCAAAATAAGCATTAAATATCTCATTCATATCCTTCTGAAATTTGGAGGGAGCATCTTTTAAAACCAAAAGGCATGACATTCTATTCATAATGCCCAAAAGGTACTATAGAGGTTGCTTTATTCATATCTTTTTCACAAATCTAGATTTGCCAATAACTAGATTTTATGTCAACATTTGAAAATATCTTGGCATTATAAAGCCAATTAAGCACATTTCTTTTATTAGGTATAGCATACATAATCCATCTTAGTGCCTTTTTAAAGGGCTTATTTAATAACTAATCTAGGAATGCCTAATTCTAATTCTACATTATTCTCTACATAAAATGAAGGACAACTCCAAGGACTTAAATTTTGAATTAGTCCTTTCTTAAGGAGCTCTTGTATATTTATTTTACAAATCTTTAAATATTGAGGGCCTATAGCAATGGGTCTAGCTTTAGTTGGACTTCGACTTTCATTAAATTCTAACTCATAAAGCAAGTCAACAATATGTTTATTCCTATTCTAAAAAGTAGTAGGAATTTCTAAGCATACTATTGATTCTATTGCTTCTTTTATTTCATATACTTTAGTTGTAATAACAAGAGAAAAAAGTATTTTTTTTGTAGATGCTTATAAGCAATCTCATCTTATAAAGAAGAAATAAACTTTTCTTTTCTCTTAATATTTTTCTAAAGTAAATCTATCTCTCTATACTAAATGACAAATATAAATTCAAAGCTAATAACCTTGCCACTAATTGTTGCATAAATACCCTTGCTATTAATTTCTTTAATAGGGTATAGCAAATGAAGAAAATGATTTCTCAAAATATCATGTTGGCTTAACTAACATAGAAGGAATTTCAAGACAAATTCCTTCATTGGAAATATCAACTTTAGATAATTTGTAACTAATAACAAGTTTATTTTTATCAATAGTGCTTAACATTTTTGTTGTTTTGAAAAGTATTTTGAAGGTATTATACCCTCATTAATACAATTCATTTTAGCACCAGCATCAATTAAGGTGATAGCAAAGAAAATTTAATCTTTATTAACAATAACTATAATATTTGTATGTCATTTATGGGTAATAACTTGATCAACAAGTTTAATATATTAAAAACTTTCAATATTCACATATTCCTTTAAGGAAGTTTTTGGAAGCACTAAAGACATTTCTTCCTTATCAAGTAGAGTTTTCAAAACTAAAATTCTTTTCTATCTTCATAGTATGAATTTCATCTTTAAGCTCTTTACTGGATGGTTCTTCCTTACATAACTTTGGAGGAATACCTTTTATACATTATATAATAGTATTTAAACTTTAATTTTCTTGAGTTGCATAACCTTTAATAGTAGACTCTTTATTCTAAATTTTAGTTAGATGTAAATATTTTTGTAATTGCTCATGTTTTTCTTTAGGATCTAAAATTTTATCAATAAGATCCAAAATCATACTATCTTCTTTTGTTAAGACTAACAAGCCATTTTATATACACAATGCTTTGTAATGGTTACATTGACCATCACAACTTTCTTCATCAAAATAAAAAGTTAAGGAAGAAATATCTACTTTAAGTACTTAAAAATTTTCTTTTTGATAAGAAAATATACATTAATATGATCTTTTAAGAATTTCATTTATAGCTAATTCTTGAAGCTTTTGCTATGTTTTACACTTATTAGTATAGTGTCTTATTTTTCCCCACTTATAGCAAACTATAATCATTTTAAGTTGAGGCCTTTTTTTCCTTTTTATTTTATTTTCTACTTCTCAGACCTTACGGGGGCCTTTTCTTTTGTACAAAATTATTTTTTCTTAATATTGGAGTGATAACTCCAACTCTTTTGTTTTGTAGGATATCTAATGGGTGAATAACCTATCTACTCACAAAAGCTTTCTTACCTTGAGCTTTTTCATTTTGCAATTGCCTATGCAATTTCATTTCATTATAGAGTTTAACTCCTTTAGCTACTACTTTAGTAGCCAATCCTTTATGGGTATATTGATTATAATCAATAGTTCCAACATTATTAGATTTTAATTAAGTCTTAACCCATTTTGTAAATATGGTAGGTAACTCTAAAAGAAATTTTTCATTGCAAAAAATATTCTAGCTGTCTTCTTAAGTAATGACTCTAGAGAAGAATACATCTTTATATCACCTAAAATGCAATAAGTTACGATATCTCAAATTAATAAGTTGCTTTTAAGTCTTATCAACTAGCAAAGTGGAAATACCAATAAAATGATTGGTAATACTATGAATAAGTGTATTAACATAATCAAAGAAAAATTCCTTAGATTTAGTCTTAATTGTAGAAAATATTTGTTGTTTTGCCTCCTTAGACAAATAAAAATCCTACCAGCCTTTAAGTTGTCTAATAAATCTACTTGTAATTATTTTTGCAATCTTAATGTTAGAATTACTCTTTGTTTTAGCAACAATTGCAAACATTATCATATAATGTAATAGCAAGAGAATTTGATATTTTATTTGACCTTTTAGATTCCATTCCACTATACTACTGCAATCATATTAAACATAGTTATAATGAACTTGTTCTTTTAATACAAGAACAACAAGTATTGGTCTTGGATAATATAATTTTGTATAAGCCTTAATAAAGGTCATTTTGTTAATATCAAAAGGTTCCTTTGCATAAGAAGGAGAAGGTTTATTCTTCATTGGTTGCTATTCTAATAAGAACATATTTTGTAATTGATCTATATAACCTTCTATCTCACTTTCAATTTTAATATGCTGCCCTTTTTCTTGCATTATGGCTTCTTTTTCCTTAAATTTCATACCTTTAAGTCTTTTGAAGATTCACTTACCAATTCTGCTTTAGCAAAATTTTTATCTACCATTTTGTAATTTATTTCTTTCAATGAAAGAGGTTTAAACAAAACCTTTTTTTTCTACTTTTGGTTTAACTGGAGGTTTGGGAATAACTTCTCTATTTTAAGCTATTTCCTCTATCATTTGCTCAATGCACATAAGCTGAGATCCAACAAATTGAAGATAAAGACTCATTTGAAAAAAATATTTTGTAATTAGCTTTTATGTCAACAATAAACTTTATATTCTTTTCAACAAGCTCATTTGTACAAATTTCATACTCTAAATCCATTGAATTTCATCAAAAATAGGTATCATTGGTCAAGGTTACCTTTCCTTATATGTATTAAGTGTCTCAATTTCTAAATAATGAGATTGTCTTTTCATCTTTAGCCAATAAAGCACCTTCCTTTGTTGCAAGGACTCATTTACACAAAATGGTGGTGAAATAAACTTTTGCATCAAGATAAAACATTATATTCATTGGAATAGACATGTTTGCATACCTTTGGTACTTTGAACCTATTGAATTCAATCAAGTAAATGAGTCATTAATCTTTGTTAGCTATCATTACAAATATTGAATGGTTTAATTCTTAAACAGTGAGATTGCCTCTTCATATATTGATAACAAGGCTTCTCTTTTTGTTGCAAGTACTCATTCATGCAAAATGATCTCATAATTAACTTTTGTGTTGATAGGAAACATTATATTCTTCGCAACAAGCTCATTTGCACATCTTTGGTTCCCTAAATCCATTGAATTCCAACAAATAAAGCTTTGATTGATGTCAACTAGCTTTTCATATACATATTGAAGGTTTGAAATCTTAAGTAATGAGACCTCTTTATTTTTACCTATCAAGGCATGTTCCTTCATTGCAAACACCTATTTATTCAAAATGATGGTGAAATTCATGTTTGTGTCTACACAAAAGTTTTTTACACATTAGAACAAGCACATATGTACCTCTTTGATATTTTAAATCCATTAAATTACATGAACCAAATCAGTCATTAATCTTGATTAACTTTCTTTATAAGTATTAAATGGTTTAATTCCCAAATAATGAGACTATCTCTTCATTTTTTGAGAACAAGACTTCTTTTTTGTTGCAAAGATTCATTCACATAAAATGTTGAAGAAATTAGCTTTTGTGTTGATAGTATACATTATATTCTTTTCAAGAAGCTCCTTTGTACAACTTTGGTACTATAGACCTATTGAATTCCTTGAAGCATTGGTTAGTTTGATCTTGATTAGCCTTTCTTATAGCTATTTAATGTTGCAATTCCTAACTAATGAGACTTTCTCTTCATTTCTAGCTAACAAGGCTCTTTCCTTCATTACAAGAACTCATTTACACAAAATTAAGAACTCTCTATTGATGAAAGCCATAAAAGGTCATTATTGACTATTTTCTTATTTGACAATGATTCAAATAAAAAAGATATAGAATTAAATGTTCCAGAAGATCACTCTTTTGATTTTGAGTCAAGGAGAATGTGCTTATTATAAGGTCTTAAAGAAAAGCAAAGGCTTATTAGTTTTAACAAAAGAAGATATTATGATTCTAGATCTAGATAGAATATTTCCAAAAGAGGGTTATAGCCTTAAAATAGTGATTCATAAAGTAAAAGGAAATATTTCTAATTCTACTTCTAAAGAACTCTCTATACCAAAGCTTAAAGTTATAATAAATGAATTAAAAGGAGAAATAAGACAATTAAAAGAAAAAATTATATTAATTGCTACATTGATGTATATACCAAAGGTTATATTAATCACAATAACAACAACCTTATGACTTTGGCCTTGAAAATCCATGGAATTCCATTAAACAAAGAAGTGATTAATCTTGATTTTCTCTTCTTATAGGTATTGAATGGTTTAATTATAAGTGAATGTAACTATTTGTTCAATTCTTGCTAACAAGTTTTGTCCTTTAGTTGTAAAGACTTATTCACATAAGTTGAGGTTACATAAATCAATTACAACATATTCTCTCATCAGAATAGCAACCTTTAGATGATAAGCCTTCTCCTTCTTAAACATATAAGTATTTTATTATTTGTAATGCAAAAAGCAACCCTTGTAGCCTTTACTAGAAAAAATAGGTTATTCCAAACCAAGATTACATTTCTTAGCCACCTCATCGAAAATGGTAGTGTAATTCCAATAGATCAAGCAATTGAATTTGCTCTTAAATTTCTTAATGAAATTAAAGGCGAAAATCATGCAAAAATTTCTAGGAAACCTACATTATATTTTAGATTTTTACAAAGAATTAGCTTATGATGCTAAACCTTTATTTGAAAGACTCAGAAAGAATCCTCTTGAAGTGACACACATTCATACATAAGTAGTTAAGAAAATAGAACAAAAGGCTAAAGAACTTCCATGTTTAAGTGTTCCCCATTCAAATGCCTCTAAAATCTGATGAAGGATATGGTGGAATACTAAAGCAAAAGATTCACTACAAAGAAAGCTTATTATGCTTTACTTCTAAGATTTAGAAAGAAACTAAATTTTATTACTCTACAATTCATATAGAAATTCTTGCTATAGTATTGTGCATTCAAAATTTTGAAGGAAATTTATTAAATCAAAAATTTCTTATTAGAATTAATTGTAAAGCTGCTAAAGATGTTCTTCTAAAAGATGTCAAAAATATAGCCTTAAAGCAAATCCTTGCTAGATGGTAAGGAATATTATTAGCCTTTGATTTTGATATTTACAAATTCTTTTCTTTTCTAACTCATAAAATTTTACTAGGTACCACTTTGTTAGTAAGAGGCATATGCTACAAGGGCCTATGTCCCCATCAAAGTCAATTATTTCACTAGGTAAATATGCTTCTACTTCATCAAGTCAAAACAACAAGGAATTAGATCCTCTATCAAATGACACTTATGAGCGACAACTAAATAAGGAATATAAAGCTTATATATTCTTTTATCCCAAAGTTTATATAGATTTCTTGTGTCCAATTGAACCTAACTATGCTCAACTTCTACCTTATGAGGTTGCAAGATTTTATTTAAAAGATAACATGTATCCTCATATCACTATGAAAGATTACTATTGTTATTAGCAAATTGTTTTTGAGACAAGACTAGTGATCATTGAACAAATTGAACAAGGCACTAGTTATAGATTTGCCAATGATTGGGCATATGCAAAATTTAAAATCAAAAGGATCATCTTTCTAGATAAATGAATGGCAAAGTGATTTGTTAGCCTATAAAGAATTAAAAAACTGATGGAAGGTTAAAACTTTCAATTATTTTAACTATATTGAAGCTTAGGAGAGATCTTTATTCTACAAAAACCCACAAAAGAAATCTAGTTGGTTTCTTCATTTTAAAATATCCTCATGATAAGGTTAAATTTCCCAATTGGTTTAAAATATGGTTCTTTAAATGGGGATTACATCTTGTTACACACCCTTTAAGAGTAAAAACTATTTATGAATAATTTTGTGAAAAGAATCCCAACTTGAGGAATAAAATTTTAAATTTTGCTATCTGCTATCATGTCTTGTAGATCATCAATTGGGACTATAATATCATTTCCAAATAGGTTTAATATCCTAGGAGAAAGTACTTAGCATGTACCATGGCTTGTTCGATGGATTGACATTTAATAGTGGGAAAAATTTGACTATTTTAGTGAAGGGGTTTAAGCAACTAAAGGAGTTATTAATTTAGGAATCGACATTGTAAGGCCCACTCCTCCGACTATCAAGACTCCAACTTAAATGCTTAAAGCATTAGTCAAAAGTGTGCTAAGAGAGCAACTAATTGAGATGATGACTAGTGTTTTACAATCTAATAAAGACCAACCAAAAAGTAGTCAAGCAAAAGATTCCATTCAACTCACTCAACAGGATGATATTATGCAAGACTTAAAAGATCTATATAAGTTGTAAAGGGGACAAAATGAACAAAATGCTTTTATAAAACCATTGTATAAAGCCACTTTATAAAATCTACTTTTATAAAGATACTTTATACTTTATAAAAAAAAATATTTATCATGTATTTCTTTGTTAGCATAGACTTTAGAGACAAATAGGAGTATCCCATGGAGAAGGCATAACTTTCTTTCCTCATTTGTAAACTTACTTTAAAATTATTTGTAAGCTTGTAGTGTCATTCAATGAAAGCTATATTCATATAAGTCTTTTTTCTCCTAAGCTTTATTTTACTAAATCTAGTTTTCCATCTTTTGTATTGTGTGTTTGAAAATTGTGTATTTTGTGTTTGAATTATTTAGCATTGTTTATTCATTTTTCTTATAGGTGTTGAATAGTTTAATACTTAAATAATGAGACTATCTCTTTATTTTCTAATAACATGACTTCTCATTGGTTGCAAGGACTCATTCACACAAAATGATCTTGAAATTAGCAATAGTATCAATTAGTAAACATTATATTCTTTGTAGCAAACTCATTTGTACAACTTTGGTATTCTGAATCCTTTGACTTCCATCAAAAGCAAGTCTAATTGGTCTAGATTGCCTTTTAATATATGTATTGAGTGTTTCGATGTCTAAATAATGAGATTGTCTCTTTATTTTTAGCTAACAAGGCTCCTTTCTTTGATACAAGGACTCATTTACACAAAATTATGGTGAAATTAACCTTTTTGTCAACACAAAGCATTATATTCATTGGAGAAAGCATGTTTGCACACCTTTGGTACTCTGAACTTGTTAAATTCCATCAAGTAATCATTGATCTTAATTAGCATTTTTTACAAGTATTGAATGATTTAATTCTCAAAAAATAAGATTGTCTCTTCAGTTTTAGATACAAGGCTTCTCTTTTCATTGAAAGGACTTATTCATAAAAAATGATCTCGTAATTACCTTTTGTGTTAGTAGTAAACATTATATTCTTTACAACAAGCTGGTTTGTTCATCATTGATACTGTCAATCCATTGAATTTCTTTAAACAAAGCTTTGATTGATCTCAATTAGCTTTTCATATACCATTTGAAATTTTCAAATCTTAAGTAATGAGACCTTCTTTTAAATTCTAGCAAACAAGGCTACTTCCTTTGTTTCAAGGACTTATTTACCCATAATGATGGTGAAATTAACTTTTGCTTCTACATAAAACATTTTATTCATTGGAAAAAGCATGCATGTATGTCTTTAGGACTCTAAATACATTTAATTCCATCAAGCAAATAAGTCATTGATGTTGATTAACTTTCATTATAGGTATTTAATGGTTTAATTCCCGAACAATTATACCATCTCTTCATTTTTTGATAACATGACTTCTTTTTTGTTGCAAGAACTCATTCACACAAAATGATCTATAATTAACTTTTATGTCATTAATAAACAATATATTTTTTGCAACAATCTCATTTGTACAACTTTGGTACTGTAAATCCATTGAATTCCATAAAAAAAAAAAGACTAATTGGTCTAAATTACCTTTTCTTATGTGTATTGAGTGTTTCAATTCCAAAATTATGAGATTATCTCTTCATTTCTAGCCAATAAGGCTCCTTCCATCATTGTAAGGACTCATTTATACAAAATGATGGTGAAATTAACAATTTTGTTTACACAAAACATTTTATTCATTGGAATAGACACTTTGAACCTATTGAATTCCATCAACTAAATGAGTCATTGATCTTGATTATCTTTCTGCACAAATATTAAATGGTTTATTTCTTAAACAATGAGGCTGCCTCTCCATTTTTTGATAACAAAGCTTCTTTTTTGGCTTACAAGTACTTATTCACACAAAATGATCTCATATTAAACTTTTGTGTAAACAAGAAACATTATATTCTTTGCATCAAGCTTGTTTGCATATCTTTGGTATGGTAAATTTATTGAATTCCATCAAACAAAACTTTGATTGTTCTCAATTAGCTTTTCTTATACCTATTGAAAGTTTGAAATCCTGGATAATGAGACATTATCTTCATTTCTAGCTGGCAAGACTCCTTCCTTCATTGTAGGGATTTATTTACCCAAAATGATGGTGAAATTCACTCATGTCTACATTGGAACAAGCACTTATGTACATCTTTGATGCTCTGAATTCATTGAATTTCACCAAGCAAATGAGTCATTAATCTTAATTAACTTTCTTTATAAGAATTAAATGGTTTAATCCTAATAATAAGACCATCCCTTCATTTTTTGAAAAAGATTTTCTTTCATTAGAAGGACTCATTTACACAAAATGATCTCATAATTAACTTTGTGACAAATTGTAAACACTATATTATTTGTAAGAAGCTCATTTGTACAACTTTGGATCTTTAACCCATTGAATTCCTTGAAATAGAGGTTAGTTTGATCTTGATTAGTTTTCTTATAGCTACCTAATGTTTTGATTCTTGAATAATAAGACCTTCACTTCATGTCTAGGTAACAAGGCTCCCTCCTTCATTGCAAGGACTCATTTACTTAAAATGATGGTGAAATTAACTTTGGTGCCAACATAAAATATTATATTGATTGGAACAAGCATGTTTGCACACCCTTAGTGCTCTTAATCAATTAAATTCCATCAAGTAAATGAGTCATTATCTTGATTTTCTTTCCTTACAAGCATTGAATGGTTTTATTATCAAACAATGAGATTGCTTCTTAATGTTTTGATAATAAGGCTTCTTTTTTCGTTACAACAACTCATTCACACAAAATGTTCTCAAAATTTATATTTGTGCCAATAGTAAACATCATATTCAATGCAAAAAGCTCATTTGCACATCTTTGAAACTCTAAATCCATTGAATTCCATCAAATAAAGCTTTGATTGATCTTAATTAGCATTTCTTATACCAAGTGAATGTTTCAAATCCTAAAAAAAGAGATTATCCCTTCATTTCTACCTAACATGCCTCCTTCCTTCATTGCATGGACTTGTTTAACTAAAATTATGGAAAAATTAACTTTTGTGTCTACACAAATATTCTATTCAATGGAAAAAGTACATTTGTATGTCATTGGTACTTAAATCCATTAATTTCAATTGAGCAATTGTGTCATGAATCTTAATTAGCTTTCCTTATAGGTATTAAATAGTTTAATTCTTTAGCAATGAGACTGCCTCTTCATTTTTTGATAACAAGGCATCTCTCTTGGTTACAAGGACTCATTCTAGAAAAAGGATTTCATAATTAACTTTTGTGTCAACAACACTCATTATATTCATTTCAACAAGCTTATTTGTACATCTTTGGTAATTTAAATCCATTAAATTTTATCAAAAAAGGTGTGAGAGGTCTTGATTAGCTTTTATTATACAAATTAAGTGTCTCAGTTCTTGAATAATGACATTGTCACTTCATTTCTTACTAACAATGAATCTCATTTTATTGTAATGACTCATTCACACAAAGGGATCTCATAATTGACTTTTGTGACAACAACACCCATTATATTCATTCGAATAAGCTTGTTTGTACATCTTTAATGCTTAAATCCACTGAATTTCATCAAAAAATGGTGTGAGGCCTTGATTAGCTTTTGTTATACATATTAAGTGTCTCAATTCTTGAAAAATGACACATTCTCTTCATTTCTAGCTAACAAGGATCTTCTTTTGTTTTAAAGACCCACTTACACAAAATGATGGAGAAATTAAATTTTGTGTCTACATAAGAGCATCGTGTTCATTGGATGAAGCATGTTTGTATACCTTTTGTGCTTTTAATCCATCAAATTTCATTAAACAAAGGAGTTATAGATCTTAATTAGCTCTCTTTAGAGATATTAAATGGTTTAATTCCCAAAAAATGTGATTGTCTCTTCATTTTTTGATAACAAGCACATCTATATTCATTATATTCATTGCATTAAGCATGTCTATACAACTTTGGTACTCTAAACCCATTAAATTAGTTCAAAGAAAGGTTATATTAAACTTGATTAGCTTTTTTTATGGCTATTTAATGTTTCAATTCCTAAATAATGAGATATTCTCTTCATTTCTAGCTAATAAGGCTCCTTCCTTTATTGCAAAGACTCATTTACACATAATGACAGTGAAATTAGCTTTTGTGCCAACATAAAACATTGTATTCATTACAACAAGCACATTTGCACACCTTTGGTACTTTAAACCCATTGAATTTTTCCAAGTAAATGAGTCATTGATCATGGTTAGATTTCCTTATCAACATTAAATGGCTTAATTGCCAAACAAAGAGATCATCACTTTATTTTTTGATAACAAGACTTCTCTTCTCTTTCATTGCAAGGGCTCCTTCACACAAAATGATCTCTTAATTAACTTTTGGGTCAATTGTAAACATTATATTCTTTGCAACAAACTCATTTGTATATCTTTGGTACTTTAAATTCGTTGAATTTCTTCAAACAAAGCTCTTATTGATCTTGATTAACTTTTCTAATACCTATTAAGTGTTTTGGTACATGAATAATGAGACCATCTCTTCATTTTTAGCTAACAAGGCGCTTTCATTCATTACAACAACTCATTTACTCAAAATGTTCGTGAAATTAACTTTTATCTCTATGCAAAACATTGTATTCATTGGAACAAACATGTTTACACACCTTTGGTACTCTGAACCCATTGAATTCTATTAATTAAATGAGTAATTGATTTTTTATCAACTTTCTTTATAGGTATTAAATGATTTAATTTCTAAACAATGAGATCCTCTCTTCATTTTTTGATAACATGACTTCTTTTTTCATTGTAAGGACTTTCACACAAAATGATATTGTAATTATATTTTATGTCAATGGCAAGCATGATATTCATTCCAATAAACTTGTTTGTACATCTTTGGTGATTTAAATCCTTTGAATTTCATCAAGAAAAAGGTGTGATTGGTGTAGATTACATTTTTTTTTTGAACATATTTAGTGTTTCGATTCTTGAATAATGAGACTATCTCTTCATGTCTAGCTAACAAGGCTCCTTCCTTCATTACAAGGACTCATTTACACAAAATGATGATGAAATTAACTTTTATGTCTACATAAGACATTATATTCATTGGAACAAGGATGATTGTAAACCTTTAATACTTAGAACCCATTGAATTCCATCTAGTAAATGAGTAAGTGATATTTATTAGCTCTCCCCATAGGTATTAAATGGTTTAATTTCTGAACAATGAGATCATTGCTTCATTTTTCTAATATCAAAGCTTCTCTTCTCATTATAAGGACTTATTCACACAAAATGATCTCATAATTAACTTTTGTGTTAGCAAAAAACACTATATTCATTGCAACAAACTTGTTTGTACATCTTTTGTGCTCTAAATCCATTGAATTCCATCAGAAAAAGGTGTGGTTGGTCTAAATTACCTATTGTTATATGTATTATGTGTTTCAATTCTTGAATATCAAGACCATCTCTTCACTTCTAACTAATAAGACTCCTTCTAAATGTTATGAAAATCACAATTCCAAGTCTAAATATGACAATGTAGAGTTTGAAAAACATGAGAACCAAATAGGTCCATCACTTAAACTTGATTCAACTACTCCTCATAAGGAGTCATGAAAATGATTGTGTTGTTTATCACTTATATAGATAATTTGCTAAGTTGCTTAAACCCAAGAGGGTAGCAAGTTTTAATGTTATCCCAACATGGATGAATTTGTATTTTTGTTATTGTGAACTAGGATCTTAGGTTTATTATATGTGCCAAACATTATATTTATCATGACAACAATGACCTTCAACTATGACACTCTAAATCTATTGAATTCCTTCAAACAAATGAGTCATTCATCATAATTATCACTTCTTATAAGTATTGAATTGTTCAATTCAAGAAAAAGTTATTGCTTCATCTCTTGTTAACAATCTTTCTCTCTTAGTTGCAAGGACTCATTCATAGGGCATAAAATTAACATCAATGTATGCACCAAACTTTATATTACTCATAATAGTAACAACCTTATGACTTTGGCACTCTAAATGCATTGAATTTTGTCTAACAAAGGAGTCACTAATTGTGATTATCCTTTCTTGCAGGTATTGAATGATTCAATTCTAGAAGAATGAAATTTCCACTTCATTTCTTGTTAATAAATTTTTTCATTTAGTTGTATGGTCTTATTCACATAAATTGATCATAAAATTATCATTAGTGTATGCACTAAACATTACATTAATCACCGTCATAGCAACCTTATGACATTCACATTATTAATTCATTAATTTCCATCAAATAAACAAGAAATTGAACATGATTATCCTTTCTTATAGGTATTGAGTGGTTCAATTCTAGAAGAATCAAACAATTACTTCTTTTCTTCCCAACTTTCTTTGGTCCAATTCCTATTGAGATTTGAATTTGCCAATAACCTAATTTCATATCAAATTTTGAAAAAATTTTGGCTTGATAAAGTGGGTTTAGTAAATCCTCTTTATGAGGTATTAGGTACCTAATCAAGCATAAAACCTTATTTAAAGGTTTGTAATTAATTACCAATCATGGAAATTCTTATTCCAATTTAGCCGCATTTTTTACATAAAATGTAAGACAACACTAAGGGCTATTACTTTTTTTAATAAGCCCTTTCTTTAAAAGTTCAGTAACTTTTGTTTTACAAATTTCTAAATCACTAGGCCTCAAAGCAATGGGCCTAGCTTTGGTAAGAATTTGACTTCATAAAAAGTCAACTCATAAGGCAATTCCACAATATGTTTATTCCTACTCCAAAAGGCAATAGGGATTTCTACACATATCAAAGAATTCATTGTCAATTAAACTTCTTGTATTTTTGTTGTAATAATAGGAAAGTTATGGTGATCCATCCAATTTAGAGAATTCCTTTTAAGCCTCTCAAATAAGAGTTTATCATCATAAGCTAACTCTCTATAAAATTTTGAAAGACAATTTAAACTTCCAAAAGCATTACAATTATTAATTGTCCCTAATTTCATTAGGAAATTTAGAGGCAACTCAATTGCTTGATTTATGGGCATAATAATTCCATTTTCAATGAGGTGACCAAGGAAGAAAAACTTGGTTTGAAATAACTTCATTTTTTTAGAAGAAGCAACTAGAACTACCCATTTCATCATATTTAAGAAAAAATATAAATGCTTAAAATGTTGTTCAATGGTATTAATTAAAAATAATACATCATCAATATAAACAAGTGCAAATGCTAAATAAGCATTAAATATTTTGTTCATAATTTTTTGAAATTTAGAAAGAGTGTTTTTTTAATCCAAAAGACATAACATTCCTATTATTACCCATAACCCTATCAATAAGATTAACATATTGAAGAGTTTCTAACTCATCTTCTTTCAACGAAGTGTTTGGTAGATCTAGAGCACTTTCTTCTTTATCTTTAGTAATAGTCTCTAGGATAATAATCTTATCTTTTAATTTTCTAAGCTCAATTTTTAATTCTTTAATGTCAACTTTAAGCTCCTTTCTAGTTTTTTTGCTAGAAGTGCTTTCTTTTATTCTATGTATGATAGTTTTTATACTATAACTTTCTTTTATTTTAGCATTTTGTCAGCTAAAACTAGCATATGATCATTTGTTAAATGTAAATATTTTTCTATTTATTCTCATTTGTCTTTGGGATTTGGAATTTTTCCAATAAGATCCAAAATGATGTTATCTACTTTTGTTAAGACTAATAAGCCATTATATTTATACATGGCTTGGTAGGGATCACATTTTCCTTTGTAGCTAGTATCTAAATCAGACTTAAAAGAATTATCTTCTTCAAGAACTTCATTTTCTAACTTTTTTTCATTAGAATCACTTTTACTAAGAAAATATGCATCAAGGATTTTTTAAGACCTTCATCAAGAGTTAACTCTTGAATTTTTTGCTTTGTTTTATGCTTATTTAAATAGTGCCCTATTTTGCCACATTTATAGCAAACAATTATTTTCTTTGGTTTTGGCTTTATAGGCATTTTCTTTGCTTTATTCCTTTCTTCTCATAAGAAGGTTGTTAAACCTTCTTTTTTGGTTTATTGGGATATCTTATGCATGGATGGTTCTTTTGCTTGCAAAAACTACCCAAAGCCCTTCTACCTTAAGATTTCTCATTTTGTAACTACTTATGTGGTTTAATTTCATTATAGAGTTTAATTTCTTTAGTGACTACTTCAATAGCTAGTTCACCATAGGTGCAGTGATTATAATCAATTATTGTAGAATGATTGGCTTTAAGCCTAGTTTTTACTCTCTTAACAAATAGGGTAGGTAACTTAGAGAGAAATTTTTCTTTCTAGAAGATACTTCGACTATTTTCTTAAGCAAAGACCTTATAGAAAAAAACTTCTTTATACCATTTAAAATAAGATAAGTTAGGACATCTCAAATTAATGACTTATTCAAAAGTCTTGTGTATTATCAAAAAGGTAGTGCCAATAAAATGATTGGTGATTGTATAAATTAGTGTATCAACACAATCAGAGATTAGTATTATTGCTTTTGGTTTTGTAGCAAAAAAAAAAAAAGTTTTGATTTTTTACCTTATTAGATAAATAAAAATCTGACTAGTCTTTAAGTTATTTAGTAAACCCACTTGTTATGGTTTTAACAAGTTAAGGGTTAGAATTACTTTTTGTTTTGGCTATAGTTACAAACATCATGTAATGCAACAAAATTAGAATTTGATGCTCAATCACACCATTGAGAATCCATTCAACTATACTACTACCATCATATTGAACATAATTATACTTTAGTTGTTCTTCCAATAAGAGGTCAACATGTATTGATCTTGGATAGCATGACGTAGTAGGAACCTTATTAAGGTTATTTTATTAATAGAAAGAGGTTCCTTTGTATAAGAAGGACTACTCTCAAATGGTTGTTGTTTTAATAAGAACATTTATTGAAGTTGATCTAACTCTTCAAAGTCTTCTTTGATATTTTCACCTTTATTGTCATAATTAATCTAATTTTCTTTTTCCAAAACAATAGCTTCTTTATCTTTTAGACCAAGGATTTTAAGCCATTTAATTGTTTCCTTCTCTAGTTCAATTTTTTTAAAACAACTATTGGTCATATTATAGTTAATATCTTTAGAGGATAAGGGTTTAAATAAAACCCTTTTTTTATTTCCAATTTAACTAAAGGCTTAGGAATAGAGTCCTAGTTGTGAAATATTTCTTTGATTTTTTCCTTTCTTTTAATCAATTGAGAGTCCACCAATTAAGATACAACTTAGTAAAATTGTTTTATTATATTATAGCACTGGTCATAGCTTTGGTCTTACAAGGCAAATCTATAACCTCACTTTCCTCAATTTTTTAAGAAAGATTTAAGGCAAGAGGGCAAATATTATTAACCCAGGGCAAATATTAATAACCTTTTTTCCCTTTTTGGTTAAATACTCTTGGTAAGCTTTTTCAAGGATTAGGTGGTTTTTCTATGCCAAAAAATTAGGAAAAGGTTTTCATTGAATATTATAAATATTTTGAATATAACAAAAATATCAACAATACTCATTTCTACAATATATTTTTTATGCCTTTGATGCCAAAGTTTTTGTTGTCCTTGATTAAAGGTCATAAAAAAACATTTTCCTTTTAAGGTATTTCTAGAAGAGTAAAATAACACTTTTACCATTTCCTCTATCCCATTATATTCCTAAATAATGAGACTATCTCTTAATTTCTAACTAACTCAGCTCTTATCTTTGTCATAAGGAATCATTTTGACAAAATAATGGTGAAATTAACTTTTGCATTGGAGCAAGCATGTTTGCACACCTTTGATACTTTGTACCCATTGAATTCAATCAAGTAAAATGCATCATTGACTTTTATTACAATTCATTATAGGTATTGAATGGTTTACTACTTGAACAATGAGACTATCACTTCAATTTTTATCACAAGACTTCTCCTTTCATTGCAAGGGCAAATTTAGACAAAATGATGGTAAAATAACCATTAGTGTCTACATAAAACATTATATTCATTACAACAAGATTGTTTGTAAATCTTTTATACTTTAAATCCATTAAATTTCATCAAAAAAAGGTTTGATTGGCCTAGATTACCTTTCAAATATGTATTGAGCCTTTTAATTCTCGAATGAGACAATCTCTTCATTTTTAGCAAACAAGACTTGTTCCCTCATTATAAGGACTCATTCCCACAAAATGATCTTGTAATTGACTTTTGTGTCAACAAAAACCATTATATTTATTGTAACAAGCTTGTTTGTACATATTTGGTACACTAAATCCATTAAATTCCAACAAAAAATTGGTATGACTTATGTAGCTTACCATTTCTAATGCACATTTTGTGTAAATGAGTGCTTCAAATGAAAGAAGGAGCTTTGCTAGTTAAAAATAAAGGGACAATCTCATTATTAAAGAATTGAAAATCTTGATACATAGAAGCATGTTTATGTCTTCACAAAATAATATAATCATTGAAACAAGCACATTTGTACACCTTCTATACCTATTGAATTCTATCAAGTAAAATGAGTCATTGATCTTTATTAGCTTTCCTTACAAATATTGAGTAGTTTAATTCTTAAACAATGAGATAACCTCTTTAATTTTCATAGTAAGACTTTTTTTTTCATTGGAATGACAAATTTGCATAAAATGATGGAAAAATTAACATCTGTACATCTTTGGTACTCTAAATTCAATGAATTTCACCAAAAAAATAAAGATGTATTTGGTCTAGATTACCTTTTAAAATATGTATTGATTGTTTCAATTCTCAAATGAGACCATCACTTCATTTCCAAGGACTCATTCACACAAAATGATCTCAAAATTAACTTGCATGTCCATAATAAAAATTTATTTATTGCAACAAGCTCCATTGTACACCTTTGGTACACTAAATCCATTGAATTCCATCAAGTTAAATGAGTCATTGATCATTTACAAGTATTTAATGGTTTAATTCCTAAGCCAATTTTTCATAACAACAATTTTCTTATCATTAGAAAGACAAATTTACATAAATGATGATGAAATTAACTTTTATGTCTACACAAAACATTATAATCATAGCAAAAAGCTTGTTTGTAAATCTTTGGTACTCTATATCCATCAAATTCCATAAAAAATTGGTGTGATTCGTCTATATTACCATTTTTGATTCATATTTTGTGTAAATGAGTGCTTGCAATGAAAGAAAAAGCTTTGTTAGTTAGAAATGAAGAGATGTTCTCATTATTTAGGAATTAAAGCACTCAATACATATAAGCTTGTTTGTGTGTTCTCAAAACATTACTTTCATTGGAACAAAACACATTTGCATACGTTTCCTTATATTAAATGGTTTAATTCTTGCATAGTGATGTTGTTTGTTCAATTTTCCATAACAAGATTTCTCTTTCTTTTTTTTAAGGACAAATTTACACTAAATGATGATGAAATCAACATTTGTGTTTACATAAAACATTATCTTCATTGTTATAAGGTCATTTGTACATCTCTGGTACTCTAAATACATTGAATTTCATCAAAAAAAAAATGTGATTGGTGTAGATTACCTTTTCAAATATGAATTTAGTATTTCAATTCCCAAATGACACAATCTTTTCATTTCTAGCTAACAACACTCCTTCCTTTGTAGCAAGGGCTCTTTCAGACAAAATGATCTCATAATTAACTTTTATGTCAACAACAAACATTATATTCATTGCAACAAGTTTATTTGTACATCTTTGGTACATTAAATCCATTGAATTCCATCAAAAAAAAATGGTGTGATTGGTCTAAAGTACCATTTTTTATACATATTTTGTATAAATGAGCGCTTGCAACAAAAAAAGGAGCTTTTTTAGTTAGAAATGAAGAGTTGGTCTCATTATTTAGGAATTGAAACACTTAATACATATAAGCATGTTTGTGTCTATGCAAAACCTTATAACCATGCCTGTTTGAACACCTTTGGTACTCTGTACCCATTGAATTCCCTTAAAAAATGGTGTGATTGGTCTAAACTACCATTTTTTATACATATTTTGTGTAAATGAGTGCTTGCAACAAAAAAAGAAGCTTTTTTAGTTAGAAATGAAATGTTGGTCTCATTATTTAGGAATTGAAACACTCAATACATATAAACATGTTTGTGTCTATGCAAAACCTTATAACCATGCCTATTTGAACACCTTTGGTACTCTATACCCATTGAATTCTATCATGTAAAATGAGTCATTGATCTTTATTAACTTTCCTCACAAGTATTAAATGGTTTAATTCCTAAGCAATGAGATTGCATCTTCAATTTTTCATAATAAGACTTCTCTTATCATTGGAAGGACAAATTTACAAAAAATGATGATGAAATTAACAATTTTTTCTACTTAAAACATTATATTCATTGGAACAAGATTGTTTATAAATCTTTCGTATTCTAAATTTATTGAATTTCATCAAAAAAAAAAAAAAAAACCTTTTCAAATATGTATTTAGTGTTTCAATTCCTGAATGAGACAATCACTTCATTTCTAGCTAACATAGCTCCTTCCTTCATTGCAAGGACTCATTCACACAAAATGATCTCGTAATTAACTTTTGTGCCCATAACAAACATTATATTCATTGCAACAAGCTTATTTGTACATCTTTGGTACACCAAATCCAATGAATTCCATCAAACATGGTCTAGGGTATCATTTCTTATACATATTTTGTGTAAATGATCGCTTGCAACAAAAGGAGGAGCTTTGTTAGTTAACAATGAAGAGATATATATTCCTATGACTTGTGCAATCGAAATCCATTGAAGTCTATCAAATAAAAAAGCTATTATTGTTGACTAGCTTTAATTACTATGATAGAATCTTTCATTGCTTGAAACATAAGATTGTCTCTTGATTTGTTGAAAATGGTACTTCTTCTCAAGGTAGTATGAATCCACCAATTTTAATCAAATAAATAATCTATTAATCTTGATTTGGTTTTCTACCAATTTAAAATCATTCATTGCTTGAAACATAAGATTGACACCAGATTCCTCCACAATAAGGCTTTACTTTTCATTACAATGAATTATTCTCACAACAAATGTCCATGTTTACACTAAACATTAATTTAATTGTGACATGCATCAATACAATTTAGGTAGTTTGAATCCATTAAGTTTCATCAAATAAAGTAGTCTTTCATTTTATTTAGGCCATTTTTCATTGATAGAATGGCTTATTACTTGAAAGAGTAGATCACCACCTTATTTCTTGCTACTAAGATTTCTATTCCAAGGAGTCATTCATACAAAGGCAACATTAAATTAACTTAAATATTTGCACAAATTGCTGACTTCATTGCAAGATGCATGTTATCATTTCTTGTGTAGTCCAAATCTATTAAAGTTCATCCAATCAAAAAGTTGTTACTCTTAATTAGCATTTTTTACTATAAGATAATTATTCATTACTTGAAATGAGAAACTATCTATTGATTACTTTACTATAGGACTTTTCTTGGTACTCCAAAATATTTAAAATCCATGAAATAACAAAGCCATTACTCTTGTTAGCTTCACTTACCATAAGAATCATATTCATTTGTTAAAACTTGAGATTGACACTTGACTCTTAGGCACATCTATTTTTGTTGTTAATATACCTTATGTATTCCAAATACATTAAATTTTACTTTAAAAAAAGGAGTCATTCATCTTTATTATCTTTTTTTATGTGGATAGAATGGTTCATTGCCAAAAACATGAGATCATCACTTCAATTCTTACTCATAAGGCTTCTCCTTTGTTTTTAAGGAGTTATTCTCACAAATGATTCATGAAATTAACTTAAATGTCCACACTAATCACTAATTCTATTGTGAGATGCACATATTATCTAGTATAGTTCAAACTAATTAAAGTTCATATAAGAAACATGTTAATTCATACATGTCAAGAAAAGGCTTATGCCAAAATCATTACTATACATATGACACACTCAATGACAAAATATAGTAATTATGGCTACAAGGAAGAAAGGCCTAACCTAATTCATCTCTAACCATTACATGATCATTTTGAACACACTCATCAGGATTAACTGTCATTCAATCCATTTTGTTATATTGAAAGATGTCCAAGGGGGGAATTGAAGTAGTGGGTCCTCTTCTATTGCATTTAAGGATGTGCAAGCATTAATTTAGAGCCAAGGAATCTCTTGAGAATTTTAATTCTTCTAGTTATTGGGGGATTAGTCTAATAAATGGTTTATAGTAATTGTGAAGTTTGTCTAGATAGTCTTTAACAAGTGTAATCTATCTAGATAGGGAGTTTTTAAGGAGTTTTAATGTTATGTCTTCTAAAATTTTCTCTAATTCTTTAAATGGAGTTGAACTTTAAACATAGAAGGAAATAAGGTTAAATTTTACAAAAAAAACTAAAGTTTTTCTATTTTAATCATGATTTTGGTATCTTCTTATAGATTTAAGAAGCGGTAAACCTCGAAATCCTTATTCTTTTGCATGGTAGCTTAGCTTTTATCACTATTGATGGTAGAATCACCTTTAGACTTCTCACTTAGTTATTTTCTAATTCCTTTCCAACTTACCCTTACTTGTATCATTTGATATAAAAGATCTTAGTTATATATATGTGGAGAATCAAAATACCCCTTTGTGCCCAAGGCCTTGACCTTGCAAGAAATTGAAGTTTAAAAATTAGAAATTGAGCTTAGTTGCTGATGGAGAATTTGGCTAGGCAAGAGAGGTGGAAAATCTAAAATTAGAAGTTGGCATCAGATGAAAAGAGTAAGTAAAAAACTAATTCATCCTAGAATGTTATAGGCATTACTTGTACTTAAAATTCCACACCTTAAAGCAAAATAATTTAAGTCTTGAAGATTATATATGAGAATTTTAAGACTCTACTCTTGAGATGTGAAATGAATAAGCTCATTTTTTGGGTGGATTAAGTAGGAACATTCCTAATAAGGGTGAGATGAAACCATAATGGTCCTCAGATGATGAAATCAAATGGCAACTATGATAAAAAAGGCAACTCAAAGGCTCTAAGAAGATCTCATACAAGTTTGTTAAGAAGGCTCCAATTCTTTACTAGGGAAAAGACTATAATTTCAAACCATCATGAAAGAAAAAAGACAAGTGATGTGAGTAAGGGTAGGATGGAAAGGAAATAAAGATGTCTAGGTGAAATGTTAAAGGTAATTCAACCACCAATAGTTATACAAGCTAAGCTACCACACTAAAGGATCACAAAATAAAGGTTCATGACCTCTTGAATCCACAAAAAGATACAAAATCCAAGTTAAAAATAGTAATACATTAATTTTCATAAAATTACCATGTTGCCCTCCATGTTGAGAGTTTAACTCATTTTAATGGATTATAGAAAATTCTATAAGGCATAACATTAAAACTTATTAAAAACTCAGTATGTAGAAGAATTAAACTCATTAACATAATATTACTATCTAGATAGACTCTACAATTACTAGAAACCATTTATTAGACATATTTTCCCAATAAGTAAAAGAATTAAAAGTCTCATAAGATTATTTGCCTCTAATTTAGTGCTTGTATGTCCATAGATGCAAGAGATTAGGCCTTACTACTTCAATTCTCCATTTAGACATTTGTCAATGGAGCAAAGTGGGCTAGAGAATGGTCTACCTAGATAAGTGTGTTTTGAATGGTTTGTGCTTATTAGAGATGAGTTGATTGAACACTTCTTCCATGCAACCAATGTACAATATTTTCTCATTTAGTGCATAATGTGTCTAGTGACAATTTTAATAGGAGTCTTTTGTTGAAAAGCATTAGACCCATATGCTTGGATTGCCTCCCAAGTAGTACCCTTGTTGAATATCATTAACCCAACAACATACTTCCTTAGTTAGCATAGTTGTGATCCACCACCTCTACCAGCTCAACATTTTACACTTGAAAACCTTTGTAACAAGGTTTAAGCCTATGATCATTCACCTTGAAAACCTTATTCATCTATAAACTCCTTATCTTAGCTGCACCATAACCAAGAACATTACTTATAATAAAAGGACTAACCCACCGAGATCACAACTTACTTGGAAATTTAAAGCCTTGAATAGTAAGGACTTTTTGTCTAACAACAAAGTTCTTAAAATCTTTTGATCATGAAATGTTTTTGCTTTTTCTTGATCTTCTATTGCAATCATGGTCTAATTATAACCTAAAAAGCCATCAAGAAAGCAATAATGATTATGACTAGGTGATCTTTCTATCATTTGATTAATAAAAAAGGAAGAGGGAAATGATCATTATGAGTGGCAATGTTCAATTTCTTGTCTTCAATACACACTCTTCACCCAATTTGCAAACAAGTAGATACCAACTCATTGTTATCATTTGGATCTGCTGTAACACTAGATTTCTTTGAGACCACTTGCACTGTATTCACCCACTTATTATCCAAGATTGGATATATGTTAACAACATTAAAGAGCTTAAGAATTGCCTTTCTCACTACCTCCATTATTGGGGTGTTCAACTAATGTTGAGCTTCCCTAGTTGGTTTGGCTCCTTCTTGCAACAATATGTGGTGTATGCACTTGGTTGGACTTATCCCTTTAATGTCTACAATTTTCCAACCAATCACCATTTTATGCTCCCTTAGCACTCAAATCAATTTCACTTCCTAAACAAATGCTAGATTCCTTAAAATAATCATTGGTAGGGTGTCATCCTCTCCTAAATACACATAGTTCAAATGAGTCAATGATGACTTTAATTCTAAAATAAGAGCCTACAAAAGAAAAGGTAGAACTTTTTTGTGAGCAACTAGTAACTAAATCGAAGAAACTACATACCTATTTAAAATCACTAATAATGAATGCAATTTAGTTATAGTCTTCTTCAACTCCTCATCTAGCTTAATTTCTCCTTCTATTTGTAGTTCAAGATGTTTGACAATTGTCACCTCTAACACTTCCTTGCTTGTCAACTTAAACACTTCTTGCCTTAAAGAATCAATAACACTTATGGCATAAATTAAATGGACATCCCTAGGGTACCTCATAGACTTATAAATACTAAACTAAATTTGTTCACCATTAAACTCCATAGTCAAGGTACCCTTATGCATATCAATAAAATAGGTGTAGGGTTAAGGGAAGCATTATCATCCATTTCTACTATGTAAAAATTAGTTGGAAACACAAGCTCATTCACCTACACTATCACATTCTTAACTACCTTCTTTAAGTAAGAATTACTATGGTTAGCTAATTGCATAGTAACACCAATAGTTTTTAGAAGTCTCAAATTTAAAGAAGCATAAATGGATCATGG
The DNA here is from genome assembly GCA_037832345.1 of Rhizophora mangle. Lineage (NCBI taxonomy): Eukaryota > Viridiplantae > Streptophyta > Magnoliopsida > Malpighiales > Rhizophoraceae > Rhizophora > Rhizophora mangle. The sequence continues at coordinate 566,621 of JBAPLJ010001084.1, read as the reverse complement.
CATCACATTAATAGAACTTCCTAAATCTAACATAGCTCATTCAAATATAGCATTACCTAGTTTGCATGGGATGGTGAACATACTTAGATCTTTGCATTTAGAAGGAAGCTCTAAGTGGAAAATTATTGATACCTTCTCCCTTACTCCAATCTTCTCATTATCTCTCAGTCTTTATTTATTAGTGCACAATTCTTTAAGAAACTTCACAATTGTCTCAAGGATTTCTCTCTCCAACTCCTTCTTAAATTTTGTGCCCTTGGTGGAAAAAGGACAGGGATTAGCTTTAACCTAAATGGAAGAGTTAAGATTCATCTTAACTAGAGAAATCTTTGCCTCCTACTTTATGTCCTCCTTAATAGCCACAATAGGCATCGTCTTACATGTTTCCTATAGTTGTTTTCCATTCTTCAATGATATGGCACTTGCATTCTCCCTTGGATTTAGTAAAAGTTAAGAAACTTAAGCATCCAATCTATCTACTATGAAAGTTTGTTACTCACCTAATTCTCCAAATTGTGTATGCTTGCCCATATCTCCTATTGGAATTGTTAAGTGTAAGTTAAAAAGGTTTTGAACATATCTTCCAATGATGTGCCTATACTAGACATAATTGCTTGTTTAAGTTAAGATGACTATTGAGTTTGTTGAAACCTTGCCTACTTATTTTGATACATATTCTAAACCAATTACTTATCAAATCTATTGATAGAGGATATATGCATTTACCTCATGCACTTTTCTAATTTGGGCATCTTAACTTGTTCCATACTATTGGGAGTTTGTTGTGATATTGGAAATCAAATTGCTCACAACATTTAATCTCTTATCTACCAGAGCTCCTCCACTTGTTACATCTATCATTTTCCTATCTATAAGAAGTAAGCCCTCATAAAAATATTGAATCAATAACTAATCACTTATTTGATGGTGAGGATAATTTGCATACAAATTTTTGAATCTCTCCTTGTACTCCTAAAGGGCCTATTATATTGCTAAATACCACAGATTTCCTTCCTTATGGTGTCATAGTGGGCTTAAATAATAATAGCAATGAGTTTGGTGCCAACACATGTACAAATAGGGATGAAAGTGTATGTTAATTATAAAAAGTTGAACTCTACCACTTGTTGGTCATACTTATTATTGCTTTCTTGATGGTTTTTCATTTTATAATTAGATCATGATTACACCAAAAGATTAAGAGAAGATGAAGGCATTTCATGATGAAAGGATTTCAAGGAAGAACTTCATTGTAAGATAGAAAATCCTCCACTAACACCAAATAAGTTACAATCTTGGTGGGTTGGTCCTTTTCTTATTACTAATGTTTTTGGTCATGGCGCAGTTAAGATAAGGAGTTTATAGATAAGTAAGGTTTTTAAGGTGAATGGTCATTAGCTCAAACCTTTTTATAAAGGTACTTAGGTGTAGAATGTTGAGGTGATGGAGTTGGTGAATCCCATCTATGTTGACTAAAGAAACACGTTGTTAGGCTAATGACATTAAATAAAGGCACTACTTGGGAGGCAACCCAAGCATACTTCAAACTTGATTTTTTTATCTCTTCTGTTTATTTATGTTTCAAATATCTTTTCATTACATTTAAGCTTACATTGAGGACAATGTAAGTTTTAAGTGGGAGGAGAGGTTTAGGTAGGATTTTGTTATTGTTTTTTTTTTTATTTCTTGTGAAATAATGATCGTAAGTTGGTTATGCTTTAAAATGGTTTGTAATGCAAAAGTATGAAATTGGATTATTTTTATAATATACTACTTAGCTTAGGATGTTAGAAATGTTTGGTAAAATAGTGGTAAGTGTGCTTGACTTTGTAATACTCAATTGAAATAATGCTTCTTGAGAACTTATGTTTATTTTGTAATAAAGCATGATTGAGCAATGTGTGGTTTGTCTTGAAATTATTCTTCTTAAGTTAGTCCTAAATTTAGGTTTAAGTAAATAAGGCATTTTAAAAAAAAAAAAAACTGACAAAAGGGGATGGCAAAAAGGCAAAATTTTAATTCTACTCTATGATTGAACCTACCTCATAATTAGGGGTACTTCACCAGAAGTATTGGCATTTGCATCAAACATTGACTTAAACATGAGTATGCAAAGCACCTTGATGTATGTATCCTTATTTTTAGGAATATCTTGAGGAAAAATATAAGTTTTTCTTTTAAGCTTTAATAATGGATATCATAGTTTGCTACCTAGTTTAAGTGGTAAAGAGGAATGGTTTGATAGGAGAACTATATGTGAATTGGTTATGTTAGTTATGAGACTTGTATTAACTAATTGAGAGCAATTGTGAATAGAGAGGAAGTGAGATGAGTTTGTTGTTGTTATTTTATTTGACATTGCTACATTCTTAAGATAGGTATGTATATTAGTTGACAATTGAATGTAATTAGCATTTGCACTACAATGGTTAAGCTTCAAAAATCCAAATTATGTGATTCAAAAGCCTAAATTAAATTTCACATTTAGTCCTACAATTGTTATGAAGACATCCAAGCCCAAAATAGTTGTCTAATGATCAAAAAAATAGTTGATAAGTTGTTGCAAAATCTGTCCTGTGTTGGATGAAGTCTCAGTTTTTGACTCCCAACTTGTGCTCTAGACCTTTGTTTTGCGCAAAACTGGATCTGTTGGAAATTTTAAGAAGAGGAATACAACTTTGATGAAGACTATAGAATGTAATTTAATTTAGATTATATCTATTTAGGAATTAGCTTGGACCACATTATAGGAATTTTATCACAATTGAGGAAACAAGTTTATTGTAACCTTGAGAGTTTAGGAAATTTCTTTTTTGGAGAGTCCTAGGGTTTTCTTATGCTAGCTATGTACATTTTTTAGGTTAAAAAAATAACCTTTAGCTACTGAAAATTAAAGAAGATGAGATGGACACATAAGGAGGTTAGAAAGCATAGCTTTAGTAAGAATTCAATTTCTTTCAAATATGTGTAGCTAGAACATCTCAACAATTTTAGGAGATTTTGAAAACATTTGGTATTTTTATGGACTAAATTATTTTGTTATGTTGTTTTCTTTTCTATTGGAATTATTTGAGTTATTCTAATTAAATTATTGAATGATTGTTGTTTTAATTCATTTTATTAGGTCTCCTAAGTTGATTGAACAATGGTCAATTGAGTAGTAATTAATAGCAAGGATTTATGGACAAGTTTTTATCTTATTGTTATTAATAACTCAACAAGTTAAAGAATTTGGGCTTGTGTGATTATTGCTTTAATTTACTTAGTTTCCTAATTTTTAAGGCTTTGCATATAACTTTAGAGTGCTTCTTAGTTTCCTAATTCTTAAGGCTCTGCATATAACTTTAGAGTGCTTCTTCTAGGGGTATAATGGTTAGGGTCTAAGTGGAAAATTTCTTTCCCTTAGTAAATATCTAAGGGAGAATTCAAGTAAGAAATCTTGTTGTTATGTAGTATTAATAGTTTAACAAAAATGAATCAACATTATGGATAATCAAAAGTATCAAATATCATAGTTGCAAATGAACCTAAATTGGAATTTGTTAATTAATATTTTTGTAAGTTATTTTAGTTAATCTAGTAGTTTACTTTAATTTTTATGAAGTTAGAATTTTACTTTTCCAAATTCATTTAAGTGGTATTGAGTTGATAACACTCCTTATAAGACCAACCCTTATTCACATTGTCTACCATTACATCATTGAGAATAAGGTACTTAATATTCTTTTAGCCTTGATGATAGTTACCAATATGACTTAATGTAATGCCAAAAAGTTTTAGTTAAGAAGTTTACTTAAGCTAGTTTGAAAGATTTTGTGGTAAAAGCTTGCATCTAAAATGTTGGTTAGTATAAGTTGTCATTAACAAATTAATGACCAAACCAAAGTGCAGTGACAACATTATTTTAAGGGTTAGTCAACAAAACTTTAAAGGATTGGAATAATCAATTTGCTCATGCAAAATTTACTTGTAACAAGAGTCCTCACCATACTACCAATCACTCTCAATTTGAGGTAATGTATGGTACCAATCTAATCACTCCCATTGATCTTATATCTCTCTTAAAACCAAGAGAGAATCATTCATTGTTTGAAACTTGAGGCCATCACCTAATTATTTGATAATAAAGCTTCTCATTTTTTTACAAGTAGTCATTTACATAAATTGATTATGTAATTAACATCCATGTGTACATAGAACATTAAATTCATTATGCAAGCACATCAATAAACCTTAGGTAGTTAGGACCTATTATATTCTATCAAATAAAGGAGTCATTCATTTTGATTAACTTTTCTTGCATGGATATAATGATTCATTGCATAAAACATGAGATTAGCACTTTATTTATAGTTATCAAGGTTTTCCTCTTGTTGGATAGAGTCATTCACATGAAAAAATTGAGAAATTAACTTGAATGTCCTACCGATCATTAATTGCATTGTGATATGCACTTAATTCAGTTTTAAGTAGTGCAAATACATTAAAGTCCATCCAATAAAGAAGCTTTTACTCCTGATTAGCCTTCTCTACCATGAGAGATTTGTTAATTGCAAGAAACTTGTCTTTTGATTACTTCACAATAAGACTTCTTCTTTGCACAATTTGAATCTTTTGAAATTAATTGAATAATTGAGCTAATAAAATTGATTAGTTTCATTAATCATTAGTAAATCTTTCATCATTTAAAACTTAAGACCCTTGCCTAATTCCTTTGTAATACTACTTCACCTTTCATTAGTAAGAATGATTCACACAAAATAATCATGCAACTTACATCTATGTCTACATAAAACATTAATTTCACTGTAGCATGCAAGTTAATACACCTTAAATCTGAATCCATTAAATTCCATAAAACAAAGGGATTAATCATCTTCATTAGCTTTTCTTGCCCAAATAAAATGGGTCATTGCTAGAAAGATGAGATTAAGACTTCATTTTTCTGTAATAAGGCTTCTCCTTTTATTTCAACAAGTCATTCATCTTAATTAGCTTTTCATACATAGATTGAATGATTAATTGCTTAAAGATGAGAACACACTTTATTCCTCGCTAATAAGGCTTTTCTTTTCATTATGAGTTGTCATTCACACAAAAAGAATAATGAAATTAACTTAAATGTCTACATCAATGGCTGATTTCATTGTGAGATGCACATTATTATGTCCCAGATAATTTTTATCCATTGAAGTTCATCCAATAAAGAAGCTATTAGTCATGATTAGCTTTCTTTCTTATAAGAGAGAACCATTTATTACTTGAAACATCTAATCATCTCTTAATTACTTGACACTATGACTTCTCCTCTAGGTAGTTTGAATCCATTAAAGTCCATCAAATAAAGTTGCTATTACTCTTGGTTAGTTTTCTTTACCAAGAGAGAATCATCCATTGCTTGAAACTTAAGGCCAAAACTTGATTTCTTGGTGATAAGGCTTTTTATTTTCTTACAAGGATACATTCACATAAAAAGATTATGCAATTCACATCTATGCCTATATAGAAGATTAAGTTCATTGTGACATTCAAGTTAATACAACTTAGGTAGTCTAAATCCATTAAATTCCCTAAAATAGTGTAGTCATTCATTTTTATTACTTTCTCTTAAATGGATAGAATGGTTATTACTTAATAAAGGAGACCATCACTTCACTTTTATCAAATAAGGCTTTTCTTTTCATTCCATGGATGATTCACATAAAGGAATTGTGAAAATAACTTTAATGTTTACACCAATCACTAATTTCATTATGAAAGGCATGTTATTCAAAATTGACTAGTTTGAATTGATTGAAACCTACACAATAAAGAAGTTATTACTTTTGATTAAATTTTTTCACTATCAAACAATTGTTTATTTCTTGAAATAAGAGACCACCTTTAGATTACATGACAATAGGACTTCTCCTCTGGGTAGCCAAATACATTCAAGTCTCATGAGTGAAAATACTATTACTCTTGATTACCTTTCTTCACTAGATGACAATTGTCTATTGCTTGACACTCAAGGCTATCATCTGATTCATTGGCAATAAGGCTTCTCCATTCATTGCATCAAAGTATTTAAACAAAATAAGCATGTAATTAACATTCATGTCTACACCAATTATTGATTTTGTTGCAACATGCACGTCAATTCACCTTTGGTTGTCCAAATCCATTAAATTTCATCAAATAATAGTCATACATCTTGATTAGCTTTTCTTACATAGATAGAATGGTTCATTTCCTAAAACACAACACTATCACTTTATTTATTGCTAATATGACTTCTTTCATTCTAAGGAGTCATTAACAAAAATGAATCATGAAATTAACTTAAATGTCTACATCAATCACTAATTCCATTGCAAGAATCACTTTATTCTATCTTGGGTAGTCCATCCAATAAAGAAGCTATTATGCTTGATTAGCTTTCATTACTAAGAGAAAATAATTTATTGCTTGAAACTTTAGACACCTTATTGATTACTTGATAATAGGACTTTGCTTTGGGCACTCCAAATCCATTGAAGTTTATCAAATAATGGAGCTATTACTCTTATTAGCTTTCTTTACCACGATAGAATTACTCTTTGTGGAAACTAAACACCATCACCAATGTCCCAGGTAGCAAGGCTTCTCTTTTCACTACAATGAATTATGCACAAAAAATAAGCATACAATTAACATTCATACCTACATCAAACATTAATTCCATTGCAACATGCACATCAATACACCTTGGATATTTTGAGTTTGATTTGACAATTATGGACAAAAAAGGAATAAGAATGTGGTGGCAAATCACTAGTCATGAAAACAAAATTTAGGATTTTTCATTGAATGAAAAATCTCTCAATGAACAACTCAATCAATAAGGACAAGCCTTAGTATGCAGATATTGTAAATTATTTAGTTGGTGGCCTTTTTATTCTTGCTTTAAACACACAAGGGAAGAAGAGATTTTTATTCATGGTGAAGCATTATTTTTGGGTTGAGCCATACTTGTTTAAGCATTGTTCAAACCAAATTATAAGGTGATGTGTTCCTAAATTTGAGTAGAGAAGCATTTTGCAACATAACCATGAGCTTAGTATTAGGGGGCATTTTGGTGGAAAAGAATGGCAGCTAAAGTATTGCCATCAGGTTTCTTTTGGTCAACTTTGTTTGAGGATGTCATTTCTTTTTGTATCACATGTCATAGGAGCCAAAGAGTGAGCAATATAAGCAAGCAACATAAGATGCCACTCATAAGTAACCTAGTTGTAGAATTGTTTAATATATGGGGGATTGATTTTATAAAGCCCTTTCCTACTTTTTTTTGGGTATAATTATATACTTGTTGCTAATGGTTATGTGTCTAATTGGATTAAGGAAATGGCTATTAGGACCAATGATGCTATAGTTGTGCTTAGTTTTTTAAAAGATATGATTTTTACTAGATTTGGTACTCCTCAAGCCATCATTAATGATGGAGGTAGTCACTTTTGTAACAAAGCATTTGCAACATCATTGAAGAAGTACAACATTACTCATTGAGTAGCTACACCATATCATCTGCAAACCTTAGGACAAGTAGAAATAAGCAACAAGTAACTAAAGGCAACCCTAGAGCAGACTATGAATACTTATAGGAAGGACTAGGCAATGAAATTAAATGACATTCTTTGGGCTTATAGAATTGCATACAAAATTCTAATTGGAATGAGACGTTAGAAGCTTGTTTTTGGTAAGGCATGTCACGTAATAGTAGAAATGGAGCATTAAGCTATTAAGTAATCACACATCTCAATTTTGATATGAGTAAGGCTAGAAATACAAGAAAGTTGTAGTTGAATAAATTGGAGGAGCTTATGAGTGAGGCTTATGAAAATGCTAAGATTTACAAGGACTGGACCAAGCTCTATAATGAAAAATCAATACAACAGAAAAAGTTTCACCAAGGTATGAAAGTTTTACCATATGACTCACATTTGCAACTTTTTCCAAGAAAATTGAAGTCTAGGCGGTTAGGACCATTCTTGCTGAGGCAAGTATTTCCTCATGGTGTTATGGAGATAGAGACTATCAAAAAAAAAAAAAAAACTATTTTAAGGTCAATAGGTGTTGCTTGAAGAGCTTCCTCATAGTGATAATGGTGGATTTTGTTGATTTAATTTATCCTTGGTTGTTGTACTTCATCTCTCCTAAACATTAAATAAAGTGTTTGTTGGGAGGCAACACAACTAGGTATGGTTGTTTTCTTTTATTAAGTTACTAATTTTATCATGCATTTTAAACTTTGAGGACAAAGTTTCATGTAGGTATATGGGCACTTGATATTCATTTATATATTTTTCTTTTTCTTTTCAATATAGATTTAGTGAATAATACTCTTTTTACTAGGTTATTGATTCAAAATTTAACAAGTGCTTATTGATTGAGTTAAAAGTGTTTGATTATTATGATTGTTGAAGTATATGAGTTCCTATTGAGGTTTATGTGTATCTATGAGAAAGCATGGTCTTTCATGTGATGTTTTGCTTGTAGTTATCCCTTAAAGCTAGGCCTAAGTAGAGTTTAAGTAAACATGTAATTCAAAAACAAAATTAAAATTACTCTAATGTTTTGAGTTGCTTAGTAACTATAAGTTCAATATGAGATACGAGTACATAAAGCACTATAAGTTAATTACTTATTGATTGGTCAGGTGCTTTCATCACCAATGATAGTATTCACATCAAAAGGCAAGTGAGTAAGGAAGATTTCTTTTTCCTTTTGATTGAAAAGAAGAGATACTATATATATATATATATATATATATATATATATATATATATGTATATATATACTCAATTTGCTACTTTTGATTATCATAGTTGAAAGGGAGATTGCAAGTAAAATTTCAAAATGTGCATAAATTGATAAAGAGGTATGCATGGAGAGGGGAGTAATCTATCATACATGAACAATTTGCATTTGTGGAATTTTGAGTTTAGAATTAACATGTTTAGGGTGTTATTTTGTTAGCTATTGTTTTCCTTTGAAGACATAAATTGCATTCATTTAATATTTTGTGGGTAGATCTTTTGAAAACACTTGCAAAGCACAACTCATCCATTAGGGATGACCTAGGGGTTCATTGGCTTGTTGCATGTGCTAAATGCAATCATAATTCCTATGAAAATAAGTTAGATTTTAGTTTATTTAGTTTTCTTTGCTCTACTCAAGGACAAGCAAAATGTAAGTTTGGGGGTATTTGATAGTTTCATAATTGTGACATCATTTATGTTTTATTATTTTATAATTTATGTTTGTTAAAGTATTCATTTGATATGTTTAGTGAGTGTTTTGTAGGTAAGTGATTTTAGAAGTAACTTTTAAAGATTATGATGTGAATTAGAGGACAAAAGGCTAAGGAGTCAAAGGAAATTAATTTACAAGACATCCTAATTAAGTTTCTGCAGTCAAACACTTGAATGCCTTAAAAAAGTATAGGAGGTAATGTTAGATTGATGTGACTCATGAACATACAGAAAGCTTAGACATGGGACTACAACTTCCAAGTTATAGCTCAGTCCAATTCAATTATTTTCAAGGTAGAAACTTCATTGCAAGTTGAATTTGCTGGAATTACGAGATTTACAGTGTAATTTTAATGTGATCATTGAGCATTATATGTGGAGAAAGATCAGCAACCAAGATTGTACAACTATGCCAGTGATTAGAGGAGACTTATAAATGAAATAAAGTGCTAAAATTGAGGGGACAGATTAGGAAAAAACAACCTGAAACAGAAGCACACATGATAAGATTGGTCAACTTGTGGAAGTTTTAATTGCTGCTAAAAATTAGGGATGTGTGATTGGTGGACTGGAGGGCAACTAAGATTATGAGAGAAAGATCACATGATAAGAGGTGATATTCTGCCATAAAATGGAGCAAGCTGTTGTTCAAAAAGGAAAAAAAGAAAAAAAAAAAAACCCAGAGAGAGGGGTGAATTGGGTGGGCTGAAGGGTGTGAAGTTGGATTGTAAAAAGGGAAAGATTCTTTTGAAATTAATTTTTCTGCCATGTATGGTTTATGTTTTGTTTTGCAATCATGTTTATAAACTAAATTCATAACTAGGAATACAACTAAACTGTACAAAATTCCTTTGACTAACTTGCTTACTAACTACCAAGTAGAAAAACTAGTTACTTTGTCTTCCACTAAGTTCCTAGTCTTGCAAATTTTTCATTGTTGCTTCTCCTTTTACTTCTGAACTCACCCTTCTTCTTCAAACTTTTCTTTCCTAGCTTCTAAGTTTCTAACAAAATTCTTCTGTGCATTAGCATGTAGTTTTCACAAGAAAACCTATTTTTTCCTTAAAAAAAAAAACTATGATGGATGTTTTCCCATTAATTGATCTCCTCTTTATGCCTTTCATCACCTATTTAGATTTACAAGGTTGACAACCTACATAAACTCCATTTTAAGATAGCTTTTAGTTTTGTGGTTTAGGAGAAAATGCCTCTTTATTTTAACATGATGACCTCACTCAATGCACAAATTTATCATAATTATTGAGAAATACATATTTGCATATGTTTCATTCAATTAAGGAAAATAAAAGGAGACTTAAATTATGAGCTTTTTTCATTTTAAAAAACAGAAAATAAATTTAAGAGTAGTTGTTTTCTTTTAAAAATAACAAAAAGAAAAAAATAAGATTTAAAGTACAAGTATTTTTTTTCTCTTAGGAAAAAAGGTAAATTTGAATTTTTTTCACTTTGAAAAACCAAAAAGAAGAATTTAAGATTATTTTTCCTTTTTTTCAAAAATTATTTTTTATTTTTTCAATTTTTTTAATCATAAATATTTATGTTGTATGAATTTTTAACATATATGAAAGTTGTTAATATGAATTAGGTAAATTATAATAAATAATATATCATAATTCAATAAATTGAGTAATCAAATATATGTTAAAATTCTAATTTTATTAAAATACTAAAAAAATTTTAAAATAATAATTAAGTTAATGTTAAATATTTCAAATAATTGGAATCTTTTATAAAATCTAGAGTTTAAATGAAATACCTAAATATTCATTAAATTAAGCAAATACCACTACTTGAGAATTTTGTTGGCTTTCTCTTAACTTCTACACTACCTATATATATATATATATATATATATATATATATATATATATATATCAAAGTTAAAAGAAAACTTCATATGTTCTTTTTTTATTATGAGATAATTTTTTCTTTAAATTGTAAATTAAGTGAAGGAAAAGAAAAACAAATGTTTCTTCCAAATTTTTTTTTGTCTTCTTATAAAAGAAAGAAAAGAAAAAAAAAATAGTAAAAATTTAATTCTACTTATATTTTCCCTTTTTTTAATAAAAAATAATATTTTAATTTTCTCTTTTTGCTTATAAAGGAAAAAAAATATAAAATTTAAGTTTTCTTAAAGAAAGAAGAATTACTTTTAATTTAAGTACATATCAATTTTTACCTCTTCAAGGATAAAATGTTATGGAATTCTCTTTTAATAATCTAAGATAGTAAAAGTTATTCATAATTTTTTTTAAAAAATTAAATAGAAACTTGTTTAAATTTCTCTTAATCTATTTCTTAATCTGTCAATGTAAGACTACCAAAATGTAATAGAGGTTTTTTTTTTTTTGTACTACCTTTAAATTTTTAATTTTTTTAATAGATTCTTTCTTACTCTCTCTTTATCTTTGCTTCTTTCATTAAGGTTTAGGTGTTTCATCTATAAATGTGAGATTAAGTGAATTGATCAAATCAAACATTTTAACTAGCTTTCTTTTACTATTAGAGAATAAACAATAAAAGGAGAAATAAAAAACAAAAACAAGGTTTTGATTATTTTGTTGGTTTAATTTCACTTTAATCAATATCCTTATCATGTATTAGTTAGTCACTTTTACAATCAACACCTTTTATGATGCCATAATGTTTGGTACTTTCTATTCTATGGAATCACACTTAAAATCATGTCTCCACAATATACATCCTCTTGATATATATATTTTTTTGTCCAAAGAAGAGCTTTGTCAAATACAAATATGAACAAAAATCATATAATTGGTTAATGATTATCTTATTCTTTTTTGTTTGATTATTAAGACATTTACATTATGGGATATCTTTATTTATGGAGAATTATTGCAACTTGCACTATTTGAAAAAAATAAACAACAATATATAAAATGGCACACAATTTAGCTTTTAATCAAATTGATAGTTTAAAACACGTGACCAATAAAATGAATGTAATAGGGTCAAGGATATGAATAAATTTAATTTAAATTATAAAAATATTAAAAATTTTAATTTTCTTACAAGTTTTTCACATTAAAGATTAGTTATCAATTTCAATAAATAATTATATTATTGTTACATTATTTGTAATTACAAATTAATTAAATTTTATCTCAACATCCAACTAAATTCATATTAATACTTTCTAACAAAATATCACCAACCCATGTAGTGCACAGATCCAATCCTTGTGTGTGTGTGTATTTAGTTTGTCAAAGGTGATATAAGTGTGCAATTTCAGCTGTATATACACTCCATGTGCTTGTTTCATGTAGATGTTAAGCATAGCTCCTATGGTCTTATAACTAATACAAGTTCTATCAAGCATTGTGGTCCAGTAATAAAAAGGTCATTCTTTGTCAAGCCAAAAATCCTAGGCTCACATCTTCACTAAGGTGTTTAATGAAACTAAATGCACACACATAGAGTTTACTCCTCTAATAGTGTATAGTCCTTCCTAGCAAGATTATGGGATATATTCTTACTATTCTATTTCTTTAATGAAAAAAGAAACTAATATAAGTTAACAAGTAGAAGATATGTTGGTCTATATTAATTAATAAACATGAATTTGGGTTTGTAACATTAAAGTAAAACATTAGTTAGTGTAATGAAACCAAATCAAATTAAATCAATGAAAGGTGTTAAAAATTTGTAGGACATTAATGATCATAATTATACATAACATTGGTTGGTGTAATCAAATTAAATTTGGGTTTCCTCTACTAGGTTTTTGGTTGTCAATCATTACTTAATTTGAATCATTATTTTACAACAAATTGAGTTTTGTTTAGTTGTAGGAGTTATTTATGACTTGTTATTTCTTGTTATTTTCTTCAAACTTAAAATTATTGAAAAATTAATCACTAGATATAGTTTAGTAGTCACCAAGTATAAAATTTAAGATGAGATTTTCAATTTGAACTATAAATCAAAAGTGGCAAATGGGTGGGTAGAGTTAATTTTAAGTTAGGTTATTTCAACTTTCAAGTCTTTTGGATATTGGGTCATTTGGATATTTCTAAATCATTGAAGTTTTAGGTGCCTTAAGTCTTAGATCATTTATGTTTTGAGTTTATAGAGTTTTAGGTGTTTTGAGTTCTAGCTTATTTAGGATTTGGTCATTTTGGACAAAGGTTATTTTGATTTCAGGTTTTGTTGTTTTTAGGTCTAATTAAGTTATAGGTCGTCAATTATTTAGTCAATATAAGATAGACCGGGTTGAGTCTTGAGTGAGTTAAGTTGGATTATTCAAGTTGAGTTACTTTTTGCCACCTCTATCTACAACCATTTCTTTTCATTAATAGGCTAATATAACAAATTTCTCTCTTCTTACTAGTAGAGATTAGGAAGTAATTTTTGGTAAGAATGAATCATTATTATTATTATGCAAAGGCAAACCTTTTTAGGGTAAATAATTTGTAATAGTCTATAAAGGAGAGGAAAAAAAATTGAATTCAAAAAATAAGCAGAAACATTACGTGTGTAAAGTTGGGAAAGTAATGTGCTATAGCATAATGAGAGAAAGAAAAATCATTTAGAGTTAGGTTCTATTTAAATTATTTTAAGTTGTTGGTTTCAACTTAGGTTCAAGGTTTAGGTTATTTCAATTTCAAGTTATTTAGCTTTTCTAGTGATTTTTGATTCAAGTTTTTGGTTGTTTTAGATATAGATCATTTGACTTTTTCAATCAAAGTCAATTTTAATCAATTTTTGGTAGGTTAAGTTAGGTTACTTAGGCCAGCTTTTACCATTTTTACCTAAATCTAATTGATAGTTGAATCTTCTTGTCTACTCTAGCTAAACCAAAAAGAAAAATTATAAGTAGATTTTAAAAATATAAAAAGAGAAATAGGAGAAGTACCAAATATTTTTAAAATGACTTAAACCCAATTTATAGTAGTTAATTTGGAGAACGAAAAAAAAAGTATATCCTTTGATATTATCTTGTTTTCCCTTGGCATTGCCAATGGTTAGGATTAATCCTTAAAATGTTGCATAATTATAATAGTACCTATCTTCCTAAAGTAATAATCATTCAAGAAAATTGTAACATATTTATTATTTAGTTACTTTTCAAAATAGATATCTACAAGCATGATTGTAAAGTGACAATAACCATACTCTTCAAGGAGACAAAATGAAATGTTTTCATTCTTTGTTTTCTATTTCTAAGATAACTAATAGATGGAAGAACTTGTTGTAAATTAGTGTATTTTTAAAGGCTAATTATCACAATTTAACATTTAATCAAACTAAATATTTTATGATTATTGGACTACGCATGTTATAATTGTTGGACTATCCATTTATTTGACCATCAAACTAGTTATTTTGTGTATTAAAATAGCTAGATGTTACTATTGTAATTCTTACTTATGAGTAATAAAACCAAACAAATTATATAAAGGTCTTCTTTCATCACCCATAATGTACTAAGAAAGATCTTTGTGAATTATCTTCAATACTTTAATTTAGAAAGGTTTATGATGTAGGGTCAACCAAAAGAGTTATTTTTATAATCTTACTATTTGAAACATATATTAGTGGGGAATTTGTCATAACTTGAGAGGATAGTTGCTATAACATGATATATCATGACAATTTGTTTACAAAGATTGAAACAATCCTTAGGATTGTTGGAAAATAATCAACAAAATAATATATAATGTTACAACAAAAGCAAATTAGCAAAAAGGACCACTTGTTTCTAGGTTATGTGTTCTAATAAATCCTTTTTAATTATCATTAAATTAGATTTTCTTAAAATTTTGGGAAATTATTAGGATTTTAATTGATAAAAACAAAGGTGTTTCCAAGGCTATGAATTGAAAAATTATCACCATCATTGGCTACAATTTTTTGTTGTATCATTGAAATGCAATATCTCTTATTTAGTTGTAGTACATTAAGTAGATGTTCTTGTTTCTTGCAATCACTTTGGGCTTGAAAAATATTGCATCTAAAACTTTTTAAAAAGAGAGAATTTTTAATTTAGTCATGAGATGGTGATGGTTTCTTTTGTATTTTCAGATAGTGAACTAATGGACTACTAGTTACTTTTGCTATTATGATCATTACTTGTGTTTTAGAGTTATGTATGAGGTAGTATGATCATTTCTTTTGTGTTACTTGATGTCATCATTACTTATTATAGTTAATATTTACCAAATCTATATAGAACCAATGGACTAACTAAAAATTCTTGTTAGGAGCTTTTCAAGATTTTATTTTTAATGGGAAACAACTTAGTGTAGCATTAAAAAACCATTTATTCAATCCTATCACACCATTACAAGGTGTCAATAGTCAGTAAGACTAATTTAAATGTGAAAATCATGATTCCATGAGACTATGTTGCGTTAACCTTAGTGCTCTTTGATATTTCATGTCCAATGCATGAAAAATACCTTGAAAGAAAGTACAATGCCTTATGAAGTCATAGTAGATTACCAAGCTTTTATTTGACTACTACCAACTAATTGGTGCCCACTATTATGTTGGAACATGTGATAATTCGGTACTCATTCTCTTACAAGCTTTAAGATTTAATACAAATATTATAACACTATGCTCAAATAAAATGACAAATTTTTAGTTCTTGTTGATTGGATAATTTTAGATGTTTTATCATAATCCACATATTATGTATGTTTTCCTACTTTTAGTTATGCATATCAAAAATTGAAGCTCTAATCTTTAAATTTGGCATTTGTTATCCATCTTACAATTACATTTGATAGTGATAATGACTTATTGTGCTAGAAAAATTTATTTATCCTAACTCAAGTTTCTTTAGTTTGTTTCACTTGGATTAGGAGGCCAATTATATACTTGCGTCGTCTCTTAGGCATATAACTTGTTGGGTTAATTTCATTGTTACTAACCAATTATTTTGATTGCTTTAGTGGAGAACTTGTTGAAATGTTGACTTGTCCAAACCAATTGCTAGGTATGGAAATATTGATTTATTTATTTTACAAAGTGCTAATAATGAATAACAACCCTATGTGTTAATGGACATGTGTTGTGCCAATACTTGAAAGTATCACTTTTATATCACATGGAATATATATATATATATGCTTGATAAGTGAGACCATTTATATATGCTTGGGCCTCAGATGCTTAAAGCTTTAAGATAGTTGCTTTTGGTGAAAAACAAATGCTTTTACTTTTTGAAAAGTAGATTCTTTTACTTTTAAAAAAAGTAGATGTCTTTTGCTTTAACTTTGAGTAAAAGTAAAGATTCCTTCTACTAGAGTGGGTAATCAATTTTCTTCATTTTGGCCTTATCCAGGTTAGTTTCAAGCCTTTGTTTTCCAACAAAATGTAATCCAAATTATCTTACATTATGAAGTTCAAATTTCAAGTTCAAATAATCTTAGATTTACGAATATTCTAATACAATATAGGAAATCAATTTATCTAGCATTATGAATTTCCAATTTCAAACTTTTGGGAAAAGTTCGTGAATTTTACCATCCTAATTAAAAGCATTGGCATTATCACTCCCAAATCCATTTCTTGTAGCTTTATTGGTAGGGTCCATTTTATCAATGTTAGTGTCTATGTCTTATGTATTCAAATCAAGTTTACACTAAAATATAATAAACATTAATAGTAATGAAGAAATTACAAAGAAAGCTAGAAAATTATAATACCCAAGTAAAGAATAAATAATATTTTAATTAGTACCATTATAAAATTGTTTTGGATGCTACATGTTGTCATCTCTTAACAAAATGTCTCCAATTACACTCACAATTCAAAACACTATAAGTTTGACTTAGAACTTGAATGACCAACTTTTTCAAATTGGGTGCATTATTTCTATAAGTATATCTCCATGCATTTGTAGTTGCAATCATCAATATAAATAACTTATTTAATAGAAAATTGTAAAAGAAGGTAATGAATTAATAAAATTACTGGAAAACATGATGTTATGATCAATTTTAACAAAATTATGTTCAAAGTCTTCATTTCACTTATTAGCTTATGCATCAATGATTCATTTCCATAAGAATACCTCTCTAATACATCCAAAATTAAAACTACTAGAGGATGTATGTTAATCAATGTAGTATCATATTGACATCTAGAATTTAACCAAAACTAGTAGCACGAAGATTCTTATGTAGTTGGTGGTCTCATTGAGTATTAGTTATGCTCAAAAAAGCTTGAAGACTTGTCTTCTTTCAAAATTTTCTCACAATTTCTACTTTAGCTACATAAATAACCTCATATAGATATCTCATCACAAGCCTCTTATCACTATCAAGAACTCATAAATCATGAATCCAAAATCTAAAGTCAACAAACCTCTTTCTTTTAACTTCTCTAGCATATGCACATGTGGTCTAATCTTTAGATGTCACCATAGCCCTTAATGCATCTTTTTGAGCTAAGACATTTTGTAAGGAAATAAATTGAGTTGATGTGTGATGAAGTATTTCTCTTTTATTAGTAAACTTTCTCATCATGTGCAAAGGATAACAATGATTATGAAAGCATGGTAAACAAGGCCACTAACCTTAGTCTTGTAGCTTATATCATGGAGAATCAAATTAATACAATGGGTTGCACATGGAGATGAAAATAATGTCTTGAATGCACACTCCAATAATCTGCTAGCAACTACATAATGGGACACATTGTTAGTCACCTTATGGACAACATTTTCAACACAAACAAACAACATAACTTCTCTTAACAATTTGTACAATGTTTGAACTATCTTTGTTGATTTTGAAGCATCACTTGAATTCAAAAAAATAGTTCCTTTGGGACAATAAACCAAAAAATTTATCAAAGTTTTATGGTTTTGATCTACCCACCCCTCAATCATTAATTTATAGTTGGTCTTACTCCATATGGCACTATAGCTTTTCACAAAATTTTTTTATCTCTTCAACATTCTTGGTGGTATGGAAGCATCTATCATCCATCTAGATACAATAATATCACACTTTCTATCTTATCTTTGTTTTACAATATACTCTTCAAAGTTGGTTAAGCACTAAGCCCTATCCTTGACATAAAGAAAGACTGAATTTCTCCTAACTTATTAACTCATTTTTTTCTTAGCTTGTATTAGCTTTCCCTTTCCTTTATAGTTAGGATGAGAAGATGGAATTGAAGGTCATTAAACTTCTTGAATATCAACATCAAGATTTTGATATTGATATTCTTCATAGGCCTTGTATCTTAGGTTAAAAGGATTTAACTCATCCAATGTTTCTTGTGCTTTCCTTTTCTTTGAAGAATAATCCTTATGATTTTGCTTCATTTGATGCTAAACATTAGGCTGCACCTTTTAACATTAATCTACTTCCCCTTTCATTCTTGTTAAATGTTACTTAACTTGATTAATACCTTACTTAACTAGATTCAAACCTCCCCGCAAAAAAAAAAATAAATCCTTGTGTAGTACAAACACATCAATTTTTTCCTTCCATTACTTACTCTTTTATCAACCTCCTTATAGTGTCCCTATGCTAAATTAGTTTTCTGTCTAATATTGCTTCTTGTAGTTCTTGCAAGAGATAGTTTTAGAAGGACCAACATTTGGTAGAGTCAAAACTTCAGCAGAGGGTAGGGTGTTATCATCTCCAATTGAAGACATCTAGCAACAAGAATAAAAACATAAACAATAATAAACTTCATAAGACTAGCAAAAGGCCCTAGCCAAGAACTATGAATAGTGCTTAGCTTGATTAATACCTTGCCTTGAAATGATCTTTGTGTAGTACAAAAATAATAAATTTTTCCTTCCACTACTTGCTCTTTCATAATCTTTCTTACAATGGTCCCATGCTGAATCAATTTTCTATTTAATATTCTTCTCATAGTTCTTGTAGGAGATGCACTATCAAAAGAACCAACATTCAATGGAGTTAAAGCTTCAGCAGTAGTAAGGTCTAATCATCTCCTGTTGAAAACATCAAACAACAAGAATACAAGCATAAACTATAATAAATTTCATAAGACTAGCAAAAGGCCTAAGAATAGTGAAAGAGAAATAAAAAATTATCAAGTATTTCTAATTAATTGCATTGATGCCAAGCTAGGCAATAAAAATGTAGTGAATTGTTCAAAAAAACAAGAAAAACAAGGTTGATAATTATCATGTTAATCAAGTATCCTACATTTCCCTATTAAAATCCTAGAATAAGCTGATTGAGTTTTTCTTGTAGTTCTTGTAGGAGATGCACTTTTAGAAGAACCAACATTTGATGGAATGAAACTTTAACAGTAGGCAAGGTGTTATCATTTCCTATTGAAGACATCAGACAACAAGAATACAAACACAGATAATCATAAAGTTCATAAGACTAGCAATAGGCCCTAGCCAACCACTAAGAATAATGGAAGAGTAAAAATGAATTATCAAGTATTTTTATTTAATTGTGTTGGTGCCATTCTAGGCAATAAAAATGTAGTGAATTGTTCAAAAGAAAAAAAAAAAGGAAAACATGGTTAATAATCATTTTGTTAATCAAGTATATCCTACATTTCCCTATTAAGATCCTAGAAAAAGTTGATTGAGTCTTTCCTTTCTATTTGAATTTACCCTTATACTCTATGTTTCTATAAAATTACTATAAATTGCTTTTAAGGGCCAAAAAGCATTAGCTAGATCATTCGGTCTTGGCATGATATCCACAGGCACACCTACAACAACAACTCATGTATATAGTCCATATGCCCTTAATCAATGGACTGAAGGAAAGATGTGAAACACAAGAAGCCAAATTATGGATATTTTAGAATAATGAAAAGATATTAATCATTGTGTTTAAATAACCTAAGTCAACAAGATATCTAGCTTCTTAATTGGCTTAGATGACATTGTTTGATCCTTTGGTTCCAAAGTTTGCAAAGTGATCAAAGGAGAAAAATTATCCTATGTCCAAACTAATAGAGATAGGGAATTGATACTATCATACTCAAAATTTTGGGATAATAAAATATTAAGGAAGAAAACTAAAAAATTCCAAGATGTAAACAAAGATAAAATGAAGTGAGAACCTACTTTAATGAAACTTGAAAAAAAAAGCAATAGAGATAAAGTAAACTAAAAAAATAGATATCCCACCTTTTATTCTATATAGAAAAAAAGACCTATGTAATACTGTGCACATACTCACATTACCTCCTTAGAACTTCTTGTATCAGAAGTAAAAAAACAGATTTGATTCTCCACATATATGATACTTTTTCATGGACTGGTTTGACAATTTGGCAATACACAATTTTTTCTAACTTTAATTCTCATATGAGCTTTGAAAAGTTTATTGAGATGCATTGGCAAAACAAATGGGTTGCACAATAAAAAAGCTTCATTTTTGTAAAATATTATTAGAACAAAGAATAGAAAGACAAACATCTTTGAAAAAATAATAGAAAAGTACAAAAAATAAAAAAGTATAAAAGAACATCAAATAGACAAATGAAGTAGACAAAATATGCATTTAACTTGAAACAAATAACTAAGCTTTGCTTGGGCTCATAAATTTTAAAGAAATGGGAAGATTAAGCAAGACTACCTTCAATTGTACAACTCATAACTTATTAACATTTTAAATGGGCCAAGGAAAATGAAAAACAAGTTTTTATTGACTAATTTTTCCATAGCACTAAAGGCTTACTTTTTTGGAATATTATAAAACAAAAGGAAAGCAAGCACTAGGAAAATAAATAAAAAGATTTAATATAACTAACAAGCTCAAAAGTTTGGTACTCTTGTGATAGGAGGTAAATGGATGATACTACATTAGATATCCCATAAGCAATGTTACAAAGTTTCTTGACATCAATTCATCTTACTTGAGACATGTACTAGTAAAATTCCCCATCAACTATGCTTTTACTTTTCATTTTTTTATTCATTTTATAACAACTCTTGCTTTGGTTTACTCAAGAATTAGAGTTTCATATGATTGACAACTATTGTCCTTTTTAATTGGAATGAGAATTGTTCCATCATTGTCAAAGTTTTGGTGATACATATTTTTTTAATCATGTTTATTGGTAAATGAGAACCTACATTAAACACATGATCATTTATTATGAGTTTTGATAATAATCATTTCAAGGATAAGAAGGATGGTACATAGATCAAACAAAAGAAATCCAAGCCAATATATCTTAATCATGGCCATGAACAAGAGTGTGATCATGAAGTTAAAACATAACCTAGGAAAATTAGTGTTTACCACAAACATGATCAAAGATGAACAAAGTCAGAGGTGGACTTTGAAAGAGTGGGCAAAAAAAATTGAAGTCATATCAAAGATCGTGAAAGGTTGGATTATAAGGTTGTAAGAATGCCAAGTCTTTTGCTTTGGATCATGTTTGGGAGACAGGAGAATTCTAGCCATCACCAATTAAAAATGATGTCATTTAGCCAAAAAAGACTTGGTCTAGTTTTATCCAGTTTTCTTGATCGTCTGAGTTTCGAAAAATTGGTTGGATCAATTGGTTTTTTTTTAGTTCAAAGTACCATGTGGTTTTTATATTAACCTGGCCTAATCCAATATCTGCTTTGCCAATTCATTAGCCCAACTAGTTGGGCTAAGGTTTGATTAGATTAATAATGTACTTTGTCCCTTTGTGTTTATATACAAAAATTTGTGAAACATATACTATATTGTTGATGAAGTTAGTTCTTAATACTCATATATAATGTGTTCTATGAAAAGACATGAATTGGACCTATGAGGTAAATTATGAAAAGTAAACCATGGCTAACTAGAACTGACTAATTCCATAGAACAAAGGAGACAATCTTGACTTATTTTCTTACCTAGATAGGATGGTTTAATACTTGAAAGAAGACACTAGCACTTCATGTGCATAATAAGTCTTATCCTTTCATTCCAATAACTAATTCAAGCAAATAAATTGTGAAATTAGCTTAAATATCTACACCAATTACTTATTTCATTGTGACATTTATATTATTATGTCTTGGTAGTTAGAATCCCGTGAAGTCCATTCAATAAAGAAATTATTACTCTTAATTAGTTTTCTTTAGTAAGGGAGAATCATTTCTAACTTGAAACATGAAATTGTCTTTTAATTCCTTGATAATAGGACATTTGATATAGGTTGTCTAAATCCATTTAAGTCTATCAAAAAAGGGAGCTATTATTGTTGGTAATCTTTTTTACCATAAAGAATAGTTCATTGCTTGAAACTTAAGATAGCTATTTGATTTCCTGATAAAAAGGCTTCTTCTTTTGTTGCCAAAGTTGATTTACACCATATGATCATGAACATCATTTTTTTTGTGACATGCATGTCAATATATTTTAGATAGTCTAAATCCCTTGAATTCCATCAAGCAAAGGAGTCATTCAATTGATTAGTTTCTTACCAAGATAGAATGCTTAATTACCCAAAACACTAGATTGATGCTTCATTTCTAGAAAATAAGGCCTCTTGATGGGAATGAAGTTAGCACGTGTATTGATTCATTGCACATACATAGAGGTCCAATAATATGAGCTAAAGCTAAAAGGATGCAAGAAGCTTTAAGTGGGCTTGTTAAAGTAATTTGGATTGAAAACAATGCACAACAAAAGTATTAAGGCTTGAAGGAACACCAAGACTTAATAAGCTTCATACAAGTTCAATGACAACTTATTTGAGGAGTTTGGGTTGAATTTTAGACTTGGCCACATAGCTTCTTTCTTGGGGGGGAATGCATGTTGTTTAGTTATTTTATAATTGTGATGAATTGAATAATGTCACAATTTAAGCCCATTCCTTTATTTAGTGGTTTGTTAAGTTTATTTTTTTCTATTTTATTTTGTATTAACTTTTATGATTTAAACTCCATATATAGGCATATACCCCTCTTTTGTGGGATGGATGATTGATTTATAGTAAATTTAAAAGACCTTTTTGTTTGGTTCTTTTAAGAACTTTAAAACTTATCAAGGTTACTCTTGTAGCATTTTTATGACATTGATGAATAATGTTTTGTGTGCATTCATCAATTAATTTATGATTGTGCATTTTGATGATATTTTGATCTATAACAAAAACATAGACACATCATTAAGCACTTCGGTATCATTTTTACACCACTAGTTGATTTTCTTCATTAATAGTACAATTGTTATTGAAAACACTAAAACTCCAAAAATGCCTGAAAAACATAAACCTTCATAAATAAAAGGGGAGATAATGCTATAGTCAACTTACTAAAATTATATATATATATATATAATGCAAAAATTTATAAAAATGATTCTTTGCAAATGATGCCAAATTTTGGTAGTTGTCATTAAGGCACCAAAAATTTAATACCTTACTCTTAATTATTCAATAGTAAATAGTATAAGCAAGGGTTGAACTTAAATGGAGTGTTATCAATTCACTATTGATTAGCTAAAAATTAAACACCTTAACATAATTGGGTGGAGGGAAAAAAGTTGAATTCTAATTTTTAGCAAAGAAAATAAATAAATTGGTCAAACAAAATAAAACATAAAAGATCAAATATTAATAGTCCAATTTTAGCTTCATACATAATTATGATATTTAATGTTTTTAATTACCCATAATGTTATTTCAATTTTAATGGAACCATCAATCTTAGATATCAACAAGCTCTGTCACCCAAATTTTCCTTTAGATATTCATTAAGCAAAACAAACTCTTCACTTAGATTCTAATCATTATACCCCTAGAAAAAGTTCACTATAGTAATATACAGCAATCTTAAGAACTATGTAAATAGGTTAATACAAGTAACAATCACATAAGCTTGGATCATTTAACCTATGTTGAGTTGTTTATAAAATTAAGATAAAAACTTGTGCATAATTTCTTATTTTCATCGCTACTTGGTGACTAAGAAAAAGATAAAAATGAATCACTATTCCTAATTCTAGCAATTGATATTCTTTTATTCAATTTACTAGGTCTAACCAAATTAATTGAATAAACTATCATTCAACCATTAAATCAGAGTAACTTAAACAATTTAATAAAAAAAAAGTAGAACATATCAAAATAGCCTATGCCTTTGATGTATCAAAAGTTTTGAAATCCCTTAAAATTATTAAAGAGCCTCTAGAGTGATGATTTAGTTCTTTCCATCTCTCCCATTTTACTTCCAAAAGATGATCATTCATATCATTAATAAAAAAAAACTATCAATAGTAACCACTAGCAAATCTTAGGGTTTCTTTAATCTTTTAGAATCCCTTTATTCTAATTCAAGTTGATTTTGTACAAGTTACAGTCATAATTAGGTTCTAACTTATTCATGAAAGTTGTAGTCTTCCTTTACATCTTTCTAATGCATCAAGTCTTGCTATAAACAAAGGTCCAAAGCTTAAGTTATGAGCTAAAAATTGAGACTAACTTAATCTAGTCCATAATAGATTTTGTAGTGACTTCACCACTATTTTTGAACCATTAAAAAAATAATTTGAGTTTGGACCTTTTTTAAAAAATTATAGGCTTCATTGTCAGCTTCAATTTGGGCTTTTAAATCATCTAATTTGGAATTTAAAACTTAATTTATGCCTATTTTTTGTACACAACACTTGAACTAGAATCCTACTTCAATTAAAACTAGACTTTAGTTTTATACCCTACCTTTGAAGCAATGTCTCAAGGTCCAAATGAAATTGCATTTGGACTCATGACTTTACTCTAGAAAATTTGAGATGTCTACAATAACTTCACTAAATACCACTTTTCCAATTTGGACCTTTAAGTAAATAAAAAAACTTGAAATAAGCAATCAAAATCAAAACAGTAAAATGTTAAAATTTTTCCTTCTAAAATCATATTTTCTCAAATTTTTTAAAACATACTTAAAACTAGAAATAGAATCTAATCATCTTATATAAGTATAAAATTTATTAAAAAAATTAAATGTAAAAGGGAAAAAACATAATAAATTCTCATTCATCATCCATACAATAAAGAAACTATTATTCCTAATTGGTGTTCTTTACTATGATGGAGTTATTTATTGCTTATAATAGGAGCACAAATTGCACTACTTGCTTTACTCCATTTGGTGTAGTACATGATTTCAATCCCATCACTTCTATTGACCTCACTCCACTTCTTGAAAGAGATAGAGTGTTTTGATGGAGATGAAAGAGCCAAGATAGTAAAAAAGCTTTAAGAGCAAATTCTAGGTCAAATTGAAAGCAATAATGAAGTTTAGATGCACATAGATAGCAAGCATCAAAAGGAATACTAGTTTGCTCTAGGTGACTTAATGTGACTTCAATTTAGGAAATGAAGATTTCAATATAATAGGAAGTCAAATTTGATGCCTTGAGCTTATGGTTCATTTAATGAGATGGAAAGAATGGAGACAATGCTTATAGGTTGGAATTATCAAAAGATTACAATGTCTCTACTATTTTCCATGAGAATCTAGTACTCTTGATTAGACTTATTACTCTTGATTAGCCTTCTTTACTCTAAGTTCTCTAAGAGAATTGTTGCTTGCTTGAAACTTGAGACCATCTCCTTATGAATAGCAAGAGGACTTCACATCTAGGAATTCCAAATTCATTGAAGTTTATTGAATAAAGGAGTTATTACTATTGATTAGCTTTCTCTACTTGGTAAGAAGTTCATTAAATAAGGGTTCTCCTTTCATTTCAAAGAGTCACTCACACAAAAAAATCATGAAATTAATTTAAATGTCTACACCAATTGCTGCTTTAATTACAAGATTTACATTATTATGTCTCAAAAAATCCAAATCCATTGAAGTTCATCTAATAAGGAAAAGAGTATTCTTGATTAGCTTTTTACTAAGAGAGCATCATTGATTGCCTAAAACATGAGATTGTCTCTTGATTACTTGATAATATCACTTCTTATGACCGTCAAGTGATGGAGCCATTACTTTTGAACATTTTTCCTTTTTCAAGAGAGAATTATTCTTTGCTTGAATAATATGACTATGCTTTGATTCCTTAGCAATAAGGCTACTTATTTTGTTCCAAGGAATCATTTACATAAAATAAATTATTCAATTAACATCTAGGTCTACACCAATCTTTAATTTGTTGCAACATACACATTGAATAAAAGAGCTATTATTATTGATTAGCCTTTTATTAGGAGAGAACTTTTCATTACTTGAAACATGGGATCATTACTTGATTCCATGGCAATAAAGTTTCTCCTCTCCTAGCAATTAACATCCACATTGATTTTACTATGACTTGGGCATCAATACATCCTAAGTAGTCTAAATACCTTGGATTCCACTACACAAAGGAGTCATTCAATTAAATTAGTTTTTCTTACATGGATAGAATGGTTTATTTGCTAAAAGGATGAGCACTTTGTTTCTGGCAATTAAAGCTTTTTTTCTATTCTAAGGAGTCATTCACAAAAAGGAATTGTTAAATTAACTTAAATATCTACAACAATCACTAATTTTATTTCCTTAATGCAAATTATGATTTTTTTGGGTAGCCTAAATCCATTGAAGTCCATCTAACAAAGAAGCTATTTCTCTTTATTAGTTTTTCTTAAAGTGAGCTAACCATTCATTACTTGAACAATTAAATCATCTCTTGATTTCTTGACTATAGGTTTTCTTCTCTAGGGTAGTCCAAATCCATTAAAGTCCATCAAATAAGGGAGCATTTACCTTTAATTAGCTTTCCTTTCCAAGAAAGAATCATTCATTACTTAAAATATGAGACTGTCAACTAATTTCTTAACTATAATGTTGAATGAATCATTTACACAAAATTATCATACAATTAACATCCATATATGCACCAAATATTGATATCGTTAGTACATGCATGTCCATACATATTGGGTTGTCTAAAACCATTGAATTTCATCAAACAAAAGGTGTCATTCATCTTGATTTGCTTTTTTCACATGAATCAAATGGTTCATTACTTGAAAATGAGACCAACACCTCATAAAATTAACTTAAATGTCCACACCAATCATTGATTTTAGTATGAGAGGCATATTACTATGTTTTATGTAGTTTAAATCTAATGAAATCCATCCGTTACTCCTTATTAGTTTTCTTTACTTCAAGAGAATCATTAATTCTTTGACATAAGAGGTTGTCTCTTGCTTACTCAATGATGTGACTTCTCACATATAGTAATTAGAATCCATTAAATTCATTCGAAGAATGAAGTTATTAATCTTGATTAGCATTGTTTACTAAGAGAGAATCAATCATTGTTTGAAACTTGAGACTCATACCTCATTGGTGATTTGGTTTCTATTTTTGATGCAAGGAATCATACATGCAAAATGATCATGCAATTAACATCCATGTCTACAACAAACATTTATTTTGTTATGGCATGCATCTCAATACACTTTGAATAGTCTAAATCCATTAAATTCCACCAAACAAAGAAGTCATTCATCTTGATTGTCATTTCTTACCTAGATAAAGTGGTTAATTGCTTGAAAGATGAGATTGACAATTCATTTCTAGCTAATTAGCCTTCTCCTTTCATTTTAAGTAATCAGTCATAGAAAAGAATCATGGAATTAACTTAGATTTGTACATTGATCATTGATTTCATTATGAGATGAATTTTATTATGTCGTGGGTTGTCCAAATCCATTGAAGTCCATCTAGTAAAGAAGCTATAACACACTATTAGCTTTCTTTACAATAAGAGATTCATTCACTAATTTAAATATGAGACTATCACTTGATTTACCTAATAATAGGACTTCCCATTTTGGGTAGTCCAAATCTACTTAAGTCTATCAAATAAAGGAGCTTTTACACTTTATTAGCTTTCTTCATAATGAGAGAATCATTCATTGCTTCAAACATGGGACCTTTACCTAATTCTTTGGCAATAACGCTTCTCCTTTTGTTGCAAGAAATCCTTCACACAAAATGATTATGCAATTAACTTCCAATTCAACAATGAATATTAATTTTGTTGTGACAAGCATAGCAATGCACCTTAACTAATCTATAATCATTAAATTCATCAAACAAAGGGATACATTCATCATGATTAGTTTGTCTCACTTGCATAGAATGGTTTATTGCTTGAAAGATGACACTTCATTTTTAGTTAATAAAGTTTCTCTTTTCATTCATAACAATCATTTACATACAAAAATTGTTAAATTAACTTATATGACTTCTTTGATTATTAATTTTATTGTAAGATGATCATTATTTTGGTTGTGAAGTTTGTACACCTTTGATCAAATTTGGATTTTCATAACAAATGCAAATCCAAATTTCATATCAAATTTTGAAATCTGGATTTTCATATTGTTAAATTAACTTATAAAATCTAGAATTGCCAATAACTAAATTTCATATCAAAATTTGAAAAAATTTTGGCATCATAAAATTGATTTAGTAAATCTTTTTATTAGGTATTGTGTACCTAATCTAGCATAAAACCTTCTTTAAAGGTTTGTACTTAATTACTAATCTTAGAACTTCTTATTCCAATTTAGCTACATTTTCTACATAAAATGCAAGACAACTCTAGGGGCTATTACTTTTTCTATTAAGCCCTTTCTTTAACAGTTTAGCAATTTTTGTTTTACAAATTTCTAAATCTCTAGGCCTTAAAGCAATGAGCTTGGTTTTGGTAAGAATTTGACTTCATTGAAAGTCAACTCATAAGGAAATTCCATAATATGTTTATTCCTACTCTAAAACGTGGTAGGGATTTCTGTACATATCAAAGAATTCATTGTCGATTGAACTTCTCATATTTTTGTTGTAATAACAAGAAAGTTATGGTAATCCATCCAATTTGGAGGATTCCTTTTAAGCCTTTCAAATAAGGGTTTATAATCATAAGCTAACACTTTATAATATTTTGAAAGATAATTCAAACATCCTAAAGCATTGCAACCATTGATCATCCCTAATTTCATCAAGAAATTTAGAGGCAACTCAATTGCTTGATTTATGGGCATAATAATTCCATTTTCAATAAAGTGATTGAGGAAGCAAATCTTGGTTTGAAATAACCTTATTTTTTTAGAAGAAGCAACTAGACCTACCCATTCATGATATTTAAGAAAATATTTAAATGCTTAAATTGTTGTTCTATGGTATTATAAAAAAACAATACATCATTGATATAAACAAGAGTAAATGCTAAATAAGTATTAAATATTTTGTTCATAACTTTTTGAAATTTAGAAAGAGTATCTTTTTAATCCAAAGGGCATAACATTCTTATTATTACCCATAACCCTATCAATAAGATTAACATATTGAAGAGTTTCTAACTCACCTTCTTTTAACAAAGTGTTTGGTAGATCTAGAGTACTTTCTTCTTTATCTTTAGTAATAGTCTCTAGGATAATAATCCTATCTTTTAATTTTCTATGCTCAATTTTTAATTCTTTAATGTCAACTTTAAGCTCTATAATTGTTGGATCCTCTATGGTTTTTATGCTAGAAGTGCTTCCTTTTATTCTATGCATGATAGTTTTTAAACTATAAATTTCTTCTATTTTAGAAATTTGTTGGCTAAAACTAGCATATGATCTTTTGCTAGATGTAAATATTTTTCTAGTTGTTCTTGTTTCTCTTTGGGATTTGGAATTTTGTCAATAAGATCCAAATTGATGTTATCTACTTTTGTTTAGACTAATAAGCCATTATATTTACACATAGCTTGATAGGAATCACAATTTCCTTTTATAGTTAGTGTCTAAATCAAACTCAAAAGAATTATCTTCTTCAAGAATTTCAATTTCTAAATTCAATTTATTAAAATTATTTTTTACAAAGAAGATATGCATCAAGGATTTTTTTCAAGACCTTCATCGAGAGTTAACTCTTGAATTTTTTTTGCTTTGTTTTGCACTTATTTGAATTATGCCCTATTTTGCCACATTTATAGAAAACAATTACTTTCATTAGCTTTAGCTTTATAAGCATTTTCTTTGTTCTATTCCTTTCTTCTCATAAGAAGTTTTTCATTTAACATAAAGCTGATAACCTTTGATTTTTTTGTTTATTGGGATATCATATGCATGGATAACCTATTTGCTTGCAAAAACTACCTAAAGCCCTTTTAACTTGAGATTTCTCATTTTGTAACTACTTATGTAGTTTAATTTCATTATAGAGTTTAATTCCTTTAGTGACTACTTTAGCAGCTAGTTCACCATAGGTGTAGTGAATGTAATCAATTATTGTAAAATGATTGGCTTTAAGCCTAGTTTTAACTCTCTTAACAAATAAGGTAGGTAACCTAGAGAGAAATTTTTCTTTCTAAAAGATATTTTGACTATCTTCAAAAGTAAAGGACTTAGAGAAATATAACTTTAGACCACTTAAAATGAGATAAATTTGGACATCTCAAATTAATGAGTTTACTCATAAGTCTTGTCTATTAACACAATGGTAGTACCAATAAAATGATTAGTGATTGTATAAATTAGTGTATTAACACAATCAGAGATTAATATCTTGCTTTTAGTTTTGTAGTAGAAAAAATTTGATTTTTAACCTTATTCGATAAATAGAAATCCCACTAGCCTTTAAGCTATTTAGTAAACTTACTTGTTATGATTTGAGCAAAATGAGGGTTAGAATTACTCTTTGTTTTGGCAACAGTTACAAACATCATCATGTAATGCAACAAAATTAGAACTTGATGTGCAACCACACCATTGAGATTCCATTCAACTAATATACTACCATCATATTGGACATAATTATACTTTAATTGTTTTTCCAATAAGAGGTCACCATGTATTGATCTTGGATAGCATAACATAGTAGGAACCTTATTAAAGGTTATTTTATTAATAGAAAGAGGTTCTTTTGTATGAGAAGGACTACTCACAAATGGTTGTTGTTCTAAAAAGAACTTTTGTTGAAGTTGATCTAACTCTTTTAAGTTTTCTTTGATATTTTTACCTTTATTGTTAAATTTAATCTAATTTTTTGTTTACAGAAAAAATAGCTTCATTATCTTTTAGACCATGGCTTTTAACCCATTTAACTATTTCCTCCACTAGTTCTATTTTTTTAGAACTACTATTGGCCATATTATAGTTAATATCTTTAGCAAACAGGTGTTTAAATAAAACCCTTTTTTATTTCTAATTTGACTAAAGGCTTAGGAATAAAGTCTGATTTGTGAAATATTTGTTCAACTTTTTTTCCCTATTCTAATCAATTAAGAGCCCACCAATTAAGATACAAATTATTACAATTGTCTTACTATATTACAATACTAGTAATAGCTTTAGCCTTACAAGGTGAATCTTTAACCTCACTTTCCTCAATTTTTAAAGAAAAATTTAAAGCAAGAGGGAAAATATTATTAATCTTTTTGCCCTTTTGGTTAAATACTATCGGTAAGCTTTTTCAAGGATTAGTTTTTTGATGCCAAAAATTTAGGAAATGGTTTTTATTGAATATTATAAATATTTTGAATAAAAGTAAAAATATCAATAATACCCAATTCTGCAATATATTTTTTATGCCTTTAATGCAAAAGTTTTTGTTGTCCTTGATTAAATGTCATAAAAAAACATATTCCTTTTAAGGAACTTTTAAAAGAGTAAAATATCACTTTTACCTTTTCCTCTATCTCTTCATATTAATGAAGAATGAGACTATCTCTTCATTTCTAACTAACGAGGCTCATGCCTTTGTCACAAAGACTCATTTTGGCAAAATAATGGTGAAATTAACTTTTTCATTAGAACTAGCATGTTTGCACACCTTTGATACTCTATACCCATTAAATTCAATGAAGTAAAATGCATCATTGACTTTGAATAGAATTCATTATAGGTATTGAATGGTTTACTACTTGAACAATGAGACTATCACATCAATTTTTATCACAAGACTTTTCCAATTATTGGAAGGACAAATTTACACAAAATGATGGTGAAATTACCATTAATGTCTACATAAAAAAATATATTTTTTGTGACAAGCTTGTTTGTATATCATTTATACTCTAAACCCATTGAATTTCATCCACAAAAAAAAAAAGGTTTGATTGGTCTAGATTACCTTTCAAATTTGTATTGAGCTTTTCAATTCTTGAATAAGACCACTCTTCATTTCTATCAAATAAGACATGTTCCTTCATTGCAAGGACTCATTCACACAAAATGATCTTCATATTAGGTACACTAAATCCATTAAATTCCAACAAAATTTGGTTTGATTTGTGTAGATTATCATTTCTTATACACATTTTGTGTAAATGAGTGCTTTTAATGAAAGAAGGAGCTTTGTTAGTTAGCATTAAAGGGACAATCTCATTATTCAAGAATTGAAAATCTTGATGCATAGAAGCTTGTTTGTGTCTACACAAAATAATATAATCATTGAAATAAGCACGTTTGCACACCTTTGGCACTCTGTACCCATTGAACTCTATCAAGTAAAATGAGTCATTGATCTTTAGTAGCTTTCTTTATTAGTATTAAGTGCCTTTTCAATTTTCCATAACAAGACTTTTTTTTTCATTGGAAGGACAAATTTACATAAAATGATGGCAAAATTAAAATTTGTACATCTTTGGTACTGTAAATTCATTCAATTTCAAAAAAAAAAAAGCTTATTTGGTCTAAATTACCTTTTGAAACATGTATTAAGTGTTTCATTTCCTAAATGAGAGCATCACTTCATTTCTAGCTAACAATGCTCCTTCCTTCATTGCAAGGACTCATTCACACAAAATGATCTCAAAATTAACTTTCATGTCCACAATAAACATTATATTTATTGCAACAAGCTCATTTGCACATCTTTGGTACACTAATTTCATTGAATTCCATCAAGTAAAATGAGTCATTGATCAATTACAAGTATTGAATGGTTTGATTCCTAAGCTAATTTTTCATATCAAGAATTTTTTTATCATTGGAAGGACAAATTTACACAAAATGATGATGAAATTAACATTTGTAACTACATAAAACATTATAATCATGGCAAAAACATTGTTTATAAATCTTAGGTACTTTATAACCATTGAATTCCATCAAAAATTGGTGTGATTGGTCTAGATTACCATTTTTGATTCATATTGTGTCAATGATTGCTTACAATATGCTTGCACACCTTTCCTTATAGGTATTAAATGGTTTAATTCTTAAACAATGAGACTATTAATTCAATTTTCCATAAC
The DNA here is from genome assembly GCA_037832345.1 of Rhizophora mangle. NCBI lineage: Eukaryota > Viridiplantae > Streptophyta > Magnoliopsida > Malpighiales > Rhizophoraceae > Rhizophora > Rhizophora mangle. The sequence continues at coordinate 533,167 of JBAPLJ010001084.1, read as the reverse complement.
AAGATTTCTCACTATATTTAAAGGACAAATTTACACTAAATGATGATGAAATCAACATTTGTGCTTACATAAAACATTATATTCATTGCTGTAAGCTCATTTGTACACCTTTGTACTCAAAATGCATTGAATTTCATTGAAAGAAAAAGGGTGTGATTGGTGTAAATTACCCTTTCAAATATGTATTTAGTGTTTCAATTCTTGAATGCAACAATCTCTTCATTTCTAGCTAACAAGGCTCCTTCCTTTGTTGCAAGGATCATTTAGACAAAATGATCTCATAATTAACTTTTGTGTCAACAACAAACATTATATTCATTGAAACAAGGCTATTTGTAATATAATGTTTCAACAACAAACATTCAAACCTTGTTAGCTAACTCTTCATAATTTTTAGGAATGGTTATATGAAGAGTAAGTCTCATTATTTAGGAATTTAAACACTTAATACATATAAGCATGTTGGTGTCTATTCAAAACCTTATAACCATGCCTGTTTGAACACCTTTGGTACTCTATACCCATTGAATTTCATCATGTAAAATGAGTCATTGATTTTTATTAGCTTTCCTAACAAGTATTGAATGGTTTAATTCCTATGTAATGAGACTACATCTTTAATTTTTCATAACAAGACTTCTCTTAATATTGGAAGGACAAATTTACAAAAAAAATGATGGTGAAATTAACAATTTTATCTTCTTAAAATGCTATATATATTGCAATAAGCTCATTTGTAAATCTTTCATACTCTAAATTCATTGAATTTCATAAAAAATAATAGTGTATTCATCTACATTACCTTTTTAAATACATATTTAATGTTTCAATTCTTGAATGAGATAATCACTTCATTTCTAGCTAACAAGGCTCTTTCCTTCATTGCAAGGACTCATTCACTAAAAATGATCTCGTAAACATTATATTCATTGTAACAAGCTCATTTGTACATCTTTGGTACACTATTTCCATTGAATTCCATAGAAAATTGGTGTGATTGGCCTCAATGATAATTTCTTATGCATATTTTGCTTAAATGAGTGAAAGAAGGAGCTTTGTTAGTTAGCAATGAATAAACAATCTCATTATTTAGGAATTGAAATACTTAATAGGCCTAAGTATGTTTATGCATACCCAAAACCTTATAATCATTGGAACAAGCACATTTGCACACCTTTGGTACTTTATACCCATTGAATTCCATCAAGTAAAATGAGTCTTTGAACTTTATTAGCTTTCTTTTCAAGTATTGAATGGTTTAATTCCTAAACAACGAGATTGCCTTTTTAATTTTTCATAACAAGACTTCTCCTATCTTTGGAAGGACAATTTACACAAAACAATGACAAAATTAACATTTTTGTTAACACAAAACATTATATTCATTGAACCAAGCTCATTATACACCTTTGGTGAATTCAATCAAAAACTAGTATGATTGGTTTAGATCATCATTTCTTATATAGATTTTGTGTAAATGAGTGCATCCATCAAATGAAGAAGCCATGTTAGTTTGAAATCAAGAAACAAGCTCATTATTCAAGAATTGAAATAGTTGATATGTATAGGCACATTTGTGTTTATACAAAACATTATATTCATTGGAACAAGCACATTTGTGCAACTTTGATACTTTGTACCCATTGAATTGCTTCAAGTAAAATAAGTATTTGGTCTTTATTATCTTTCCTTATAGGTATTGAATTATTTAATTCCCAAACAATGAGACCGTCTCTTCAATTTTTCATGACAAGACTCCACTTTTCAGTAGAAGAAAAAATTTATGCAAAAAGATAGTTAAATTTACTTTTCTTTTCTACATAAAACATTATATTCATTGCAACAAGCTCATTTCTTCCTCTTTGGTACTCTAAATTCATTAAATTTCATCAAAAAAAGGTGTGATTGCTCTAAATTACCATTTCTTATACATATTTTTTGTAAATAGGTGCTTGCAATGAATAGTAAAGCTTTGTTAGTTAGAAATAAAGAGATAGTCTCATTATTTAGGAATTGAAACACTTAATATGTATAAGCATGTTTATGTCTACCCAAAATATTATTTTCATTGGAACAAGCATGTTTGCACACCTTTGGTACTATGTACTTATTGAATTCCATCAAGTGAAGTGAGTCATTAATCTATATTACATTTCCTTATAGGTATTGAAATGTTTAATTCCTAAACAATGAGACTATCTCTTCAACTTTTCTTGATAAGACTTCACTTTTCATTGGAAGGACAAATTTACACAAAATGATAGTGAAATTAACATTAGTGTCTACACAAAACATTATATTTATTGTAATAAGCTTGTTGGTACCTCTTGGGTTCTCTAAATCCATTGAATTTCATCATAAAAATTTTTGCTGGTCTAGATTACCTTTTCAAATACATATTTAGTGTTTCATTTCCTCAATGAGTTTATCTCTTCATTTCTAGCTAACAAGGACCCTTTCATCATTTCAAGGACTCATTCACACAAAAGAATCTCTTAATTAACTTTGGTGTCAACAACATACATTATATTCATTGCAATGGGCTCATTTATACATCCTTGGAACACTAAATCCATTGAATTCTATTAAAAATTGGTGTGATTGGTCTAGATTACCAATTCTTATACATATTTTGTGTAAATGGGTGCTTGCAATGAAAGAAGGAGCTTTGTTAGCTTGAAATGAAGTGACAATCTCATTATTTGGGAATTAAAACACTTAATACCTAAAAGCACATTTGTGTTTACATAAAACATTGCAATCATTAGAACAAGCACACTTGCAAAAATTTGGTACTCTATACCCATTGAATTCCATCAAATAAAGTGAGTGTTTGTTCTTTATTAGTTTTCCTTATAGGTATTGGCTGGTTTGATTCCTAAACAATGAGACTATCTCTTCAATTTTATATGATAATACATGACTTTTTATTAGAAGGACAAATTTATAGAAAATAATGGTGAAATTAACATTTGTGTCAACACAAAATATTATATTCATTACAATAAGCTCTTTTGTACATCTTTAGAAATCAAAATCCTTTGAAATTTGTCAAAACATGGTGTGATTGGCATATATTACCATTTCTTTTACATATTTTGTGTAAATGAGTGCTTGTAACAAAAGAAGGAGCTTTGTTTTGAAATGAACAAATAGTCTCATTACTTAGGAATTGAAACACTCAACATATATAAGCACATTTGTGTCTACACAAAACTTTATATTCATTAGAACAAGCTTAATTGCACACCTTTGGTATTATGTCCCCATTGAATTCCATCAAGTGAAATGATTCATTGATCTTTATTAGTTTTCCTTATAGGAATTGAATGGTTTAATTTCTAAACAATGAGATCAAATTTTTAATTTTCATGACAAGACTTCACTTTTCATTGGAAAGACAAATTCACACAAAATGATAGTGAAATTAACATTTGTGTCCACATAAAACATTAGATTCATTGCAACAAACTCGATTATACCTCTTTAGTACTCCAAATCCACTAAAATTCATCAAAAAAAAAAAAAGGTATGATTGGTTTAAATTAGCTTTTCAAATACATATTGAGAGTTTCATTTTTTAAATGAGACCATCTGCTAATTTATGGGTAATAGGCCTCCTTCCTTCATTGCAAGGACTGATTCACACAAATAGATATTGTAATTAAATTTTGTATCAATGACAAACATTATAATCATTGCAACATGCTTGTTTGTACATCCTTAGTGTGCTAAATCCATTGAATTCTATTAACAATGGAGTGATCAGTCTAAATTACCATTTCTTATACATATTTTGTGTAAATGAGTGCTCGTAATGAAAGAAGGAGCTCTTCTAGCTAGAAATGAAGAGATAATTATTTAGGAAGTGAGACATTCAATTCATATAAGCAAGTTTATGTCCACTCAAAACATTATATTCATTGGCAAAAGCACATTTACACACCTTTGGTACTATGTACCCATTGAATTCCATCAAGTAAAATAAGTCATTGATCTTTTATAGTATTCCTTATAGGTAAAGGCCTAATACTAGAACAATGAGATGATCTCTTCAATGTTTCATGAAAAAATGTCACATTTCACTAGAAGGACAAAGTTACACAAAAGGATGGTCAAATTACCATTTTTGTCTGCACAAAACATTATATTCATTGCAACAAGGTTATTTGTACATTTTTGGTGCTTTAAATTTGTTGAATTCCATCAAAAAAAAAAAAATGGTGCAGCTGGCCAAGATTACCATTTCCTTTAAATATTTTTGTGTAAATAAGTGCTTGTAGCAAAAGTAAGAGCTTTGTTTGCTTGCAATGAAGAGTCAATCTCATTATTCAAAAATTGAAACACTTAATATGTATAAGCACATTTATGTCTACTAAAACATTGTAATCATTGGAACAAGCAATGTTGAACAACTTTGGTACTTTATACCCATTGAATTCCATCAAGTAAATTGAATCACTGATCTTAATTAGCTTTCTTTATAGGTATTGAATGGTTTAATTCTTGATGAATAAGATAGTCTCTTCAAATTTTCATGATAAGGCTCCAATTTTCAATGGAAGGAAAAATTTACATGATGGTAAAATTAACATTTTTGTCTACACAAAACATTATATTCATTGTAACAAGCTCATTTATGCATCTTTGGTACTCTAAATCCATTAAATTTCATCATAAAAAGGTGTGATTGGCCTAGATTACCTTTTCAAATATGCATTGAGAGTTTCATTTCTTGAATGAGACCTTCTCTTTATTTCTAGCTAACAAGGCTCCTTCCTTTGTTGTAAGGACTCATTTACACAAAAATCTCTTACAATTAACTTTAAGGTCAACAACAAACATTATATTCCTTGCAACAAGCTCATTTTTACATCCTTCATTCACAAAATCCATTGAATTCCATCAAAAAAATTTTGTGATTAACTTGGATTACCCATCATTATACATATTTTGTGTAAATGAGTGCTTACAACGAGTTAGTTCTTGATAAGTTTTTTAATTCTTAAAAGAATCATAAGAGAAAATTCCCACTTTTATTTTCACTATTGTTTTGTTTTTTTTTTCTTATCAATGAAAATAATCTTATTTATAAGCCAAATTAACAACCTTAACCCTAGAGATAATGACAAACTTCCTAAATAAGCTAACAACAAATCTACTCCTATTTGTTTTTGGAGCTATCCTATTTTATAATAAGTCTTAGTTTGGAGTGGAGTTTATTGTAACCCTAGGTCATTAAGTACTCCAATCAAATTAATAAGACCTTGGGCCATAATAAGATATGTTTTGCCTCCTTTCAAGCTTGAATTAGCATCTTTGTCCCAAATTTCTTCAATGCTAAGTACCTCCTTCATCCTTTTAGCTCTTTAATGTGTCATTGGCCCTTCTTAAGTGCTCAATAGATCCTTAGAAGCCCTCCATGCATCAGCTTCTCCATGGATCTTATTGCCTTGCTATCAAAAAATGAAGAGGTAGTCTCATTGTTTGAGAACTTAACCATTCAATATCTTTAAGCAAATCTAATCAAGATTAATGACCCATTTATTTGATAGAATTCAATGGGTTTAGGGCACCAAAGGTGTACAAATGTGCTTGTTGCAATGAGAATAATGTTTTGTGTAGATACAAAAGTTAATTTGCAATCATTTGGTGTATATGAGTCGTTACAATGAAGAAAGGAGCCTTGTTAGTTAGAAATGATGAGACAAACTCATTACTTAGAAATTGAAATGCATAATGTGTATTAGAAAAGGTAATCCACACAATTCAAATCTTTATTTTGGTAAAATTCAATGGATTTAAAGTACTAAAAATGTACAAACAAGACTATTGCAATGAATATAGTGTTTGCTATTGACAAAAAAAGCTAATTATGAGATTATTTTTTGTGAATGAGTCCCTACAACAAAAAGTGAAGCCTTGCTATCAAAAACTGAAGAGGTGGTCTCATTATTTGAGAATTAAATCATTTAACACTTGTAAGGAAAGTTAATCAAGATCTATGACTCATTTACTTGATGGAATTTAATGGGTTTGGAGTACCAAAGGTATACAAACATGCTTCTTCCGATGAATATAATGTTTTGTGTAGACACAAATGATGTGAACCCCAAAAGACAATAGCTTAGAACCCAACATGCACGTGGAGTTGAACAAGAAACCATGAAAGCCAAATCAAATTTCAATCATGCAATACATAGACCCAATGTTCAAGGAACATGAATCTAAGGTATAAAGAAGGATATGGATGCCACACTTAGCAAAGAGGAGATTTGGGAGTGAAAAGTTAGGTTAAACACCATAAGAAAATTTAGTTTTTGATAAGTTTTTTAGTTTTTGAAAGAAACAAAGGAGAAAATTCTCACCTTTATTTTCACTAATATTTTGCTCTTTTTAGCAATGCAATCTAGCCTATTTATAGGCTAATCAACAACCCAAAAACCCTAAAATTAAAGACAATAATAAACTCCTAAAATGTAAAAATCTGCCTATGTTATTGTAGACTCATATTTTGTAACAAACTTCTATTTCAAAGTTGATTTTATTATAACATTAGCCCATTTAGTACTCCAATTAAATTAATAAAGCCTTGGCCCATATTAAGATATGCTTTGCTACCTTTCAAGCATGAATTATCTTTTTTAGCCAAATTTTCTTCAATCTATCCACTAACTACCTCTTTTATCTTTTTATCTCTTAAATATGTCGTTGGTCCTTCTTGAATGCTCAATGGATCCTTAGAAACCCTCCATGCATCAAGTCTTCCATGAATCTCATCACAAAAGTTAATTCAACCATCATTTTGTGTAAATGAGTCCTTACAACAAAGGAAGGAGCCTTTGTTAGCTGGAAATAAGGAGATAATCTCATTATTCAAAAATTCAAACACTTAATATGTGTAAGAGAAGGTAATATAGACCAATCACATCTTTTTTGATGGAATTCAATGGATTTAGAGTACTAAAAATGTACAAATGAGCTTGTTGCAATGAATATATATTTGATGCTAACACAAAAGTTGATTATGAGATCATTTTGTCTGAATGAGCCCTTGCAATGAAGGAAGGAGCCTTGTTAGCTAGAAATGAAGAGACAATCTCATTATTTAGGAATTGAAACACTCATTATTATAAGAAAAGCTAATATGGAACAATCACACTTGTTTTTTGTTGAAATTCCATGGATTTAGATTACCAAAGATGTAGAAATGAGCTTCTCGCAATAAGTACAATGTTTGCTATTGACATAAAATTTAACTTCAAGATCAATTTGTGTGAATGAGTCTTTGTAACAAAAATAGAAGCCTTGTTATCAAAAAATGAAAGGCAATCTCATTGTTATAGATTTAAATGATTAAATAACTATAAAGAAAGCCAATCAAGAACAATGACTCACTTGAAGGAATTCAATAGATTCATGGTACAAAAGGTGTACAATCATGTTTATTCCAATGAATATAATTTTTGTGTAATCACAAAAGTTAATTTCACCCTAATTTTGTGTAAGCGAGTCCTTACAACAAAGTAAGTAGCCTTATTAGCTAGAAATGAAGAGAAGGCCTCATTATTTAGGAATTAAAATGATCAATAGGTATAAAAAATGCTAATCAAGATTAACCAAAGCTTTGTTTAAAGGAATTCAATGGATTTAGAGTACCAAATATGTATAAACAAGCTTGTTGCAAAGAATATAATGTTTATTGTTGACGTAAATGTTAATTACAAGATCATTTTGTGTGAATGAAATCCTTATACTAAAAGAGAATTCATGTTATCAAAAAATGAAGAGATGGTCTCATTGCTGGGAAAATTAAACCATTCAATACTTATAAGAAAAGCTAATCAAGAGTAGTGACTCATTGACTTGATGGAATTCAATGGATTTAAATTGTTTGCCAAAGTTGTACAATCATGCTTGCACCAACGAATATAATGTTCTGTACAGACACAAATATCAATTTCACTATCCTTTTATGTAAATGAGTCCTTACAAGGAAGGAAGCAACATTGTTGGCTAGAAATGAAGAGCTGGTCTTATGATTCAAGAATTGAAACACACAATATGTGCAAGAAAGGCTAATGTAGACCAATCACACCTTTTTTTGATGGAATTCCATTAAGAAAATGAGTTATTCATCTTCATTAGCTTTCTTTATAGATATTGAATGATTTAATTCTTGAACAATGAAACTACCTCTTCACTTTTTGATAACAAGACTTCTCTTTTTGTTGCAAGGACTCATCACAAAAAATTATCTCAAAATTAACTTTTGTATCAATAGCAAACATTGTATTCATTGTAAGAAGCTTGTTTCTACATCTTTAATACTCTGAATCCATTGAAGTCCATGAAATATAAGTGTGATTAGTCTAGATTACCCTTTTTTATGCATATTGAAGTCCATCCTTCATTTCAAGTTAACACGCTTGATTGTATAACTTTGGTGCTCTAAACATATTGAATTCCTTCAAAAAAATGACTCAATGATTTTGATTTGCTTTTCTAATAGGTATTGAATGGTTTAATTTTTGAACAATGAGATCATCTCTTCAATTTTTGATAATAAGACTTCCCTTTTTGATTGAAGGACTCATTCACACTGAAATAATGTCATAGTTAACTTTTGTGTCAATAGCAAACATTATATTCATTGCAACATTTGTACATCTTTGGTACTACAAATCTATTAAGTTCCATTAAGTAAATGAGTCAATGATTTTTATTAGCTTTCTTCATAGGCATCAAATGATTTAATTTTTGAACAATGAGACTATATCTTCATTTTTTATAACAAGACTTCTCTTTTCAATGCAAGAACACATTCACACAAAATGATGTCAAAATTAACTTTTGTCTCATCAACAAATCCTCTTTTTGACTCTGACTTTCCCACTCTAGTCATTGCTTTTCTTTCTATTATTTCAAAAGTATCTGTTTCAACCACTCAAATTTTTTATATTCCTTTTTATTTCTTATTAAATGAATGGCATCTTTTTCTAAAAATCCAAGCTATTCTAAGCATGATGGTGGGGAATCTCATTGTTATTACTTAAACAAGCATGAAATGTATGCTTGCATATTCATTCATATGTCAAATCAGATATGTAATCATTGGAGACTCAAATGGTGGATATGCAAGCATGATAGCTTATATGCTCTTCTATATCCCCATGAATAACATTATATTCATTACAAGAAGCCTATCTCAACATCTCTAGTACTATAAATCCATTGAATTTCATCTAAAACATGTGTGATTGGTCTAGATTACCTGTATTGAGTGTCTCCATTCCTAAATGGTCCATTAAGCAAATGACTCATTGATCTTGATTTGCTTGCCTTACAAGTATTAAATGAGATAGTCTCTTCATTTTTAATAACAAGACTTCTTTTTTAATTGGAAGGACTCATTCACACAAATTAATCTTGTAATTAACTTTTTTGTTAATAGCAAACATTATATTCATTACAACAATCTCGTTCGTACATCATTGATACTATAAAGTAAATGAGTCATCAATCTTCATTAGCTTTTTATATAAGTACATCATTGATACTTATTAACACAAAATGATGGTGAAATTAACTTTAGTGTCTACACAAAACATTAATTTCATTAGAATAAGATGTTTGTACTCTTATGGTAGTTTAAACCCATCAAATTATGTCATGTAAATGAGTCATTGATCTTTGTTAGCTTTCATTATAAGTATTGAATGGTTGAACACATGATTAATGAGACCATATCTTCAGTTTTTTGATAACAAGACTTCTCATTTCATTGAAAGGACTTATCCACACAAATTGATCTTGTAATTAACTTTATATCAACAACAAACATTATATTTATCACAACAAGCTCATACATACATTTGTGGTACTTTAAATCCATTGAATTTCATTAAAAAAAGGGGTAATTGGTCTATATTACCTTTACCAATATGTATTAAGTGTTTCAACTCCTAAATAATGATAATATCTCTTCATTTCTATCTGACAAGGCTCCTTCCATCATTGAAAAGACTCATTTACATAAAATAATGGTGAAATTAACATTTGCATCTACACAAAGGAGTATATTCAATGGAACAAGCATGTTTATACATCTTTGGCACTCTAAAACTATTGAATTTCATCAAGTGAATGAGGCATTAATCCTTATTAGCTTTCTTTATAGGTATTGGATAGTTTAATTCCTAAACAATGAGACCATCTCTTCATTTTTTGATAAAAAGTTTTTTTAATTTTGTTCAAGGACTTATTCACATAAAATGATCTTATAATTAACTTTTGTATCAATGTCAAACATTATATTCATTGCAACAAGTTTGTTTTTACATCATTGATTTTCTAAATACATCTAATTGCATAAAAAAAAGGTGCAATTGGTCTAAATTACCCTTTCCTATACATAGTAAGTGTTTCAATTCCTAAATATGGAGACCATCTCTTCATATTTAACTAACAATGCTCCTTCATTTCATTGTAAGGACTTATTCAAACAAAATGATGTGAAACTAACTTTTTTGTCAACATGAAGCATTCTATTCATTGGAACAATCACTTTTTTACACCTTTGGTGCTCTATATCCATTAAATTCCATCAAGGAAGTGAGTCATTCATCTTCATTAGCTTTCCTTATATTGAATGGTTTAATTCTCAAACAATGAGACTCTCTTCATTTTTTTATAACAAGATTTCTCTTTTCATTGCATGGACTCATTTGAACAAATGATGGTGAAAAATTATATTCATTGGAACAAGCATGCTTGTACACCTTTGGTAATCAAAACCCATCAAATTCCATCAAGCAAATGAGTCATTGATGCTGATTAGCTTTGCTTATAGGTATTGAATAGTTTGATTGCCAAACAATGAGACTATGTTTTCATTTTTTTGATAATTAGTCTTCTCTTTCCATTGCAAGGACTCATTCATACATAATAATCTCACAATTAACATTTATATCAATATCAAACATTATATTCATTGCAATAAGCTCATTTGTGCATCTTTGGTACTCCAAAATCCATTGAATTTCATCAAAAAATGGTGTGATTGGTCTAGATTACCCTTCATTATATGTTTTGACTATTTTAATTCTTGAATAATGAGACTATCTAATGTGAGCCCCAAAAGATGTGGCTTTGGGACACAACGTATATAATGAATTCAAATAAGAACATAAGAAAGCAAAATTAGATTTTAATTATGTGAGTCCTAGACCCAATGTTTGAAGAACACAAACCTAAGGTGTAAAGAAGGGTATGGACACCATACTCAAAAAAAAGAAGGAATTTTGTAGTGATAAGTATGGTTAAACACAACATGAAGAGTTAGTTCTTAATAAGTTCTTTAGTTCTTGAAAGAATTGAAGGAGAAAATTCTCATTTTTAGTTTCTTTAATGTTCTACTTATTTTTAACAATGAAATCAAGCCCATTTTTAAGCTAAATTAACAACCTTAACCTTATAGATAATGACAAATTTCTTTAATAAACTAACAACAAATCTACTCCTAATTGTTATTGTAGTCATTGTAAATTAACAATCCTAACCCTATAGATAAGCTAACAACAAATTTACTCCTATTTTTTTTAGTGTTGTAGAAATCCTTACAATCACTTGACATAGACCTATTTAGCATACTAAAACAATAAATAAAGCCTCAGCCTACATTAAGATATGTTTTACTGTCATTTAAACTTGAATTAGCTTCTTTGGCCCAATTTCTTCAATCAGCCCATTAAGTGCCTTTTTCATCCTTTTAACTCTTAAACATGTTATTAGCCCTTATTGAATGCTTAGTGGATCTTTAGAAGCCCTTTATGCATTAAATCCTCTATGGATCTTATCATCTTGCCTCTCCTTAAAAGGATTCAACATTGAATCATCACTTATGCAAACAAAATATATATTAGGAATAAACTCGCACACACTCCCTCATGTGTTTCACTCTACTCTCTCACAATATGACACTTACTCTCATGTTTGCACACTATATAAATTTAGCTTTTCTTTTGCACTCCTTTATTGAACTAAACAAGCTTATTCAAAGTTACTTTATAACCAACAAATTCCAATAAATTGGAATAAAAGAAATTTAGGAAAGTGCAATGAATTTAAGGTTATGGATAATTAGATAATGAAAACTAATTCAAAGCCAAGTTTTAATACCAACTGGTGTAAACCCAAAAGACATAGCTTAGTGACCCAACATAAATAAGGAATTTGAACAAGTACCCAAGAAAGCTAAATAGATTTCATTAATGCAAGACCTAAACCCAATGTTTGACAAAAATGAATTTAAGGAATAAAGAAGGATATGAACACCACACTTTAGAAAAGAAGAGATTTAGGAGTGATAAATTAGGTTAAATACCATAAGAAGAGTCAATTCTTAGCAAGTTCATAGCTTTTGAAAGAACTTAAGGAAAATTTCTCACATTTAGCTTCACTAATGTTTTGCTTATTTTTTACAATGAAATCAAGTCTATTTACATGCTAAATTTACAACTTTAACCCTAGAGAAAATGACAAATATCCTAAATAAGCTAATAACAATTATACTCCTATTTATTTTTTGAGTTATTGTAAAATCCTTTCAATCACTTGACACAAACTTATTCAGCATACTTATACAATAAATATAGCCTTGACCTACAATAAGATATGTTTTGTAGCCCTTTAAGCTTAAAATAATTTCTTTGATCTTAATTTCTTTAATCAGCCCATCAAGTGCCTCTTTCATCCTTTTAGCTCTTGAACATGTTATGGCCCTTTTTGAAACCTCAACGGATCCTTAAAAGCCCTCCATGCATTTGATCCTTTATGTATCTCATCATCATCTCTTCATTTCTAACTAACAAGGCTTCTTCTTATGATGTAAGAACTCATTTACACAAAATGATGGTGAAATTAACTTTTATGTCAACATAAAACATTATATTGATTGGACCAAGCACATTTGTACACCTTTGGTACTTTGAACACATTGGATTCCATGAAGCAATTGAGTTAATGAACTTGATTAGCTTTCCTTATAGGTATTAAATGGTTTAATTCTTGAACAAAGAGATTGTCTCATCATCATTTTTTTGATAAATAGAGATTCTCCTTATGTTGCAATGACTCATTTACACAAAATGATCTCATAATTAACTATTGTGATAATAATAAATAATGTATTCATTGCAAGAATCTCATTTTTACATATTTTTCACTTTAAACCCATTGAATTCCATCTAGCAAATAAGTTGTTGATCTTGATTAGCTTTTCTTGCAAGTATTGAATGGTTTAATTATCAAACAAAGAGACTATTACTTTATTTTTTGATAATCTGGCTTCTCTTTTCATTGCAAGGATTCATTCACACAAAATGCTTGCATAATTAACTTTTGTGTCAACATTAAACATTATCACCTTGCAACAAGCTCATTTGTATATCTTTGGTCTCTAAATCCAATGAATTCCATAAAAAAAAATGGTGTGATTGGTCTAGATTACCTTTTCTTATATGTGTCGAGCATTTGAATACCTAAATAAGACCTTCTCTACAATTTTAGCTAACAAGGATCCTTCGTTCATTACAAAGACTCACTTACACAAAATGATGGTGAAATTAACTTTTACGTCTATATAAAACATTATATTCATTAGAACAAGCATATTTGCACACCTTTGGTACCCTAAACCCATTGAATTCCATCAAGTGAATAAGTCATTGATCTTGATTAGTTTTCCTTGTAAGGAATGGTTTAATCCTTAAACAATGAGATGACCTCTTCATTTTTTATATCAAGGCTTCTCTTTTTGTTGCACGGCCTCATTTCCACAAAATGATTTTGTAATTAACTATTTGTGTCAACATCAAACATCATATCCAATGCACCAAGCTTGTTTGTTCATATTTGATACTCTAAATCCTTGAATTCTATATAAAAAAAAAAGTGAGATTGGTTTAGATTATCTTTTCTAATACATGTAGAGTGTTTCAATTGCTGAATAATGAAATTGTCTCTTTATTTCTAATTGATAATGCTCCTTCCTTTGATGTAAGAGCTCATTTACATAATATAATAGTGAAATTAAATTTTGTATCACAAAACATTATATTCATTAAAACAAGCATGTTTGTACACTTGTGGTACTCTGAACCTATTGAATTCCATCAGTTAAATGAGTCATTGAACTTTTGTGTTAATATCAAACATTATATTAACCACAACAAGCTTATTTGTCCATTTTTGGCACTCTATATCCATTAAATTCTATCAATAAAAAATATGACTAGTCTAGATTACCTTTTCTTAATGTATTAAGTGTTTTAGTTCTTGAATAATGACACCATAATGTGAACCCAAAAGATGTGGTTTAGGTACCAAGAAAGCTAAACTAGGTTTCAATTATGAAAGTCCTAGATCCAATATTAAAGGAAGATAAACCTAAGCTATAAAGAAGGATATGGATGGCCTCCAGCAAAGAATGGATTTGAGAGTGATACGTTTGGTTGAATGTTACAAGAAAAGTTAGCTTTTGATAAGTTCTTTAGTTCTTTAAATAACTGAATAAAAAAATCTCACTTTTATTTTCACTAATGTTCTACTCCTTTTAACAATGAAATCAAGCATATTTATAGGCTAAATTAGCAATCCTAAAAATCCTAAAATTAAAGACAATGACAAACTCCTAAAATATAAGAACACTATTATTTTATTGTAAACTTTTATTTTATAACAAACTCCTATTTAGGAGTGGATTTTATGGTAACCTTAGCCCATTAAGTACTCCAAGGAAATTAATAAAGCCTTGGCCCACATTGAGATATACTTTGCTACCCTTTAAGCTTGAACTATCTTCTTTGGCCCAAATTTCTTTAATCAACCTGCTAAGTGCCTCTTTCAACCTATTAGCTCTTCAACATGTCATTGGCCCTTCTTGAATGCTTAATGGGCCCTTAAAAGCCCTTTATGCATCAGTTCCTTCATGCATCTCATCATTTCCCCTCTCCTTAAAATGATTTGTCTCAAATCATCACTTGCATAAAAAAAATGTTGGGAACAACCTTACACACACTCCCTCACATGTTTCACTCCACTCTCTCATAGTATGATAGTCACTCTTATGTTTGCACACTATATAAATTTGGCTTTTCTCTTTGATTCCTTTATTGAACTAAATAAGCTCAATTAAAGTCACATTATAACCAACTAATTCTAACAAATTAGAATCAAAGAAAACACAATAAGATTAAATTGCAAAACACATAAGAAAAAAGATTAATTATATCCAAATCATTGTAGGAATTTTAAAGAAATAAGGAAATAAAGTCTCTATAGAATGTGGCTAGCAACCTAGGATTTATAGGCAAAAATAAAAGAAAAGCTAATGCTTATAGATTCAAAGAACAAGAGGTTATAGAATGTGGTTAAGAAGAAGAACAAAAAGAAAACTCAAATTTTAGATAAATAACCTTATAATCCTCAAAGCTTTGTACTAACTAATGTGAATCCCAAAAGACATCTCTTAGGGACCCATCATGTACAACTAATCAAACAAGAACCCAAGAAGGTAAAGCATTTTTCAATTATGAAAAGCCTAGACCCAAAGTACAAGGAACATGAACCTAAGGTATAATGAAGCATATGGATGTCATAGTTTTGCAATGAAAGGATTGATAAGTCAAGTTAAATGCCACAAGAAGAGTTAGTTCTTGAAAGAACTAAGGAAGAAAATTTTCACTTTTATTTTTACTAATGATTTGCACTTTTGAACAATGAAATTAATCTTATTATAGGCTAAATTAACAACCGTAAAATCCCTAAAAATAAAGACAATGATAAACTCCTAAAATATAAAACATTCCTATTTTATTGCAAACATGTATTTTATATAAAAAAAAAAAAACCTCTTATTTAGGAGTGAATTTTATTATATCTCTAGCCTATTAAGTTCTCCAATCAAATTAATAAAGCCTTGGCCAACATTAAGATATAGTTTACTACCTTTCAAGCTTGAATTATAAGAACAAGCTCTTTTGTGCATCTTTGGTACTTTAAATCTATTGAATTCTATCAAGTAAATGAGTCATTAATCTTAATTAGCTTTCCTTATAGGTATTGAATGGTTTAATCTCAAACAATAAGTCCCCTTCCTTTTTTGATAACAAAACTTCTCTTTTTCTTGCAAGGGCTCATTAGCATAAATTGGTCTCATAATTAACTTTTGTGCCAACAAAAAACATTATATTCATTGCAATAAGCTCAATTGTACATTTTTTAGGGGATACCACTAAAGCCCTTGTTAGAGGCATCTATCTTGACATTTTTGAGGGCATCCAAATGGGTATAGCTATGTAAGGGCATTCTTTAACTCTAACTTCTATCTATTTAATAGCTTGTGTATGTTTCTCCATCAATAAAGGAAATTTTTTCTTTAATCTTTCATATAGAGGTTAAGCATCATAAGCTAAATCCTTATAATATTTTGAAATATAATTCAAACTTCCCAAAAATCTTTGTAAATTGTTATTTATCTTTTATTTCATCAAGAAATTTTGAGGCAAACTCAATTGCTCTATCAATAGGAATAATAAAACCATTCTTAATGAAGTTTCCAAGGAAGCAAATCCTAGTTTAAAATAACTTCATCTTTCTTGTTAACGCAGCTAGTCCTACTCTTTTCATTGCATGAACAAATAAGTTAAGATGTTTAAAATGTTGATTAATGGTACTAGAGAAAACTAACATATCATTAATATGAACAATCATAAATGCAAAATAAGCAATAAATATCTTATTCATATCCTTCTGAAATTTGGAGGGAGCATCTTTTAAAATGAAAAGCATCACATTCTATTCATAATGCCCAAAAGGTACTATAAAGGTTGCTTTATTCATATCTTTTTCACAAATCTAGGTTTGTCAATAACTAGATTTTATGTCAACTTTTGAAAATATCTTGGCATTATAAAGCCAATTAAGCACATCTCTTTTATTAGGTATAGCATACATAATCCATCTTAGTGCCTTTTTAAAGGGCTTATTTAATAACTAATCTAGGAATGCCTAATTCTAATTCTACATTATTCTCTACATAAAATGAAGGACAACTCCAATGACTTAAATTTTGAATTAGTCCTTTCTTAAGGAGCTCTTGTATATTTGTTTTATGGATCTTTAAATGTTGAGGGCCCATAGCAATGGGTCTGGCTTTAGTTGGACTTTGACTTTCATTAAAGTCTAACTCATAAAGCAAGTCAATAATATGCTTATTCCTATTCTAAAAAGTAGTAGGAATTTATAAGCATATCATTGATTCTATTGCTTCTTTTATTTCATATACTTTAGTTGTAATAACAAGAGAAAAAAGTATTTTTTTTGTAAATGCTTATAAGCAATCTCTTCTTGTAGAGAAGAAATAAACTATTCTTTTCTCTCAATATTTTTCTAAAGAAAATCTATCTCTCTATACTAAGGGACAAATATAAATTCAAAGCTAATAACCTTGCCACTAATTGTTGCATAAATACCCTTGCTATTAATTTCTTTAATAGGGTAGAGCATATGAAGGAAATAATTTCCCAAAATAACATGCTAGCTTAACTAACATAAAAGGAATTTCAAGACAAATTCCTTCATTGGAAATAGTAACTTCAAATAATTTGTAACTAATAACAAGTTTATTTTTATCAATAGTGCTTAACACTTTTGTTGATTTGAAAAGTATTTTGAAGGTACTATACCCTCATTAATACAATCATTTCAGCACCAGCATTAATTAAGGTGATAGCAAAGAAAATTTATTCTTTATTAACAATAACTATAATATTTGTATGCCATTTATGGGTAATAACTTTATCAACAAGTTTAATATATTAATCACATATTCCTTTAAGGAAGTTTTTGGAAGCACTAAAGATGTTTCTTCCTTATTAGGTAGAGTTTCCAAAATTAAAATTTTTTCTTTTAATTTTTTTTTTCTTTCTATCTTTATAGTATGAATTTCATCTTTAAGCTCTATAATAGATGGTTCTTCCTGACATAACTTTAGAGGACTACCTTTTATACATTATATAATAGTATTTAAACTTTAATTTTCTTGAGTTGCATAACCATTAATAATAGATTATTTATTCTGAATTTTAGCTAGATGTAAATTCTTTTGTAATTGCTTAGGTTTTCTTTAGGATCTAGAAATTTATCAATAAGATCCAAAATCATACTATCTTCTTTTGTTAAGACTAACAAGCCATTTTGTATACACAATGCTTTGTAATGGTTACATTGACCATCACAACATTCTTCATCAAAATAAAATGTTAAGGAAGAAATATCTTCTTTAAGTAGTTTATTTTTTTTTTTGATAAGAAAATATGCATTAATATGATCTTTTAAGAATTTCATTTATAGCTAATTCTTAAAGCTTTTGCTTTGTTTTACACTTATTAGTATAATGCCTTATTTTTTCCCACTTATAGCAAATAATAATCTTTTTAAGTTGAGGCATTTTTTCCTTTTTAATTTATTT
Source organism: Rhizophora mangle (assembly GCA_037832345.1). Classification (NCBI taxonomy): domain Eukaryota; kingdom Viridiplantae; phylum Streptophyta; class Magnoliopsida; order Malpighiales; family Rhizophoraceae; genus Rhizophora; species Rhizophora mangle. The sequence continues at coordinate 514,635 of JBAPLJ010001084.1, read as the reverse complement.
TCTGCTTCTCAGACCTTATGGGGGCCTTTCTTTTGTACAAAATTGTTTTTTCTTAATATTGGAGTGGTAACTCCAACTCTTTTGTTTTTTAGGATATCTAATGGGTGAATAACCTATCTACTCACAAAAGCTTTCTAAAACTTTCTTACCTTGAGCTTTTTCATTTTGCAATTGCCTATGTAATTTCATTTCATTATAAAGTTTAACTCCTTTAGCTACTACTTTAGTAGCTAATCCTCCATGGGTATATTGATTATAATCAATAGTTCCAACATTACTAGATTTTAATTGAGTCTTAACCCATTTCATAAATATGGTAGGTAACTCTAAAAGAAATTTTTCATTGCAAAAAATATTCTAGTTGTCTTCTTAAGTAAAGACTCTAGAGAAGAATACATCTTTATATCACCTAAAATGCAATAAGTTATGGTATCTCAAATTAATGAGTTGCTCTTAAGTCTTATTAACTAGCAAAGTGGAAATACTAATAAAATGATTGGTAATAGTATAAATAAGTGTATTAACATAATAAAAAAAATTCTTTAGATTTAGTCTTAATTGTAGAAAATATTTGTTGTTTTGCCTCCTTAGACAAATAAAAATCCTACTAGTCTTTAAGTTGTCTAGTAAATCTACTTGTAATTATTTTTGCAACCTCAAGGTTAGATTTACTCTTTGTTTTAGCAACAATTGCAAACATTATCATATAATGTAATAGTAAGAGAATTTGATGTTTTATTTGACCTTTTAGATTCCATTCCACTATCCTACTGCAATCATATTAAACATAGTTATAATGAACTTGTTCTTTTAATACAAGAACAATAAGTATTGGTCTTGGATAATATAATTTTGTATAAGCCTTAATAAAGGTCATTTTGTAAATATCAAAAGGTTCATTTGCATAAGAAGGAGAATGTTTATTCTTCATTGGCTGCTATTCTAATAAGAACATATTTTGTAATTGATCTATATAATATTCTATCTCACTTTCAATTTTAATATGCTGCCCTTTTTCTTGCATTATGGCTTCTTTTCCTTTAATTTCATACCTTTAAGTCTTTTGAAGATTCACTTACCAATTTTGCTTTAGCAAAATTTTTATCTACCATTTTGTAATTTATTTCTTCCAATGAAAGAGGTTTAAGCAAAACCTTTTTTTCTACTTTTGGTTTAACTAGGGGTTTGGGAATAACATCCCTATTTTAAGCTATTTCCTCTATCATTTGCACAATGCACATAAGCTGAGATCCCAAAAATTGAAGATAAAGACTCATTTGCACAAAATATCTTGTAATTAGCTTTTATGTCAACAATAAACTTCATATTCTTTTCAACGAGCTCATTTGTATAAACTTTATACTCTAAATCCATTGAATTCCATCAAAAACAGGTCTCATTGGTCTAGGTTACATTTCCTTATATGTATTAAGTGTCTTAATTCCTAATTAATGAGATTGTCTCTTCATCTTTAGCCAATAAAGCTCCTTCCTTTTTTGCAAGGACTCATTTACACAAAATGATGGTGAAATAAACTTTTGCATCAAGATAAAACATTATATTCATTGGAATAGACATGTTTGCATACCTTTGGTACTTTAAACCTATTGAATTCAATCAGGAAAATGAGTCATTGATCTTTGTTAGCTATCCTTACAAATATTAAATGGTTTAATTCTTAAACAGTGAGTTTGCCTCTTCATATTTTGATAACAAGGCTTCTCTTTTCATTGCAAGTACTCATTCATGCAAAATGATCTCATAATTGACTTTTGTGTTGATAGGGTACATTATATTCTTTGTGACAAGCTGATTTGCACATCTTTGGTTCCCTAAATCCATTGTATTCCATCAAATAAAGCTTTGATTGATGTCAACTACCTTTTCATATACATATTGAAGGTTTGAAATCTTAAGTAATGAGACCTCCTTATTTCTACCTATCAAGGCACTTTCCTTCATTGCAAACACCTATTTACTCAAAATGATGGTGAAATTCATTTGTGTGTCTATACAAAAGTTTTTATTCATTGGAACAAGCACACATGTACCTCTTTGATATTTTAAATCCATTAAATTACATTAACCAAATGAGTCATTAATCTTGATTAGCTTTCTTTATAGGTATTAAATGGTTTAATTCCCAAACAATGAGATTGTCTCTTAATTTTTTGAGAACAAGACTTCTCTTTTGTTGCAAAGATTCATTCACATAAAATGTTCAAGAAATTAACTTTTGTGTCAATAGTATACATTATATTCTTTTCAACAAGCTCCTTTGTACAACTTTTGGTACGGTAGACCTATTGAATTCCTTGAAGCATTGGTGAGTTTGATCTTAATTAGCTTTTTTTATAGCAATTTAATGTTGCAATTCCTTACTAATGAGAATTTCTCTTCATTTCTAGCTAACAAGGCTCCTTCCTTTATTACAAGGACTCATTTAAACAAAATTAAGAACTCTATATTGATGAAAGCCATAAAAGGTCATTATTGACTATTTTGTTATTTGACAATGATTCAAATCAAAAAGATATAGAATTAGACGTTCCAGAAGATCACTTTTTTGATTTTGAGTCAAGGAGAATGTGCTTATTATAAGGTCTTAAAGAAAAGCAAAGGCTTATTAATCTTAACTAAAGAAGACATTATGATTTTGGATCTAGAATATTTCCTAAAGAGGGTTATAGCCTTAAAATAGTGATTTGTAAAGTAAAAGGATATATTTCTAATTCTAATTTGAAAAAACTCTCCATACCAAAGATTAAAGTTGAAATAAAGGAATTAAAAGGAGAAATAAGATAGTAAAAAGAAATAATTATATTAATTGCAACAACAATAACCTTATGACTTTGGCCCTGAAAATCCATGGAATTCCATCAAACAAAGAAGTGATTAATCATGATTTTCTCTTTTTGTAGGTATTGAATGGTTTAATTATAAAAGAATGTAACTGTTCATTCATTTCTTGCTAACAAGTTTTCTCCTTTAGTTGTAAAGACTTATTCACATAAGTTGAGATTACATAAATCAATTACAACATATTCTCTCATCAGAATAGCAACCCTTAGATGATAAGCCTTCTCCTACTTAAACATATAAATAATTTATTATTTGTAATGCAAAAAGTAACCCTTGTAGCATCTACTAGAAAAAATAGGTTATTCCAAACCAAAATCACATTTCTTGGCCACCTCATTAAAAATGGCAGTGTAATTCCAATAGATCAAGTAATTGAATTTGCTTTTAAATTTCTTAATGAAATTAGAGACAAAAATCATGCAAAGATTTCTAGGAAGCCTACATTATATTCTAGATTTATACAAAGAATTAGCTTATGATGCTAAACCTTTATTTGAAAGACTTAGAAAGAATCCTCTTGAATTGACACACATTCATACACTAGTTAAGAAAATAAAACAAAAGGCTAAAGAACTTCCATGTTTAAGTGTTCCCCATCCAAATGCCTCTAAAATTTGATGAAGGATATGATGGAATACTAAAACAAAAGATTCATTACAAAGAAAACTTATTATGATTTACTTCTAAGATTTAGAAAGAAGCTAGAGTTTATTACTCTACAATTAAGATAGAAATTCTTACTATAGTATTGTGCATTCAAAAGTTAGAAGGAAATTTATTAAATCAAAAATTTTTTATTAGAATTAATTGTAAAGCTACTAAAGATATTCTTCTAAAAGATGTCAAAAATATAGCTTCAAAGCAAATCTTTGCTAGATGGTAGGGAATATTATTAGCCTTTGATTTTGATATTTACAAATTCTTTTCCTTTCTAGCTCATAAAATTTTACTAGGTACCACTTCATGAGTAAGAGGCCTATGCTACAAGGGCCTATGTCCCCATCAAAGTCAATTATTTCACCGATTAAAGATGCTTCTACTTCATCAAGTCAAAACAATAAGGAATTGGATCCTTTATCAAATGACACTTATAAGTGACAACTAAATAAGGAATAAAAAGCTTACATATTCTTTTATCCCAAAGTTTATATAGATTTTTTTGTGTCCAATTGAATCTAACTATGCTCAACTTCTACCTTATGAGGTTGCAAGATTCTATTTAAAAGATAACATGTATCCTCATACAACCATGAAAGATTACTATTGTAATTAGCATATTGTTTTTGAGACAAGACTAGTGATCATTAAACCAATCGAGTGAGGGGCTAGTTATGGATCTACCAAAGATTGGGAATATGCAAAATTTAAAATCAAAAGGATCATCTTTCTAGACAAGTGAATGGCAAAGTGATTTGTTAGCCTATAAAGAATTAAAAAACTAATGGAAGGTTAAAACTTTCAATTATTTTAACTATATTGAAGCTTAGGAGAGATCTTTATTCTATAAAAACCCACAAAAGAAATCTAGTTGGTTTCTTCATATTAATCTCCTCATGATAAGGTTAAATTTCCCAATTGGTTTAAAATATGGTTCCTTAAATGGGGATTACATCTTGTTACACTCCCTTTAAGAGTAAAAACTATTTATGAATAATTTTGTGAAAAGAATCCCAACTTAAGGAATAAAATCTTAAATTTTCCTATCTACTATCATGTTTCATGGATCATCAAATGGGACTATAATATCATTTCCAAATGGGTTAATATCCTGGGAGAAAGTACTTAGCATGTACCATGGCAGGTTCAAAGGATCAACATCTGATTGTGGGAAAAATTTGACTATTTTAGTGAAGGGGTTTAAGCAATTAAAGAAGTTATTAATTTAGGAATCAACATTGTAAGACCCACTCCTATGACTATCAAGACTCCAACTTAAATGCTTAAAGCACTAGTCAAAAGTGTGCCATGAGAACAACTAATTAAGATGATGGCTAGTGTTTTACAATCTGATAAAGACCAGAAAAAAGTAGTTAAGCAAAAGATTCCAATCAACTCACTCAACAAGATGATAATATGCAAGACTCAAAGATCTGTATAAGTTGTAAAGAGACAAAATGGACAAAATGCTTTTATAAAACCATTATATATGACCATGGATAAAATCTACTTTTATAAAGATACTTTATACATTATAAAGAAAATATTTATCATGTATTTGTTTGTTAGCATAGACTTTAGAGATAAATAGGAGTATCCCAAGGAGAAGGCATAGCTTTTTTTCCTCATTTGTAAACTTACTTTAAAACTATTTGTAAGCTTGTAGTGTCATTCAATGAAAGCTATATTCATGTAAGTCCTTTTTCTCCTAAGCTTTATTTTACTAAATCTAGTTTTTTGTCTTCTATATTGTGTGTTTGAAAATTGTGCATTCTATGTTTGAATTATTTAGCATTGTTTATTAGTTTTTCTTATAGGTGTTGAATAGTTTAATTCTCAAATAATGAGACTATCTCTTTATTTTTTTGATAACATGACTTCTCATTGGTTGCAAGGACTCATTCACACAAAATGATCTTGTAATTAACAATAAAGTTAATAGTAAACATTATATTCTTTGTAGCAAGCTCATTTGTACAACTTTGGTATTCGGAATCCATTAAATTTTGTCAAAAGCAAGTCTAATTGGTCTATATTACCTTTTCATATATGCATTAAGTGTTTCAATGTCTAAATAATGAGATTGTCTCTTCATTTCTAGCTAACAAGGCTCCTTTCTTTGTTACAATGACTCATTTACACAAAATTATGGTGAAATTAACTTTTGTGTCAAGACAAAGCATTATATTCATTGGAGAAAGCATGTTTGCACACCTTCGGTACTCTAAACTTGTTAAATTCCATCAAGTAATCATTGATCTTAATTAGCATTTTTTACAAGTATTAAATGATTTAATTCTCAAACAATAAGATTGTCTCTTCATTTTTGGATAACAAGGCTTCTCTTTTCATTGAAAGGACTTATTCACAAAAATTGATCTCATAATTAACTTTTGTGTTAGTATTAAACATTATATTCTTTGCAACAAGCTAGTTTGTTCATCATTGATACTCTCAATCCATTGAATTCTTCAAACAAAGCTTTGATTGATCTCAATTAGCTTTTCATATACCATTTGAAATTTTTAAATCCTAAGTAATGAGACCTTTTTTTTTTTAATTCTAGCAAACAAGGCTACTTCCTTTGTTTTAAGGAGTCATTTACCCATAATGATGGTGAAATTAACTTTTGCTTCTAAATAAAACATTCTATTCATTGGAAAAAGCATGCATGTATGTCTTTAGGACTCTAAATACATTAAATTCCATCAAACAAATAAGTCATTGATGTTGATTAGCTTTCAATGTAGGTATTTAATGGTTTAATTCCCGAACAATGATAACCATCTCTTCATTTTTTGATAATGAGACTTCTCTTTTGTTGCAAGAACTTATTCACACAAAATGATCTATAATTAACTTTTGTGTCAACAATAAACAATATATTTTTTGCAATAATCTCGTTTGTACAACTTTGGTACTCTAAATCCATTGAATTCCATAAAAAAAAGACTAATTGGTTTAGATTACCTTTTCTTATGTGTATTGAGTGTTTCAATTCTAAAATAATGAGATTATCTCTGTATTTCTAGCCAATAAGGCTCCTTCCATCATTGTAAGGACTCATTTACACAAAATGATGGTGAAATTAACAATGTTGTTTACATGAAATTTTTTATTCATTAGAATAGACGCTTTTGCACACATTTGGTACTTTAAACATATTGAATTCCATCAAGTAAATGATTCATTGATCTTGATTATCTTTCTTCACAAATATTAAGTGGTTTATTTCTCTAACAATGAGACTCCCTCTCCATTTTTTTGATAACAAAGCTTCTTTTTGGGCTTGCAAGTACTTATTCACATAAATAATCTCATAATGAACTTTTGTGTAAACAAGAAACATTACATTCTTTGCAACAAGCCTATTTGCATATCTTTGGTATAGTAAATCCATTGAATTCCATCAAACAAAGCTTTGATTGTTTTCAATTAGCTTTTTTTATACATATTGAAAGTTTGAAATCCTAGATATTGAGATATTATCTTAATTTCTAGCCAACAAGGCTCCTTCATTGATTACAGGGATTTATTTACCCAAAATGATGGTGAAATTCACTCTTGTGTCTACATAGAACATTCTACTCATTGGAACAAGCACGTATGTACATCTTTGATGCTCTCAATTCATTGAATTCCACCAAGCAAATGAGTTATTAAACTTGATTAGCTTTCTTTATAAGAATTAAATGGTTTAATCCTAAATAATAAGACCATCCCTTCATTTTTTGATAAAGATTTTCTTTCATTACAAGGACTCATTTACACAAAATGATCTCATAATTAACTTTTGTGTCAATTGTAAACACTATATTGTTTGTAAGAAGCTCATTTGTACAACTTTGGAACTTTAATCCATTGAATTCCTTGAAATAGAGGTTAGTTTGATCTTAATTAGCTTTCTTATAGCTACCTAATGTTTTGATTCTTGAATAATGAGACCTTTACTTCATTTCTAGATAACAAGGATCCCTCCTTCATTACAAGGACTCATTTACATAAAATGATGGTGAAATTAACTTTGATGCCAACATAAAACATTATATTGATTGGAACAAGCATGTTTGCACACCCTTAGTGCTCTTAATCCATTGAATTCCATCAAGTAAATGAGTCATTGACCTTGATTTTCTTTCCTTACAAGTATTGAATGGTTTTATCATCAAACAATAAGATTGCCTCTTAATGTTTTGATAATAAGGCTCCTTTTTTTCGTTATAACAACTCATTCACACAAAAAGATCTCAAAAATTACATTTGTGCCAATAATAAACATTATATTCATTGCAAAAAACTCATTTGCACATCTTTAGAACTCTAAATCCATTGAATTCCATCAAATAAAGCTTTGATTAATCTCAATTACCTTTTTCTATACCTATTGAATGTTTCAAATCCTAAATAAAGAGATTGTCCATTCATTTCTACCTAAGATGCCTCCTTCCTTCATAACATGGACTTGTTTAACCAAAAGTATGGCAAAATTAACTTTTGTGTCTACACTAAACATTCTATTCAATGGAACAAGCACATTTGCATGTCATTGGTATTTAAATCCATTAATTTCAATTGAGCAATTGTATCATGAATCTTGATTAGCTTTCCTTATAGGTATTAAATGGTTTCTTTAGCAATGAAACTACCTATTCATTTTTTGATAAACAACACCCATTATATTCATTTCAATAAGCTCATTTGTACATCTTTGGTATTTTAAATCCATTAAATTTCATCAAAAAAAAGTGTGAGAGGTCTTGATTAGCTTTTGTTATACAAATTGAGTGTCGTAGTTATTAAATAATGACACTATCTCTTCATTTCTAGCTAACAATGAATCTCATTTTACTACAATGACTCATTCACACAAAGGGATCTCATAATTGACTTTTGTGACAACAACACCAATTATATTCATTCCAACAAGCTTGTTTGTACATCTTTAATGCTTAAATCCACTGAATTTCATAAAAAAAAAAAAATGGTGTAAGGCCTTGATTAGCCTTTGTTATACATAATGAGTATCTCAATTCTTGAAAAATGACACATTCTCTTCATTTCTAGCTAGCAAGAATCCTTCTTTTGCTTCAAGGACCCACTTACACAAAATGATGGAGAAATTAAATTTTGTGACTACATAAGAGCATTGTATTCATTGGATGAAGCACATTTGTATACCTTTTGTGCTTTCAATCCACTGAATTTCATTAAACAAAGGAGTCATAGATCTTAATGAGCTTTCTTTGTAGATATTGAATGGTTTAATTCTCAAAAAATGTGATTGTCTCTTCATTTTTTGATAACAAGCACATCTATATTCATTATATTCATTGCATCAGGCATGTCTATACAACTTTGGTACTCTAAACCCATTAAATTAGTACAAAAAAAAGGTTATATTGAACTTGATAAACTTTTCTTATGGCTATTTAATGTTTCAATTCCTAAATAATGAGACCTTCTCTTCATTTCTAACTAATAAGGCTCCTTCCCTTATTGCAAGGACTCATTTACACATAATGATGGTGAAATTAGCTTTTGTGCCATCACAAAACCTTGTATTCATTGCACCAAGCACATTTGGACACCTTTGGTACTTTATTCTCATTGAATTTTTCCAAGTAAACAAGTCATTGTTTGTGGTTAGCTTTCCTTATCAACATTAAAAGTCTTAATTGCCAAATAAAGAGATCTTCTCTTTATTTTTTAATAACAAGACTTCTCTTTCATTGCAAGGGCTCCTTTACACAAAATGATCTCCTAATTAACTTTTGTGTCAATTGTAAACATTATATTCTTTGCAACAAGCTCATTTGTATATCTTTGGTACTTTAAATCCATTAAATTCCTTCAAATAATGCTCTGATTGATCTTGATTAGCTTTTTTAATACCTATTAAGTGTTTTAATACATGAATAATGAGACCATCTCTTCATTTCTAGGTAATAAGGCTATTTCATTCATTGCAATAACTCAATTACTCAAAATGTTGGTGAAGTTAACTTTTATCTCTACACAAAACATTTTATTCATTGGAACAAGCATGTTTGCACACCTTTGGTACTCTAAACCCATTAAATTCTATTAATTAAATGAGTAATTAATTTTTTATTAGCTTTCTTTATAGGTATTGAATGGTTTAATTTCTGAACAATGAGATGCTCTCTTCATTTTTTGATGACATGACTTCTCTTTTCATTGTAAGGACTTTCACACAAAATGATATTGTAATTATTTTTTGTATCAATAGCAAGCATGATATTCATTGCAACAAACTTGTTTGTACATCTTTGGTGCTTTAAATCCTTTGAATTTCATCAAGAAAAAGGTGTGATTGGTGTAGATTACATTTTTCTTAAACATATTAAGTGTTTCGATTCCTAAATAATGAGACCATCTCTTCATCTCTAGCTAACAAGGCTCCTTCTTTCATTGTACGAACTTATTTACACAAAATGATGATGAAATTAACTTTTATGTCTACATAAAACATTGTATTCATTGGAAAAAGCATGTTGCAAACCTTTAATACTCTGAACAAATTGAATTCCATCTAGTAAATGAGTAATTGATTTTTATTAGCTCTCCCTATAGGTATTAAATTGTTTAATTTTTAAACAATGAGACTATCACTTCATTTTTTTAATAATAAAGCTTCTCTTCTCATTATAAGGACTTATTCACACAAACTGATTTCATAATTAACTTTTGTGTTAGCAAGAAACATTATATTCATTGCAACAAACTTGTTTGCACATCTTTTCTACTCTAAATCCATTGAATTCCATTAGAAAAAGGTGTGGTTGGTCCAGATTACCTATTCTTATATGTATTATGTGTTTCAATTCTTGAATAACAAGACCATCTCTTCATTTCTAACTAACAAGATTCCTTATAAATGTTATGAATATCACAATTCCAAGTCTAAATATGACAATGTAGAGTTTGAAAGACATGAGAACCAAATAGGTCCATCACTTAAACTTGATTCAACTACTCCTCATAAGGAGTTATTAAAATGATTGTGTTGTTTATCACTAATATAAATAATTACTAAGTTGTTTAAACCCAAGAGGGTAGCAAGTTTTAATGCTATTCGAACATGGATGAATTTGTATTTTTGTTATTATGAACTATGATCTTGGGTTTATTATATGTGCCAAACATTATATTTATCATGACAATAATGACCTTCAGCTATGACACTCTAAATCCATTGAATTCCTTTAAACAAAGGAGTCATTCATCATAATTATCATTTGTTATAAGTATTAAATGGTTTAATTCAAGAAGAAGTTATTGCTTCATCTCTTGTTAACAAGCTTTCTCTCTTTGTTGCATGAACTCATTCATAGATCATAAAATTAACATTGGTGTATGCACCAAACTTTATATTACTCACAACAGTAATAACCTTATGACTTTGGCACTCAAAATCCATTGAATTTTGTCAAACAAATGAGTCACTGATTGTGATTATCCTTTCTTGCAAGTATTGAATGGTTCAATTCTAGAAGAATGAAATTTCCACTTCATTTCTTGTTAATAAGTTTTCTCATTTAGATGTATGGTCTTATTCACACAAATTTATCATGAAATTATCATTAGTGTATGCACTAAACATTATATTAATCACTACAATAACTACCTTATGACATTCACATTATTAATCCATTGATTTCCATCAAATAAAAGAGTATTTGAACATAATTATCCTTTCTTATATGTATTAAGTGGTTCAATTCTAGAAGAATGAAACAATCACTTCTTTTCTTCTTAACAAACTTTCTTTGGTTCAATTCCTTATGCGATTTAAATTTGCTAATAACTTAATTTTATATCAAATTTTAAAAAAATTTTGGCTTGATAAAGTTGGTTTAGTAAATCCTTTTTATGAGGTATTAGGTACCTAATCTAGCATAAAACCTTATTTAAAGGTTTGTAATTAATTACCAATCCTAGAAATTCTTATTCCAATTTAGTTGTAGTTTCTACATAAAATGTAAGACAACACTGGGGGCTATTACTTTTTCTAATAAGCCCTTTCTTTAAGAGTTTAGTAATTTTTGTTTTGCAAGTTTCTAAATCATTAGGCCTCAAAGCAATGGGCCTAGCTTTGGCAAGAATTTGACTTGATTAAAAGTCAACTCATAAGGCAATTCAACAATATGTTTATTCCTACTCTAAAAAGCAATAAGGATTTCTACACATATCAAAGAATTCATTGTCAATTAAACTTCTTGTATTTTTGTTGTAATAACAAGAAAGTTATGGTGATCCATCCAATTTAGAGAATTCCTTTTAAGCCTTTCAAATAAGGGTCTATCATCATAAGCTAACTCTTTATAAAATTTTAAAAGACAATTTAAACTTCCAAAAGCATTGCAACTATTGATTGTCCCTAATTTCATCATGAAATTTAGAGGCAATTCAATTGCTTGATTTATGGGCATAATAATTCCATTTTCAATGAGGTGACCAAGGAAAAAAATTTTGGTTTGAAATAACTTCATTCTTTTAGAAGAAGCAACTAGTGCTACCCATTTCATGATATTTAAGAAAAAATTTAAATGCTTAAAATGTTGTTCAATGGTATTAGTTAAAAATAATACATCATTAATATAAACAAGAGCAAATGCTAAATAAGCATTAAATATTTTGTTCATAATTTTTTGAAATTTAGAAAGAGTATTTTTTTAATCCAAAGGACATAACATTCCTATTATTACCCATAATCCTATCAATAAGATTAACATATTAAAGAGTTTCTAACTCATCTTCTTTTAATGAAGTGTTTGGTAGATCTAGAGCACTTTCTTCTTTAACTTTAGTAATAGTCTCTAGGATAATAATCTTATTTTTTAATTTTCTAAGCTCAATTTTTAATTCTTTAATGTCAACTTTAAGCTCCTCTTTAGTTTTTTTGCTAGAAGTGCTTTCTTTTATTCTATGTATGATAGTTTTTATATTATAACTTTTTTCTATTTCAGCATTTTGTTTGCTAAAACTAGCGTATGATTTTTTGTTAGATGTAAGTATTTTTCTAGTTGTTCTCGTTTGTCTTTGGGATTTGGAATTTTTCCAATAAGATCCAAAATGATGTTATCTACTTTTGTTAAGACTAATAAGCCATTATATTTACACATGGCTTGGTAGGGATCACATTTTCCTTTGTAGCTAGTGTCTAAATTAGAATCAAAAGAATTATCTTCTTCAAGAACTTCATTTTCTAAATTTTATTCATTAGAATCACTTTTACTAAAAAGATATGCATCAAGGATTTTTCAAGACCTTCATCAAGAGTTAACTCTTGAATTTTTTGCTTTGTCTTGTGCTTATTTAAATAGTGCCTTATTTTGCCACATTTATAGCAAACAATTGTTTTCTTTGGTTTTGGCTTTATAGGCATTTTCTTTGCTCTATTCCTTTCTTCTCATATTTCACATAAGGTTGATAAATTTTCTTTTTTGGTTTATTGGGATATCTTATGCATGGATAATCTTTTTGCTTGCAAAAGCTTCCCAAAGCCCTTCAACCTTGAGATTTCTCATTTTGTAACTACTTATATGGTTTAATTTCATTATCGAGTTTAATTCCTTTAATGACTACTTCAATAGCTAGTTCACCATAGGTGTAGTGATTATAGTCAATTATTGTAGAATGATTGGCTTTAAGCCTAGTTTTTACTCTCTCAACAAATACAGTAGGTAACTTAGAGAGAAATTTTTCTTTTTAGAAGATACTTTGACTATTTTCTTAAGTAATGACCTTATAGAAAAATACATCTTTATACCACTTAAAATAAGACAAGTTAGGACATCTCAAATTATTGAGTTATTCATAAATCTTGTCTATTAACAAAAAGGTAGTACCAATAAAATGATTGATGATTGTATAAATTAGTGTATTAATACAATCAGTGATCAATATTGTTGCTTTTAGATTTGTAGTAAAAAAATTTGATTTCATACCTTACTAGATCAATAAAAATCTCACTAGCCTTTAAGTTATTTAGTAAACCCACTTGTTATGATTTTAATAAAATGAGGGTCAGAAATACTTTTCATTTTGGCTATAGTTACAAACATCATCATGTAATGCAACAAAATTAGAATTTAATGCTCAATCATACCATTAAGAATCCATTCAACTATACTACTACCATGACATTGAACATAATTATACTTTAGTTGTTCTTCCAATAAGAGGTCAACATGTATTGATCTTGGAAAGCATGACATAGTAGGAACCATATTAATGGTTATTTTATTAATAGAAAGAGGTTCCTTTGTATGAGAATGACTACTCTTAAATGGTTGTTGTTCTAATAAGAACATTTGTTGAAGTTGATATAACTCTTTGAAGTCTTCTTTGATATTTTCACCTTTATTGTCATAATTAATCTAATTTTCTTTTTCCAGAAAAATAGCTTCTTTGTCTTTTAGACCAAGGATTTTAAGACATTTAACTATTTCCTCCTTTAGTTTTATTTTTTTTAGAACAATTATTGGTCATATTATAGTTAATATCTTTAGAGGATAAGGGTTTAAATAAAACCCTTTTTTTATATTTCCAATTTAACTAAAGGCTTAGGAATAAAGTCCCATTTGTGAAATATTTCTTTGACTTTTTCCTTTCTTTTAATCAATTGAGAGTCCACCAATTAAGATACAAATTAGTACAATTGTTTTACTATATTATAGCATTGGTCATAGCTTTGGCCTTACAAGGAAAATCTATAACCTCACTTTCCTCAATTTTTAAAGAAAGATTTCAAGTAAGAGGGCAAATATTATTAACCTTTTTGCCCTTTTTGGTTAAATACTCTTGGTAAGCTTTTTCAAGGATTAAGTGGATTTTTTATGCCAAAAAATTAGGAAAAGGTTCTCATTGAATATTATAAATATTTTGAATATAACTAAAAATATCAATAATACTCATTTCTATAATATATTTTTTATGCCTTTGATGCCAAAGTTTTTGTTGTCCTTGATTAAAGGTCATAAAAAAACATTTTCCTTTTAAGGTATTTTTAGAAGAGTAAAATAACACTTATATGATTTTTGCTATCTCATTATATTCTTGACAAATGAGACTATCTCTTCATTTCTAACATACTAGGCTCTTATCATTGTTGTAAGGAATCATTTTGACAAAAAAAAAATGGTGAAATTGACATTTGCATTGGAGCAAGCGTGTTTGCACACCTTTTGATACTTTGTACCCATTGAATTTAATCAAGTAAAATGCATCATTGACCTTTATTACAATTCATTATAGGTATTGAATGGTTTACTGCTTGAATAATGAGACTATCACCTTAATTTTTATCACAAGACTTCTCCTTTTATTGGAAGGGCAAATTTACACAAAATGATAGTGAAATTACCATTAGTGTCTACATAAAACATTATATTCATTACAACAAGCTTGTTTGTAAATTTTTTATACTTTAAATCCATTAAATTTCATCAAAAAAAGGTTTGATTGGCCTAGATTACTTTTCAAATATGTATTGAGTCTTTCAATTCTTGAATGAGACAATCTCTTCATTTTTAGCAAACAAGACTTGCTCCTTCAATACAAGGACTCATTCACACAAAATGAATTTGTAATTGACTTTTATGTCAACAATAAACATTATATTCATTGCAACAAGCTTGTTTGTACATATTTGGTACACTAAATCCATTAAATTCCAACAAAAATTGGTGTGATTTATGTAGATTACCATTTCTTATGCACATTTTGTGTAAATGAGTGCTTCAAATGAAAGAATGAGCTTTGTTAGTTAGAAATAAAAGGACAGTCCCATTATTGAAGATTTGAAAATCTTGATACATAGAAGCATGATTGTGAATTCACAAAATAATATAATTATTGAAACAAGCACATTTGCACGCTTTCTGTACCTATTGAATTCTATCAAGTGAAATGAGTCATTAATTTTTATTAGCTTTCCTTACAAATATTGAGTGGTTTAATTCCTAAAAAATGAGATAGCCTTTTTAATTTTCATAGCAAGACTTTTTTTTTCATTGGAAGGACAAATTTGCATAAAATGATGGCAAAATTAACATTTGTACATCTTTGGTACTCTAAATTCATTAAATTTCACAAAAAAAAAAGGTGTATTTGGTCTAGATTACCTTTTAAATATGTATTGAGTGTTTCAATTCCTGAATGAGACCATCACTTCATTTCTAGCTAACAAGGCTCTTTCCTTCATTACAAGGACTCTTTTACACAAAATGATCTCAAAATGAACTTTCACGTCCATAATAAGCATTATATTTATTGCAGCAAGCTCCATTGTACACATTTGGTACACTAAATCCATTAAATTCCATCAAGTAAAATGAGTCATTGATCAATTACAAGTATTGAATGGTTTAATTCCTAAGCCAATTTTTCATAACAAAAATTTTCTTATTATTGGAAGGACAAATTTACACAAATGATGATGAAATTAACATTTATGTCTACACAAAACATTATAATCATAGCAAAAAGCTTGTTTGTAAATCTTTGGTACTCTATATTGATCCAATTCCATTAAAAATTGGTGTGATTGGTCTAGATTACCATTGTTTATCCATATTTTGTGTAAATGAGTGCTTGCAATGAAAGAAGAAGCTTTGTTAGTTAGAAATGAAGAGATGTTCTCATTTTTTAGGAATTGAAGCACTCAATACATATAAGCTTGTTTGTGTCTTCTCAAAACATTACTTTCATTGGAACAAAGCATATTTGCATACCTTTCCTTATAGGTATTGAATAGTTTAATTCTTGCATAATGAGGTTGTTTGTTCAATTTTCCATAACAAAATTTCTCATTTTATTTGAAGGATAAATTTACACTAAATGATGATGAAATCAACATTTTTGTTTACATAAAACATTATCTTTATTGCTACAAGCTCATTTGTACATTTTTGGTACTTTAAATCCATTGAATTTGACAAAAAGAAAAAGGTGTGATTGGTGTAGATTACCTTTTCAATTATGTATTTAGTATTTCAATTCCTAAATGAGACAATCACTTCATTTCTAGCTAACAAGGCTCCTTCCTTTGTTGCAAGTGCTCATTCAGATAAAATGATCTCATAATTAACTTTTGTGTCAACAACAAACATTATATTCATTGCAACAAGGTTGTTTGTATATCTTTGGTACACTAAATCCATTGAATTCCATCAAAAAATGGTGTGATTGGTCTAAAGTACCATTTTTTATACATATTTTGTGTAAATGAGTGCTTGCAACAAAAAAGGAGCTTTTTTAGTTAGAAATGAAGAGTTGGTCTCACTATTTAGGAATTGAAACACTCAATACATATAAGCATGTTTGTGTCTATGCAAAACCTTATAACCATGCCTATTTGAACACTTTGGTACTCTATACCCATTGAATTCCATCAAGTAAAATGAGTCATTGATCTTTATTAGCTTTCCTCACAAGTATTGAATGGTTTAATTCCTAAGCAATGAGATTGCATCTTCAATTTTTCATAACAAAACTTCTCTTATCATTGGAAGGACAAATTTACAAAAAATGATGATGAAATTAACAATTTTTTCTACTTAAAACATTATATTCATTGCAACAAGCTTGTTTATAAATCTTTCATATTTTAAATTCATTGAATTTCATCAAAAAAAAAAAAACCTTTTCAAATATGTATTTAGTGTTTGAATTCCTGAATGAGACAATCACTTCATTTCTAGCTAACATAGGTCCTTCCTTCATTGCAAGGACTCATTCACACAAAATGATCTCATAATTAACTTTTGTGTCCATAACAAACATTATATTCATTGCAACAAGCTCATTTGTACATCTTTGGTATACTAAATCCATTGAATTCCATCAAACATGGTCTAAGGTACCATTTCTTATACATATTTTGTGTAAGTGAGTGCTTACAACAAAAGAAGGAGCTTTGTTAGTTAACAATGAAGTGATATATATTCCTATGACTTGTGCAATCAAAATCCATTGAAGTCTATCAAATAAAGAAGCTATTATTGTTGACTAGCTTTACTTACTATGATAGAATCTTTCATTGCTTGGAACATAAGATTGTCACTTGATTTGTTTAAAATAGTACTTCTTCTTAAGGCAGTCTAAATCCACCAAATTTTTTTTTAAAAAAAAAAGCTTTTACTCTTGATTAGGTTTTCTACCAATTTAAAATCATTCATTGCTTGAAACATAAAATTGACAATAGATTCCTTCATAATGAGGCTTTACTTTTCATTACAAAAAATTATTCACACAAAAAGATCACACAACAAATGTCCATGTTTACATTAAACATTAATTTAATTGTGACATGCATCAATATAGCTTAGGTAGTTTGAATCCATTAAGTTTCATCAAACAAAGTAGTCTTTCATTTTATTTAGGCTTTCTTTCATTGATAGAATGGCTTATTACTTGAAAGAGTAGATCACCACCTTATTTCTTGCTACTAAAATTTCTATTCCAAGGAGTCATTCACATAAAGGCAACATTAAATTAACTTAAATATTTGCACCAATTGCTAACTTCATAGCAAGATGCATGTTATCATTTCTTGTGTAGTCCAAATCTATTAAAGTTCATGCAATCAAAAAGTTGTTACTCCTAATTAACATTCTTTACTATAAGAAATTATCTACTGATTACTTTACAATAGGACTTTTCTTGGTACTCCAAAATATTTGAAATCCATCAAATAACAAAGCCATTATTCTTGTTAGCTTCACTAACCATGAAAGAATCATATTCATTTTTTGAAACTTGAGATTGACAATTGATTCTTAGGCACATCTATTTTTGTTGTTAATATACCTTACCTATTCCAAATACATTAAATTTTATTTTAAAAAAGGAGTCATTCGTCTTTATTATCTTTTCTTAGGTGGATAGAATGGTTCATTGCTAGAAATATGAGATCATTACTTCAATTCTTGCTAATAAGGCTTCTCCTTTGTTTTTAAGGAGTCATTCTCACAAATGATTCATGAAATTAACTTAAATGTCCACACTAATCACTAATTCTATTGTGGATGCACATACTATCTAGTATAGTTCAAACTAATTAAAGTTCATATAAGAAACATGTTATTTCATGCATGTCAAGAAAAGGCTTATGCCAAAATTGTTACTATACATATGATACATTTAATGACAAAATATAGTAATTGTGGCTACAAGGAAGAAAGGCCCAACCTATTCATCTCTAACCATTACATGATCATTCAGAACACACTCATTAGGATTAACCATCATTCTACTCATTTTGTTATATTGAAAATGTCAAAGGGGGGAATTGAAGTAGTGGGTCCTCTTTTATTGCATTTAAGGATGTACAAGCATTAATTTAGAGCCAAGGAATCTCTTGAGACTTTTAATCCCTCTAGTTATTGGGGGATTAGTCTAATAAATGCTTTATAGTAATTATGAAGGTTATCTAGATAGTCTTTAACAAGTGTAATCTATCTAAATAGGGAATTTTTAAGGAGTTTTAATGTTATCTCTTCTAAAATTTTCTTTAATTATTTAAATGGAGTTGAACTTTAAACATAGAAGGAAATAGGGTAAAACTTTACAAAAACTAAAATTTTTCTGTTTTAATCATGATGTTGGTATCTTCTTGTAGATTTAAGAGGTGGTAAACTTTGAATTCCTCATTCTTTTGCATGGTAGCTTAGCTTCTATCACTATTGATGGTGGAATCACCTTTAGACTTCTCACTTAGTCATTTCTATTTCCTTTCCAACTTACCCTTATTTGTATCATTTGATATCAAAGCTCTTAGTTATATATATGTGGAGAATCAAAATACCCCTTTGTGCCCAAGGCCTTGACCTTGCAAGAAACTGAAGTTTAAAAATTGAAAATTGAGCTTATTTGTTGAGGGAGAATTTGGCTAGGTAGGAGAGATGGAAAATCTAAAATTAGAAGTTGGCATCAGATGAAAAGAGTGAGTAGAAAAACAATTCATCCTAGATAGTTATAGGCATTACTTGTACTTAAAATTCCACACCTTAAAGCAAAATGATTTAAGTCTTGAAGATTAAATATGAGAATTTAAGACTCTCCTCTTGAGATGTGAAATGAATAAGTTCATTTTTTGGGTGGATTAAGTAAGAACATTCCTAATAAGGGTGAGATGGAACCATACTGGTCCTTAGATGATGAAATTAAATGGCAACTATGATAGAAAAGCAACTTAAAGGCTCTAAGAAGATCTTGTACAAGTTTGTTGAGAAGGCTCCAATTCTTTACTAGGGGAGTAAATCTAAGGGAAAAGACTATAATTTTGAACCATCATGAAAAAAAAAAGACAAGTGATGTGAATAAGGGCAGGATGGAAAGGAAATAAAGATGTCTAGGTGAAATGTTAAAGGTAATTTAACTACTAATTGTTATACAAGCTAAGCTACCACACTGAAGGATCACAAAATGAAGGTTCAAGACCTCTTGAATCCATAAGAAGATACAAAAACCAAGTTAAAAATAGTAATACTTTAGTTTTCATAAAATCTACCATGTTGCCCTCCTTGTTGAGAGTTTAACTTATTTTAGTGGATTATGGAAAATTCGATAAGGTTTAACATTAAAACTTATTAAAAACTCAGTATTCAAATAGATTACACTCATTAAACATAATATTACTATCTAGATAGACTCTACAATTACTAGAAACCATTTATTAGACATATTCTCCCAATGAGTAAAAGAATTAAAAGTCTCATAAGATTATTTGACTCTAATTTAGTGCTTGCACATCCACAGATGCAAGAGATTAGGCCTTACTACTTCAATTCCCCATTTAGACATTTATCAATGAAGCAAAATGGGCTAGAGCATGGTTTATCTAGATAAGTGTGTTTTTGAATGATCTTGTGCTTATCAGAGATGAGTTGATTGAGCACTTCTTCCATGCAACCAATATACAATATCTTCTCATTTAGTGCATAATGTGTCTAGTGACAATTTCAGTAGGAGCCTTGTGATGAAAAGCATTAGACTCCCTTAGTTGAGATGGATTTGTCCTCAAATCCAACAAGTGATTGTCCACCAAATAGGGATAAAGGCCTTTGACTTCAAGGTACTAGGATCATTGTAATATCCCAAAAAATCAATATTGTATTCATTGTCACCAATCCTTCCTAGTACTTTGAAGGGACCCTTAACCCTTGGTATTAATTTGAACTTCCTCTTTCATTAAAATCATTTGGTTGCAAAGGAATCCAATCCAAGTCCCTTGGAGAAAAAGGAGTAGGTTTTCTATGCTTATTAATTACTTTCTTGTACATTTCATTTTGTCTTTAAATTCAAGCTCTAATTTATTTATAAAGCTTGTTTAAGATCTTAGCTCTTTCTTAGGCCTTAGTTAACCTTCTCAAAATTTGAAAGAGGATAAGATCAATGGGAATGATTGGATTAATGCCTTAAATGGAAAGTAATTGGTTGTACGAAGAGGACTCCTATTATAAGCACCCTATGATAAGATTTATTGAAGTCCATCCAATAAAGAAGCTATTATGCTTGATTAGCTTTCATTACTAAGAGAAAATAATTTATTGCTTGAAACTTTAAACACCCTATTGATTACTTGACAATAGGACTTTGCTTTGGGCACTCCAAATCCATCGAAGTATATCAAATAATGGAGCTATTACTCTTATTAGCTTTCTTTACCAGGACATAATTACTCTTTGTGGAAACCAAACACCGTCACCAATTTCCTAGGTAGCAAGGCTTCTCTTTTCACTACAATGAATTATGCACACAAAATAAGCATATAATCAACATTCATGCCTACATCAAACATTAATTCCATTGCAACATGCACATCAATACACCTTGGGTATTTTGAGTCAACTGAACTCCATGAAAAAAGAAGTCATTCATCATGATTGGCTTTTCTTACATAGATATTCATTAGATGAAACATGAGGCTAAGACTTTATTTTTGACTAATAGGGCTTTCTCTTTTCCTTCTAAAGATTTAATTCACACTTTACACAAAGGAATCATGAAATTGACTAAAAAGTCTACAATGATCATTGATTCTTTTGTGAAATGCATATTATTCTATCTTTAGTAGTTTGAATATATTGAAGTCCATCCAATAAGGAAGCCTTTACTCTTGATTAGCCCTCTTTACTATGATAGATTTGTTCATTGTTTGAGACATGAGTTTATCTCTTATTACTTGCAATAAGGCTTCTCATTTTGTTACTCTAAAACAATTGGAGGTTGTCAACTAAAGGAGCTATTACTCTATACTAGTTTTCTTTACAAGGAGAGAATCATTCATTGCTTGAAACTTAAGGCCATCACCTAATTCCTTTTCAATAATACTTGCAAGGAATCATTCACAAAGAATAATCATTTAATTAACATATATGTCTAAAGAAAATTAATTTCATTATATGCATTTTAATACCCTTAGGTAGTCCAAGTCCATCTATTTCCATAAAACAAACAAGTCATTAATCTTGAATAGTTTTTCTTACATGGATAGAATGGTTTGTTCCTTGAAACATGAGATTGACACTTCATTTCTAACTAATAAGGTTTCTCCTTTGGTTCCAAGAAGTCGTTCACACAAAGGAATTATGAAATTAACTTAAATGTCTACACTGATCACTAATTTAATTGCAAGGTATACATAATTATATCTTGGATAAGTTAAATCCTTTAAAGTTCATCTAATAAAGAAGCCATTATTCTTAAATGGCTTTCATTGCTACAAGAGAATTGTTCATTTCCTAAAAAATGAGACATCTCTTTGTTATCATAAAAATGATTTCAAGTAGTTTGAATCCATTAAAGTCTATTGAGTGAAGAAGCTATTTCTTTCAATTAGATTTTTTTACTAGGAGATATTCATTCATTACTAAAAAATTGATTATGTTAACTAGTTCCTTGGTAATAAGGCATCTTCTTTCAATGTAAGGAATCCTTTACAAAAAGTGAGCATGCAATTAACATCTATGTCTACAACAAACATTAATTTCATTGTGACATGCACATTAATATACCTTTGGTAGCTTGAATCCATTATGTTTCATCAAACAAAAGAGTTCTCATCATGAATAGCTTTTCATACTTGGATAGAATGGTTCATTGACTGAAGGATGAGACTATCACTTCATTTCTATGTAATAGGGCTTCACCTTTCATTTCATGGAGTCATTCACATAAAGGAATCAAGAAATTAGCTTAAATGTCTACACCTATCACTAATTCCATTGCAAAATGCATGTGATTCTATCTTAGGAAGTCTAAATTCATTAAAAACCTTCCAATAAAGAAATAAACATAAAGATCATTTAACCAAATGGGAAATTGTAGAAATTTTTTGTAGAATGATCAAGGTGCCCATTTTCAATAATGGTTAATATAGTGTTAGTGTCAAAGAAGAAAGAATAAGAAGAGAAGAGAAGAAATTTCTGGAGAATAGTTTAAAAATTCATTGTTGTAGCTTAGTTCCTTATATAGGAACATTACATTATTTTGGCTGCTTGTTCACTACTTACAAAGCAACTCTTGTACTTGCTTTAATGACTATCTATATTATTGTCTAACATTTTCCTAAGCTTAAGGAATACAACTAAACTTGGTTACTAACTACCAAGTACAAAAACTAGTTACTTTGTCTTCAATTAAGTTGTTGGTTCTACAACTTCTTCACTATTGCTTCTACTTCTACTACTTCTCAACTCCTTGAAAATTTTCTTTTCCAACTTCTTGAGTTTCTAACAAAATATCAAGTGCATAAACTCTACTCCTTGAGATTTTTATTGTAGACTCCAAGCATGACTTCCAACTTTTGAAAATTGGACTTTGGTAGAGACTTTGTTAAAATATCTACTAGTTGATCTTTTGATATGCAATACTTTGATTTTAATTTTATTCCCTCAATTTTTTTAGTTTCTCTAATTGCATGATACTTAACATTTGTATGCTTTTTTCTACCATACTGTATTTGAATTTTTTAACTCCAATTACAAATTTTTGTCACACATAATTGTTATTGTTGTTGTTTGCACTTAAAGCAAAGGACCTTGAGAATTTCTTCATTGCTAGATTGCTTGATTGGTCGCTATAGTTGCTGCTGCTACTGCCACATTCTTTGCCTCTATAATAGATTTGGCTACCACCTTTTGCTTCTTGGAATTACAAGAAAACATTCAAAAACCAAGTGAGAAAGCATAACCTAAGGTGCATTTCATATCTTCCAAGCTACTTGCCCAAGCATTGACTACAAAACCTACCAATTTGCCCTCTTTAACTAGTTTATAACATATTCCAATATGACTTGTCCCTTTTAAGTACCTCAAGACTCTCTTAGCTACATCATATTGAACACTAGATGGATTTTACATCAAACCTTGATAACACACTAGCTACAAATATCAGGTTTGCTCTTGTGGCAGTTAAGTATAACAGACTTCCAATTAAACTTTTCTATCTAGATGTACCTACTAGCTTTGCATCATCTTGCTTTCCTAGTTTTACATTCACAACTAATGGTGCTGCTACTAGCTTGAAATGTTACATTCTAAACCTTTTCAAAATCTTTTAGACTACTTCTCATGACATAGGGAGATGCCCTCATTAGATTGATGAACTTTAAGCCCAAGCTAGTTTTACATTCACAACTAGTGGTGCTGCTACTAGTTTGAAATGTTACATTCTAAACCTTTTTAAAATATTTTAGACTACATCTCATGACATCGGAAGATGCCCTCATTAGATTGATGACCTTCAAGCCCAAGCAAGTACCCAATTTGTCCTAAGTTTGACATGTCAAACTGACATTGTATTTCAACTTTAAGCTTCATTAATTCCTCTTCATTTCTTCTTTTCATAAATAAATTATCAACATAAAAGGGCACTATTAGTATTCCTCAATCAAAATTTTGTGACATACATTATGGCACCATTATCAGTCCTCCTAAAGTGTTAACTACACCAGAAAGGGTATATTCTATTGTACTAGGCCCTAGGAGCTTGTTTTAGGCCATACAAGAAGGAGTTTATAAGAGCCTACTTACAAACTTTCTATTCACTACATTTACCCTCAAAGTCTTCAAGTTGAGCAACATAAATCTCCTCATGTAGAATGCTATTTAGTAATGTAGATATGATGTCCAAATGAGAGATTTTTTATCTCATTTGAGCTATAATTACTATCAAAATTCTTAAGGTGTCTATTTTGTTAGTGTAGTCAATTCTAGGCTAATGGGAATAGCCTTTGACTAAAAATTTTACCTTATACTTGTTCACACTTCCATCAGGATTTAGTTTTACCCTAAATACTCATTTCACTCCTATCACCTACTTGTTTTCAAGTTTCTCGACTAAGACCCAAGTTTTTTTTTTGTTAATCATGCCAATCTCCTCCTTTATTGGTACATTCCACTCATCACCCTTGGGAGCTTCTTCATAGGTGGTTGGTTCCATTATAAGTCTGTTAAACATGTGGAAAACATCAACAAGAGATCACATATCTCTAATAGAAGGATGATTATAATTATCAAAATGAATACTAGAATCTACATCTCCAACATCAATAACTTTTGTTGTAGGTTCCCATAAGTATGTCACTTATTCCTAACTTAGTAAGCTCCCTTATCAATCTTCATGTCTCTACTAATAATGACTTTTCCACTTATTATAGCCCATTAAGATCCCCTTTTTGCTTTCTCATTTAACTTGCTTCTCTTTGCATCAAGCATATGTGTGTAACACAAGGAACCAAATGCTCAAGTGTTTAAGAGATGGCTTGAAGTCACTCCAAGTTTCAATGGGAATCTTCCCCTTTACTACTTTTGTTGGCATATTGCTCTACAAATAAACAATTATGTCAATAGCTTCTGCCTAGAAGGATTTTGGTAACTTCCTCTCAAAGTGCATGCACCTTACCATCTCCAATACTCAATTGCTCTTTGACTCTACCACTCTATTTTATTGTGGAATGTAGCTAACTATCAACTAATGTTGGATCCCTAACTCCTCAAAAGATTGGTTAAACACCCCAAAAGCATACTCATTTCCAATGTTGAATATTAAGGTCTTCAAAACTTTGCCACTTTGAGTTTTGACAAAAACTTTAAACTTCTTGAATATCCTAAAACCCTTGACTTTAACTTTATGAAGTACTTTGAGGTCACCCTTGAGGAAATATTTTCTTTTTCAAGAATATGTCTTCATTGGTCCATAAACATCAGAATAGACCAATTGAAGCCTTTAGCTCACTAGGCACCTTGTATAAGAAAAGATGATTTGTGTTGCATGCCTAATTCATAACTTTAACACACATCAAAAAAGACTTTGATCATAGGAAAATCATTCACAGATTCTTATTTTTGTGACAAGTCTCTTCTACCAAAATTTAGAATCATCAATCACTTTATTGCTTTGCATTCTGACATTTCAATTGAATTCAAGTTCTCAATAAAACTCCTATTACCATATGAACATCAATGAATTATATGCCAATAAGATCATAAACCAAATAATTTTTATCTTTGAACAAGGTAAAGCCCTTTTGTATCATTTTCCCTCCATTGCCAATCTTTACTCTAGGTATGATTAGTGTCAGCTGAGTTTAAAAGATTAGCATGGCTAGTCATGTGGTGAGTAAAATGACTATTCAAAAACCAAGATCTCTAATTCTAAGCTCTAGCCACCATTAAAGCTAGAAACAAATGTTCATCTTTCATCTCTTCTATAGTGAAATTAGCTTTTTGAGATTGCTGGCCTTGAGTGTTTTGTTGGCCTTAACCCTGCTGCTGCTTCTTTTTGCAATACTTTTAATATGACCAAATTTGGAGCAAATCTTGCATTGAACGTTGCCTTTCTATTAATAGTCATCTCCTACATGATTAATTCTTTTGTAGATCAAACAAGTTGAGAACTTTCCTCCTTTCCCATGATTCTTTTTAGACTCAAGCTACATGCCTTTGTTGGAATATTCAAGTTAGTTTTCTTGCTATGTTTTAATGCTAATAGCTTCAGCTTTAATTAAGCTTGCAATGCAACTTCCACACCACCTTCACTTCTCAAGGTCCTCCCTTGTCCCTAAACTCCAAGTGCTCTAATGAATTCTAATAAAGTGACTTTGCTAAAGTCCTTGGAATCTTCAATAGAAGATGTTTTTACTTTCAAACTTCTCAAGAAGACTAACAAGACCTTTCTCAACAATTCTTTAATTATGATATCTTCTCCCATGAATCAAATTTAGCTCACTACCTCTAATAGCTCCCATAATACTTTCATTCTCAACATCTTAAATTCTCTTTTTTAAGTTTAAAATCTTCATTTTTCTTATTTTATCACCGTCATGGAACTTCTCTAATCTTTCCACCTTTTTTTGCTTAATCTAATTTACAATGGATTCTCAAGTAAAGTAGGAGGCTCATCTCTTGTTTCCACTATATCCCAAAGGTCAAAGGCCCTTAAATAGGCATTCATCTTTACTAACCACAACTAGTAATTAGTGCCCTTAAAGATTTGAAGTGTGGGAAGTGAGACACCACTAGAAGCCATATCTGCTTTTTGGCTTTTCTTTGCTGCATTTTCACTCTTTGTTTTCTCTCTAATTTGTTGATCTATCACATAGTTACTATTTTTTTTTCATAACCTTTGTAGGATCAAAGGAGCTTTGATACCATTTGTTAACGTAGATAAAAAAGCATGAGAAAAGAGGAGAATATATTTTTGAGGAAATGCTTAAAACTCTGTTACAGTAGCTTGGTTCCTTATTTAGGAACATTTTAGACTCTCTTGGATGTTGGTTTTCTGATAAGTATTTATTTGCATTATATTTATTCTCTTATATTTAACCTTTTTAGTGTATTTTTGTCCTATATGTACATATTCGGGTTGATTTTATGTTTAAGGAAAAGACCAAGTGGATTCAAGCAATTTGGAAGTTTAAAGGTGTGATTTTGAGAATTTTGACCGCTAAAGGTTATTTTGAAAATTTCACATTCTAAACATTGTTAGATGGATTTGGAGTCTTCATGAGAATTAAAATAGACATCCTAAACTTTCTAAAGTATGCTTATTTGTAGAGATCCTAGAAGAATTGAGCCATAAACTAATGTCCTCAATCCAACTTATAGGCTGGTCAAAGCTATCATAATCTAATTTGGAGTTGTTCTCTAAAATAGCTAAGTTGAATCCAAAAGGGAAGTGTCTATCCTTCTTTAGGTTATTTTTATTCTCCCTTAAAGCTATAAATAGATATGTTAGAGTACCAAAAGCATATACATATGCATACCTATATTTTCTTTCTTTCTTGTACACACCTATGATATGCAAGGTTAGGGTTTTATTTTCAGTTATAAGGATCAAAGTCATTAGAGGAAGCATTGTGAAACTTATTGATTTTTATTTCTAATCTAATTCTTTACTTTGAATTCTCATGTTATTTTATTATTATTATTATTATTATATATAATTATATTGTTATATTGATTGATCTAGGAGCATATTAGACAATTATACTTTATGATCTAATGCTAATTTAGAATTCAAATATGTAATTCTAACACTAAGTAACAAATAGAAATTGATAATTATGGTCATCTTTGTCTAACTTCTATGATGAACATGGTCTAAATTAAACAAATCAGCTTGTGAATTTGTTGATTATGTTCAACTATCTTTCTTATCTTAATGCTATCATTCAATTATATTTAAAGAGCTTGTCCTAGGTAGTTTTATTGATAAGAGATTAATTGAAAAACCTATCTCACTAAGGAAAGATTTAGAATGATAGAATTTTTTAATTATTCTAAACCAAATATTCAATTAAAGAATTAATGACCTTTAGTGTCAATGATCAATTGTGAATCCAATGGTGTAAATAACCTTATTGTGGAAGGTGTATTCATCTATAAATTTTATTTATAGTTAGTTTTTTGTTTTGATTTTTATTAGCTTAATTAAAACCATATTCTTCCTCCTTTACTCTTTTAATTGCATGAATTCAATAGAATTAAGATCACTAGTTAATGATAGTGTCATAATTGTGACATCATTTTTGTTTTATTTTTTATGATTTATGCTTCTTAAATTGATCATTTGATATGTTTAGTGAGTGTTTTGTAGGTAAGTGATTTTAGAGGCAACTTTTGATGATTATTGGAGGACAAAATGGAAAATGAATAAAGGAAATTAATTTGCAAGACATCCTAATCAATTTCTTGTAATCAACCATTTGAATGCCTTAAAAAAATATAGGAGTTGATATCAAATTGATGTGACTCTTGAACCTACGAAAGCTTAGACATCAATCTACAACTTTTGAGTTTATAGCACAATCCAATTTAATCATTTTCGAGGTAAAATTTTCATTGCACATTGAATTTGATGGAATTATGAGATTTAAAATGTGTTTTTAATGAGATCATTGGGCATGATTTATTGAGAAAGATCAGCAGCCATGATTGTGCAATTATTTCAGGAATTAAAGGAGACATATCAATGAAATAAAGTGCTAAAATTAAAGGGATAGATTAGGAAAGAACAACTTGAAAAAAAATGTTACACAAGTTTTAATTGCTGCTGAAAATTGGGGACATGTGTTTGGTGAACTAGATGTCAGCGAAGATTATGAGAGAAAGATTAGATGATAAGAGGTGATATTCTGCTATAAAAAGGAGGCAAGTTGTTGTTCAAAATGGAAAGGGAAAAAGAAAAACAAAAAGAGGGGCAAATTGATAGGCTGAAGTGTGTGAAGTTGGCTTGGTAAAAGGGAAAGGTTCTTTTGAAATTCATTTTTCTGCCATGTATGGTACTTGTTTTGTTTTGCCATGATGTTTATGAACTAAATTCATAACTAGGTATTTGATGTAACCTACATAGATTTACTTGTCTTGTGCTTGAGTTCTAAATTAGTTCAATATTTTAATTTCATTCATTGTGTTTAAT
Organism: Rhizophora mangle; assembly: GCA_037832345.1. Classification (NCBI taxonomy): domain Eukaryota; kingdom Viridiplantae; phylum Streptophyta; class Magnoliopsida; order Malpighiales; family Rhizophoraceae; genus Rhizophora; species Rhizophora mangle. Next base: position 485,166 of record JBAPLJ010001084.1, on the reverse strand, counting down.
TCCATACAAAGTTTATATCATCTATTATTTATATTGATAATTGTGGAAGACATAGAACTAATGTGTGTGGTGATATCGGATTCCTAGTCTTTATCTCTTTGTGTTTAGTTACAATTGTCCGCTATAGCTTTAATTTATTTTACAATTTTGCTAGTCTATTTTGAATAGTTTAGACTGTTAAGTTTTTTTTATCAAAACTCCTTTTCTTTTTTATTTTGTACCAATTTGACTATTGCCATATGCATGACATAACTTATGTACCACAAGGTTAGATGATTTTAATAAATTAGACAAATCATTGTGGAATCTACCTTTGCATTTGTGTGCTATACTACAGTTGATTCATTCACTTATGAGGTCTAACTTTTTGTCCATCAAGTTTTTGGTGTTGTTGGAGATTTGACTGAATTTTTTCAATTTTATTTTGCTACAATTTTTCATTTTATTTTATTACTTTTTTTTTTTTTTTTTTTTCTTTAAGAGTGAATGCTTGGTCAATGATCATTGAGAACAGAACAATTGCCATACAAATGTAACATTGACAAAGTCAGAAAAACAAAAAAGGGAAGATAAGCTTCATGTTCATTATCACATTTTGAATCTAAGGAAGAAGATGAGTTGGAGCAAAATATGGTAGTGGCACCTGAAGATTGTCCTCTGAAGGACTATGCGTAGATGACCATTGAAACTTTTTTATCTTGCATAGTTCTTAGTGAAGCAGCTTGAAATTATGAGCTTAAGAACATTAGTTATAATATCCTTCCTTCTTTTCATGGTGCTACTTCTAAGCATCTTTTAACACTCATTCATGATTTTTACACTACGGTTCAATCATTTCCTTTGCAAGGTCTAACTAACGATTAATTACAATTGAGGTGTTTTCTTTACACCATGAAGGATTGTGCAAAAATATGGTTTACAGGAGTGACCCCAACTTCATTGATGACATGGGAGCAAGTGTACAACAAGTTCATTGGTAAATGTCATTCACATGCCAAGACCACATAATTAAGGTGTAAGATTGCTACATTCACCCAAGCAAACGATAAGGCATTCCATAAGGCATAGGAGCATTTCAAGTTGTTATTAACCCAATGTCCACATCATAGGTATATCTTAGAACTTTAAAATCAATTATTTTATGATGGACTAACCCAGGCTTGTCAAGCCATGGTAGATAATGCTACGGAGGGTGCAATGTGAGAAAGGACAGTGCAAGAGACTTATGATCTTTACAAGATGCTTGGGACCAATTTGCAGAGAAGAGTATTGGAAGGAAGTTAAGAGGCATTCATGAGCTGAATTCTCATATTGACTTAGCGATGCATAAGTAAGAACTAACACAGCAGATGAAAAGCATGTGCATGTTGATGATAGGGGCAAGGCCAAATGCTTTTAGTGAGGTGTGTGCCATCTATGGAGTTAATAGTCATTCTACTAACATCTGTCCCTCTCATCAACATTTTCTAGAAATGGTACAGCAAGCAAATATGATGAATGCTTAGAACCCAAAGGTTAAGAATGACCCTTACTCTAATTCCTATACTCCTAGGTGGAGGAATCATCCAAATTTCTCTTGGAGTAGCAACCGGAATCAAAATCAAATAGGATCTTTCTTTCAACCTAGAAAGCCTACATTAGAAAGGACTCTGCAAAATTTTATACAAGTTTGTCAAAGTAATCAACAGAATAATGACTGAAAATTCCAGCAATAGGAAGCATCTTTGTTGAAGTTAGAAGTACAAGTGGGACAAATTGCTAAGGCCATCCAAGTCCATGTACCAGGAAAACTTCCTAGCTAATGTAAGCAAGCTAAAGTTGTTACAATACTAAGAGGTGGTCAGATAATTGATAATAAGGTTAATTCTAAGTTTGATAAAGATATGATCATTTTTTTAGCCAAAGAAACTAAGGAGGAGCAACAATAGGAGTCAATTAAAATCTTATGACACATCAAAACCATATTTGCCAACAGTTCCTTTTTTGGGTCATTTGAAGAAAAGCAAATTGGATAAGTCATTTTCTAACATCTATGATATCTTGTTTAAGGTTAATGTGAACTTACCTTTGCTTGACATGATTAGGAACATGCAACATTATGCAAAATTTTTGAAAGAATTGAACACTTGTAAGCGTAAGTATGAATTGAATAAGAAGGTAATTGTTTCTAAAATAGTAAGTGCTATGCTGCAACATAAATTAGCACCTAAAGTAAAGTATCCAGGAAGTTTTTACATAAATATAACTATGGGGAATGCAAAGATGGAATTAAACAATTCAATACTTATAAGGAAAGGTAATAAAGATCAATGCTTCACTTGATGGAATTTAATAAGTACAAATTACCAAAGGTGTGCAAACATGCTTGTTCCAATGAATATAATATTTTGGGTAGATACAAATGTGCTTATACATATTGAGTGTTTCAATTCCTAAATAATAATATTATCTCTTTATTTCTAGCTAACAAAGCTTTGCTATTCATTACAAGCACTCATTTACAAAAAATATGTATAAGAAATGGTAATCTAGACCAATTACACCTTTTCTGATGAAATTTAATGGATTTAGAGTACCAAAGAGGAAGAAATGAGCTTATTGTAATGAATATAATGTTTTATGTAGACACAAAAGTTAATTTAACTATCTTTTTATGTAAATTTGTTCTTCTATTGAAAAGTGGAGTCTTGTCATGAAAAATTGAAGAGATAGTCTCATTGTTTAGGAATTAAACAATTCAATACCTTTAAGGAAAGATAATAAAAACCAAAGACTCATTTTACTTGATGGAATTCAATGTGTACAAAGTATCAAAGTTGCACGAATATGCTTGTTCCAATGAATATAATGTTTTGTGTAGACACAAATGTGCTTATACATATCAACTGTTTCAATTCCTAAATAATGAGCTTGTTTCTCCATTTTAAGCTAACATGAATTCTTCATTTGATGGAAGCACTCATTTACACAAAATAGGTATACAAAATGATTATTTAGATTAATCACAATAGTTTTTGATTGAATTCACCAAAGATGTACAAACAAGCTTGGTTTAATGAATATAATGTTTTGTGTTGACACAAATGTTAATTTCATCATCATTTTGTGTAAATTTGTCCTTCCAATGATAAGAGAAGCCTTGTTATGAAAAATCAAAGAGGCAATCTCATTGTTCAGGAATTAAACTATTCAATACTTGAAAGGAGAGTTAATAAAGATCAATGACTCATTTTACTTGATGGAATTCAATGGGTATGAAGTACCAAAGGTATGCAAATGTGCTTGTTCAAATGATTATAAGGTTTTGTGTAGGCATAAACATGCTTTGATGTATTGAGTATTTCAATTACTAAATAATGAGATTATCTCTTCATTGTTAACTAACAAAGCTCCTTCTTTTGTTGCAAGCACTCATTTACACAAAATATGTATAAGAAATGGTACCCTAGATCATTTTTTGATGGAATTAAATGGATTTAGTGTACCAAAGATGTACAAATGAGCTTGTTCCAATGAATATAATGTTTGTTAAGGACATAAAAGTTAATTACAAGATTATTTTGTGTGAATGAGTCCTTACAATGAAGGAAGTAGACATGTTAGCTAGAAATGAAGTGATTGTCTCATTTAGGAAATGAACACTAAATACATTTTTGAAATGGTAATATAGATGAATCACATTTTTTTTTAATGAAATTCAATTAATTTAGAATATGAAAGATTTATAAACAAGCTTGTTGCAATGAATATAATGTTTTGAGTAGACAAAATTGTTAATTTCATCATCATTATTTATAAATTTGTCCTTCCAATGATAAGAGAAGTCTTGTTATGAAATATTGAAGATGTAGTCTCATTGCTTAGGAATTAAACTATTCAATACTTGTGAGGAAAGCTAATAAAGATCAATGACTCATTTTACATGATGGAATGCAATGGGTACAAAGTACCAAAGGTGTTCAAATAGGCATGGTTATAAGGTTTTGAGTACACAAACATGCTTATATGTATTAAGTGTTTCAATTCCTAAATAGTGAGACTAACTCTTCATTTCTATCCAACAAAGCTCCTTCTTTTTATGCAAGCACTCATTTACACAAAATATGTATAAGAAATGGTACTTTAGACCAATCACACCATTTTTTTTATGGAATTCAATGGATTTAGTGAACCAAAAATGTACAAACAGCCTTGTTGCAATGAATATAATATTTGTTCTTGACACAAAAGTTAATTATGAGATCATTTTGTTTGAATGAGTCCTTGTAACAAAGGAATGAGCCTTGTTAGCTAGAAATGAAGAGATTGTTTCATTTAGGAATTGAAACACTAAATCGATATTTGTAAAGGTAATTAACAGATTGTTGTATTGGTCAAACTAAGCTGTGCACTATGACAAGGAACTAGAGGAGAGGGAAAGAGTGCACTTTTCAAGCTATATTGATCAACTTTGTTTTTGCCACTTCTTTCAAGTTGTTTTGGGCTGAGTGGCACTTCTTTCTTCTGTTTAAATTCAGCACCTTCTTGGGCTCCTTGTCCCCCAAAAAGGGTCATGTCACAAGTTAGAGAGTCATCACAATGAGCTATCTCTAGGAATTCCTTCTTAAGTTCAAGTTGCACTTCCTCCACCAAATCCTTAATGAGCTTGATATGGAATAATGAATGATCCTTTGATGGGTGTTTCATGGTTTTAAGAATGTTAAATTGAACAATTGAGTCACTAAATTCCATCGATAACACCTCGAAATACACATCAATTTTAGTTCATGCTGTTTTAAGGAACAGTCGATCAAAAATAAGAGGTGAATGATTGCTTTGTGTCTCACCCTCCATTTCCAAAATGTAAAAGTCAGCAGGGAAGATCAATTGGCCGACTTGGACTAGAACATCCTCAACTATTCCAAGTGGATAGGCATTACTTCTGTTAGCCAATTGGATAACCAATTTTATTCCCTTCAATGGTCCAAGGTCTAGCTCAATAAACATTGAAAGAGGCATAACATTGATCAAAGCTCCAAGATCCAACAAAGCCTTGTCAATTTTTCAATTACCAATAATGCAGGGAATTATGAAAGTACCAGAATCCTCGCATTTTTGTAGTAGAGGCTGTATAAGAGTTGATAAATTTTATCCCATACTAACCTTCTCCCTTCCTTGGAGTCTCTGCTTATTTGTGCATAGCTCTTTCAAAAACTTAGTGTACCTCGGCACTTGCTTGATTGCATCAAGAAGCAGAATGTTGACTTTCACCTTTCAAAACATCTCCATAACTTCCTTATCCTTTTCCAGTATGTCATCCTTTTCCTTAGATTTCATTCTCTGAGGAAATGGGAGTGGCTCAATGGATTGGTCAGCTATCTCCTTTCCCTTGGTGGTTGGATCTTCCTGGCTTGTTTGGGTCTTGGTCGGGTTTGAAGCAGATGATTATTTTTCATCCTTTTCTTTCACTGGTCTTGGCTGCTCATCCAACACCTTTCCAAACCTTAATTTGATGGCATTTACACCCGCTTTGGATTAAAGATGGATTGGCTCAGAAATTTCCCAGAGACTTGCTATTAAAGGGCATTCATTGAAGTGGCTAGTTGAGTCCTCTGTGTCCACAGATCTTGGATGGTTGAGTCAGTTTTCTGCTGGAATTGAATATTTTGATCAGCCAGTTGCATCATGTGAGTTGTTAGCTGCTTCATCATATCCTCTAAAGATGACTCAAACCTAGGTACAGGTGGCTGATGTGTCTAGCCATGCAGTTGCTGTTGGTGCTGACCTTGGCTGAATCTCCAAGGTGGCTGTCTTGGTTGCTCTTGTGATCTTAAGTTCCTAAACTGAAAGTTGGGATGATCACGCCACCCTGGGTTGTATGTGACTAAGTATGGGTCATACTGAGGCTGATCTTCCTGTTGATACGGCCTTCCATGATATCCTCCAGCTGCCAAGACTTGATCTTGTGACTCCTCTGCCAATGCATGATGCAGTAAGATGCCCTGAACTTGCACAAATACCACAAACTTGGCTCCTAAGGGCAAGTTGAGAACCCCCTTTGCCTGGTTGTTGTTGATCTATAGCCAATCTCCTTACAAGTGAGTAAGTTTGTCAAGACAGTGCTCCACTCTTTGATGATCTTGACTTGTGGCTGATACTTCATGTACTCCTTGAGGTGGAATTGTGGCACTCATGCTGAACTGTTGGGAATTCATTGCCATGTTTTCAATTAATGCTCGAGCGGCCTGGGGTGTCTTATCCACTAGTGTGCCACCACTTGCTGCATCGATCATGCTACAATCCATTGGAAGTAGACCTTCATAAAAGTACCGGATCAAAAGTTGTTCTGATATCTGGTGAAATGGACAGCTCACACACATCTTATTAAACTAATCCTAGTATTCATAGAGGGTCTCGCCATTAAGTTGTCGGATCCCGCAAATTTCTTTTTGGATGGTAGCAGTACTTGAGGCAGGAAAGAACTTTTCAATGAAAGCCTTTTTCATGTCATTCCAACTCCGGATGGCCATGGAATGGAGATAATAAAGCCAATCTTTTGCAGCTCCCTTCAAAGAAAATAGAAATGCTCAGATCTTGACATGGTCCTTGGAGATTCCTTGCGGTCTTATTGTCGAATAGACAATATGAAATTCCCTAAGATGTTTATGGAAATCTTCACCTGCAAGGCCATGATATTTAGGCAACAAATGAATGAGTCCAGATTTAAGTTCAAAGTTAGTTTCAACACCTGAAAACTAAATACACAAAAGTTGGTAATTGATATCGGGTGCTGCTATCTCTTTCAAAGTTCGATTGTTATTTCCGTTATTCCTAGCCATATTGTTATCCCTAGCTAGCTCTAGTTTTTTATGTTCTTCCTTAATGAATCTAGATGAAGATAAAGTGGGTGGAATTGATGATGACTGTGCAGTCTTACAACATCTACTTAGTGTTCATTCTATTTCTGGGTCAAAGTCAAACAATAAATTGCTAGATGACCTAGTCATACACTAGGCAAACCATAAAAAATAAAGTTGGAACAAAGATAAAATAGAGCTGAACAGAACAAGAGCAAACAACCAAGAATTGCAACTGACTAAAACAACCTTAAATAGTAAAGAGCAGCCAAGCCAATCTGAAAATGGAATAGACAACAACAAAAAAATGAAACAAGGCAAAGCTAGAAGGAATGACAATAGAACTAGCAAAATATAACCAATACTGATCAAAACTGAAATAAATAGACAAATTAAAACTAAATCAATAGAATAACCAGAGAATAAACTAATGCAAACAAGAATCAAATAACATCAACAAGTAGAAAGTGAAAAGGAGAGTCAAAAGAAAACTTATGCTGGTTAGATGTTGGTAGAAAGTCACATGAGGTAACTAAAGGAAGAAAAATAATCAGCAGCAAAGTTGATGTTCTTCCACTCCTTTCTTTAGTTGTGATTAGCAGTAAAACACCTACAAAAGTGGTTAATTATTTACAAATAATCAAGAAAATATCATAAACATACCTTGGTTCCCCAGCAACTCACGTTGGTCAAATTAATTCTTAGGGTGGCCTAAAGGCTTGTAGTTAGTGGCAAAACCCTAGTCGTCTCCCAATGAACCAATGTAGTTTTTTTAACTATATAATATGAGACTAACTCCAATAATTCTTGAACCTTGACAACCTATCCTTGATTCCTAAGGATATAGGAATGTATGTCTAGTTGGTTAGCCCTAGTCCTAGCTGAGATCTCACACTAGATGACTCTGCACTCTCTAAAATCTCTAGACAATTGCCTAGATTCGACTAACTATGACTCATGAAAAACTTGCTATCATGCAATTATCATGCAATCTAATGAGCCTAAGCATTGGAGTTTACTAACCTAAGTAGCAAATTTGCCCCTCAATCTCATCCTTAGCATGACTCAAGTCTCCGATCGGTAGCTCTCAAGACACTCCTCCACTCACCCAAAACCAATCGGTATTATCACCAAAGGAATCCCATTAAGTGACCAAATGAGAATAAGGCTAGAATGAGAAAACTAGAATGCATTCATTCAATGATAGAACATGATCTCCAGGTACATGAGTTCAAGAACCCTAGAGTTGAAATGATTTACACAATCATGAAACAAAGGAAAAGAAATGCAAAAATGAGAAGAATATGTTGTTTTTGTCTGTCCTTCCCCGCTTTTTTATCTATGTTCATTCACCCCTCTTTATCTTCCTTGTACTTAATGCTCCCTTGGTTGTTTGTACTTGCCTCTTTATCTTCCTTGCACTTTAATGCTCCTTTGGCTGTTAATGCTTGCCCTTTCATCTTCCCTACCTTCTAGAATGGATTATTCTTCAACTTGGACATTAATTCCAAGTGGTTTGGACATTATTCCAGGCCTTAAATTCGGTTGGTAGAGTATCATGGCCTAAAACATACAAATTAGCCTAGTTTCCAACTCCATGGAGGCTTGCTGAAGTTCACCCATGCATAACTCCATTCAGATGGCCTTATCTTCTTTTGTTTCCTTCACAAGAGTTGTAGCTCTTCGAGTTAGCTTTCCAAGGACTCAAATTTGGTAGCTAAACTCCTCCCTGTTTAAGTGATATGGCCAAAAAGCTAAGCAGTGCGTGGCTGATCTGCTCTGTCCAGCGCCCCTCTTGTGATCAGAGTTTAATATTTTGCCTTGTTCAATTGGTTCAGAAGTTGCACATGGTTTCTTGGTGGAAGTCATAGCTCAGTCTCTTAGCTATCCTTAGAAATTGGTTTCATTAAAGGAAACCTCCTGTAACATAAGAAATAATCAAAGTACCTAGACTGTGCAAAAAATTGAATTTTGCCAAATTTTTCTAATAATTAGGCATATGGACAACTAAGTGGGAAGTCAATGAAATTACATCATCTAGACTATCAAATATGCATAAAATATTAAGTATGAGGCAAAATATTATGCAAAACTTGGTTGTTATCAGTAATCTACACCAATCATACCTTTTCTTTTTTTTTTGATGAAATTCAATGCATTTAAAGTACCAAAGATGTACAAAAGAGCTTGTAGCAATGATGATAATGTTTTTATGTAAGCACAAATGTTGATTTCATTATCATTTAGTATAAATTTTTCCTTCAAGTAAAATGAGAAATGTTGTTATGGAAAATTGAACAAATAACCTCAATATGTAAAAATTAAACCATTCAATATCTACAAGGAAAGGTGTGCAAATGTGCTTTGTTCCAATGAAAGTAATGTTTTGAGAAGACACAATCATGCTTATATGTATTGAGTGCTTCAATTCATGGATAATGAAATAATTTATTCATTTCTAACTAACAAAGCTTCATCTTTCATTGCAAGCACTCATTTACACAAAATATGGATAAAAATGGTAATTTAAACCAATCACACCAATTTTTTGATGGAATTTGATAAATATAGAGTACCAAAGATTTTCAAAGAAGCTTTTTGCAATGATTAAATGTTTTGTGCAGTCACATATGTTAATTTCATCATCATTTTGTGTAAATTTGTCCTTCTAATGATAAGAAAATTCTTGTTATGAAAAATTAGCTTGGGAATTAAACCATTTAATACTTGTAATTGATCAATGACTCATTTTACTTGATGAAATTCAATGGATTTAGTGTACCAAACATGTACAAAGGAGCTTGTTACAATAAATATAATGTTTATTGTGGACATGAAAGTTAATTTTGAGATCATTTTGTGTGAATGAGTCCTTGCAATGAAGGAAGGAGCCTTGTTAGCTAGAAATGAAGTGATGGTCTCATTCGAGAATTGAAACGCTTAATACATATTAAAAGGTAATCTAGACCAAATACACCTTTTTTGTTATGAAATTCAATGAATTTAAATTACCAAAGATGTACAAATGTTAATTTTGCCATCATTTTGTGCAAATTTGTCCTTCCAATGAAAAAGAAGTCTTGCTATGAAAAATTGAAGAGGCTATCTCATTGTTCAGGACTTAAACCACTTAGTACCTATAAGGAAAGCTAATAAAGATCAATGACTCATTTTACTTGATAGAATTCGATAAGTACTAAAGGTGTGCAAATGTGCTTGTTTCAATGATTATATTATTTTGTCTAGACATAAACATGCTTCTATGTATCAACATTTTCAATTCTTGAATAATGAGACCGTCCCTTCATTTTTAACTAACAAAGCTCCTTCTTTCATTAAAAGAGCTCATTTACACAAAATGTGCATAAGAAATGGTAATCTACACAAATCACACCAATTTTTGTTGGAAATTAATGGATTTAGTGTGCCAAATATGTACAAACAAGCTTGTTGGAATGAATATAATGTTTGTTGTTGACACAAAAGTCAATTACAAGATCATTTTGGGTGAATGAGTCCTTACAATGAAGGAACAATTTTTGCTTGCTAGAAATGAAGAGATGGTCTCATTTATGAATTGAAAAGCTCAATACATATTTGAAAGGTAATCTAGGCTAATCAAACCTTTTTTTGATGAAATTTAATGGATTTAAAGTATAAAGATGTACAGACAAGCTTGTTGTAATGAATATAATGTTTTATGTAGACATTAATGGTAATTTCACCATCATTTGTGTAAATTTGCCCTTCCAATGAAAGGAGAAGACTTGTGATAAAAATTGAAGTGATAGTCTCATTGTTTAGGTAATAAAACATTCAATACCTATAATAAATTCTAATAAAGGTCAATGATGCATTTTTTTTTTTATTGAATTCAATGGTTACAAAGTATCAAAGGTGTACAAACATGCTTGTTCCAATACAAAAGTTAATTTCACCATTATTTTGTCAAAATGATTCCTTGCAATAAAGATAAGAGCCTTGTTAGTTAGAAATGAAAAGACAGTCTCATTATTTAGGAATATAATAAGATAGAGGAAAAGGTAAAAGTGTTATTTTACTTTTTTAGAAATACCTTAAAAGGAAATTTTTTTTATCACCTTTAATCAAGGACAACAAAAACTCTGACATCAAAGGCATAAAAAATATATTGCAGAAATGGGTATTGTTAATATTTTTAGTTATATTCAAAATATTTATAATATCCAATGAAAATCTTTTCCTAATTTTTTGGCATCAAAAAACTACCTAACCCTTGAAAAAGCTTACCAAGAGTATTTAACCAAAAAGGGCAAAAGGGTTAATAATATTTGCTCTCCTACTTTAAATCTTTCTTTAAAAATTGAAGAAAGTGAGGTTATAGATATGCCTTATAAGCCAAAGCTATGACCAGTGTTGTAATATAATAAAACAATTATACTAATTTATATCTTAATTGTTGGGCTCTTAATTGCTCAGAAGAAAGGAAAAAGTTGAAGAAATATGTCACAAATGGGACTATATTCCTAAGCCTTTAGTTAAATTGGAAATAAAAAAAAGATTTTATTTAAATCCCTATCCTCTAAAGATATTAACTATAATATGACCAATAGTTATTATGAAAAAATAGAACTAATGGAGGAAATAGTTAAATGGCTTAAAATCCTAAGTCTAATAGATAAAGAAGCTATTGTTCTGGAAAAAGAAAATTAGATTAAATATGACAATAAAGGTGAAAATATCAAAGATGACTTAGAAGAGTTAGATCAACTTTACCAAATGTTCTTATTAGAACAATAACCATTTGAGAATAGTCCTTCTCATATGAAGGAACCTCTTTCTATTAATAAAATAACCTTTAATAAGGTTCCAACTATGTTATGCTATCCAAGATCAATACATGTTGAGCTCTTATTGGAAGAATGATTAGAGTGTAATTATGTTCAAGATGATGGTAGTAGTATAGTTAAATGGATTTTTGATGGTGTGATTGAGCATCAGATTCTAATTTTGTTGCATTACATGATGATGTTTGTAACTGCTGCCAAAACAAAGAGTAATTCTAACCCTTATTTTGTTAAAATCATAACAAGTGGGTTTGCCATATAACGTAAAGGCTGGTGGAATTTTTATATATCTAAAAGGTAAAAAAATCAAATTTTTTCTGCTACAAAGCCAAAAACAACAATACTAATCACTAATTATGTTAATACACTATTTTATATAATCACCAATCATTTCATTAGGACTACCATTTGTTAATGGATAAGACTTATGAATAACTCATTAATTTGAGATGTCCATTTTAAGTGGTATAAAGATGTATTTTTCTATAAGGTCTTTACTTAAGAAGATAGTCAAAGTATCTTCTAGAAAGAAAAATTTCTCCTTAGGTTACCTACGCTATTTGTTGAGAGAGTAAAACTAGGCTTAAAGCCAATCATTCAACAATAATTGATTTTAATTACTACACCTATGGTGAACTAGTTGTTGAAGTAGTCACAAAAGGAATTAAACTCTAAAATTAAACTACATAAGTAGTTACAAAATGAGAAATCTCAAGGTAAAAGGGCCTTAGGTAGTTTTTGCAAGCAAATGGATTATCCATGCATAATATATCCCAATAAACCAAAAAAGAAAGGTTATCAACCTTATGTGAAATAAAAATATTCTTATGAGAAGAAAGGAATAGAGAAAAGAAAATGCCTATAAAGCTAAAACCAAAGACAAATGAGAACTAGAAAAATGTTTACATCTAACAAAAGATCATATGCTAGTTTTAGCCAACAAAATGCTAAAATAGAAGATAGTATAAAAACTATCATACATAGGATAAAAGAAAGCACTTCTAGCAAAAAACTAGAAAGGAACCAACAATTATTGAGGATAAAGTTGACATTAAAGAATTAAAATTGAGCTTAGAAAATTAAAACATAAGATTATTATTATAGAGACTATTACTAAAGTCAAAGAAGAAAATGCTCTAGATCTACCAAACACTTCGTAGAAAGAAGATGAGTTAGAAACTCTTCAATATGTTTATCTTATTGATAGGGTTATGGGTAATAATAAGAATGTTATGCCCTTTGGATGAAAAAAATACTCTTTCTAAATTTCAAAAAATTATGAACAAAATATTTAATGCTTACATAGCATTTGCTCTTATTTATATTGATGATGTATTATTTTTTTCTAATATCATTGAACAACATTTTAAGCATTTAAATTTTTTTTTAAATATCATGAAATGGGTAGGTCTAGTTGCTTCTTCTAAACAAATGAAGTTATTTCAAACCAAGATTTTTTTCCTTGGTCACCTCATTGAAAATGGAATTATTATGCCCATAAATCAAGCAATTGAGTTGCCTCTAAATTTCCTAATGAAATTAGGGACAATCAATAGTTGCAACGCTTTTGGAAGTTTGAATTGTCTTTCAAAATTTTATAAAGAGTTAGCTTATGATGATGAACACTTATTTGAAAGGCTTAAAAGGAATCCTCTAAATTGGATGGATCACCATAACTTTCTTGTTATTACAACAAAAATACAATAAATTCAATCAACAATGAATTCTTTGAAATGTGTAGAAATCCCTATTGCTTTTTGGAGTAGGAATAAACATATTGTGGAATTGCTTTATGAGTTGACTTTTAATGAAGTCAGATTCTTACCAAAGCTAGGCCCATTGCTTTAAGGCCTAGTGATTTAGAAATTTGTAAAACAAAAATTACTAAACTCTTAAAGAAAGGGCTTATTAGAAAAAGTAATAGCCCCTAAGTTGTCTTACATTTTATGTGGAAAATGTAGCTAAATTGGAATAAGAATTTTCAAGATTGGTAATTAATTATAAACATTTAAATAAAGTTTTACCTTGGATTAGGCACCCAATACCTAATAAAAAGGATTTACTAAACCAACTTTATGAAGCCAAAATCTTTTCAAATTTTGATATGAAATTTGGTTATTGGCAAATCCAAATCGCATAAGGAATTGAACCAAAGAAAGTTTGATAGGAAGAAATGAAGTGATTGCTTGATTCTTTTAGAATTGAATCACTCAATACCTACAAGAAAGAATAATCATATTCAATTACTCTTTTATTTGATAGAAATCTATGGATTAATATTGTGAATGTCATAAGGTGGCTATTGTAGTGACTAACATAATGTTTAGTGCATACACAAATGATAATTTCATGATCAATTTGTGTGAATGAGACCTTACAACTAAATGAGAAAACTTACTAACAAGAAATGAAGTGGCAATTTCTTTATTCTAGAATTGAACCATTCCATACCTACAAGAAATGATGATCACAATCAATGACTCCTTTGTTTGACAAAGTTCAACAGATTTAAAGTGCCAAAGTCATAAGGTTGTTACTTTTGTGAGTAATATAAAGTTTAGTGCATACACCAATGTTAATTTTATGATCTATGAATGAGTCCTTGCAACTAAGAGAGAAAGCTTGTTAACAAGTGATGAAGCAATAACTTCTTCTTGAAGTGAACCATTCAATACTTACAAGAAAGGATAATTATGATTAATGACTCCTTTTTTTGAAGGAATTCAATGGATTCAAGGTGTCATAGTTGAAGATTATTATTGTTATAATAAATATAATGTTTGGCACATACAATAAATCTAAGATCCAATTTCACAGTAACAAAAATACAAATTCATCCATGTTCGGATAACATTAAAACTTGCTACCCTATTGGGTTTAAACAACTCAGTAATTATCTATATAAGTGATAAATAGCACAATCATTTTCATTCCTCCTTATGAGGAGTAGTTGAATCAAGTTTAAGTGATAGACCTGTTTGGTTCTAATGTTTTTCAAACTCTACAATGTCATATTCAGACTTGGAATTGTGATATTCATAACATTTAGAAGGAGTTTTGTTAGTTAGAAATGAAGAGATGGTCTTATTATTCAAGAATTGAAACACATAATACATTTAAAAATAGGTAATCTAGACCAACCATACCTTTTTTTGATGGAATTCATTGGATTTAGAGCATAAAAGATGTACAAACGAGCTTGTTGCAATGAATATAGTGTTTATTGCAAATGTAAAAGTTAATTATGAGATCATTTTGTGAGAATAAGTCCTTACAATAAGAAGAGAAGCTTTGTTATTAAAAAATGAAGTGATGGTCTCATTATTTAGAAATTAAACCGTTCAATAATTATGGGGAAAGCTAATAAATATCAATTACTCATTTACTAGATGGAATTCAATGAGTTCAGAGTCTTAAAGATTTACAAACTTGCTTGTTCCAAAGAATACAATGTTTTATGTAGACATTAAAGTCAATTTCATCATCATTTTGTGTAAACAAGTCCTTACAATGAAGGAAGGAGCCTTGTTAGCTAGAGATGAAGAGATTGTCTCATTATTCAAGAATCAAAACACTTAATATGTTTAAGAAAAATGTAATCTACACCAATCATACCTTTTTCTTGATGAAATTTAAAGGATTTAGAGCACCAAAGATGTACAAACGTGCTTCATCTAATGAATACAATGCTCTTATGTAGACACAAATTTTAATTTCTCCATCATTTTATGTAAGTGGGTCCTTGAAATAAAATAAGGAGCCTTGTTAGCTAGAAATGAAGAGAACATGTCATTTTTAGGAAATGAGATGCTAAATATGTATAACAAAAGCTAATCAAGGCCTTACACCATTTTTTGACAAAATTTAGTGGATTTAAGCATTAAAGATGTACAAACAAGCTTGTTGGAATGAATATAATGGGTATTGTTGACACAAAAGTTAATTATGAGATCCTTTTGTGTGAATGATTCATTGTAATGAAATGAAATTCATTGTTAGATAGAAATGAGGAGACAGTGTCATTATTCAGGAATTAAGACACTTAATTTGTATAATAAAAGCTAATTAAGACCTCTTACACCTTTTTTGACGAAATTTAATGGATATAAAGTTCCAAAGTTGTACAAATGAGCTTGTTGAAATGAATATAATGGGTGTTGTTGACATAAGAGTTAATTATGAGATCCTTTTGCTAGAATAAGTCCTTGTAACCAAAAGAGATGCCTTATTGTCAAAAAATGAAGAGACAGTTTCACTTATAGAGATTTAAACCATTCAATACCTATAAGGAAAACTAATCAAGATTAATGACACAATTGCTCAATGGAATTTAATGGAATTAAGTACCAATGACATACAAATATGCTTGTTCTACTGAATAGAATGTTTTATGTAGACACAAAAGTTAATTTTGCCATAATTTTGGTTAAACAAGTCCCTGTAATGAAGGAAGGAGGCATGTTAGCTAGAAATGAAGGGATGATCATTTCAATAGGTATAAGAAAAGATAATTGAGATTAATCAAAGGTATATTTGATGGAATTCAATGGATTTAGAGTTCCAAAGATGTGTAAATGAACTTTTTGCAATGAATATAATGTTTACTATTGGCATAAATGTAAATTTTGAGATCCTTTTGTGTGAATGAGTTGTTGTAATGAAAAGAGAAGCCTTACTATCAAAAAATTAAGAGGATCTAATTGTTTGATAACTAAACCATTCAATACTTGTAAGGGAAAAAAATCAAGATCAATGACTCATTTACTTGATGGAATTCAATGGATTAAGAGTACTAAGGGTGTGCAAACATGCTTGTTCCAATCAATATAATGTTTTATGTTGGCATTAAAGTTAATTTCACCATCATTTTATGTAAATGAGTCCTTGTAATGAAGGAGGGAGCCTTGTTAGCTAGAAATGAACTGAAGGTTTCATTATTCAAGAATTGAAACATTAAATAGCTATAAGAAAAGTAATCAAGATCAAACTAACCTCTATTTCAAGGAATTCAATGGACTAAAGTTCCAAAGTTGTACAAATGAGCTTCTTACAAACAATATAATGTTTATTATTGACACAAAAGTTAATTATGAGATCATTTTGTGTAAATGAGTCCTTATAATGAAAGAAAAATCTTTATCAAAAAATTGAAGGGATGGCCTTACTATTTAGGGTTAAACCATTTAATTCATATAAAGAAAGCTAATCAAGATTAATGACTCATTTTCTTGGTGGAATTCAATGAATTTGAAGCTTCAAAGACATACATATATGCTTGTTCCAATGAATAGAATGTTCTGCATAGACACAAGAATGAATTTCACCATCATTTTGGGTAAATAAATCTCTGCAATGAAGGAAGGAGCCTTGTTAACTAGAAATGAAAATCATGTCTCATTACCTAAGATTTCAAACTTTCAATAGGTATAAGAAAAGCTAATTGAAAACAATTAAAGCCTTATTTGATGGAATTCAATGGATTTATTGTACCAAAGATATACAAACAAGCTTGTTGCAAAGAATATAATGTTTCTTGTTGACACCAAAGTTCATCATGAGATCATTTTGTGTGAATAAGTACTTGTAACCAAAAAAAAGAAGCTTTGTTATCAAAAAAAGGAGAGGTAGTCTCATTGTTTGAGAATTAAACCATTTAATATTTATGAAGAAAGATAATCAAGATCAATGACTCATTTACTTGATGGAATTCAATAGGTTCAAAGTACCAAAGGTGTGAAAAAGTGTCTATTCCAATGAATAAAATGTTTTGTGTAAACAAAATTGTTAATTTCACCATCATTTTGTATAAATGAGTCCTTATAACAATGGAAGGTGCCTTATTGGCTAGAAATGAAAAGATAATCTCATTATTTTGGAATTGAAACACTCAATACACATAAGAAGGTAATCTAGATCAATTAGTCTTTATATTTTTTATGGAATTTAATGGATTTAGAGTACCAAAGTTGTACAAACAAGATTATTGCCAAAAAAATATTGTTTATTGTTGACACAAAAGCTAACTATAGATCATTTTGTGTGAATGAGTTCTTGCAACAAAAGAGAAGTCTTGTTATCAAAAAATGAAGAGATGGTATCATTGTTGAGGAATTAAACCATTAAATACCTACAATGAAAACTAATCAACATCAATGACTTATTTGCTTGATGGAATTTAATGTATTTAAAGTACCAAAGACATACATGCATGCTTTTTCCAATGAATAGAATATTTTATATAGAATTTAAAGTTAATTTCACTGTCATTATGGGTAAATGAGTCCTTGAAACAAAGGAAGTAGCCTTATTTGCTAGAATTAAAGAAAAGGTCTCATTATTTAGGATTTGAAAATTTTAAAAGGTATATGAAAAGCTAATTGAGATCAATCAAAGCTTTGTTTGAAAGAATTCAATGGATTGAGAGTATCAATGATGAACAAACAAACTTGTTGCAAAGAATATAATGTTTACTACTAACACAAAAGTTAATTACGAGATCACTTTTTGTGAATAAGTCCTTTCAATGAAAGGAGAAGCCTTGTTATCAAAAATTGAACAAACAATCTTATTGTTTGAGAATTAAATCATTCAATACTTGTAAAAAAAATTAATTAAAATCAATGATTACTTGATGCAATTTAACAAGTTTAGAGTGCCAAACGTGTGCAAACATGCTTTCTCTAATGAATATAATGCTTTATGTTGACACAAAAGTTAATTTTACCATAATTTTGTGTAAATGAGTCCTTCTAACAAAGAAAGGAGCCTTGTTAGCTAGAAATGAAGAGACAATCTCTTTATTTAGACATTGAAACACTCAATACATATAAAAAAAAGGTAATCTAGACCAAATAGACTCGCTTTTAATGGAATTCAATGGATTCAAAATACCAAAGTTGTACAACTAAGCTTGCAACAAAGAATTTAATGTTTAATATTGACATTATTGTCAATTAAAAGATCATTTTGTGTAAATGAGTCCTTGAAACCAATGAGAAATCAAGTCATCAGAAATTAAAGAGATAGTCTCATTATTTGAAAATTAAACTATTCAACACCTATAAGAAAAGTCAATAAATAATGTTAAACAATTCAAACATAGAATACACAATTTTCAAACACATAATATAGAAGACACAACTAGATTCAATAAAATAAAGCTTAGGAGAAAGGGGACATACATGAATATAGCTTTTATTAAATGACACTACAAGCTCACAAATTGTTTTGGAGTAAGTTTACAAATGAGGAAAGAAAGTCATGCCTTCTCCATGGGATACTTCTATTTGTCTCTAAAGCCTATGATAAATGTTTTCTTTATAAAGTATAAAGTATCTTTAAAAAAGTACATTTTATAAAGTGACTTTATACAATGGCTTTATAAAAGCATTTTGTCCATTTTGTCCCCTTGAAAACTCATATAGATCTTTTAAGTCTTGCATAATATCATCTTGTTGAGTGAGTTGATTGGAATCTTTTCCTTGACTACTTTCTAGTTGGTCTTTATTAAATTGTATAAATACTACCTATCATCTCAATTTTCTGTTCTCTTAGCACACTCTCGACCAAGGCTTTATGCATTTAAGCTGGAGTCTTGACTGTTGGAGGAATGGGTCTTACAATGTTGATTCCTAAATTAATAACTCCTTTAGTTGCATAAACTCCTTCGTTAAAATAGTCAAAATTTTCCCACCATTAAATGTTAATCCTTCAAACAAGCCATGGTACATGCTAAGTATTTTCTCCCAAGATATTAACCTATTTGGAAATGATATTATAGTCCCATTTGATGATCCACAAAACATGATACTAGATAGCAAAATTTAAGATTTTATTCCTTAAGTTGTGATTCTTTCACAAATTATTCATAAATAGTTTTAACTCTTAATAGGAGTGTAACGGGATGTGATCCCCATTGAAGGAACCATATTTTAAACCAATTGGGAAATTTAACCATATCATGAGGAGATTAATATGAAGAAACCAACTAGATTTCTTTTGTGGGTTTTTATAGAATAAAAATCTCTCCTGAGCTTCAATATAGTTAAAATAATTGAAAGATTTAACCTTCCATTAGTTTTTTAATTCTTTATAGGCTAACAAATCACTTTGCCATTCATCTGTCTAGAAAAATGATCCCTTTGACTTTAAATTTTGCACATGCCCAATCTTTGGTAGATCCATAACTAGCGCCTCATTTAATTGGTTCAATGATCACTATTCTTGTCTCAAAAACATTTTGCTAATAATAATAGTAATCTTTCATGGTGGTTTGAGAATCATGTATCTTTTAAATAGAATCTTGCAACCTCATAAGGTAGAAGTTAAGCATAGTTAGGTTCAACTGGACATAAGAAATCTATATAAACTTTGGGATAAAAGAATATGTGAGCCTTTTATTCCTCATTTAGTTGTCACTCATAAGTGTCATTTGATAAAGGATCTAATTCCTTGTTATTTTGACTTAATAAAGTAGAAGCATCCTTAGCCAGTGAAATAATTGACTTTGATGGGGACATAGGCCCTTGTAGCATAGGCCTTTTGCTCATGAAGTGGTACCTAGTAAAAATTCATGAGTTAGAAAGTCAAGAAAAGAATTTGTAAATATCAAATTCAAAGGTTAATGATATTTGCTACCATCTAGCAAAGATTTGCTTTGAGGCTATATTTTTTACGTCTTTAGCAGTTTTACAATCATTTCTAATAAGAAATTTTTGATTTAATGAATTTCCTTCAAACTTTTGGATGCACAATACTATATAAAAAATTTCTATCTTAATTGTAGATTAATTAACTCTAGCTTCCTTTTAAATCCTAGAAGTAAAGCATGATAACCTTTCATTGTGCTGAATCTTTTGTTTCAATATTCCACCATATCCTTGGTTAGATTTTAAAGGCATATGGATGAGGAACAATTAAACATGGAAGTTCTTTAGCCTTTTGTTTTATTTTCTCAACTACTTATGTATGAATGTGCATCAATTTAGGTGGATTCTAAAATATATTGTAGGCTTCCTAGAAATCTTTGCATGATTTTTGTCTCTAATTTCATTAAGAAATTTAAAAGCAAATTCAATTACTTGATCTATTGGAATTACACTGTCATTTTCGATGAGGTGGCCAAGAAATGTAATCTTGGTTTGGAATAACCTAAATTTTCTAGTATAGGCTACAAGGGTTGCTTTTTGCACTAAAATTAATAAAATATTTATATGTTTAAGAAGGAGAAGACTTATCATCTAGGAGTTGCTATTCTGAAGAGAGAATATGTTGTAATTGTTTTATGTAATCTCAACTTATGTGAATGTCTTTGCAACTAACAGAGAAAACTTGTTAGCAAGAAATGAACAAATGGTTACATTCTTTTAGAATTGAACCATTCAATACCTACAAGAAGAGAAAATCAAGATTAATCACTTCTTTGTTTGATGGAATTCCATGGATTTTTCAGGGCCAAAGTCATAAGGTTGTTGTTATTGCAATTAATATAACCTTTATGTATACATCAATGTTGCAATTAATATAATTATTTCTTTTAATTGTCTTATTTCTCCTTTTAATTCATTTATTTCAACTTTAAGCTTTGGTGTAGAGGGTTCTTTAGAAGTAGAATTAGAAATATATCTTTTTACTCTATGAATCACAATTTTAAGGCTATAACCCTCTTTTGGAAATATTCTAGATCCAAAATCATAATATCTTCTTTTGTTAAAACTAATAAGCATTTGCTTTTCTTTAAGACCTTATAATAACCACATTCTCCCTTACTCAAAATCAAAAGAGTGATCATCTAGAATGTCTAATTCTATATCTTTGTGATTTGAATCATTATCAAATGAGAAAATAATTAATAATGACCTTTTATGGCCTTCATTAATAGAGAGTTTTTAATTTTGTGTAAATGAGTCCTTGTAATGAAGGAAGGAACCTTAGTAGCTAGAAATGAAGAGAACGTCTCATTAGTTAGGAATTGCAACATTAAATAGCTATAAAAAAAGCTAATCAAGATCAAACTAACCACTGCTTCAAGGAATCCATTAGGTCTATAGTACTAATGTTGTACAAAGGAGCTTGTTGAAAAAAATATAATATTTACTATTGACACAAAAGTTAATTTATTGAATATTTTGTGTGATTGAATCTTTGCAACAAAAGAGAAGTCTTGTTATCGAAAAATGAAGAGACAATCTCATTGTTTGGGAATTAAACCATTTAATACCTATAGAGAAAGCTAATCAAGATTAATGACTCATTTGCTTCATGTAATTTAATGGATTTAGAATGTCAAAGAGGTACATATGTGCTTGGTCTAATGAATAGAATCTTTTGTGTAGACACAAAAGTGAATTTCCATCATTTTAAGTAAATAAGTCTTTGCAATGATGGAATGTGCCTTGATAGGTAGAAATAAGGAGGTCTCATTTCTTAAGATTTTAAACCTTCAATATGTGTATGAAAAGCTAGTTGACATCAATCAAAGATTTATATGATGGAATTCAATGGATTTAGGGAACCAAAGATGTGCAAATGAGCTTGTTGCAAAGAATATAATGTTTCTTATCAACACAAAAGTTGATTATGAGATCATTTTGTGTGAATGAGTACTTGCAACGAAAAGAGAAGCCTTATTATCAAAATATGAAGAGGCAATCTCATTGATTGAGAATTAAACCATTCAATATTTGTAAGCATAGCTAACAAGGATCAATGACTCATTTGCCTAATTGAATTCAACGGGTACAAAGTTCCAAAGGTATGCAAACATGCCTGTTCCAATGAATATAATGTTTTGTCTTGATGCAAAAGTTTATTTTTCTATCATTTTGTGTAAAGGAGTCCTTGCAACAAAAGGAGCTTTGTTGGCTAGAGATGAAGAGACAATCTCATTATTTAGGAATTGAGACACTTAATACATATAAGAAAAGGTAACCTAGACCAATGAGACCTATTTTTTATGAAATTCAAAGGATTTAGAGTATGAAATTTGTAAAAATGAGCTCATTGAAAAGAATCTGAAGTTAATTGTTGACATAAAAGCTAATTACAAGATATTTTATGCAAATGAGTCTTTCAAATGAAAGAGAAGTCTTGTTATCAAAAAATAAAGAGATAGACTCATTGTTTGAGAATTAAATTATTCAACACATATTGGGAAAGCTAATCAAAATCAATGACTTATTTGCTTGTTGGAATTTAATGAATTTAAAGTACTAAAAGTTTAAAAACATGCTAACTTCAATGAATAGAATGTTTTGTACAGACACAAAAGTTAATTTCACCATCATTTTGTGTAAATGAGTCCTTATAGTAAAGGAAGGAGCCTTGTTAGTTAAAAATAAAGAGATGATCTCATTATTCTTGAATTTAGACATTGAAAATGTATAAAAAAAACTAAATAAGACCACTAAAACTTTTTATTTATATATAATAGATTCAATGGATTTAGAGTACCAAACATGTAGAAATCAAGTTTTTGCAATGAATATAATGTATGAAGTTGACACAAAAGTTAATCACAAGATCATTTTGTGTGAGTTCTTGCAACAAAAAAAGTGAAGCCTTCATAATATCAAAGATGTACATATGTGCATGTTCCAATGAATATAATGTTTTGTACAAAAAAAAGTAAATAAATTTCACCATCATTTTGGATAAATAATCTTTGCAACAGTGGAAGGAGTTTTGTTAGGTAAAAATAAAAAGAAAGTCTCATTATTTAAGATTTCAAACCTTCAATATGTACAAGAAAAGGTCATCAAGATCAATCAAAGCTTTGTTTGATGGAATTTAATTGATTTAGACAACAAAAGATGTGCAAATGATTTTGTTGCAAAAATAAAAGGAAAAGGAAGAATGTCTTAATTTATTCAAAAAGTTTATAAACTTCAAAGAAAATTTTTTCCCAATTTTTCAGTCCCTAGTAAGTGTCGTGCCCTTGAAAATGCTTATCAAGAATACTTGGAAAAAAAAGGGTAAAAGTGTTAGTAGCATTCATCCTCCACCTTTAAATCTCTTTACTAAAATTGATGATAAGGAGATTCTTACTTCACCTTATAAGTTTGAAGCAACCACTCGTGTTGTTATACAACAAGATAAAAATAGTAATATTTATCTTCAATTTATTGGATCTCATATTATGTGTATTGAGCAAATGATAGAGAAAATAGCTCAAAATAAGGGTGTTATTCCCAAACATCTAGTTAAACCAAAAGTAGAAAAAAAAAATTTGTTTAAACCTCTTTCATTAGAAGAAATAAATTTCAAAATGGCAGAAAAAAAGTTTTGCTAAAGTAAAATTCATAGGTGAAATCTTCAAAAGACTTAAAGATATGAAATTAAAAGAAAAAAAAAGCCATAATGGAAGAAAAAGGGCAACATATTAAATTTGAAAGTCAAATAGAAGATTATATAGATCAATTACAAAATATGTTCTTATTTGAATAGCAACCTCTAAAGAATAAACCATCTCCTTCTTATACAAAGGAACCTTTTGATATTAACAAAATGACCTTTATTAAGGCTCATGCAAAATTGTATTATCCAAGACCAATACTTGTTCATCTTGTATTAAAAGAACAAGTTCATTATAGTTATGTTTAATATGATTGCAGTAATATCATGGAATATTATCTAAAAGGTCAAATAAAACATTAAATTCTCTTACTATTACATTATATGATAATGTTTACAATTGTTGCTAAAATAAAGAGTAATTTTGACCTTAAGATTGAAAAAATAATTACAAGTAAATTTACTAGACAACTTAAAGGTCAATAGGATTTTTATTTGTCTAAGGAGGCAAAATAACAAATATTTTCTACAGTTAAAACTAAATTTAAAGAATTTCTTTTTGATTATGTTAATACACTTATCTAAACTATTACCAATCATTTTATTAGTATTGCCACTTTGCTAATTGATAAGACTTATGAGCAACTCATTAATTTGAGATACCTTAACTTATCACATTTTTGGTGGTATAAAGATGTATTCTTCTCTAGAGTCTTTACTTAAGAAGATAGCTAGAATATTTTTTGGAATGCAAATTTTTTTTTACTTACCATATTTGCAAAAATGGTTAAGACTTGATTAAAATCTAATAATGTTGGAACTATTGATTATAATCAATATACTCATGAAGGATTAGCTACTAAAGTAGTAGCTAAAGGAGTTAAACTCTATAATGAAATGAAATTGTATAGGTAACTGTAAAATGAAAAAGCTCAAGGTAAGAAAGCTTTAGTGAGTACATGGGTTATTCACCCATTAGATATCCTACAAAACAAAAGAGTAAGAGTCATCACTCTAATAATAAGAAAAAAAAAATTTGTACAAAAGAAAAGGCCCCCATAAGGTCTAAGAAGCAAAAAATTAAAAAAAAAAAAGAAAAAAATGCCTCACCTTAAAAAGAATATTGTTTGCTATAAGTAATGAAAAATAAGGCAATATACTAATAAGTGCAAAACAAAGCAAAATCTTCAAAAATTAGCTATAAATGAAAATTTTTAAAAGATCATATCAATGCATATTTTCTTATAAAAAAATAGAAGTACTTAAAGAAGATATTTCTTCCTTAACTTTTTATTTTGATGAAGCAAGTTATGATGGTCAATGTAACCATTACAAAGCATTGTGTATACAAAATGACTTGTTAGTCTTAAGAAAAGAAGATAGTATGATTTTGGATCTTCTTGATAAGATTCTAGATCCTAAAGAAAAACATGAGCAATTACAAAAATATTTACATTTAGCTAAAATTCTAAAGAATCTACTATTAAGGTTATGCAATTCAAGAAAATTATAGTTTAAATACTATTATACAATGTATAAAAGGTAGTTCTCCAAAGTTATGGAGGGAAGAACAATTTATTAAAGAGCTTAAAGATGAAATTCATACCATGAAGATAAAAAAAAAATGAATTAAAAGAAAGAATTTTAATTTTGGAAACTTTACCTAATAAGGAAGAAATATCTTCAACGCTTCCAGAAACTTCCTTAAAGGAATATGTGAATATTGAAAGTCTTCAATATATTGAACTTGTTGATAAAGTTATTACCCATAAATGACATACAAATATTATAGTTATTGTTAATAAAGAATAAATTTTCTTTGCTATCACCTTAATTGGTGCTGGTGTTGAAATGGATTATATTAATGAGGGTATGGTACCTTCAAAATACTTTCCATAAAAGTGTTAAGACTTGATTAAAATCTAATAATGTTGGAACTATTGATTATAATCAATATATTCATAGAGGATTAGCTACTAAAGTAGTAGCTAAAGGAGTTAAACTCTGTAATGAAATGAAATTGCATAAGTAACTGCAAAATGAAAAAGCTTAAGGTAAGAAAGCTTTTGTGAGTAGATGGGTTATTCACCCATTAGATATCGTACAAAACAAAAGAGTAGGAGTCATCACTATAATAATAAGAAAAAACAATTTTGTACAAAAGAAAAAGACCCTATAAGGTTTAAGAAGCAAAAAATAAAAGAAAAAGGAAAAAAATGTCTCAACTTAAAAAGATTATTGTTTGCTATAAGTAATGAAAAATAAGGCATTATATTAATAAGTGCAAAACAAAGCAAAATCTTCAAGAATTGGCTATAAATGAAATTTTTAAAAGATCATATTAATGCATATTTTCTTATAAAAAAATAGAAGTACTTAAAGAAGATATTTCTTCCTCAACTTTTTATTTTGATTAAGCAAGTTATGATGGTCAATGTAACCATTACAAAGCATTGTGTATACAAAATGACTTGTTAGTCTTAAGAAAAGAAGATAGTATGATTTTGGATCTTCATGATAAGATTTTAGATCCTAAAGAAAAACATGGGCAATTACAAAATTATTTATATCTAGCTAAAATTCAAAATAAAGAATCTACTATTAACGTTATGCAACTCAAGAAAATTATAGTTTAAATACTATTATACAATGTATAAAAGGTAGTTCTCCAAAGTTATGGAGGGAAGAACAATTTATTAAAAAGCTTAAAGATGAAATTCATACCATGAAGATAAAAAAAAAAATGAATTAAAAGAAAGAATTTTAATTTTGGAAACTTTACCTGATAAGGAAGAAATATCTTCAATGCTTCTAGAAACTTCCTTAAAGGAATATGTGAATATTGAAAATCTTTAATATATTGAACTTGTTGATAAAATTATTACCCATAAATGGCATACAAATATTATAGTTATTGTTAATAAAGAATAAATTTTCTTTGCTATCACCTTAATTGGTGTTGGTGCTAAAGTGGATTATATTAATGAGGGTATAGTACCTTCAAAATACTTTCCAAAACAACAAAAGTGTTAAGCACTACTGATAGAAATAAACTTGTTATTAGTTGCAAGTTATCTAAAGTTGCTATTTCCAATGAAGGAATTTGTCTTGAAATTCCTTTTGTGTCAGTTAAGGCAAAACGTTATTTTGGGAATTCATTTTCTTCATATGTATTAAAGAAATTAAAAGCAAGGGTATTTATGCAAAAATTAATGGTAAGGTTATTAGTTTTGAATTTATATTTGTCCCTTAGTGTAGAGAGATAGATTTACTTTAGAAAAATATTAAAAAAAAAGAAAAGTTTATTTCTTCTCTATAAGATGAGATTGCTTACGAGCATCTACAAAAAAAAAATATACTTTTTTCTCTCATGATTACAACTAAACTATATGAAATAAAAGAAGTAATAGATCAATGATATGCTTAGAAATTCCTACTACTTTTTAGAATAGGAATAAACATAATGTTGACTTGCTTTATGAATTATACTTTATTGAAAGTCAAAGTCCAACTAAAGCCATACCCATTGGTATGGGCCCTATACATTTAAAGATCCATAAAACAAATATACAAGAGCTCTTTAAGAAAGGACTAATTCAAAATTTAAGTCCTTGGAGTTGTCCTTCATTTTATGTAAAGAATAATGTAGAATTAGAATGAGGCATTCCTAGATTATTTATCAAGTATAAACTCTTTAAAATGACACTAAGATGGATTAGGTATGCTATGCTTAATAAAAGAGACATGCTTAATTGGCTTTATAATGCCAAGATATTTACAAAATTTGACATAAAATATAGTTATTGGAAAATCTAGATTTGTGAAAATGATGTGAATAAAACAACCTTTATAGTACCTTTTGGGCATTATGAATAAAATGTCATGCCTCTTGGTTTTAAAAGATGCTCTCTTCAAATTTTAGAAGGATATGAATGAGATATTTAATGCTTATTTTGCATTTATGATTGTTTATATTAAGGATGTGTTAGTTTATAATTGAAAAATGATTTAGCTTTCTTGGGTTCTTGTTTGATTAGTTGTACATGATAGGTCCCTAAGACACATCTTTTGGGATTCACATTAGTTTAGTATCAAAGTTTTAAGGGTTATAGGTTTATTTATTTAAAATTTGAGTTTTTCTTTTATTCTTCTTCTTAACCACATTCTATAACCTCTTGTTCTTTGAATCTACAAACACTAGCTTTTCTTTCATGTTTGTCTACAAACCCTAGGTTGCTAGCCATATTCTATAAAGGCTTTATTTCCTTATTTCTTTCTAATTCCTACAATGATTTGGATATAATTAATGCTTCTTCTTATGTGTTTTGCAATTTAATCTTATTGTGTTCTTCTTTGATTCTAATTTGTTAGAATTCATTGGTTATAAGATGACTTTAATTGAGCATGTTTAGTTCAATAAAGGAATGAGTGAGAAAAGCCAAATATATATAGTGTGCAAACACAAGAGTGACTATAATACTATGAGGGAGTGTGAGTGAGGTTATTCCCAACATTTTTTTTATGCAAGTGATGATTTGAGACATATCTTTTTAAGGAGAGGGGAAATGATGAGATCCATGAATGAACTGATGCATTGAGAGCTTTTAAGGGCCCATTAAGCATTTAAGAAGGGCCAATGACATGTTTAAGAGCTAATAGGTTGAAAGAGGCACTTAGAAGGTTGATTAAAAAAAATTTGGGCCAAAGAAGATCATTCAAGCTTAAAGGGTAGCAAAGCACATCTCAATGTGGGCCAAGGCTTTATTAATTTCCTTGAAGTACTTAATGGGCTAAGGTTACAATAAAATCCACTCCTAAATAGGAGTTTGTTATAAAATAAGAGTTTACAATAAAATAATAGTGTTCTTATATTTTCGGAGTTTGTCATTGTCTTTATTTTTAGGATTTTTAGAATTGTTAATTTTGCCTATAAATATGCTTGATTTTATTGTTAAAAAGAGTAGAACATTAGTGAAAATAAAAATGAGATTTTCTTATTCAATTTTTTAAAAAACTAAAAAACTTATCAAGAATTAACTTTTCTTGTGATGTTCAACCAAACTTATTACTCTCAAATCCCTTCTTTGTTGGAGGGTGCCATTCATACCCTTCTTTATAGCTTAGATTTATGTTTCTTGAATAATGGATCTAGGACTTGCATAATTGAAACTTGATTTAGCTTTCTTGGGTTCTTATTCAATTCCTTATGTGTGTTGGATCCCTAAACCACATCTTTTGGGTTCACATTATAGTGTCATTATTCAAGAGCTGAAACACTTAATACATTAAGAAAAGGTAATCTAGAATAGTCATATTTTCTTTTTGATGGAATTCAATGGATATAAAGTGCCAAAAATGGACAAATAAGCTTGTTGCGATTAATATAATGTTTGATGTTAACATAAAAGTTCAATGACTCATTTTCCTGATGGAATTCAATAGGTTTAAAGTATCATAATTGTACAAATATGCTTGTTTTAATGAATATAATGTTTTGTGTAGATATAAAATTTAATTTCATTATTATTTTGTGTAAATGAGCCCTTACAACAAAGAAAGGAGCCTTATTAGCTAGAAATAAAGAGACAATTCCATTATTCAACAATTAAAACACTCTATATGTATAAGAAGATAATCTAGACTAATCACACTTTTATTTTTTTGATAGAATTCAAGGATTTAAAGTACCAAATATGAACAAACAAGCTTGGTGCACTAAATATGATGTTGACACAAAAAGTTATTTGCAAGATCATTTTGTGGAAATGAGGCCTTGCAACCAAAAGGGAAGCTTTGTTATCAAAAAAATGAAAAGATCATCTCATTGTTATCTCATTATTTAAGGATTAAACCATTCCCTACAAGGAAAACTAATCAAGATCAATGACTTATTTACTTGATGGAATTCAATAGGTTTAGAGTACCAAAAGTGTGCAAACATGCTTGTTCCAATGAATATAATGTTTTATGTAGATGCAAAAGTTAATTTCACCATCATTTTGTGTAAATGAGTCTTTGTAACGAAGGAAGGAGCCTTATTAGCTAGAAATGAAAAGAAGGCCTTATTTAGGTATTCAAATGCTCAACACATATAAGAAAAGATAATATACACCAATCACACCTTTTTTTAATGGAATTCATTGGATTTAGAGACCAAAGATATACAAATGAGCTTGTTGTAAGGAAAATAATGTTTACTATTGACACAAAATTTAATTATGTAAGCATTTTGTGTGAATAAGTCTTTGCAATTAAAAAAGAAGCCCTATTATCAAAAAATAAAGTAACAGTCTCTTTGTTTGATAATTAAACCATTCAATACATGCAAGGAAAGCTAATCAAGATCAATGACTTATTTACTAGATGAAATTCAATGGGTTTAGAGTACTAATGATGTAAAAATAATCTTCTTGCATTGAATATGTTGTTTATTGTTGTCACAATAGTTAATTATGAGATCATTTTGTGCAAATGAGTCATTGCAACAAACGGAAAATTCTATTTATCAAAAAAATGATGAGACCATCTCTTTGTTTAAGAATTAAACCATTCAATACCTATAAGGAGAGCTAATCAAGTTAATTAGCTCATTTACATCATGGAATCCAATGCATTCAAAGTACCAAAGGTGTACAAATGAGCTTGGTCCAATGAATATAATGTTTTGTGTAGACATAAAAGTTAATTTTACCATCATTTTGTGTAAATAAGTCCTTACAACATAGGAAGGAACCTTATTAGTTAGAAATGAAGAGATGATGATGAGATACATAGAGGATCAAATGCATGGAGGGCTTTAAGGATCCACTAAGGTTTCAAGAAGGGCCAATAACATGTTTAAGGGCTAAAAGGATGACAAAGGCACTTGATGGGATGATTAAAGAAATTTAGGATAGAGAAACTATTTTAAGCTTAAAGGGCTACAAAACATATCTTATTACAAGTCAAGGCAATATTTATTGTATAAGTATGTTGAATAAGTTTGTGTCAAGTGATTGTGTGGACACAAATGTTAATTTCACTATCATTTTGTGAGAATTTATCCTTCCAATGAAAAGTGAACTCTTGTCATGAAATATTAAAAATTCAATCTCATTGTTTAGATTAAACCATTCAATCCTTATAAGAAAATCTAATAAAGATCAATGAATCATTTCATTTGATGGAATTCAATGGGGACATAATACCAAAGGTGTGCAATTGAGCTTCTTCCAATGAATATAATGTTTTATGTTGACACAAATGTGCTTATATATATTGAGTGTTTCAATTCCTAAATAATGAGACTATCAGTTTATTTCAAATTAACAAAGCTCCTTCTTTTGTTGCAAGCACTCATTTACACAAAATATGTAAAATAAATGGTAATATAGGCCAATCACACCGTTTTTTGACAAAATTCAATGGATTTTGATTTCTAATGATGTACAAAAGAGTTTATTACAATGAATATAATATTTTATGTTGACATAAATGTTAATTTCATTATTATTTTTTGTAAATTTGTCCTTCTAATAAAAGTCATGTATTATCATGTAAAATTGAAGAGATAGTCTCATCATTTCAGAATGAAACTAGTCAATACCTTTAAGGAAAACTAATAAAAAACAAACACTCATTTTACTTGATAGAATTTGATGGGTACAAAGTACCAAAGTTTTGCAAGTGTGCTTGTTCCAATGATTGTAATGCTTTATGTAAACACAAATGTGCTTCTAGGTATTAAATATTGCAATTCTCAAATAATTAGGCCATCTCTTCATTTCAAATTGACAAAGCTCCTTCTTTCATTACAAGCACTCATTTACCCAAAATATGTATAAGAAATGGTAATCTAGATCAATCACACCAATTTTTTTATGGAATTTAATGGATTTAGTGGACCAAAGATGTACAAATGAGCTTGTTGTAATGAATATAATGTTTATTATGGATACAAAAGTTAATTATGAGAATATTTTGAGTGAAGGAATCCTTGCAATAAAGGAAGGAGCCTTGTTAGCTAGAAATGAAGTGATTGTCTCATTCAAGAATTGAAACATTAAATATGCATTTGAAAAGGTAATATAGACGAATACACTTCTTTTTATGAAATTTAATAAATTTAGAGTATGAAAGATTTACAAACAAGCTTATTACAATGGATATAATGTTTTGAGTAGACAAAAATGTTAATTTCATCATTTTTTATAAATTTGTCCCTCTAATAATAAGAGAATTCTTGATATGAAAAATTAAAGATGAGTCTCATTGCTTAGAAAAGCTAATAAAGATCAATGATTCATTTTACATGATGGAATTCAATGGGTACAAAGTCCAAAGGAGTTCAAACATGCATGGTTATAAGGTTTGTGTAGACACAAACATGCTTATATGTACTAAGTGTACATCTTTGGTACAAGAAAAAAGGTGTGATTGGTATAGATTACCTTTTCAAATATGTATTGAGTGTTTCAATTCCTAAAAGCAACAATCTATTCATTTCTAATTAACAAAGCTCCTTTTTTTTGTTGCAAGCACACATTTACACAAAATGTATAAAAAAAAATGATATTTTAGGCCAATCACACCATTTTTTGATGGAATTCAATGGATTTAGTGTACCAAAGATGTACAAATAGCCTTGTTGTAATGAATATAATGTTTATTGTTGACACAAAAGTTAATTATGAGATCATTTTGCTTGAACAAGCCCTTGCAACAATGAAAGGAGCCTTGTTAGCTAGAAATGAATAGATTGTTGCATTCAAGAATTGAAACACTCAATACATATTTGAAAGGGTAATCTACACCAATCATTCCTTTTTTCTTGTACCAAAGATGTACAATTGAGCTACACAAAATATTAATAAAAAATGGTAATCTAGACCAATCACACCAATTTTTGATGGAATTTGATAGTTATAAAGTACCAAAGATTTACAAACAAGCTTTTTTCTATGATTATAATTCTTTGTGTAGACACAAATATTAATTTCATCATCATTTTGTGTAAATTTGCCCTTCCAATGACAAGAAAATTCTTGTTATGAAAAATTGGCTTAGGAATTAAACCATTTAATACTTGTAATTGATCAATGACTCATTTTCCTTGATGGAATTCAATGGATTTAGTGTACCAAAGATGTACAAATGAGCTTGTTGCAATAAATATAATATTTATTGTGGATATGAAAGTTAATTTTGAGATCATTTTGTGTGAATGAGTCCTTACAATGAAGGAAGGAGCATTGTTAGCTAGAAATGAAGTGATGGTCTCGTTCAGGAATTGAAACACTCAATACATATTTTAAAAGGTAATTTAGACCAAATAGACATTCTTTTTTTTTTTTGATGAAATTGAATGAATTTAGAGTACCAAAGATGCACAAATTTTAATTTTGTCTCCATTTCGTGTAAATTTGTCCTTCTAATGAAACGAGACGTCTTGTTATGGAAAATTGAAAAGGCATTCTCATTATTAAGGAATTAAACCACTCAATACTAATAAGGAAAGCTAACAAAGATCGATGACTCATTTTACTTTATAAAGTTCAATGGGTATAGAGTGCCAAAGGTGTGCAAACATGCTTATTTCAATGATTATATTATTTTGTGTAGACATAAACAAGCTTCTATGCATTAAGATTTTCAATTCTTAAATAATGAGATTGTCCCATTATTTCTAACTAAAAAAGCTCCTTCTTTTATTAGAAGCACTCATTTACACAAAATGTGTATAAGAAATGGTAATCTACATAAATCACACCAATTATTGTTAGAATTTAATGGATTTAGTGTACTCAATATGTACAAACATGGTTGTTGCAATGAATATAATGTTTGTTGTTGACATAAAAGTCAATTACAAGATCATTTTGTGTGAAGGAGTCCTTGCAATGAAGGAAAATGTTTTGTTTGATAAAAATGAAGAGATGGTCTCATTCAAGAATTGAAAAGCTCAATACAAATTTGAAAGGTAATCTAGACCAATCAAACCTTTTTTTGATAAAATTCAATGGATTTAGAGTATAAAAGATGTACAAACAAGCTTGTC
Source organism: Rhizophora mangle (assembly GCA_037832345.1). Lineage (NCBI taxonomy): Eukaryota > Viridiplantae > Streptophyta > Magnoliopsida > Malpighiales > Rhizophoraceae > Rhizophora > Rhizophora mangle. The sequence continues at coordinate 451,177 of JBAPLJ010001084.1, read as the reverse complement.
ACAAAAAATATATTGTTTTAAGTAGACATTAATGGTAATTTCACCATCATTTTGTGTAAATTTGTCCTTCCAATGTTGGAGAAGTCTTATGATAAAATTTGAAGTGATAGTCTCATTGTTTAGGTAGTAAAACATTAAATACCTATAATAAATTTTAATAAAGGTCAATAATGCATTTTCGTTGATTGAATTCAATGGTTATAGAGTATCAAAGATGTGCAAACATGCTTGTTCCAATGCAAAAGTTAATTTCACCATTATTTTGGCAAAATGAGTCTTTGTGACAAAGGCATGAGCCTTGTTAGTTAGAAATGAAGAGATAGTCTCATTATTCATGAATATAAAGAGACAGAGGAAAAGGTAAAAGTGATATTTTACTCTTTTAAAAGTACCTTATAAGGAAAATGTTTTTCTTACGACATTTAATTAAGGACAACAAAAACTTTGGCATCAAAGGCATAAAAAATATATTACATAAATGGGTAATGTTAATATTTTTACTTATATTCAAAATATTTAAAATATTCAACAAAAACCTTTTCCTAATTTTTTGGCATTAAAAAACTGCTTAGTCCTTGAAAAAGCTTACCATGAGTATTTGACCAAAAAGGGAAAAGGGTTAATAATATTTGCCCTCTTGCTTTAAATCTTTCTTTAAAAATTGAGGAAAGTGAGGTTAAAGATTCACCTTTTAAGGCTAAAGCTATGACTAGTGTTGTAATATAGTAAGACAATTGTACTAATTTGTATCTTAATTAGTGGGCTCTCAATTAATTAGAATAGAGAAAATAGTTGATGAAATATTTCACAAATGAGACTTTATTCCTAAGCCTCTAGTTAAATTAGAAATAAAAAAAAAGGATTTTATTTAAACCCCTATCCTCTGAAGATATTAACTATAATATGACCAATAGTTGTTCTAAAAACATAGAACTAGTGAAGGAAATAGTTAAATGGCTTAAAAGCCTTGGTCTAAAAGATAAAGAAGCTATTGTTTTGGAAAAAAAAAAAGATTAAATCTAACAATAAAGGTGAAAATATCAAAGAAGACTTAGAAGAGTTAGATCAACTTCAACAAAAGTTTTTATTAGAACAACAACCATTTAAGAGTAGTCCTTCTCATACAAAGGAACCTCTTTCTATTAATAAAATAACCTTTAATAAGGTTCCTACTATGTTAAGCTATCCAAGATCAATACATGCTGACCTCTTATTGGAAGAATAATTAGAGTATAATTATGTTCAATATGATGGTAGTAGTATAGTTGAATGGAATCTCAATGGTGTTACTACACATTTGATTCTAATTTTGTTGCATTACATGATGTTTGTAACTACTACCAAAACATAGAGTAATTATGATCCTTATTTTGCTGAAATCATAACAAGTGAGTTTACTAAATAGCTTAAAGGCTAATAGGATTTTTATTTATCTAATAAGGTAAAAAATCAAATTTTTTCTACTACAAAACCAAAAGCAAGAATATTGATCTTTGATTGTGTTAATACATTAATTTATATAATCACCAATCATTTTATTGGCATTGCCATTTTGTTAATAGACAAGACTTATGAGTAACTCATTAATTTGAGATGTCCTAACTTGTCTCATTTTAAGTGGTATAAAGATGCATTTTTCTAAGGTCTTTACTCAAGAAGATAGTCATAATATCTTCTAGAAAGAAAAATTTCTCTTTGGGTTACCTACATTATTTGTTGAGAGAGTTTAGACTAGGATTAAAGCTAATCATTCTACAATAATTTATTACATTCACTACACCTATGGTGAACTAGCTATTGAAGTAGTCACTAAAGGAATTAAACTCTATAATGAAATTAAACTACATAAGTAGTTACAAAATGAGAAATCTCAAGTTAAAAGGGCTTTAGGTAGTTTTTACAAGGAAATGGGATATCCACACATAAGATATCCTAATAAACCAAATAAGTGCAAAACAAAGCAAAAAAAAATTCAAGAGTTAACTCTCAATGAAGGTCTTAAAAAATCCTTGATGCACATCTTTTTAGTAAAAAGTGATTCTAATGAATCAAATTTAAAAATTGAAGTCCTTGAATAAGATAACTCTTTTGAGTCTAATTTAGACACTAGCTACAAAAGGAAAATGTGATCCCTATCATGCTTTGTCTAAATATAATGGCTTATTAGTCTTAACAAAAGTAGATAACATCATTTTGGATCTTATTGACAAAATTCCAAATCCCAAAGACAAATGAGAACAACTAGAAAAATATTTACATCTAGTAGTATATCATATGCTAGTTTTAGCCAACAAATTGCTCAAATAAAAGAAAGTTATAATTTAAAATTGTCATACATAAAATAAAAGGAAGCACTTCTAGCATAAAAAATATAGAGGAACCAACAATTATGGAGCTTAAAGTTGACATTAAAGAATTAAAAATTGAGCGTAGAGAGTTAAAAGATAGGATTATTATCCTAGAGACTATTACTAAAGATAAAGAAGAAAGTACTCTAAATCTACCAAACACTTTGTTAAAAGAAGGTGAGTTAGAAACTCTTCAATATTAACATCTTATGGATAAGGTTATGGGTAATAATAAAAATGTTATGCCCTTTGGATTAAAAAATGCTCTTTCTAAATTTCAAAAAATTATGAACAAAATATTTAATGTTTATTTAGCATTTACTCTTATTTATACAATGATGTATTGTTTTGTTCTAATACCATAGAACAACATTTTAAGCATTTAAATATTTTCTTAAATATCATGAAATGGGTAGGTCTAGTTGGTTCTTCTAAAAAAATGAAGTTATTTCAAACCAAGATTTGCTTCCTTGGTCACTTCATCGAAAATGGAATTATTATGCCCATAAATCAAGCAATTGAGTTACGTCTAAATTTCTTGATGAAATTAGGGATGATCAACAGTTGCAATGCTTTAGGAAGTTTGAATTATCTTTCAAAATCTTATAAAGAGTTAGCTTATGCTAATAAACCCTTATTTGAAAGGCTTAAAAGGAATCCTCCAAATTGGATGGATCCCTATAACTTTTTTGTTAGTAGAACAAAAAATACAAAAAGTTCAATCAACAATGAATTCATTAATATGTGTTGAAATCCTCACCATGTTCTAGAGTAAGAATGAACATATTATGGAATTGCCTTATGAGTTGATTTTTAATAAAGTCAAATTTCTACCAAAGCCAAGCCCGTTACTTTGAGGCCTCGAGATTTCAAAATTTGTAAAACAAAAGTTGCTAAACTCTTAAAGAAAGGGCTCATTAGAAAAAGTAATAGCCCTTAGATTTGTCTTGCATTTTATGTAGAAAATGTGGCTAAATTGGAATAAGTAGTTCCAAGATTGGTAATTAATTACAAACCTTTAACTAAGGTTTTACACTAGATTAGGTACACGATACCTAATAAAAAAATCTACTAAACTAGCTTTATGAAGCAAAAATCTTTTCAAAATTTGATATGAAATTTGGTTATTGGCAAATCCATATTGCATAAAGAATTGAACTAAAGAAAGTTTGTTATAATAATAATTCAAATTTGTAAATTATTAGAACAAATAACATAAACAAAAATTATATTAGCAAATTTTTCTAGTAATAATAATATTTATCATAACAATAATTTGAATTAATTATCATAAATATAAAAATTTTAAATAAATATATTGACAAATAATTTTATAGTGAAAAATAATTCATTAATTAAAAATTTAAGTATTTGTTAATCACTACATTTTTTCCTCATTATAATATTAATAATAGTAATAATAATAATTTCATATGACACTTATATATATATATATATATATATATATATATGTACATATATATATATATATAACTATTATTGATAATTTAATTATTATTATAATTTTTAAAATATTTAATGACATTATATTACAAAAATATTTATTATTATTATTATTATTATTATTATTATATTTTATCTATTTTATGGAGAGAAGAAAAGAGGGAATATGAATGTGATTATCTAAACAAAGTAAGGAAATGAAGATTGTCATGTGCAAGAGAGTATCATTCCAATAAATAGGGAAATAGAAATGAAATATCCCTTTACTAGATGAACTTAAGTGGATTTAGACTCCATAACCAAAATAATGATCATCTTGCAATAAAATTTGTAATCAATGTAGTTATATAAGTTAATTTAACAATTTTTTTTTGTAAATGATTGTTATGAATAAAATGAGAAACCTTATTAACTAAAAATGAAGTGTCATCTTTCAAGCAATTAACCCTTCTATGCAAGTGAGACAAGCTAATCATGATGAATGTATCCCTTTGTTTAATGAATTTAATAATTCTAGATTAGCTAGAGTGCATTATTGTGTATGTCACAACAAAATTAATATTCATTGTTGAATTAGAAGTTAATTGCATGATCATTTTGTGTGAATGATTTCTTGCAACAAAAGGAGAAGCCTTATTACCAAAGAATTAGGTAATGGTCTCATGCTTGAAGCAATGAATTATTCTCTCATTATAAAGAAAGCTAATAAAGTGTAAAAGCTCCTTTATTTGATAGATTTAAGTAAATTTGGACTACCTAAAATGGGAAGTCCTATTTTCAGGTAAATCAAGTGACAGTCTCATATTTAAATTAGTGAATGAATCTTTTATTGTAAAGAAAACTAATAGAGTGTTATAGCTTCTTTATTGGATGGACTTCAATGGATTTGGATAGCCCATGACATAACAAAATTCATCACACAATGAAATCGTTGATCAATGTACAAATCTAATTTAATTCCATGATTTTTTTTTTAATGAATGATTGCTTAAAATGAAAGTAGAAGGCTAATTAGCTAGAAATGAAGTGTCAGTCTCATCTTTCCAGAAATTAACCACTTTATCTAGGTAAAAAATGATAATCAAGATGAATGACTTCTTTGTTTAGTGGAATTTAATGGATTTGGTCTATTCAAAGTGTATTGAGATGCATGCCATAACAAAATAAATGTTTGCTATAGACATGGATGTTAATTGCATGATCATTTTACATGTATGATTTCTTGCATCAAAAATAAAAAGCAAATCACCAATGAGGTATGAGTCTCAAGTTTTAAAAATGATTGATTCTCTTTTAGCAAACAATGTTAATCAAGATTAATAACTTCATTCTTTGATTGAATTTAATGGATTCTAATTACTATATATGAGAAGTCGCATCATTGAGTAAGCAAGAGACAGCCTCATATGTTAAAGAATTAATGATTCTCTTGAAGTAAAGAAAATTAATGAGTAATGGATGGATTTCATTAGATTTTAACTACACAAGACATAATAATATGCCTCTCTTAATAAAATTTATGATTGGTGTGTACATTTAAGTTAATTTTATAAAGTGTTGGTCTCATTTTCAATTAATGAACCATTTGATTCATGTGAAAAAAAGCAAATCAAGATGAATGACTCCTTTTGTTTGATGGAATTCAATGGTTTTAGACAACCTAATGTGTATGGACATGCATGTACTAATGAAATTAATATTTGGTGCATACATGGATGTTGATTGTATGATAATTTTGTGCACATGATTCATTCTACCTTAAAGTTAAGAAATTAGTTGACAATCTCATATTTTAAGCAATGAATGATTCTCTCTTGGAAATGAAAGATAATTAAGAGTAATAGCTCCTTTATTCAATGGACTTTAATGGATTTGGACTACCCTATAGAAGAAGACCTATTGCCAAGAAATCAGGAGGTGATTTAATTGTTCAAGTAATGAATGGTTTGCTCACTTTAATCAAAGCTAATCAAGAGAAATAACTTCTTTATTAGATGGACTTCAATGGATTGGGGCTACCCAAAAAATCATAATTTTCATTAAGAAATAAAATTAGTGATTGTTGTAGACATTTAAGTTAATTTAGCAATTCCTTTCTATGAATGACTCCTTGGAATGAAAGAAAGGTTTTAATTACCAAAAAAAAGTGCTTAGCTTTTGCCAAATGAATTTTTCAATCCATGTAAGAAAAACTAATTTAATTGAATGACTCCTTTGTGTAGTGGAATCTAATGTATTTAGACTACTTGGGATGTATTGATGCCCAACTCATAGTAAAATCAATGTAGATGTTAATTGCTAGGAGAGGAGAAACTTTATTGCCATGGTATCAAGTAACAATCCCAAGTTTCAAGTAATGAAAAATTCTCTCCTAATAAAAAGGCTAATCAATAATAATAACTCTTTTATTCAATGTGTATATTGCAACAAAATTAAAGTTTGGTGTAAACCTAGATGCTAATTGAATAATTGTTTTATGTGAATGATTCCTTGGAACAAAATGAGTAGCTTTATTGCTAAGGAATCAAAGCATAGTCATATTATTCAAGCAAAGAATGATTCTCTCTTGAAAAAGGAAAAATGTTCAAAAGTAATGGCTCCTTCACTTGATGGTCTTCATTAGATTCAAACAACCTAGATAAGAAGTAATATTATCAAATAATCAAGAGACAATCTCAAGTTTTAGGCAATCAATGATGCTCTCTTAGTAAAAAAATCTAATCAAGAATACTAGTTTCCTTATTAGATGAACTTCAATGGATTTGGATTTTCTAACACATAATAATTGGTGTAGACATTTAAATTAATTTCATGATTTCTCTGTATGAGTGATTCTTTGAAATGAAATGAGAACCCTTATTAGCTTGAAAGGAATTGTTAGTCTCATCTTTCTTGCAAAGAACCATTCTATCCATTTGAGTAAAGGTAATCAAGATGAATGACTCCTTTTGTTTGATGGAATTTAATGGATTTAGACTACCTAAGGTGTATTGACGTGCATGTTGCAACAAATTTAAAGTTTAGTGTAGACCTAAATGCTAATTGAATGATTATTTTGTGTGAATGATTCCTTGCAATGAAAGGAGAAACCTTATTATTGAGGAATTAGGTAAAGGTCTCAAAATTTAGCTAATGAATAGCTCTCTTCTAGTAAAGAAAGTTAATCAAAAGTATTAACACTTTTCTTTGATGGACTTCAATGGATATAGACTACCTAAAGGAGAAGTCCTAATGTCAAGCATTGATCAAATGGTCTCATGTTTTAAGTAATGAATGTTTCTCTCATAATAAGGAAAGCTAATCAAGAGTAATAGTTTCATTATCTACTAGTAAAGAAAGCTAATCAAGAGTAATAGCTCATTTGCTTGATGGACTTTAGTAGATATGGATTACACTAAAGGAGAAGCCCTAATGTCAAGTAATCAAGAGATAGTGTCATGTATAAAATAATCAACAATTCACTTTTAGTAATGAAAGCTAATAAAGAGTAATAACTTCGTTATTGGGTGGAATTCAACAAATTTGAACTTTGTAAGACATAATAACATGCATCTTGTAATAAAATCTTAATGGATGTAGACATTTAAGTTAATTTTGTAATTTCTTTGTGTGAATGTCTCCTTAAAACAAAATGATAACCCTTATTACCTCGAAATGAAGTATTAGCCTTAGCTTTTGAGGAATGAACCATTTTATCTATTTGAGAAAAGGTAATCAAGATGAATGACTCCTTTTGTTTGATGGAATTGAATATATGTAGCCTACCTAAGGTGTATTGATTTGCATGCTAAAACAAATCTAAATTTGGTGTTGACCTAGATGGTAATTGAAAGATTGTTTTGTGTAAATGATTTCTTGTAACAAAAGGAGAAGCCTTATTGAAAAGGAATCAAGTAAAGCATCAAGTTTCAAGAAATGAACAATTCTTTCCTTGTAAGAAAAGCAAATCAAGAGTAATAAGTCTTTTTTTTCACTAGATTTTAATGGACACAAACTTACCCAAAGGATAAGTCCTAATTTCAAGTAATTAAGAGATGGTCTCATGTTTCAAGCAACAAATGATTATCTCACTATAAGGAAAGCTAATTTATAATAACACCTTCTTAATTGGATGAACTTCAAAGGATTTGGATTCCCTAAGACATCATAACATGGCATTTCTCACTTAAATTAGTGATTAGTGTAGACATTTTAGTTAATTTAATGATTCTTTTGGGTGAATGATTCCTTGGAATGAAAGAAAGGCCCATATAACTAGAAATAGAGTTTTTATCATTTAAGCAATGAACCATTTATTCATGTAAGTAAAGTTAATCAAGATAAAGGTTCATTTGTCCAATGAAATTCAATAGATTTAGTTTACCTAAGTTATGTTGATGTGTATGTAGCAATAAAATCAATAAATGCTATAGTGATGAATGCTAATTGCATGATTAATTTGTGTGAATGATTCCTTACAACAAAAGGAGAAGATTTATTACAATGGAATCAAGTGACAATCTTAGGTTTCAAATAGTTAATGATTCTTTCTTGCTAAAGAATCCTAATAGAGAGTAAAAGCCCGTTTTTCAATGTGCATATTACAACAAAATAAAGATCAATGTAGTCTTGGATGCTAATTGAATGATTATTATGTGTGAATTATACCTACAAATAAGAAGTGAAGCCTTATTGTTGAGGGATCAAATGATAGTATTATTATTCAAAAGGAATGACTCAATTATTTGATGGACTTCATTGGATTGAAATAACCCATATGAGAAGTGATATCATCAAGTAATTAAAAGACAATCTCATGTTTCTAACAATGAACAATGTTCACTTAGAAAAGAATGTTAATCTAGGATTATAGATTCCTTATTAGATGAAATTCAATGGATTTGGACTTTCTAAGACATAGTAATGTCCATCTTGCAATTAAATCAGTGATTAATGTAAACATTTAAGTTAATTTAATGATTTCTATGTGTGAACAACTCATTAGAACAAAAGGAAAACCATTATTAGCTAGAAATGAATTATTAGTCTTATCTATCTCATAATAAACCATTCTTTCCTTCTAAGAAAAGGTAATCAAGATGAATGACTCCTTTTGCTTGATGAAGTTCAATGGACTTAAACTATCTAAGATGTATTGATAAGCATGTTGCAAAAATTAAAGTTTTAGTGAACCTAGAAGTTGGCTGAAAGGTCATTTTATGTGAATGATTCCTCACAATGAAAGGAGAAGCCTAATTTTCCAAGAATTGGAATATGCCTTAAGTTTCATGTAATGAAGGTTCTTCCCTAGTAAGAAAAGTTAATTAAAAGTAATAGTTCCTCTCCTCAAAGGACTTCAAAGGATATGGATTACTCTAAGGGAGAAGTCATAATTTCATGTAATCAAGAGGTGGTCTTAAGTTTTAAGCAATAAATAATTCCCTTATGGTAGTAAAGGCTAATTAAGAGTAATATCTACTTTATTGGGTGGAATTTGATGGATTCAAACTCTACAGTACATAATAACATGCATTACACAATGAAATATTTGATTGGTGTAGACATTTAAGTTAATTTCATGATTTCTTTATCTGAAGGATTCTTTAGAATAGAAGGACTCCTTAGCTATAAATGAGTTATAAATGAACTACTAGTCTTATCTTTCAAGTAATAAGCCATCCATCCAGTTGAGGAAATTTAATCAATATGAATGACTCATTTAGTTTAATGGAATTTAGTGGATTTTACACTATGTATGGCATACTAATGTGCACATTACAATAAAATTAAAGTTCGGTGTAGGGCTAGATGTTAATTGAATGATCATCTTGAATAAATAATTACTTGCATCAAAAGAAGAAACCTAATTAACAAGGAATCAATTGATAGTCTCATGATTCAACCAATGAATGATTCTCTCATGAAAATGAAAACTGAGAAAGATTAATTGCTCCTTTATTCAATGGACTTCAATGGATTTAGATAACTAAGGTAAGGAGTGATATTTTGAAGTAATTAAGAGATGGTCTCATGTTATAAGTAATAAATGTTACTATCTTAGCAAAAGGAAACTAATCAAGCATAATAGCTTGCTTATTCAATGAACTTCAATCAATTTTGACTCCTTTAAACATAATAACATGTAGAAATTTAGGTTAATATCATGATTCCTTTGTATGATTGACTCCATACATGAATGAGAAGATTTATTTTTTGGAAATGAAGTGTTAGTCTTAACTTTTAGGTAATGAATCATTATATCTTGGTGAGAAGAACTAATATAAATGAATGACTCATTTGTTTGATAAAATTCAAGGTTTAAGGCTACCCAACATCTATGAATGTGCATATCACAAAGAAATTAATGCTATGTGTAGAAAAGGATGTTGATTACATTATCATTTTATGTGAATGATTCTCTTATGGAAAAGAAAGCTACTTAAGATTAATAGCTCCTTTATTTGATGGACTTTAATAAATTCAAACTATAAGAGGAGAAGTCTTATTGTCAAATAAATAAGAGATAGTCTCATATTTCATGCAATGAATGATTTTATCATAATCAAAAGGCTAATCAAGTGTGCTAGCTTTTTACATTAGATAGACTCTAATAGATTTAAACTACCTAAGATATAATAATTTGTATCTCACAATGAAATCAATGATCAATGTGGACATTTAATTTAATTTTACTCTTCCTTTGTCAAAAAGCTTTTAATGATACATGATTAGTGTCAATAACAAAATCTCTTAGGTAAGAAGTAATTCAGTTGTGTTTCATGTGCACAAATAAAAGCATAAATTTCTTTATCATAAGTAAAGCAATTTAATAAAGAAACAAAGAGTTTCTTATTTAAGTAGGCATCAACACATGACCAATGTTGACTCTAGAAGCATCACACTCAATCTCAAATATTTTGCCAAATTTTAGAAGTGCTAAAATGGGAGTTAAGCAAAGCTTCTCTCTAATAACTTCAAAACTCCTTTAAGGAGCATTAATTTACTTAAACTCTCCCCTTTTTTTTACATTTTGGTAAGATCTAATTTCATATATTTTTGGTCTCAAATTAGTATTATTATTATTATTACTTAAGTTTGCTTTTATTTATATTGTTTATATTTGCATTCTCTTTTTTCTAGTAAAGGAGCAAAGTGAATATTTGGTGTCAATTTGGGTCATAAACATGAAGAATTATCAATGGACAAGTAAAAAGAAAAATTGAGAAAAATTTTAAGAGGGGTTCTAGTCTAATTTGGAGATTTACTTGAAAAGGAATGTTGTCTTAATAAGGAAACCAAAGCTTATTAGTATTCTATCTAGTTACTAATTGAGGACTATATGATATTTTGAGCATAGCCTTTGCTACACATATGCAAATTGAGCGATTCTTGTAGCCAAAGAAATTTGAAAGATAGAGCTATAGCATTTTAGTTCATGCCAAAGTTTGATTTTATTTCTAGAAGGAAGATAACCATAAGTTATGGGTTAGAAACTCTTCAGAATTTGACTAAAGGAAAGAAACCCTAATCAATAAGAGAGACTACCACACAATAAAGGAGGCACAAAAAAGTGCAAAATTATACACAACTATATAGAAATAAAGAGAGAATTGTGCTCCAATGGAAGAGCAATGTGAAAAGATTAGGAGAGGAGGAGTGATGACATCGTCAAGGGAGTGATTCTAGAGTTATTTCATCATTCTATTCTCCTAAAATTCAACTTCCTTTCAATTTTAATTTGGTTTTCCTTTTTTGGGATGAACTAATTTTCTTAGCTTAGGTTATGATATAGCCTAACCATAGTTATGTAGTTTTCTCTGTTTTTAATCTATTGTACAATTTATTTTTTCATGGCAAGTATGTGTTAATGTGCTTAATGCTCTTAAAAGCCTAATGACCTAAATTGAATTGACATGCATGATTAAGACTAAGAGGAGAGTCCTTACATTAGATCAAATAATGCATCCCTAACATTGAATGAAATATGGAGATGTAGAAACATGATTGATGTAGTAATGATGGGTGGATTTAAAAAATATCTACTTAAACTAGAGCATTTTACAAAATTTAATTCTCTTTTATCTATCTTACTCTACATAAAGATATATTAGGTTAATAGGTAAAACTAGATTTAATATAATTTGAAAAAGAGTATTGAATAATATAGGAAATTTTCTATTAACCTTTATATAGTGTGCTTAAAAACCATTATATATTCTCTTTCAATTAAATCTTGTTATTTTTACCAATTGATTTTTCTATTTAGATTTTATTTGTTCTTATTTAATCTTCAAAACTTTGAAATTGGTTTTCTACATAAAGTTACATTTACTTGGTGTTTTGGGTTATTCACTATTAATATTTCTTAAATGAGTAGTGCACTTGCTACTAGTTATTTATATGCATGAAGTTTTTCGGCATCATTGTCAAGAAGTGGAGATATTAAAAATAGTAGAACCCTTTGTCTTGATTTTAATTTAGAATTTTAGTTTTGATTCTTTTTGTTTGGCAAGGTTCTTCCTAGTACATGACATGATAAAGTTGTTAATAAAACTTATGCCATTTGATCCTAAAATTCAAAGAACAATTCATGTGTTAAACAAAAGCAAAGGAGTGGAGATGGTGAATGAAGAAAGAGATAAGGCTAACTGGTCCTTGCTAGAAAATTCAAAACCTTTAGTCATAAGGACCACATGAAGTATTAGGAGGTTAGCCATATAAATAAATAATTTTGAAATCAAAACAGCCACCATTAAGATGATTCAAATTTTATATACAAGTAAAAGATCCAAGTAATATTGCAGTGGGAGCTAATGCTGTCAATAACATAAAAAATTTATGCTATCATATGAATAACATTTTTCTTGACAATAGTGTATTAAAAATTCTTTGTAACCCTAGTGTGACAAAGCTAAAAACCCTTGTGTATTCTCTTCTCTCTTGGTTAAATCATGTTGTGTTTACCAATTGATTTTTTTATTTAGGTTTTATTTGCTCTTATTTAGCTTTTTATGTTTTGAAATCAGTCTTCTAATAAAGATAGGATCATTAGTGATTTGATACTTATTTGCTTTCAATCCTCATAGGATGATACTTTGTTCACCATCTATATTTTTAAGCAACTACTCCACTTGTTAGTAGTTATTCTCATGCATTGTATTATGTTAATAGTGCCATAAGAGTACCAAATCCTTGCATGAACCTCTAATGGAATGATGTAAGTCCATGAAAGCTTATGACTTCATAAATCAAGGTTAGAACACACCTCTCTTGGATAGCTTCGACCTTCTCTTCATCTACTTTTATTCCTTTATGGAGGATTACATAACCAAGGAAAGTGACTTGATTCTACAATAATTAAGACTTTTTTGATATTACCACAAGGCTTTTCCTTCCTTAGCACTTCAAACACATGCAAAAGATGTCTAACATGATCAACTTGCTTCTAGCTATAAACTAAAATATCTTCAAAGTAAACAACAACAAATCTACTAAATGAACTTCCTCAACACAAGATTTATTAATCTAATAAAAGTACTAGGTGTATTAAAAAGGCCAAAATGCATTAATATCTATTCATAGAGGCCATGCTTTATTTTAAGCGCTATCTTCCACTAATCTCTTTCCTTCATCTAGATCTGATGATAATCACTATTCATACGTTTGAGAAGATTTTGGAATCATGCAGTCCATCAAGATTATTTAGCCTTGAAATCAAGTAGCACTAATTTATGGTGGTCTTGTTGATAGCATGACAGTTAACACACATATGTATAATCCTATTCTTCTTTAGAGCAAAGACTTATGGATTCTCAAACATATCCCTTTTGATGGATTACTTGATACACAGATGAGCAAATACACTAAACAAAGAGATTGATCCATCATAGAGGAGAGATTGGATAGTTAAGTTTGCCACTGAGGTGATAGTGCAATGTAACCAAATCAAACTAAGAACTTTGAAAATTCACCACACTTGAAGAAAATAAGTGATAAGAATTAAAAACAAAGGGATTGGACTCAAATTTATATATAAATGATTGTAGATAGATGCATAAATGCTTGATGGTAGTCCTATTGTAAAGAAAATATTAAAAATTTTCATCAATTTGTAATAAATGACATATTGATAATATGCAAGAAGCTTGTAATAAGTGTTGGAAACATGTAAAGAAATATGGGAATTGAGTAATTAAAAAATATTGCCAGCATTCCACCATTACATGATTGATTTGTTGGGTCAACAAGGTGGTAATAAATACTCCACAAAAGTAGAATTATTGCTCTACTAATGCTCCACTTTGGCTAGTCCATCATCCCTTCTTAAAGCAATGCATTGCTTCCAAAGCTTATCTTTGATTTTGAATGAGTAATAAGGAACAAATACTCTTGATTTTTAATCACAGTTAGGTGATGCATAAACTTGAATGGATTTGGACTACTTAAGACATAATAACATGCAACTCACAATGAAACCAAAGATTGATGTAGATATTTAAGGCAATAAACCATTCCATCTAGGTAAGAAAAACCAATCAAGATGAATTACTCCCTTGGTTGGTAGAATTCAATAGATTCAAATAACCCAAGGTCTATTGACGTGCAGGTCCAATGAAATTAATGCTCAATGTAGGCATGCATGTTAATTATAAGATTATTTTTTATCAATGATTCCTTCTAATGAAAGGAAAAACCTTAAGGCTCAAGAATTAAATGATAGTCTCAAGTTTCAAGCAATGAAAGTTTCTTTTCTAATAAAGAAAGCTAATAAAGAATTATCCTTTATCCAATAGATTATATTGAACTTAAACTACTTAGAGGATAAGCTTTATTGCCAAGTAATCAATAAGCATTCTCATCTTTTAGGCAATGAATGATTCGAGCATAGTAAATAAGGCTAAGTAAGATTAGCAACTTTAATATTGGATAGACTTTGAGACATAATAATATGCATCTTGCAATGAAATTAGTGATCAGTGTAGACATTTAAGTTCATTTCATGTTTCATTTGTGAGGATGACTTGTTAGAACAAAAGAAAAAGCCTTACAAGGGAGAAATGAAGTGATGATCTAATCATTGGAAATATGCCAAAATATCCATGCAAGAAAAGCTAATTAAGATTAGTAATTAGTAAGTTTGATGAAATTCAATGGATTTGGACTACCTAAGGTGGATTGAACTACATACTGCGATAAAATTAATGCTTAGCATAAGCATGGATGTCTATTGCATGATCATTTTGTGTGAATTACTACTTACAACAAAAGGAGAAGCCTTTTTGCCAAGGAATCAAATAACAATATGAACATTAAAGCAATGAATAATTTTCTTTTGTAAAAGAAAGCTAATGAAGAGTAATTGCTCATTTATTTTATAGATTTCATTGCATTTGGACAATCCAAAGTAGAATTGTAGTTAAGTTATCAAGAGATGATCTCATGTTTAAAGCTATAAATGAATCTATCATTATAAGTAAAGCTAATCAAGAGTAAAAGCTTCTCTATCAGATAAACTTCAATGGATTAAAATACCAGAGATAGAATATTATCAATCTTGCAATGCAATGAATGATCAATGTAGACAATTAAGTTAATTTCACTATTGCTTTGTGTGAATGACTCTTTTATATAGATGGAGAAGTCTTATTTTCTAAAAATAAAGTGTCATTCTCATTTTTCAAGTAGTAAACCATTCTATCTAGGGAAGAAAAGCTAATAAAAATGGATTACTCCTTTGATTAAAGGAATTCAATGGATTAAACCTGCCTAAGGAGTATTGACTACCATGTCATAATGAATATAATGTTCTATGTAGACATGGATGCTAATCACTTGATCAGTGTGAATGATTCCTCACAAAACAAGCAAAAGTCATATTGCCATGAAATCAAGGGATGGTTTCAAGTTTCAAGTACTAAATGCCAAAGAAAACTAATCAAGAGTAAAAGCTCCTTTAATTAATGGACTTGAAGGGATTTAAATGACTTAGAGGAGAAGTCCTATTCTCAAGTAATCAAGAGACATCCTTATATTTTAAGCAATAAATAATATTCTCTTTGGAAGAAATGTTGATGAAGAGTAATAACTTCTTTATTGAATGGTTTTGAATGGATTTAAATTACCTAAGACATAATAACATGTATATTGAAATAAAATCAATGATCAATGTATATAACTAAGTACAAGATTCCTCTATGTGAATAACTCCCTAAAGCAAAAAAAGAAGCTTTATTGCCCAGAAATGAAGTGTGAGTCTCAACATTTTGGCAATGAACCATTCTATCCAATTAAGAAAAACCATTTAGGAAAAATAACTTCTTTGTTTTAAGGAATTCAATGGACTTGGAATACCCAAAGTGTATTGATGTGCTTGTTGCTATAAAATTAAAATTTTGTCTAAACATGGATGTTAATTGTATGATTATTTTGTGTGAATCATCCCTTGCATCAAAAGGAAAAAAATTATTGTTATGGAATCATGTAACAATCTCATTTTTCAAACAATAAACAATTTATGTTGGTTAAAAGCTAATCATGAGTAATAGGTTTTTTAATTGATGGGCTTCAAAGGACTAAAATTACCCAAAATTATAAGTCCTATTATAAAGTAATCAACAGATAAGCTCATGTTTCAAGTGATGAATGAATCTCTCATTGTAAATAAGGCTAATCAAGAGTAAAAGCTTCTTTATTGGATGAATTTGAATGCATTCAAATTAGCCAAAATAGAATATCATGCATATTAGAATGGAATCACTTATTAGTGAGACATTTAAGTTAATTTCATGATTCCTTTGTAGAAAATAGTCCATAAAATGAACAAAATAGCATTGTTAGCTAGAAATAAAGTGCAAGTCTCATGTTTTAGGCAATAAGCCACAATATCCACATAAGAAAAGTTAATTAGGATGGATCACCCTTTTGTTTGATGATAATCTAGGAATTTAGACCACCTAAGGTGTATTGACATGCATGATGCAATGCAATTAATATTTAGTTTGGACACAAATGTTAATTACATGCTTATTTTGTATGAATGATTCTTTGTAAATTAAGTGGAAGCCTTATTGGCATGAAATTAAGTGATGTCTCAACTTTATAATAAAGAGTGATCTCTCACTTATAAAAAAAAAAAAGAGCTAATCAAAAGTAATAGCTACTTTATTTGATAGAATTCAATTGTTTTAGATTGCCCAAAAATGGAGCCTTATTGTCAAGCAATCAAGATGTTGTCTTATGTTCCAAGAAATGAATAATTCTCTCCTTGTAAAAGAACTAATCAAGAGTAATAATTTATTTAATGGACTTGAATAGATTTAAACTTCCAAAGACAAAATTATGTGCATCTCACAACAAAATCAGTGATTGATGTAGACATTTTTGTTAATTTCATGAATCTCTTAAGAAGATGACTCCTTGGAACAAAAGGAAAATCCTTATTAGCAAGAATTGAAGTGATGATCTCATTTTAGGCAATGAACCATTCCATGCACATAAGAAATACTAATCAAGATGAATGACTCCTTTTTTGATGGAATTCAATTGATATGAATTATCCAAGATGCATTGATGTGCATGTCACATCAGAATTAATGTTCAATGTGGATATAAATATTAAATAAATGCTCATTTTGCATGAATGATTCCTTGTAACAAAAGGATAAGACTTATTGCCAAAGAATTAGGTGATAATGTCATGTTTTTAGCAACAAACAAATATCTTTTAGTAATGTAGTAATGGAAGCCAATCAAGAGCAATAATTCCTCTACTTAAAGAACATCAAGTAATTTGAACTACCCTAAGGAAAACTCCTAATTTTTATTAACTAGGAGATGTCTCATGTTTCAACTAATGAACAATTCTCTCATAGTAAAAAAATTCAACCAAGAGATTGCTAGCTTTTCTATTAGATGTAGTTCATTGGATTCAATCTATTCAAGACATAATCACATGCATCTCCTAATTAAAATAGTGGTCAGTGTTAGACATTTAAGTTAATTTCATGATTCCTTTATGTGAATTACTCTTTAGAATGAAAAGAGAAATCTTAATACATGGAAATGAGGTGTTTAGTCTCATGATTTGATGAAAGATATATTTTAATTTATGGTGTCATCATTTGAGCATTTAGATGATTACATTGCTCATATGGTAAGTGAATCTCAATTCTAGAAATTCTTGCATGAGTGCAATCCTATTATATGATGTTGGAACTTAAATGTAATGCACTAATAGTTAAGATGTTCCAAAATTTCCTGAAAACTATGAGAGATTATGATCCATATAAAATTTTTATTTTCATGGAGGAAATTATAATTATTGACTTAAAGAATGTGAAAATATCTCTTTTAAGTAAGTTGCTCTACTATTCAATAGTGTGATGACAACCAATTCCATTGATTGGCAATTAGGAGGGAAAGTGCTTAATAGCTATGCTTTTAAAGTTACTCCTTACTTAGCTGATAGGTAAGTCAATATTAAAGATCTTCCAAAAATACATCAGTCAACATTGTGAGCTAAACTTGCTCAAATTGATAGAGAGACAACAACAAACTTTAATTTGCTTAAGCAAGTTGATATGGTGGATTTTAGTATGTTTACTACTAAATTTTCTACATTAGTTTTAGTCAATGAAGAGAAATCTAAGCCAAATGTGTGTAATATTGTTGCACAAGTTTTTGAAGACATAGATTTTGGTATTTCTTTGAAATTTTAGTGTGTGAGTTCTCATATGGACTTTGTGAAGTTTGCTTTGTTTTTGCCACTATCAATTTTTCCAAAAACATTTGCTCAAGCACAAAGAATGTTTTTTTCTCATTCTCCAACATTTTAAAATTTGAGTTTGAATTTTTTTCAATCAAGAGAGAATGATGAAGAAAAAAAAAAGTCTTACTATTTAGGAATCAAGAGAGAAAGATGAAGAAAAAAAAGTGAAATTCTTACTATTTAAGATTTCAATAATATCTTGTATTAGTGATAAAATTCAATCTATCATGAGATTTTATAAGATATGATACTATCTAGGATATTTTTCTATTTAGCTTATATATTATTTTATTTATTATTTAGTTTATTTCTCATTTATTTATTAATTATCCCTATAAAGATAGCTTATTATTATTTTCATTAGATAGAAACCTATTATGAATGAGTATTGAAATCACTTTTTAGTATTAAGTTTAGATTTTCAGTGAATTCTCATGTCAACTAGTATTTTCAAGTGGATTGCCTTATAATTCTTTTGTACAATCCTTTTGCTTGTTTCTACCCTACATTAGGATGTTAATTGCACAATTATTTTGTATGAATCATTCCTTGCAACAAAAGAAGATATCTTATAATTGAGAAATTAGGTGAAAGGCTCAAGTTTCAAATAATGAAGGATTTCCTCTTAGTTATGAAACCTAATCAAGAGTGGCAGTGCTTTTATTCAATGAAGTCTAAAGTATTTAGACTACTTAAAGGATTAGTCTTATTATCAGGTAATTAAGAGACAACATTTTTTAATCATGAATGAATGTCACATAGAAAAGATGGCTAATAAAGAGTAAAAGCTTTATTATTGGATGGACATAAATGTTAATTATATAATCATTTTATGTAAATGACTCCTACATGAAAAGGGGAAGCTTTATCACCAAGGAATCAAGGTAATAGCCTTAAAGTTTTCTACAATAAATTGAACTAATGGTGTGAACCTTCATGTATTGATCCATTGAGTCCTCCCAAGAAAGCTAATAAAGATCAATAACTATTTTATTTGGTTGAATTCAATGGATTAAAAGTACCAAAGTTGTAAGGGCATGCTTGTCATATAAAGTAATAGTGTGAACCTTTAGGAATTAAACCATTTAATCCCTATAAAAAAAACCTAATTAAGATCAATAACTCCTTTATTTAATTAAATTTAATGGTTTTAGAATACCAAAAGCCTATCCACAGGCTTGTCATAGTAAATATAATATTTGTTGCAGACATAAAAATTAATTTTATGTTAATTTTGTGTAGATGAGTCCTTACTACATAAAGAGAAATCCTATTAATAAGAAATGAAATAATAGTGTCAACTTTTAGGAATTAAAACATTCAATCCCTATAAGTAAAGCTAACCAAGAATAATGACTCCTTGTTTAGTGAAATTCAATGGATTCAGAGTACCAAAGGTGTAAGCACATGCTTGTAGTAATCAATTTAATGTTTTGTGTAGACATAAATGTTAATTTCCTGATCATTTCTTATGAATGAGTGCATATAACAAAAGGAGAAGCCTTGTTAGCAAGAAATGAAAAGATAGCATCAACCTTTAGGAATTGAACCATTCAATCCCTATAAGAAAAGCTAATCAAGCTTAATGGCTCAAAGATTGATGGAATTCAATACATTTAGAGCACCAAAGGTATAAAGATGTGCTTGTCAGAAAGATTACAATGTTTGGTGAAGACAAAAGTTAATTTCATGATAATTATGTGTGAATGACTCCATGTAATGAAAGGAGAAGCCTTGTTAACATAAATGAAGTTATGGGCCCATCCTTCAAGAATTATGTTATTCAATCCCAATATGAAAAGGTAATTAAGTTGAATGATTCCTTTGTTCAATGGAATTTAATGAGTTTTGAGTAACTAAGCATAAGGATGTACATTTCATAATGAATATATTGTTTGGTATAGACATAAAAGTTAATTTCATCATCCTTTTATGTGAATGACTCCATGTAATGAAAGATGAAGTCTTGTTAGCAAGAAATGAAATGATGGTGCAAACCTTCACAAATCAAACCATTGAATCCCTATAAGAAAAGCTAATCAAGATCAATGACTACTTTGTTTTTCGAAATTCATTGGATTCAAAGTACCAAAACTCTAAGAACATGCATGTCACAATTAATATAATGTTTGGTGTAGTCACAAAACTTAACTTCATGATCAACATGTGTGAATGGGTCCTTACAATGAAATGAAAAACCTTGTTAACAAGAAATGAGTTGATAAACTTATTCTTCAATAATTGAACCATTCAATCCTTATAGGAAAAGCTAAAGAAAATCAAAAACTCCTTTGCTTGTGTATCTAAGGTGTATACATATGCTTGTCACAAATAATATAATGTTTGGTGTATACATAAAAGTTAATTTCATGATCATTTTATTTGAATGAGTCCTTGCAATAAAAAGAGAAGTCTTGTTAGTAAGAAATAAAGTTATGGGCTCATCCTTTAGGAATAAAAACCATCTAAACCTATTTACACGAATCATATTATCAACTAAGATCAACATAACTAGGGATACTAATTTATGGTTCCCTCTCAACAATTTTCTATGGCAGCACTCATTAATCCCATTAATTAACTCTTACTATAGGATCTATTAATGGATCTCACTCTTAGTCTCCTTCTTTTAAGGAGTTAAGAGTATTTGAATTGCTTAATAGACTCCTAATGTGATGGTTTAATCTTACTTTCTTACATTTCATATATTTTATGCATGAATTAATCAGTATTTCCCTAATAGTCTAAAGTCCAAACTATCTACTAGAAGGGTACAATTGATCTATATACTCCTCATCCTCTACTTGACTATGTTCACTACTAAGCACATTTATCTAACTCATCTTGAGTCCCTATTAACATGAAGTATAATCATACTTATCACATCTGATTACAACAGCTCATGTGCTTCTAGTTTTCTTGATTCACTTATTCAACTTGATGAGCATTTAAATCTCTTCTTCTCAAAGAATTGTGACATAAGTCATGTATTCCACTACTTTGGTGTTATAATTTTTCTCAATAGCATCCATTAACTTCATTTTCACCTACCATTGGTGCCTTAATACTAGCTTAGTCTTGGGCAACTATAGCATGCATCAATATTAACAAAAGTTAATAACTTTGTTGAAGAACCCTTAAACTATAGTTGTAATTCTACATCTAAGATTTCAAAATAGTTTGATATTATGATTTATGAGATCATAGATTCTACACCTTTGATCATGATAGTCAAGTTCACCTTTGGCTTAAATATCTATTAATGAATCATAAGGTTCAATACTCAACCAATCTTCTTTGCCATGACTTCTTTCACTTGATATCTCTTTCTAGTTGCCTTACAACATTTTGACAATTAAAAATTTCTAAACTCAATTATGGAACTTATCTCTGACTAGGGCTATACATTTTCTCTTACCTTAAAATCTCACCAAGTCATCCTACACAAGGATCTTGAATGCTTTTTCACTTAATTTTTGCAACTTCTTGTCCACAATATAACATTTATCTTTTTAATTTTGATTCCTTCACTTATTTTCTATCTTTATTTATTATACAAAAAAACTAAAATAATATTTCCTTTACTCATATATGTCTCACTTTGGTTCATTCTTTCAACTCTTTAACTGTCTCATAAGTCATTTAGTCTTTCAATTACTTTAGAGCTCCTTATATACTTATCCATTCATAACAACTTCTAACAATGTACACTATTGTCTCCCAAATCCATGAGTCTTCATTACATCATTTCTCCCAAATATGCGACTCTTTGACCCCATTCAATTCAAATGCAATTCCCAAGGTAACTCTATAAGACTTGATAGCCTGTAACAATTTTAATTCCTTCATTATTCCTTCTCGTATTCAACTATTCCTTCCCTAACCCTATTTTTTAACAAATAGTTCCTTTCTTTTTTATCTCTACATTTCCATTTCTTCCCCAAACATTCTACAATTTAAACATTACTGCTAATATTTTTTCTCTTACTGATTTCATGCATTAATCATTTACTTACTTCTCATAATGTCTTATGACCCTTATAGTTCTATTCAAGCATAAAGACTTATGCTTCCAACACAAGACAAATTGATTCGACCTAACTTAAATAAACAATATTCATCTATATGTCCCAAAAATTATAAC
This sequence comes from Rhizophora mangle, assembly GCA_037832345.1. Classification (NCBI taxonomy): domain Eukaryota; kingdom Viridiplantae; phylum Streptophyta; class Magnoliopsida; order Malpighiales; family Rhizophoraceae; genus Rhizophora; species Rhizophora mangle. Next base: position 428,475 of record JBAPLJ010001084.1, on the reverse strand, counting down.
TTCCACATATATTTTTATCCATCACTAATGTTCTTGATACCAATATTGTTTCACTATGCATTCATTTCTTTGACTATTTCATACTTTTTCAAGCATAATTTCTTCTCATATGCATAAACAAGCATGATCTACATTCCCACTTCACCTACACTTATGCCACCAACAAATTCAACACTAAGTCTTTCACAATATATGCTTAAGTCATATCTTTAAAGCTTACATCATAAACATTTGATTACCAATATTTTGTTCATGTGAGCTCAAAAACTCTTTTGTAAATATGCTTGCAAAAATGAGAAATGCCATTAATGAAATAAAGTTTGCATGCCACATAAAATGTCTACTCTACGGTCTTATGCTTGAACATGTAATTGCCTACCATGCACCCCAACATAATAAGTCTTCTATCCAACACATCTTCCTTGTGTTTTCTTTCAATCCACCATTGTTGCATAAATTTCCTTGAGGTACTTCTATCTTGTTAACATCATATACATAAATATAATATTCATTACATTTTTCCTTCTTCCCTCTTTCTTTTTTTTTTCCTTCCACAATATTTTCTATAACCAAATAGATATTGTAGAGGTCTTCTCAGGTTCCATTCTAAATTTCTTTTGAATTATAAAACTATGTTTAATATACTATGTGTCACGTTTACTTATGTCTCTCTACTATCATCATCCTCCAATTGACAAACCTTTTTTGATCACTTGTCTCGTGCATCCCTTTGTCACATCTTAATTACAATTCACAACCTCATGTTACTTATAAACTTTGTCCCAAGATATATTATTTAATCACCTAAAATATTACAAGGATTTTTTCATACCACTATATACATCTTTGCTCCTAACATTAATCATTTCTGACTTACCAATGTCACTTGTCTCCTATCATAGGAAAGTAATCATTTTCATATTATACTTCAAGCCCTTAATTTATATTGCTTCTACTTTCACTTGATTCCCTACCTTACTCAAAATTCTTTCACTAGCAAACCTTCAATAATTTTTGCTAATGCAACTATCTAAACAACCATTAGGTTTTGTTTTTCCAAGCTTCTATACACAAGCTAATCCACTTATCTCATTAATTAGCATCTAAGCACTTGAATCCTCCTAGTATTAACTCAAATGCATTTGAGACAAATTTGTAGGAAATCTTCTCCAGTCCCTTCATTTCCAAGAAAAACTTATGTATTATCTCATGAATATGAAATTTGTTTTCACTTCCTTTACTCATTGAATTCAACCTCACTAAATCCACTCACTTGCTTTCTAACAAGTCATTTTTCCCACTCTACCCATTTCAAACATTTAGAGGAGAAACATAATCATCACTTTGTTTTCTTTTTGTAATTTATGTTCACTTAGTTCCATGTCTCATTCTTGCTTACACTCTTATTCATAATGTCAATTTGAACTCTAGCATCATAATCAGTTAGCCACCAATTCTACATAACACCATACTAATAGCTTCTTAGATTCATACTATTGATATTCCAAGCACTAGGTAAGGGACTTGCTAAGGACAATGTAAGCATACATGAAAACTCAACATTTACTCTATGATATGCCCCCAAGGAAGTACACACTAAATAATATCTCAACATATGCAAGTGAGGCCTACTACTAAACACATAATTTGGTCATTAGATACTATAATGTAAGTCATAACTAATGTACTTGACTTGAATTGCAAATGTTTAACCTTAATCAAGCACTAAAGTAGATAATTAGATGAAAATGCATTGTAGTACCCCAAGTCCATCTAACTATCTAGGGATGTTAAGATAGTCACATCAATTTTAAGCTATCTAAAAATTATTTAAAAACAAAAAGGAAAGGGAATGAGTATGATGACTTAAGGAGTAATTATAATATGCATAATATAAATGAAAGGCTTAATTAGATAAATAGCAAGATAAAAAATGAGACATTTTACCATACAAAAATATTGTCACAAAAAATAAATATAATCATTGGAAACATAATTAGGTACCACCCTTGTTTGTACATACATATGTAATATCAAAACCTTAGGACACAAAGAGAGATAAGTAAAGAGAACAAATATTTCTATCTAACCATATCCATAAATATAATATATATATATATAAATATTTATCTTTGTGGCTAGCCAACTATTAACACTTAAATCTCCCCCATCACACTTAAGCACATAATAACCAAAGTGCAAAATGAATATATGCACATCAATTACCACTAATTTTAATAGCTAATCATCCAATGGTTATGTTTTGATCCAAATATGTCTACAAAGTTAATAAATAATAAAATACAACACATTTGGAGAACTGAGTTTTTGTTATTTTATTTCCAAATAGTTCATTTTAATTATAAAAGATTTTCCTTTAACCATCATCAAACATCCTTATGTTTAAAAAATATGCCAATAAGAGGTTTTAATCTCATACTATCATTACCAATCATAAACTAATAAATATCTATCACCTATTTGGCTCAAAAAGAACTAGGAGTCAAACTCATCTCATTATAGACTTTTGGGATGTCTTTATAAAGTTTGTGAGAAAGGGAAAAATTTTTTTTTAAAATTTTTTCGTTTACATTTTCTCTTTGCTTTTTCCAGGCCTCTTACATTGCCCTTTTAGGCATGAATTGGTTTGTTAGATCTCAGCACCTCACTTTTATTTATAAAGTTTTCTACACATTTTTCTTACTCTAATCTTAATCTTAACCATACATTCTTTCTTTGATCTTAAGTAAATTTTCTTCCAAATTTTGATCTAATTGACTCATAAAAACTTCTTCTAAGCTTTATGTTGCAATTTTTATCCATTTTATCGAATGTAATATTTCTATGTTATTTGAAAAAGAGGGGTCAGATCTAAAGTTGCTAATTGCTTCATTTGTTGCAATTGTATGACATTAGATTTGACACATAATTTATCTATGGTTGTAGATCTTAGATTCTTTGGATCTAGACTTCAATGTCCAAGATTAGATTTTAACCAAAATACTATATGTGCAACAATTGCTCTTTTAATTTGAGAACATATTCAAAAAGTAATTATGCTAGAATCCAAATGATATTAAGATAATGATTACAGAAAAGAACAAAATAATTTTTCTAGTATTCATGTCAGAAGGAAAATTAGATTTGATGATGAGAGGAAGAGAAATCTAATTAAAATTCAAAGTGCAACTACTCTTCCTTTTTCATTCATATCAAGCTTTATTAACAGTCACTACCACCTATCTAAATATTTTACAGGATCTTAAACAACATAAACTTCCTTTGCCTTAGAAGGAAATATTGTGAACATATTGTTAATAGGTAAAAGACATTGCCCCCACATATATATCTTACTTGCCTCCTTTGAAGGGCTAGTTGGAAATCATTATTTTGCACTATTGTGACTTGCAAATGGAGATAACTCTATTTTCACTAGATTTGTAATCTAATATACAATCTATTTGGTTCCATTTTGTTAGTTGTACATTATTTGTATTATTAATAAGATGATATCATTGAGCAATGTAGCAAACAATGGAAAATGAATTCTACCAATCTTATTTGCAAACCCAATCAAAGCTAACAAACCCAATGGACTATACCTACCTCCCACACATTTGAGGATATGAATGTATAATTTGTTGGCACATTTTCAAATAAATAAGGCACTAATGGATCTTTACTTGGTAGTTATACTTAATGACCTTTTATAAACAAACACATTAAGCTTTTGTCTATTGTATCCAAGACACATATTATGTGGCCAAGTAACCCTTAGAATTCTATTATATGCATTACAAACAATCACATGATATAAAGTAAGATGTATTTCCTTGGGTTTTTTAGACGAATTTTTCATCTATGGTTTCCCTATAAAAGAAGCAATAGACAATTTTGTGACCAATTTTGAAGAAGCACAAATTTCCAAAAGGGTTTGAGATCAATAGTATAAATTGTGATCAATTATACTTCATTTAATCTTATAAGGGGATTCACATAACCTCTATTACATAAAAATATAGGCGAATTTAGCCTTGTTAAAAATGACATGTGATACATGATTTGATACCATTTTTCACTTTCTTGGTAGACCAATTTCTCCAGCACTAACAATCTTAGGGAAAAATTATTCATGGCTAGAACATTGAAGGAATTAGTTCCAACTTTGTGACATTTGAAATATTTTTGTTAAGTCCCAATTGATTAAGGTATGACCTCTTTTGTTTTTTTTTTTTCTTTAATAGATGGTATGTTCTTTTCCTATAATTATGTGATAAGCATCAAGTTTAAGTGTCATGATATGAAGATATATCCAATTTATTTGGTACAAACAAACATGCTCTAAAAAAGAGGGGAACAATAAAAGGTTGCCTTTATTATGTATTAAACCCAAGTAAATTCACTATCCTTGACATAGCATAATGGCTAGGCCTATTGATAATTACAAATAATTGGATTTTTAATAAATCAATTATGTAATAAACCCTCCCCCTCAAAAGAAAGGCATTAAACCCATGATTCTTTCTTTGTAAAAGAGGTGTGGTTTCCACTAAGCTAATGGATGCCTATCATGCAAAAGTGTTAACTCCAATAAGTTTCTAGCTCATGCCCTTTCTAATATAGGATAAATTGTTAACCACTTAACCATGTGTATTTTCTTTGTGATTATAATATTCACAATAATATAGACTAAATGACATGTTTATACACATTGATTAATTAATGGACCAAAATTAAGCTAAAGTTGACAAAAGATTTTATGAACAACACATTAGCACAATACCAAATCTTGAGCTTAATTTGTCAAAATTCATCATTAGTTTGATTAAAGTACTATACTTGGTTATTTCCATCATAGTGTTTTACAATGTTTGGTAACTTCAAATGTAATAAGAAGCATGAGTTTTAAAAAATTTTAATAAACCTAACAAAGTATTTTATGGAGTTGGCACTTGAAGTTTGCCTAAATGAACATAAAATGTGTGTTATTCTAATAAATTAATGGGCCACCTTATAATATCATGAAAAGGATATGGACACCATTCCTTACAATTAGTTACTTAAACTAATGAGAAGTTAGTTTTTTGTAAATTCATTTATGTGAATTATTTCTTCAACTTACCAATAAGAATATATAGTTTCCTATAGTCTTCAACATGTATGTGTTACATAAAGGTAATGTAGATTGATTTGGGTTGGTTTTATAGATATATTCAAACCAACCATTAATAGCAGTTTCAAAATTTTAAACTACAATCAAACAACTTAAAATTGAAACCAATCAAATTGTCATTAGTAGTTATGGATTGGTTTGGTCAATTTGGTAGTTTAAATAATATTTATTTGAACAAATAAACTTTCAAGAATTTAGATAGCCAAGAAAAAAATTACATAAATAACATGAAAAACATTATTCTATTTTAAGTAAACCATTGGAGAAAATTAATTACATTAAAATAAAAATGTAAATGGATTGAAGTTTTAGATTTATAGGAGATAGTTGTGCTTTTTTAAGTGGTTCACATCTCTATTAAATATAATTTGGGTTTTATTAGTATTAGATGGTCAATTCAATTTTAGCAGTTTTAGATTTTCAAAACTATAACCAAACCATTAAATATGATTGTCAACAAAAAAATTACATAAATAACTTGAATAACATTCTATTTTAAGTAAAATATTGGAAAAAATTAAAATACAAGTGTAAATGGATTGAAATTCCAAATTTAGAGGAGATAGTATAGCTTTTTTGAGTAGTTCACATCTTAATTAAATATAATTCGAGTCATAGCTATAATCCATTTTTGTCTAAATATCAATTTTTGTCTTCATTTTTCAAAATAGAGGGGATAATCCATGAGTCATTTTGTGTCAACATCCCCCCAATAAAATAAGGTTGCACAAACAAAAAATGGCCATTTAATACCAATCACAAGAACCTTCCTCTTTTAGGCAAATGTTCCTAAAAGTTATTAGAGAGAGGCTATTTTAATTGTTGTACATATCATAAAAAGATTGCCATCTCAAGTGCTCAATTTCAAAAGTCCCATGCAAGTCTTGTCTACCTCTCATCCTAATTTCAACACTTCAAATAATCTTGTTTCCAAAATCTTTGGTTATGTTGCCTTTGCCCACATTCATTACTAAAATAGGAGTAAATTAGATATGAGTGCGCTTTAATGTGTCCTTGTAGGCTATTTCTCTACCTAAAAAGGCTATAAGTGTTATCATCATCCCACTAGAAAATTCTATCTTTCTACAAATGCCACCTAGGCTAAGACTAAAACTTATTTCACAAATCTTTATAATCAAGGGAAGAAATTATTTGTAAAAGACAAGGACAAGGATTCTTTTTTATTTGATCTTCTTATGTCATCTCTTGTTTTTGAATCTTTTACTTCCATTTCAAATGAGTCTAAGCCTCCTACTCCTATTCTAAATGAGTTTACACTAGTAATGATAATAGAAGCATAAGTTCAACCAACTTGTCTAGTACAAGTTTACATAAGGAAGAAAGCCCCTATTGTTTAACCTAATCATGCTTAAGAATCTAAATCATATTTTAGCAATAAAATAATTTCTTTTACTTCTCCTCTTGCAATTTCTAATCCCACATCAATCATGCTTGATAAAAATAACTTTGATGTACCCATAACTAATGATCTTGATATATCCATGGCTCTACAAAAATGAACTAGGACATGCATCAAACACCTAATAAATCTATTTATGTCCTACAATATATTTTTTACTACCCATAAAGTCTTTCTCCCTCATCTAAACATCGTGTCTACACCTAAATCATTATCTAAGGCACTAGGTTATGAGAAATGGAGGGAAGCTATAAGAGTTGCAATAGATGCCCTTGAAAAGAATGCAAATGGGATTTGGTATAATTTCTTGGGGGAAAAAGTCTAGTGGGTTATAAATGGATCATCATAGTAAAATATAGGGCTGATGGATCACTTGAAATGTACAAGGCAAGGTTAGTAGCAAAGGGCTATACATAGACTAATGGGATTGATTACCTCAAAACATTTGCTCTTGTTGCACTATGAATATAGTTCAAGTGTTATTGTCATCGACAACTAATCTTGACTAGAGTTTTTAGCATTTTGAAGTTAAAAATGCATTCTTACATGTTGATCTTGAAGAACAAATATATATGGAGATTCCATTTTGTTCTAGCTTACAATTAGGAAATGAAAAGTTATGTAAATAGGAAAAAGCTATATATGGTTTGAAATAGTCACAACAAGTGTGGTTTGGAAGATTTACCATGGTTATGCTTGTTATGGGATATAGGCAAAGCTAAGGTAATGATACATTGTTTGTTAAACAATTTAGTTCAAGGAAAGTGATAGTATTACATGTCTATGTGGATGACATAATTGTCACAATAAATGATCTACAAGGAAAAGAAATCTTAAAGAAGTGCCTTGAGAAGATTAAATTATTAGAAGATTGAATTATTTTCTTAACATTGAAGTTGCACACTTGAAATGGAACTTCTAACAAAAATATGTCTTAGATTTGTTAAAGGAGGTAGGCAAACTAAGATGCAAGCCAATTGAGACACCAATAGAACAAAATCATACATTTGGAGAAGCATTAAAAGATACATCAGTAGAGAGAAGTGCTTATCAAAGGATTATAGGAAGGCTTATTTATTTATCTCATACTATGCTTAACATAGCCTATGTTCTAAGGAAGTTCATCTTTAGGTTGTACTTCAGATCCTACAGTATTTGAAAGGAACTCCTAGAAAGAGTATTTTGTTTAAGAAGAGAGAGAAGTTAAGTCTTGAAGCTTATATAGATGCAAATAATGCTCAATTTGTTATGCATAGGAAATCCATATTAGGTACTTGGGTGGAAATTCGGTAACTTAAAGAAGTAAAAAACAAAATGTTGTGGCTAGATCAAGTACAAAAGCAAAGTTTAGTCTATGGTGCTTGGAATTAGTAAACTACTATGTCTAAAAATAATCTCAAAAGACTTGAAAATTATGTAGGGATACATGTTATTATGATAACAAGTTTGCTATCAATATAACACATAAGCCTATACACAACATGATTGTACCAAATATGATGAGGTTAAAAGACACTTCATTAAGGAAAAGTTAAACAATGGATTGATTTGCACTTTGTTTGTTTTAATTGAAGGGTAGTTGGTTAATGTGCTAACAAAGGGACTATTTATTGAATATTTCAAATGATAGTTAGCAAGTTGAGAATGGAAGACATCCACTCACCAACTTAAAGGGGTGTGTTGAAATAAATTGTGTACAACTATAAGATAACCTATATATTTAAGAGATTTTATAATTTATAGGGATCTGTTATCTCTAATTTATAGGCATCCATTATTGCCTACTTTTATCTAGTCTTTACTATTTTAGAGTTAGTTGTGTATGTAAGTAGAATAGCACTATAGCTTTATTATGATTTAAGATAATAAGAATATAAAATTTTTCCCAAAAGTTGTCACATATAGTGAAAGAATTTAACTTAGAAGTTATAAAAGAAAAAATGACAAATAAAATTAAGAGGTGTGCTTTAAAGTCATTATGAAATAGATAATTACCTTTTTGGTTGGTCCAAAGTTAGCATGGTTGGAGCATCTAGAAATGTGCTTTCATTTTGCCTCAAAAATCAAGGGAGAACAAGTTAAACATTCAAAAATACAAAAGTATGTTCACTTGAAAATCTAAATAAAAAAGAAGAAGTAGAAGAATAAGGAGGAAAGAAAGAAAAGTTTTAACCCTAAGTAAATTTTGGATGGATAAGAGTATTGTCTAGAAATTTTGGTAAATGACTATTTATCCTACATAAATAACTTAGGCATTAAAAATCAAATTGCATCTCAAAGAAGTGTTTAGTTCAATGCATTATGTTCCTTCACAATCACTAACTTTGCTTCCAACAACTATTCCTATCCAATAGAATGAATATATGATCCTCTTGTTTAGGTATTCTTGGTTATCTACTCACCTAAACATAAAAAATTACAAGCAACTCTACTCACAATTGGTTGAAAACTATTTTTTTTCTAAAATATCAAGTGAGATACTAAATAAAGAAGAAAGGAATAAACAAAGGAACTTGTTTAATTATCACAATTGCCCAAAACCATGTTGTTTTTCAACAGGACAAGAGGAAATTTTTACATAACATTATTGCATTAATAACTACCACTCCCTTGTTAAATTTATCTACTTAGAGCCATGTGTAATTTCTCCATTATCTTTGTCCATTTTTCAAGAGTCAAAAATATTAATATTATGAAAGAAATGGGATTTTAAAAAATTGGTCTTAAGCATTTCTAGATTTTTACAATTAGGTCTTCAATCTTTTTATATTTTTATTTGAATTCTATACCTTTTAAATTCATTTCAAAATGGTCCAATTTGAATGGCTTCACCAAACAAAAATTATTAATAGCTTGACTATTTTCCATCCAAAAATGACTAATTTGAAACAAATTTAAATAATCAAAATTGCATTAATTTATGTTCTCATGAAGATCCAAAAAGAATGTAAAATGTTTCCTCTAAGCAAACTCTAGTTGCATAACAATATCACAAACAACACAGGAAATGATGCTTTCTTTAGGACATAAACTAACTACAAGGCAAAAGGAGAGTTCACAACAATGGAATAAAGCAATTATTAAGTTGGATGTTGATTGTTAAGTATTCTATGTTGTCCTGGACACTTGACATCATCTTTACAATATGTAAATTGTAAATTAATTTTAAGATAGTATGGATATCAATGTGTAAGTGTAAAATACAAGGTTTTACAAGGCAAGATAAGAGTATTGGATGAACTTACTAAACAAAGATTGTTGTTCCATAATCAAATACATGAACTTGGTACTTATACAAATTCCTTATCATTGTAATGCATCCTACAAAACACACAAAGATTCATATAATGAAAGAAATAAACTTAAAAGTTGAAAAAAAAAAGTTATAAAATTAACTGCAAATAATTATCTTTTTCATTACTTTAAAGACAATACTACTATGGTCTTTAGAAGTGAGCTTACATTTGGTCTTAAAGATCATGCAAAATGTGTAAGAAGTTGGACAATTAAAACTACAAAATATGTTTTCTCTTGAAGATTCAAATCAAAAACCAAAAAGAAAAAAAAACCCAAAGAATAGAAAGTAAAGTCACCACAACATAAATGCCCTACAACAATGGTTCTTTTGTGGTAGTTAAAAACCATTGCTAAAAACTCTTAAGGCAACAATTATAGCCCAATGTAAATATATTATGATAATGTGTGATAGTAGTAAGTTCTACACTATGCGTATACAATAATGGTTATAAATGTTTAAGTAATGGTTTGTGTCATTCTTTCACAAAGGGCCTTAATTTTTTTTTTTTAAGAAAAAGGATAAAGTAGTGATCTTGAACCACTGCCTTTTCCTTTTTCAAGGAAGGGATAAGACATTGGTTTAGAACTACTGCCTCATCTTTTATGTTTTTTTGTTTTAAAAAAATTAAAATAAAGTAGTGGTCTTAAACTATTACTTATTTCTTTTTAAAAATAGATGCCTTATTATTTTTAAATTTTGGAATAAGGGTTATAATTTCATCTATGGCCTTTTGAACCTCATATTGTCATCCTAGCCATCACCTCTTACCAAACAGATTGACAAATTCATACTTATCAATTGCTCCACTCCACTCCTAATCCTAGCTATTGTCCTCCTCCTCCTCCTCTTCTCTTGTTTACCTACCTTATGCCTACCTATGGTCACCAAATATTATCATTTTAATTTTAATAATTTCCCTATCAGCCACCATAAGGAACTTTAGATTCCTCAGGAACTTCTGCTACTTATGTCTTTCAACTCTCACATGGACTATCCAAGGCTCTAAAGTTTAAAGAGCATTAAGGCTTAAGCCTTTAACTAGCAACCATGATCTTTTAGCCACCACTACCACGGTCCTCATATTATCATCCTATGTTCTCAGCTATTAATGTGGTGGGTCTTTTTTTGTCTCTAGTTACTTAGGCTCTCCTTCAATTTTTAGGTGTGTGATCTTTGTGGGTGTTTATAATTATTTTAAATTCAAAAAAAAAATTTATGATCTCCTTACTTTGGCCAAAATTAATGCCATATATGTTGTGTAACATCATTAAGAATGTTGCTTATTGCTATATAATTAGCAAGTTCTCTACATGGTTTTTTAAGCTACTTAATAAAATTTTGTTATTTTAAAAAAAATGAAAAAGTATATTTACTACAATAGTTAAGAACCAACTTGAGATTTATGCCACTTAATTAAATGCAATGTAGAAAGGAAAAAGAAAAAAAAGGAAATGGCATATGCCATTTTTTTGTCTAACCAAAATGGAATTGCTTTTCCCCTTATTGATCATTGCCCTAATTTTTTCTGTGTTCTTTCTTGTTTTTTATTTGATTTCCACTTAAGTAGAATTTGACAAATATACTTTGTTCCTAATACCATAGTTGAGCTATAAATAAATCATCTAACTTTGAGAATGGATGGATGCAAATAATTAGACAAAACAAGTAAATAAGTTTTGTGCTTTTAATTAAATTATTTATCATTTAAATTGTTACATTAAACACTTTATTTGTCTTTTATTCAATTTCTTTGTTTCTATTTTTTGTAGATTTGACTCTATGATGTTGCTTGTCCAAACCATGCAATAGCCCCCTTAAAGGGCTTGCTATAGTAACATGCTGCCATCAACTTTGCCAATTGAAACATTACACAAGTGAGCAAAGAAGCTCCAGGCATTTATATCCTAAGCATTTGCATGCGTCTTTCATAGTGAGCTAACCTGATAGTTCTAGCCTTGATCAGATAAAAATTTCATGTTGAATTTAGGGATCACTAAGGAAAATTTTCATGCAATTACATGGTTTACCAACTGGGCAGTGGATGCTAATCATGGTTTAGATCTTTTTGATGTTACATAATGTAGAATGCATCTAAATTCCTAGTCCTTTGTATGACTTTTATTTAGGTTAATGCTTCCTTATTTCCCATTCATACCCTTGAAATTTGAAGGAGAAGCAATTGTGCTTTTGAAATTAAGGACTCCATTTTTATACATTATGCTTCTCATTGTTTTATTTACAATTTCTCCGTATAGCATATCCCTTTAGGTTACTATAATAGTGTAGAGGACTGGGAACAATGCATAGGGCATGATAAGGCTATTGAAGACATTATAAGGAATGTGAAAGCAACATTTTGCTTGTGGGAATTTGAAATCCACTAAGTATGACTTCATGTGGAATTCCAAACTATTCTACTATTGCCACCATTAAAATCTATAATTAGAAAGAAAAAAATAAAAAGATATCTACCAATCTTAATCTTTACTAGTGTGTAATTTATTTATCCTTTTTTATTTTTTTAAAATTTTTAATTTATTTTTAATGTTTCTAAGTTTAGATCAAAAACTTTGTTTATCTTTTGTAGGATGATTCATGCCCTCAAGGCTAAGGGCTTTGCAATTTGTGTACACAATCATTTAGAACTTCTAATTATGCACTAACATTACACGAGATGTGCTAAATATTAGCTATTGCTTATACTATTTAGTTTAATAATGTTTGCAACAATGTTTGTACATTTATATTGTGCACAATTTGAGATGAACTATTGCTCATTATGTTAGAAACTATATTATACTAAAAAATTGCTATGTATTCTATTAAAAAATGATGCAAGTTTCACTAAAGAAAAACATTGCTTATTATAATAAAAAATCATTGCATAATCTACAAAAAATTAGTGTGTATTCCACCAAAAGACTATTGGGTATTCTACAAGAAAAGAAAACCATTGTATATTCTAAAGAAACCACTATGTATTCTACAAAGAAACTGCTATGTATTCCACCAAAAAAACTGCTAGGTATTCTAATAAAAAACCACTGCTTATTCTATTCAAAAACTACTGTGTATTGTATCAAAACATTAGTGCAAATTCTACTAAAAAACTGCTGCCTATTTCTTGAATGACTGTTGCCTATTTCTCTAATGACCACTTCCTATTCCACTAAATACTATTGTTAAATGTGGAAAAACCATTGCATATGCATTTAAAGATTATAAAATTGCTGCAATAATCAAGACATATAGAGTTTCTAAAAATGCTAAATATAGGATATCAACGTAACTAATTATTTATATTTGAAAATTTTTATTTGTGAAAGACTTTAAAAAACTGTATTTCTCCTGTTTTTATTTCTCTCCAATTTCTTTCTATCCGAACAAGATGCAAAATCTAGTCATTGGGAACTTCCACGAGTGTAAAAGCTTCCAAATACAATCCGAAAGCACGTGCGGATGGACATTTTTATTTTAGAAGAAAAAAAAAAACAGCATTTTGGTTTGCACCCAAAAATAGACATTAAAAAAAAAAAGAGAAAAAAGAAAGAAAAGAAAAGCTTATGAAGTCACGTGACATTCCAATATTTTATTATTCTACTTTATTCCATTCCATTTTAGAGAACGAATTGCCCCAAAAGCCAAGTCTAGATTAGACACGTGTGATGTTCTAATCGTAGGTACCGTGGGAGCTAAAAGAGGAAAAGACAGGAAGAAAATTAGATTTAGCAGACACGTGCAAGCCTCTCATTTCTTGCCTTAGTATTCTTCCGTACTACAAGGTGCTTATCACCGCCTTTTTAAAATTAGAAGATTTTCATTGAAAACAAAAACACAGATCCTTGGAAATAATTATATAAATATAAATATAAATATAAATATAAATAAATAAATAAATAATATATATATATATATATATATATTAGTTAATTAAAAAAATAAATAATTCATCTACTATTTCTGCCTCTGCAAACTAGATTCCATCATTTATAATGACGGTTTTTACCGCTAAAACATAAAAAGAAATAAATAAAAAATAAAACAAAGGAGATACAGAGTAACGAGCAAGCAGAGCAAGGCCCTCAACGGTGTGTATGCCTTTCTCTCTACCACACACACACACAGAAAACACACACAAGCATCACAGAGAGAGAGAGATTTGGAGAAAAAAGCTGTTTTCTTTAAAAGGGAATTTTTTATTTTCTTTAAATTTGTTGGTCCGTTTGTTTTTGCAGGTGAAGAAACAATGGAAGGAAAGGATGAGGTTATCTCTGTTGAGCTACCAGGTCCTGAAGCCTGGAAAAAAATGGTAGCTTTTTTTTTTTTTTTGACTCCCTTTTCTTTGTAAAGCTTCTGGCTTTTTTTTTTTTTTCCTTTTTCTTTTTTGTGGGTATGCAGTTTTGTGGGCAAGCTTAGAGGTTCCTTTCTCTCGCTTAAATTATGTGATTCCCTTTATTTTGTATATTTATTTAGTGTTTATTTTTGTGAAAATTTATTTTTTTTCTCTCTGGGTTTGATTAATTTGGTTTAGGGTCTTTCTTGATGTTATTCTGGTAGGAACTGGATAGTCACTCATATTTTTTTTCTTGAAAAAAAATTATGGTTAGGGTTTATGCAATTCCGGCAGGATTTTGCGTTTTTTTTTTAAATTTTGATTAAATTTATTTTGATATGATTTGTTACCTAGTTATTGTTGGCAGTTGTTCCAGTTAGGAGTGTGCTTTAAATTTTAGTTGTTAATAAGCTTGAACCCATGTACGTTCTTTTTTAATTTCAACATTAGTTCTTCAACAAGGGCAAGGACATTTCCTTGAGATTTTTACCATCAAAAAAAAACTCAGGTGTTGGTCATCAAATTATGTCTCAAAAAATTGTTTAGCTTGATGCATTATACATACAAAATAAATACTAATTCTTGGATGGAGGTATGGGCTAGCAATCTAAGTGAAGTCAAAGTTCAAACTTCAATGGTTGTATTGAAGTCCAATGAGAAACATTAAAAATGAAGATAGAAATTTGAAATATTGTTAATCACATCATTGCTTTTAACATCTCCTCAAAAAACTATTTTTAAGGTACAATTTGCACTCAAACCTTGTGTATTGTCCTAGAATTGCTCATATTTACCTTTGCTTGACCTGGGTTCCCAATTGCATAAGTCTTTCTCGGCAACTTTAGCTTTCACCAATTACACAAGTCTCATCCTCTAGCGAGCAATTTTAAGATTTACTTTGGAACATAATTGATGAGCTTGATATCACATGCATCTTACAAGGAACACATCTCAATTGAATATATTCCATTTTACATTTGACATATTGTTTATCACTATTAATCATCCAAGGACTAATGATGTTAAAAACACAAAAATTTAGAAATCCTATTAATTGTTCCATTGAATGACTAATCGGTGACTAAAAAATTTTAAATAGGTAAAAGCTACAAAAAGACTTGCAGTTATTATAAACATGGAGTCTGTTTATTGTCTATATCAAATGATATTTGACCCTATCTGCAGTGATAATAAAGTAGAAACCAAAAAAGAGTATCAATATTCAACCATGCCTCTTTAAGTGGTCAGAAGAATATCTGTTCCATTTTTCAGGTGGTGTTGTAATGTCAATTAGGATGCTTGCTTAATACAAATGTCTATGTGTTCATCTAAACATGCTTTGCCCTAATGTGAGACTATAATTTAAGATATCTCTATAATTCCCCATTGCTTTTCCCCACCATTTTCATTATATTCTTTGTTTCTACTGGATGTTTTTCTTTAAATTATTGTGGAAGAGTTAAATTAAAAATTTTGTTAGTTGATTCTATTACTTTTCTTGCAATATGACAATATATGGTGTCATGAAAAGCTTTATGCTTTTTAACGCTGTTGGCTGTGAATCTGCAAATAGAGTTTTGTATTCACATGCATATTCATGGTGTATCCTTTATCAACACTCTTTCCCCACTGATTTAGAGTTAGAATCTTTAATTTCATCTATAACAGTACATGCATTCTGTCATCATATTCGTTAGTTTATGAATTTGCCTATATGATTACCTTGAATTTTGGGTACAGTTTATCATTTAGAGCCTCGGTGAATCTCTAAATTAGATTCAACTGTGGGTACCACCTTGCTACCATGATGAATAAATGGAACCACATTTGTATTAACCCTGTAAGAACCCACTGGATCGGATGCCCAATTTCAGGTCACATAGTTGGAATGGATTTTGTTGAAAAATCTAATTGATGTTGTAGAAACATTGAGTATAGTTGGAATTTCAGCTCAATAAGGTGTTAGGGGAAAAGAAACTTACATTGATAAATTCACATATTCTTAGCCTCCCAAATCACGCAAGCAACTATAAGGACCAAGTCTAGATGTTGATTTTCTAACACATCAGCATGGTAACGTAACCATGAACCAAAAGTGGCCTGACTGCTGTCATGAACATAAAGGCCTAAAGGGCAAAGAAACGAACTTTCCACCACAAAGGAACAATTGATTAAAGCATGAGTGACGGTTTTATTCTTTTCCCCACATATATTGCACAGTTCATCTATGAGCGTCTTAAGTTGAAGCAAAGCACTTTTAGTTGGGAGGTACCCATTAATAGCCTTCCAAATAAAATGTTTAACTTTGTTTGGAACTCCTAAATGCCAAAAGCGATTAAACCAGCCATGCACCTCTTGATCCCATGAACTCAAGGATTTGGCCCTATTTGAAGAGAGCCAAGATACATGTTGTCTTAACTATAAACCTGGAATTACAACTAAAATGCCACACAAAGTAATCATTAGGGGCCAGAAAGCTTAAAGGGATCGAGAGGACTTGTTCAACCTCACACTCCATAAAAGAAGATTCCATCAAGACCTTATCCAAGCCATTGTATTAGTATCAACTAGATCTATTACACAGATAAAAGTTGTAGGCCTAGGCAGAGATAACATCTAAAAATTGTTCTAATATAGGAGCCCAGGATCCTGCTAAATGCACATTTATTGCCCATTGTCTATTTTCCAATTTAAATCCTTTTGGAGGGGCAGACGAGCTAAAAAGATACTACACCATGTGTAGCTTAGTTGAAGATGCACATAAGCATCTAAAGGAATTCTATGCAGTATGTTCAAGCATGAATTCTGCTAGGATATCCGAAGAACAAATGAAGTTAAGGGCTTTCCCATTCTGCTTGATAGATCTAGCAAATGATCGGCCCTACTACTTACGTTTAGGATCCATAACCACATGGAATGAGATAAAGAGGCTATTCTTAGAAAGTACTCTTTGGCTTCTAGTGCAGCTATCATTTGAAAGGAGACATGTGGCATTTGGCACTACAATAGAGAGTACTTCCATGAAAATTAGGAACATTTCAAGAAACTTTGTGCGAGTTGCCCCCATCATCAAATTAATGATCAACTCTTAATCCAATACTTTTATGAAGGACTTCTTCCCATAGATAGAAGTAAGATTGACATAGCTAATGGAGGAGCATTGATGGATAAAACCCTGAACACTGTAAGCAATTTGATAGCAAACATGGTTATGAATTCCCTACAATTTAGCACTAGGCATGATACACCATCTAAGAAAATCAATGAGGTAAGTACATCTTCCCTTGAACAACAAATTGCTAATTTGACTTCTATTATACATCAAATACTTGTAAGAAATATGCAAAAAGTATGGCCATTTGGCATTTGCTTGAATTAAGGACATCTAATTGATATGTGTTCAACAATTTAAGATAATCCAATGGAACAAGCCAATACCATGGGAGGATTCTAAGGGTAACCACAATGTAAATATGATCCTTTCTCCAACACCACTCTTTCAAGCTAGATAAATATACGCCCCAAAACTTAGGTATGCCTCTTGATAAAATTGTTAAGATTGTTGCTAATAACAATGAAGAATATCAATGGGAAACAAGAGCAACCATTCAAAATTTGGAGAATCAAATGAGTCAACTTGCTATGACCATGAGTAGATTAAAGGCATAAGAATCAGGCAAGCTACCCTCTTCAATCATAGTAAATCCAAAAGTGAATGCAAGTGTTATACTCTTAAAAAAAGAAAAAGAATTGGAAACACTAATAAAGACACCTCCCAAGAAAAAAGAAGAGGCCATGGAAGAAAAAGCCATGCCCATCAAAAATAAACCCATCAAAGCCCAAGCTTTGCCACCTAAGGTAAACCCTTAACATCCTATTTCTTCCAATGTTACATTACATCCTTTTCCAAGCACATTTGCAATACCTAAAATAGAGGAATAAGAAAAGGAGAATTTGGAGACGTTTCCAAAGGTGGAAATAAACATACCCTAACTTGATGCAATCAAACAAGTGGCTTAATATTCAAAGTTTCTCAAGGAATTATACACCTCCAAGAGAAAGCTCAAAGGTGACAAAAATGTAAGTGTGAGGAAGAATGTCTCAACTGTTATTCAAAGAAAACTTTCCCCTAAGTACAAAGACCTTGATACATTCACTATTTCTTACATAATAAGAAAAATTATATTTGAAAGAAACATGTTAGATTTATAAACATCACTATTGTTATGCTAGACTCTATTTATACTTCTTTATATCTTGGCCCTTTCAAAGAAATTGATGTGATCATACAATTTGCTAATTGATCTAATGCCTATCCTAAGGAGGTTGTTAAGGATGTTCATGTATAGGTTTAATGAGTTAGTCTTCCTAACAAATTTCTATATTCTTGACATAAAGAATGATAGTTCCCCCAAAGATAAATGTTCATGATAATACACTCACCATGGAGTTTAATGATGAAATTGTTCAATTCAACATCTTTCATTATAATGTTTGATTGCTAGGATGCATACTAGAAAATTATATTTTATGTCCTAATGCTTGTTTAGAATTCGAGTTTGTAATTGCTTGAAAATTTTAAAGCTAAGTAGCAAATAGAATTAATAGTTATGACCAAATTTTTGTCTAATTTCTATAGAGAACATGGTCTAAAATTAAACAAATTAGCTAGTGAATTTGTTGTTTATATTATGACTATCTTTTGTATCTTAATGCTATTAATAAATTATATCTAAAGAACTTGCCATAGGTAGTTTAATTGATAAGAGATTAATTGAAAAGTTTGTCTCAATTAACAATGAACTAATGAAAGATTTAGAATAATAGAGCTTGTAATTATTCTATGTTGAATATTCAATTAAATAATTGATGATCTTTAGTGTCAATAATCAATGTGTATATCAAATGGTGTAAATATCCTTATTACCATAGGTTTATTCATTTATTGATTTTATTTGCAATTAATTTTTTGTTTTAATTTTTATTAGTTCAGTTAAAAACAAATTCCTCTCCTTTTGCTCTTATTGGTGTGAACTTAGTACAATTAAGATCATTAGTTGACTGATTAATCAAAATTCAATTTATGTGGATTTGACCTCTACTTACCTTAATTATAAACTTGTTAATTAAGTGATTTAGAGTAATTTTGATGTGTTAAGCACACATCATCTTTCATATGGTCTCCTTAAAGTATACAGATAATAACTAAATGTTGTTTGTGAGCAAGAAGCAACAGGTGCTTTTTACTCTTAGTTGTTTTTACCTTGCAATGGGGCTTATTGATATATATATATATATATATATATATATATATATATATATTTAAATGTAACTAAATATAAAATATTATTACAATTTTCTTGAATGATTAAAAATTTTAAAATCAATTATTGTTATAATTATGCAAGTTTTTGAGGATTAATCCTAATCAATGCCAATGTCAAGGGAAAATAAGAAAATATCAAAGGATATACTATTTTTTTTCCTTTCCTAGATTAATTGCTAGAAATTGGCTTTATTTCATTATTAAAATATTAGTTACTTCTACCATTTCTCCTTTTATCTCATGCTTTTACTTATACCTATAATTTTTCTTTTCAGTTTAGCAAGAGTAGAAAAAGAGATTCAACATTTAGTGAAATTTAAATACATGTGGAAAAAATAGACCTAACCAAGTAACCTAACTTAACCTACCTAAAATTTGATTAAATATGATTTTCATTGACTATAAAAATTCATTGACATGAAATTCAAATAACTTGTATCCAAACAATCTAAGACCTAAATCCAAAATGACTTGAAAGATGAATAACACAAAATCCAAATAACTCAAACTTGAGATGACTTAAAACCCAAATATGAGTGACTTGCAACCTGTAACAATCAAAGCTAATATAAATTGAGATTCACTCAAAATTTTAATTCCTTTTGGTAATACCTAAAGTGGTAAAAAAACAAGATTTCACCCATAATTTTTAGCACTTTTGAGATTTTTACTTTTTTTTTTTTTTTTTTTTTTTTTAGAATCCATCATCTACATTTACTTTGTCACCCATTTATACCTTTTTCTATTAGTCCTCTATTATCCTTACTATGTGATAGTTTATGTAGCACCTTATTACCCCAATTTTGCCAAGTTAGATGCCACATTTGCAAATTCATGAGGAAGTAGCAATAAATTAATTTTAAAAAAATTATGAAAATTAAAAAAATTTCTAAAAATAGAAATTAATTTTAAAAAATTGTAAACAAATCTTGAAAAATTATATTTTAATTTAAGGACTTTAATTTGTAAGAGTAAAAAAAAAAATCTAAAAATAGAAATTAATTTTAAAAATTCTTAAAAATCATAAATTAATTTTAAAAGATCATAATAAATTCTAAATTAATCTTGAAAAATAGAAAAACTAATGTAGTAATAGTGTAAGTATTGTAAGAGGAGTAGAAGGTGTCACTAAGTAAGTATTATGCTAGACTTGATGATGATGGGGCAAATGTCATAAATTTTAAAAATTAATTTCTATTTTTCATAATGTTTCATTGAAATTGTTGATGTTACTATTAATACTACAATCTCTAAGAAAATTGGGGTAACCAAGAAGAAAGAAGGTGAGGTTTATGCAACATAATATGATAGTTGGCTTGGATTATGCCCTATGTATTAGTAATTTGGCAATCCATGAGATTAATTTACTCCTCAACAGTCATACTAGTCATATGATTTGATGACCCCATTCTCATTCCAAAGCTCTCAACCATGACTCTCATAGTGAAATGCACGCATAACAACACATTCAAGTAATTAGGTTGATCCTATAAGGCAATAAATGAGGATAGTTGATCCCATACTAGTGCCTTATTCAAAATTACTATCTTAGCTCATTTAAAATGAATAAGTCATTATTTTGGATAGAGAACTATGGAAATCACCCTACCCTTATTAGTATGATGCCAATGTTAAATATGAATACCATGATGGGTAGATTGGGCATTCTATAGACAACTACTAGATTCTCAAATGCAAAGTCTAAAAGCAAAGAGAAGGAGGATGGATCGATTTCTCAAAAGTAAAGAAAAAGTCTAATGTTAACACTAATCCACTTCTCGATTACATGGTAGTAAATCAAATTCAAGAATGTCCAAACAATGGTTGCCTAAGCTCAAACCTCAATTTCTTTAAGATTAGCATAGATACCAACCTGGTAAAACCAATCTTCTCACTATCAAAAAAACTTGACATTATCAAAAATATTTCACTTAATGTTTTAGGTCCCTCCTTCTTCAAGGCTTTATGACCCACACTTGCACAATAAAACAACCCCTTAGGACTGTAACCATCAAGTGGATTCCTAAGATGGGATGTTAGTGCCAGATGCAATGCTTGCAACAACACCTAACATTATAGGATTCAAAGGCATTGCGTGAAGCAAGGGGTGGTACACCTCAAAGTATGTAGGTTGGCTTCAACAAAACAAAGGGAAAGCCATGTTAATCTTAAATGAGGTCGAAGATGCCTCCTCAAAATGCTGAAGGAGCATTGTCATCTAATAAGTAGGGTCTGGAGCTTAAGTAAACTACTACTAATAAGGAAAATGGAGTGTTTCTTAAACACGTTAAGCAAAGTGAGTACAATATAGCATAGCAGTTCAGTTGAACTCTAGCCAAAATCTTAATCCTTCCTTTACTAATGAATTTCAAACTTAATGAAAGTCCTTGTTAAACATTCTCAAATAGGCATATATCTCTTTGAACATCCCCTTGGCCATCTTCGATCACATTATCTATAACATCATGAAAAACAATTGCATCTCATTTATGGACGAAGAAATTCTAATTAATAAGCATAAACATAGCAAAATGTTGCATATTTTAGTTGTTTATTATGGCTACAACATGTCTTATGCCCTTATCAACAATATATCATCCTTAAATGTCATGCTTAGAGACACCTTGGAGCAATTGCCAATTAACATCACCATCATAACACCTAGCCATATAATTGTCCAAGTATTTGATGATAGACAACATAAAATCATAGGGATAATTGAGCTCCCAATACAAGTAGGGCCATGCATAATCATCATGCTCATCTAGATTGTGGACAACAAGACTACTTGCAGTTGCTTGCTAGGATGTCCATGGATTCATGCTATAAGAGCCATCCCTTCCACTTTACGCCAAAAGGTGAAATTTATAACATGTGTCCAACTGATAAAAATCTGAGTAAAATATGATTTGCTTATCTCTCAATCTACGAGGATGCCTAATGTTGATGTAGCTGAAGAAGCATTGGAATGCACCTTTTGATCTTTCAAATTTTGAAACATGACTCCCTTGTCAAAGGAGTTATACCTCAAGATGTCACCCTTACCATCTAAAGCATCACTGAATGCAACCAAAGTAATGATGAAGAGTGGCTATAGTTTAGAAAATTGAATTGAAAAGAATCTCCAAGCATGAATGCTTTTAAACAACCCAATGGACAAGATGATTGCTTTGGGATCAAATACCGGTCAAGTTAAGACAATGCCATTTAAAGGTACCTAGAGGATGAGGTAATCAACCTTGCACTTTCCTTCACTCACCACTTCAACAATGTAGGGTTCATTAATTAAGCCCATGACAACTTTGATGTAACAAACAAGGCCACTACTAAGCTCAATGCACTAACAATCCACATGATCTCTAAAGAAGAGAAAGAAGGGTTATAAGTAAACTTGGGAGATTCCTTAGTCATTGCAGTCTTTGGCAAAATAATGTAATCTAAACCCCTACTTCTTAATGCCCATGACATTCAAGGGAAACAATGCAAGAAAATGGGAAACCTTTTTGACATATGTTAGCCAATAGTTTATGTTTATGTCACTTACACTTATAATACTAGCCCTTTCATCATCTTAACATCTATTCTCATATCCATATGAACTATCCTAACAATGCATGTTTATTTCCTATAATTTAGCCCACACTAGGCTTTAGATCAAGTTTAAAAATGTCCTTAATGTACTAACCCAAGTTGACTTAGACAGTGAAGAAATCTCAATCAATCTCTAACACTTGATCAAATAAGAAGAAAAGCAATGCATAGCCAAGAAGGAACTAGTTGAACCAGTTAACTTGGTCATTGTAGAGGAATTACAAGAAGTTAAAATTAGCACCAGACTTCTACTATAAATAAACAAGGCATGATTCAATTGCTCAAAGATTGAATTAATGTGTTCGCCTTGTCATACTAAGAAATGTCTAGCTTAAACATTAACATAGTGATGCACAAACTCCCTTTAAAGCCAAAGTGCAAACTTATAAGGTAAAAGCTTTAGAGAATAAAACTAGACATTCTCCCAAAAATCAAGGAAGTGGTCAAGAAACAGCTAAATGTTAGCTTTCTCCAATTGATAGCCTACCTAGAATGGGTTGCTAACATCATGAAAGTGCCAAAGAAATATGGTAAGGTTGGCATGGGTGTGGACTATAGGGATTTGAAAAAAGCAATCCGTAAGATAACTTCCTTTATTCATACATTAACATCCTTATGGACAACAATGCAAGCCATTTAAT
Organism: Rhizophora mangle; assembly: GCA_037832345.1. Classification (NCBI taxonomy): domain Eukaryota; kingdom Viridiplantae; phylum Streptophyta; class Magnoliopsida; order Malpighiales; family Rhizophoraceae; genus Rhizophora; species Rhizophora mangle. The sequence continues at coordinate 404,693 of JBAPLJ010001084.1, read as the reverse complement.
GTTCATTACAATATGGGGTTTCTTCTACTATAGAGTCATGCCATTTAGACTCAAAAAGATAGACACCACTTATCATAGGGCCATGGTTACCCTATTTCATGACATTATGGATAAAGAGATCGAGGTTTATGTTAATGGCATTATCTCTAAATCTTGAGGAGTTGAAGATCACTTAGTAGTCCTCAAAAAGTTGTTTGCCTAGGTAAGGAAATTTCAACTTAAGCATAATCTAGCCAAATGCACCTTTTAAGCAACTTTAGGCAAGCTACTAGGCTTCATAGTGAGTGAAAGGGGCATCAAAATTGATCTTGACAAAATCAAAGCCATATAGGAAATGCCCATACCTTTTACACTAAAGGATGTATAGGAATTCCTTGGAAGGATCAATTACATTGCTCGATTTATATCCCAATTAACCATGACATGTGAGCTAATATTTAGAGTGCTCTAAAAAAGAAATGAAAGATGATGAGATGTCCAATGCTAGGAAGGGTTCAACAAGATCAAGAGTTACCTCTTTAACCCTTTGGTTTTAGTATCATTAGCATGCATAAACCACTCATATTGTATCTCACCATATGAAAGCAATGTTTGGGTTGTGACATGGGCAAACATGATGAAACAAGTACAAAACAAAAGTTAATCTACTACCTTAGCAAGAGTTTTATTGATCAGGAGGCTCAATATTCATATCTAGAAAAGATCTACTATTCTTTGGCATGAATAGCTTGTTGACTTTGATAATAATACATGTTATATCATACAACTTGGCTCATTGCCAAGGATGACCCCCTCAAATATATCTTTGAAAAGCCAACATTATCAAGGGAGTTGCTTATTGGCAAGTTCTCTTGTTAAAATATGGTATTCAATATATCAATCATAAAGCTATCAAAGGTAGTGCGATAGCATACTTCTGAGTAGATTAATCTATTCTTGAATATAAGCCCATGCAATTTGATTTTCTAGATGAAGACATCCAAACCATAGATTAGACTCAACAAGATGGCAAAGGAGCCATAAATGAATGGAAAATGTGGTTTGATGGAGTATCTAATACTTTGGGGCATGAAATAAAGGCAATCCCCTTCTCTCCTAAAGGTAAACAATATCTAATCATAGGAAAACTACATTTTGAGCGCATCAACAACATGGTGGAATATGAAGTGTGTGTAATGGGTCTACTGTGTGGTCTTGAAATGAAAACCAAAATCCTTCATGTATATGGTGACATGACATTAATCATCTATCAATTACTAGGCAAATGTGAAACTTAAGACCATAAACTCCTTCCCTATCACTAATTCATCAAGAAGTTGGTAGCATAATTCAATTAAATAATTTTTAGTCACACACCTCAGGAAAATAATTAGCATTTTGATGCTATAGTAACATTCACCACACTCCAGCTCATTGCATGCACATAACAAAAGAGGCATATGGCAAGCTATGGTCCCACGACATAAAGCACTACCTCATCACCCAAGACTATCCCAAAGGAACAAATGAAATTGAAAAATGAACTTGATAGAGGTTAGCAATGAATTTCTTCCTTAAGGGAGACATCCTCTTTAAATGCAACTAAGACTTAGTCCTATTGTGATAAGTGGATGCAACTAAGCAAAAGTTATTGTGAAAGAAATGCATGAGGGCCTATGTGGAAACACACCAATGGCCTCTCCATGATTAGAAAGATCTTGAAGGTAAGATCCTACTAGTTGACTATGGAATTAGATTATTTTTGGCACATCTTAAAATGCTACAATGTTAAAAATATGAAGAAAAAATACATGCAACACCTATATTATTGCATACTATTACATCCCCATGGCCTTCCTCAATGTGGGAAATGGATGTAATTGGCCCTATCTCCTTAAAAGCATCCAATGAACATTGACTCATCCTAGTAGCAATCAACTACTTCACAAAATGGGTTGAAGCAACATCTTGTGCAAATGTCATTTGCAAAGTAGTCATTAAATTCATCAAGAAAGACATCATATTTAATTATGGCATGCTAGAGAGATCATTGATAATGATTCAACTTTTCTATCTTAAATTATTCCAATTTGCTTTTATTTGCCAAAATTTCTTTCAAGAATTTCACATTACTAAGCATTTAAGCTAGAGCATTTGCAAAGGGAATGTAAATGTTTTATTTCTTAAAAACATCAAGGAATTTAAATAATTTCTTATTTATTTGATGATATTTTAGTCTTTAAGGAAAAGTGATGTGAGAGAATAAGGTTTGACATTATAGTCATGAAAAGCCTTCTTTAGTTGTTCCTTAACCTTAGGTTTGACATTATTTAATGCCATCCTTATGCTTTTCTTGCTTTGCTATTTGATCTTGCTCTCTTTCTCTCTTTGAATGCTCTTAACCTTAGGATGTTTTCTCCCTTATATCACATCCCTACTCTTTTCCAACTACTTTAAGCTTCTTTCCATTCCCTAAGGTTATTTCTCTCACTTGTTCCCTTAGATTTTTCTTTATGTTGCTAGGTAGAAAACCTACGGATCCTTTCAAAGAGCATATTAGCTAATTGCCTCATCTGTGAATTCAAATTTTTGATAGAGCACCTTGGTTTTAGAACTTGATTTCAACAGTGAATATGAATCTTGTCATAAATTTCTCCAAATTAGACTTCTTCTCTTGAAGTGGGAATCTTAAAGGTGGTGCTTTCACTATGTTATTGTTACTCAATGAAGAGTTTGGATGATTCCACCCACAAGGATAGTAAGTGTTGAAATAGGAATTTGTTATGTGCTACCTTTTAAAATTACCAATAAAATAAGCATGCTCATATGTATATGAGAAAACATTTACTTCTTAACATTTGGTATTAACATGTCCTCCTCTACATAAATCACAATTTACACTTTAAACATGCATAGCTAATGCCCTTATGTTGTCAATCTTGTTGTTTAGTCCTTTAATTTAAGCATATATTATAGTGAGCATGTCTATTTTATAGACACTTAAAGCTCTTATTATTGTTGATCTATTTGTCTACCATTGATAACTATTGGAGGTCATCTCTTCTAACAAATCATATGCTTGATTGCCTTAAAATCTACTACAAGTGTATAGGATGTTCAAATAGTTAAGTGGATGTGAGTCCAAGTATTGATCCCTTGAAGGGGAAATTTAAGTACCAAATTATGCAATTTCCTAGATTATCTAGATAAATTGAATGAAGATGGGCATCTAACTACAAAATCAAAATCCAATTCTAATTGTAAAATAAAATTCAATAAACAGGTTTTTAGGACTAAGATTTCATTAACTAAATACCATTAACAAACTTAACTCTTGGTTGCTAGAATTAAAACTTGTTAACAACAATGACTAAATTCCTTAAGGTATATGATGATCTATTTCAAGACTTAACTATATACTCATATTGATCCTATATCTACTTTCATGATTAAAGAAACTAACTTGAGTTTATTAAGATTTGTGGAATTCTTAAGAATGATCATAAAGATATGAATTCATTTTTAAATTACACAACTTAGGTTTAATGATTTTACAAACTAGTATTAAAGTTCCACTTTTGCTTTATAATTTAATACATTAAACCTACAAATAATGGCTAGTTATTAGCATGAATGAAAATCAATTTGAATTAAGTAAGGACAATCAAATTAATCCAAATATCAATTTGTTAACAAAATTTAATGACTATATCCTTGCCTTTGAATAAAAGAACTAGTTACGCATATTCATCAAAACACATAAATAAACAACTAAATATTCACAAAAGATCCTAAATAAATTGGTAAATAATGAGGAAGAAGAGAAAAAAGAAAAATGGTTGGCACTCTTTGAGTCTTGCATGTTCATCCCTCAATTTTGTTGCCTTTAGGTTTGTTACTTGGCATTTCATCCTCCTTTTCTCTACTACTTTGAAGCCCCTTTTTGGTGAAGTTTTTTGACCTTAAAATACATGCTTCTCAAGACCCTAAATTGCCCATCTAATATGCCCCACAAAATCAATTCTAATCCCTATATTTTAAGACTCCTAATTTTTTACTAATTAATTTCTAGATTCACACCATTGACTTCTAGGAAATTTTTGAATATCAAGGTGATATAATATGTAGTTGTGACTTCATGAAAGATCTAGGTCTATGTATTAGCTTTTCAAAAAGCTAAAGATCATCCCAATCCGAGTTCTATAGCTCTAGTTATGGCCTAAAAATCAAATAATGTCCAAGTTAGTAGAATAGGAATTCTTGCAAAAATATAAGATGCATTCTAGTCCAAATCCTTTATCTTCTTAAACCCATTTGAAGCCCAATTTGCCACTTAAACCTTCAAAATAAAAAATACTAGACAAATGCAATTAAAATCCAAAACATTATGACTAATTAACCTAAGAACTAGGAAAACATTCAAATTGTGACATAAAATGTGTGAAATAATTCCCCACATCAATATCTCCTCTAATGTCTTTCTCATGATAAGAACATCTACTACTGCATGAATCATATTGCGATTAGCAAGAGATAAATCATTGTAGAAAGTTTGTACTTGTAGCTAAGTAGGTAGAACATGAAGTCTCTATCTCCAATTGTATAAAAGTAGTAAAATCATTACATATTTTAGTAATTGTAAAAGGTAAGAAAAACTTTGCTTAAAAGCATTGAGGCATTTTATCCCAAGTAGTAATAGATCCTATAGGTAAAGAGTTAAGCCAATTTTTTGCTTTTTCCCATGAAAAAAAAACTATTTCAATCTAATCACATCATCAAAAACACCGTTATGCCTAAAACTATCACAAATTTCCAAAAATTTAGCAATATGGGCATTTGGGTCATTACTAGATAAACCATCAAATTTAGCTAAAGTCTAAATTATCTAAATAATGGTTGATGTAATCTAAAAATTATTTGCTTATATAGTTAGCTACCTAATGCTTGATGTTGTCCTCATGACTAAAGGTTTCACATAGTTTAGCAAATATCACTTAACCTCATCTCTTTCTTCTTTCATTATTTCTTCTCTTTTGTTTTTGTTTAACTTATGAACTATTCTTTCAATTTCAAAATTGAATTGCATAAATTCTTCATCACTTGATCATGTCATGAACTAGCAAGAACCTTGAAATAATAATAATAATAATAATAATAAATAAATAAATAATAAATAGAATTAAAATTCTAAACTAAAATCAAGATCAAAGATTTTCAATAATGATAGGGTTTCTAATTGTTAGCAACAACTCAAAAGACTTGATGACTGCAAATAATTACTACCAAATGCATTAGTCCCTCAAGTGATCTAGATAATGAATATAGTATCATCCCAAGAGAATTGAAAGAAAGTAATATCGAAACACTAATTAATCCTAACTTTATTTAAAAGATTGACTTCAAATATTAGAAAACTAAAGAAGAATTAATAAAGTGATAAAGAGAATAATTAAATGCTAAACAACGAGATTAAACCAAAAGAGATCATACTAGGATTTTTGGGTTTAACACACCAAGGTTGCATAGAATTATTGCTAAACTACTATTAAGAAAAGGGCTTATTTATAGGTCACTATAATTTCCTATCTTATTTAATACTATTTCTCAAGTCCTATTGAATCTACCTTTACTTTTTAGCCTATTATACCTCTATGTAGATTGAAATAGATAAAAGTGTAAAATCTAGCTTAATTGATCTTTTTGTAATCCACCCATCATTATTGCATGAATCAATTTTTGCATATCTCTTTATTTCATTCAATTCATGATGTGTATTATTTAATCTAATGCAAGGAATCTCCTCTTGGTCTTAACCCTAGATATCAAATCAATTTAAAAGGTTATTAGGCTTTTAAAAGCATTAACCTAATAACACATACTTACCATGAAAGGAAATTCTTGAATAGCATAAAAGCCAAGAAAACTACATAAATATGGTTAGGAGACATCATAGTCCTAGCTAAGAAAATTAATTTATCCTAAAAATGTTAAAAACTGAATTAAACATTGAAAACATGAAGAGTTTTAGGAGAATAAAATGATGAAATAGCTTTACGGCTGCTGCCTTGAAAATGTTGTCATTCCTCTTGTCTTGATCTCTTCACATTGCTTTTCCTTGGGTTTATAGTTTTCTCTTCTTTTTTATATGGTTGTGCATTTTTTTGGCTCCTTTTCATTCCTCCTTTCTAGTATGGTAGTCCCTCTTGTCAATTAGGGTTTCTTGTCACTCGTCAACTTCTAAACATTTTCTGGCCAATATTTTATGGTTTTCGGGCTGATATTTTATGGCTCAAATATCTTCATTTTTAGAAATCAAATTAAACTTTGATCATGGGAAAGTTATAGTCTTGTCTCTTAACTTTCTTTGGCCACTTAAGTCACTCAATTTAGATGTTTGTACCAAACATTACACCTAAAATACTATGCTCAATTAGTAACATACCTAATGATCTTTGGTTTTGTAATAGGATAGGATTCCTCTTCCAATAAATCTCCAAGTCTTACCTAACTCTTTCTTAGAATTTTTTTTACTTCCTTTTTGATCAACAATTTATATTCTTTATGTTTTTTGCCTAAATTAAGTCTAAATATTCACTTTATTCCTTTCCTACTAATAAAAGTAAAAAATGTAAAATTTGAATAAAATTGAACTTAAGTAAGAATAAAAGTAATAATTTAAGACCAAAATTATATGAAATTATATATCAAATTAGATCTTATCAATCGACATAATGAGAAGAATCTTGTTTGTAGTCAAATAAGGCAATATAATAAGAATTTGAACTTAGATCAGGCTCTTCCAAACTTCTCTATAAGAGCACATTTTGGAAATAAAATGGAGAATGGTTTGGCAAAATACATAACAAGATTAGGGAAAAATAATACTTGCTTTTCTTTTAATAAAAAAATAAGATGCCAAGTAAGAAACACCATAAAGAGTGCAATTTTTCATTAGGCATTGAAGTGTTTTCATTAGGTAGCAAGTTCAACAAATAAAGAATTTAGTGTTGAAGCCACAAATTGACCCAATTATGAATGGACCTACTCTAGTTGTCCTAGATCTTGTAGTGCTTTTATCTAAGGCTTTCCACAGGATATATTAGAATACTACTTTGAATCAAAAGCCATTGCTGCCTAAACCACCTAACCCAAAAGCCATTGCAGCCAAACCACCTAACCTAACTTTGAAATCCCTAGTTGTATCTTTAGGTAAGAATTGACAAAGAAAGAAAAGCAACAAAGTGAACTAAGCTCATTCCTACTCATCCTCTACTCCTAAAAGTCAATTACTATTAGGATGTAGGAGGTTGATAATGGATTAGGCTTAAATATTATAGATACAATTTAGAGCTCATCTTTAAAGTCAAAAGTTGCATCACTGTCCTTTGTTTCTTAATTTTAATGAATATACTCACCTAGAATTTATGTGGTGAAAGTAAATGGAGAATTATCCCAAACACTAAATGATTTTATTTTGATGCATAAATCATGTATAGTAGCTATCCAAGAACCTCATATTGAAATTGAGAGAGAAAAGTGATTAAAGACATGATTTTTAAGGGAGTTTATTGAGTTGATCCATTGGGTTTTTCAAATGGAGTTTAAGTACTTTGGGACATAGAGAAAGTTCACCTTAAGATTTTATAGAATTCACTACAAGCCATTTATTACTAAATTTGATAATCATTAGCCTATATGCGTACTCTTATGTGTATATGCTCACCTAAACAAGATAATTTATGGAGGGGTTCTAAAATAGTAGCCTAAACTAGTCCTCCTCCATGGGGCTCTTATAAGTGATTTTAATTATATATTGCATGAATGCCTCATTAGCTACATTATGCAAACATGGTGTGCTAACATATGACGAAGAATGAGACATGTATAGGAAGTGATCAAATTGATTGCTCCATGTCTAATCAAATTTTTATGAAATTAGTTGTGTGTTAGTGGTTTTTGTTTATAACTTGCAAATAGGAAGATCATGCCTTGTAATTAACAGTCATTCTAGTCTTATGTTAACTTCCTTATATATTTAAGAAAGATGCGTTAAATGAAGAAGTAGTACAAGATTTTTAGCTTTATATTCTCATTGTTCCTTGTTATGAGTATAATTTATTTTCTTCATCTATATAAAACCTAATATTGATATTAGACCCAAGGATCTATGAGTTGAGTGAGCCAAAAATGCAAACAAAAACTCTTTATGGAAACACAACAACACACAAAACCCTTAATCATTGAGGTCAATTAGATATTTTGAGTTAAACCACTAGTTTCATTGTGACAACTATCAAGCATACGCTTTTAGAATGGCTATTCATTTGGATGCTTTAGATATGTGGGAAGCTGTGGAAGATGACTATGAAGTTCCTACATTACCTCTTAATCCAAGAGTTGCTCAAATTAAGAATCATAAGGAGGAAAAGACCAAAAAATCAAAAGCAAGAGCTTGCATGTACTCCATAGTTTCAAGCATAATATTCACTAGAATCATGAACCTTTAACTAGCAAAGGAGATATGGTAGTATCTCAAGAAGGAATACCAAGGCAATGGGAGGACAAAGAACATCCAGATGCTGAATTTGAAATGCTAAGAATGAAAGAGTCAAAATCCATCAAGGATATTTGTATTTTTCATTCACTCAACTCATAGAAGATTGGCTTTGATACCAACATTGTGACAAGCTACTTACCATTATGAACAAGGTCAAATTGCTTAGAATGATTTTTTTTTAAGAGATAATTGTGCAAAAAAATTTTGGTTACATTACTTGAGAAGTATAAAGCTAAAATCTCTTCTTTAAAAGAGTCAAAGGAAATGTCAAGCATTTCCTAAGTAGAGTTAGTGAATGCATTATAGGCATAGGAGCAAAGAAGATGATGAGACAAGAGAATTCTATGGAGGGAGCCTTTCAAGCAAAGACACAAAATTCAAGAGAAGGCAAAGAAAGTAGGAACAACAGGAAGTAGAACACCAATAAGCCTAGCTAAATGCAGGCATCAAAAGAGGTAGGGATGGAACTTATCCACCTTTGTCCACACTATAAGAAGGCCAATCATTTGTAGAAAAAGTGCTGGTGGAGGCCAAATATTTGATGTAGAAATTGTGGTTAGATTGGGCACATGGAGAAAATTTCTAAGTCATAAAAGCATGAAAAGGAAGCAAATGTCATTGTTGAACAACATTAGGAGGAGTAGTTGTTTATTGCAACAAAAAAAGCTAAGCTCTATATCTGATGAAGGAGTAGCACATAGCCTTTCCATGTAACCCAAGCAATGTAAACTTAGGGCACAAGAGGCTTGGACATTTCCACCAAGCTAGACTTCCTTATATGCAAAAACATGATTTGGTAAAAGGAGTATCACTATTGGAAGAAAGGGTGGTAGATTATGTGGCATGTCAATATGGAAAATAAGTTAGAAGTCCTTTCCCTCAAACTGTTTGAAGAGCAACACAAAAACATCAACTAGTTCACATAGATGTCAAATGACCTTAGAAAACATCATCTTTGACTGGCAATAAATAATATATTGCATTTATTAATGATTATAATAGATTATGTTGGATTTATTTTATCAAATTCAAATATAAGGTTGCTTATTATTTTGTAAATTTAAAGTATGGGTTGAGAATCAAAATGGTTGCAAAATATAGGTAATAAGATTGGATAATAGGAAGGAATATACTTTTAACAAGTTTAACAAATTTTGTGAAGAAGCTAGTATTGAGCACCAACTTACAACACCCTATACTCCACAATAGAATGGAGTAAGTGAAAGAAAAAACCAAACTATAATGAAGATGACAAGGTGTATGCTATATGAAGCTATGTTTGTTAAATACCTTTGTTGAAAGCCTATGTGAAGCTAAATTAAATGTAAAAGAAACTAATGCTAATTTGATTATAGTCTCTATTTATGTTGATGATATACATGGGCCAAGAAGTGATGAGGAGCTAATAATGGAGTTTTAGGCTTAAATGGTCTAAGTGTTTGAGATGATAGACCTTTACTTAATTTCCTACTTTTTGGGAAATGAGGTAAAACAAAATTAAGATGACGTCTTTATATGTTGAAAGAAATATGTAGGAAATACTTAAGAAATTTCATATGGAGGATTGTAAATGCATAAATAATCCAATGAATTTGAAGCAGAAATTTAGCAAGGATGATGGATCAGACAAAGTTGATGAAGGTCTATATTGAAATTTAATTGGTTGTTTAATGTATCTTATTGGCACCAAACTAGACATTATGTTTATAGTGAGCTTGCTCTCACGATTCATGCATTGTACTAGTAAGGTGGACTTTCAAGCTACTAAAAGGATTGCCAAATATATAAAGGGCACCATAAAATATTATATCAAATGTTTCTACTGTCAAGATGTTAAACTCTATGGTTATTTTGATAGCAAATAGGTGGGTTTAATTGATGACATGAGATGCATAATAGGTCTTTGTTTTAACTCTAGATCAAGAAAGTTATCATAATGCTCAAAGAAACAAGAAGTGATAGCTTAGAGCATTGTTGAGGTTAAGCAAGTTGTAGCCATTGCTACTATAAATCAAGCACTTTGGCTCAAGAAGATACTTATAAACTTACACATGGAAGAGAAGGAGACAACAAACATCCAAATAGATAACCAAGCTACAATTTCAATCCTAAATAATCTTATTTTCCATGATAGGCCTAAACATTTTATGATCAAGTTATATTTCCCAAGAGAAGTGACAAAAGAAGGTGAAGTCAATTTGCTTTATTACAGAATTAAGGATTAAATTGCATAAGTGTTAACCAAAACACTATCTAAAGCCAGATTTAAAGCTTTAAGAAATAAATTAGGACTTCATGGCTACTAAGGCAAGGAGGATCATTGCATGAATGCTTCATCAATGGCCTTATGCAATCATAAGCTATTGATGTGTGATAAAGAACAAGATGTGTATAAGAAGTGGTCAAACTAATTATGTCATGTCTGATCAAATTTTTAGGAAGTTTGACATGTGTTAGTGTTTTTTCTTTGTGGTTTCCAAATAGGAAAATCATGCCTTGTAAGTAGCAATCATTATAGTTTTCTATTAAAATCCTTTTGTATTTAAGAAAAATGCATTGAATGAAGAAGCAACACAACATTTTTAATTTTATATTCTCATTATTCCTTCTTATGAGTTTTTCTTTCCTTTGTCTCTATGAATATCAATAGGATATATTTAATCTTTGAGAAAAGTGTGGTGATCATTAAAAATAGGTCATTGCTAACAAATCTTTTAGAAACATTTTAAAGCTTGTCATTTAATTTGTTTGGAATTTTTTAGGGCCAAATTTCACTTGGTAGAATAGTAGTAATGGAGCTTATATCATATAAGAAAGACTTGATAGAGCTCTTGTGTCTTGGTAATTAAAATTTCCATTAGCAAAGCTATGCTACCTTCCTCAAGTTATTTTTAATGACTAAACTATTCTTTTGTAACTTTAGTATGGCTTTAGTAGGATAAGGGACAAAAACCCTTTCTTTTTGAAGTGATGTGATTGACACCAAGAATTTAAGAGTCTTATTCAAGATCACTAAAATAATATCACCTTGGTACAGGATTTTATTATAATGCTTTTAGTGGTTGTAATCAAGTAGAATAAGAATATCTTCAGCAATCTATTCTAAAAGAAACAAAACATCTAAAATAAACTAAATGCCATTGAGTGTTGGGATTTTTCAAAATAAAAACAAACATATAATAGGTTGTGTCTCTTATGATTTAAACCTAGGAGGCATATGCAATGCAAAGCAGCATAACCATTAGTCTAACTACTTTAAACAATTATTTATTATGCCTATTGACAAATAAACATGACTATAATAAATAACTAAAAATAATATCTGATGGGCTTTGAATTTAAGACTTATGGGTCATAACAAATGATTATTACATGTGACCACAATAAATAACTAAAAATAGTGTCTAATGGGTTTTGAACCCAAGACCTATGGGTTGCAACAAAAGAGTGTGACCACTAGACTAAAGAGCAATTACTAATAGTTTTCATCTACATAATTTATATGTCATTTCAAAATAAATGATAAGACATAAAGGAAAAATTGTGCCCCTAGAATTTGAACATGTGACCATTTATTATATGGTCAACTATTTAATTGCCAAAATAAGGGTATTGACTGTTTAAAAGTCACCATCACTTTTATATATATTGAGGGTCTAGCATGTGCTCAACACATAAAAATTTTACTTTTCCTCTCTTGGTATCTTTATTATTGTATCAAGGATCCTTTTTACTATAATATTGCTATAGAAATATTATAGACATTTAGAGAGCACTTCTAAAACTACACCAACTTCTCAAGGGCTTGATTTCAATAGTGCAACTTGTAATCAGGTGTGGTTCATTTCATCATGTGATAAAATTTACATAAACTTTTGTTGCAAATTAGTGAGGGCAAATTGTTCCTTTAAGGTAATAACATCAAATACACTACTTGAAGTAATCATCTTTTAATTTTCAATATGGTCTAATTTTTTGTCACTAATAATCTTAAAGTAAAATGTTTTGAAAAGAGTTGGCTTGTAACTTTGTGAAATTATAAAGGTTTGATGGAGGAAACTTCATATGCTAGCATAGGGGAGTTCACTTTTTATTAGTGTCACTTCAAGTGGCTTATGTTCTAAACACTATAAGACCAAACGAGCTAGAAAATGAGACTATTGCTAATATTAGGAAGAGTAAAAAATGGGAGACAAATGATGAGATATGTAGGGGACACATCCTGAATGTTATGAGCAAATCATTCTTCAATATCTACAACAATTTTTGAACTGCAAAGAAACTATGGGACAAATTAGAGATGAATTATATGAACATGCAACAAGCAAGAAATTACTTGTCTCTAAATTCAAAAATAATGAGATGACTAATAGTGAACAAGTAATGGGATAATTTGTTAAGATTGAGAGAACACTTGATCACTTTTCACGTCACAAGGTGTTTATGGATGAAACCATTGTTGTGAGTTCAATAAGAGACAAATTACCACCTTCATAGAAAGATTTCATGAAAAGCCTAAAGCATAAAGTAGAGGATATTTCTTTTGAAAAACTTGCTAACCATCCTGGTGTAGATGAAGAGTTTTGCATACAAGAAGAAAAGAAAGAGCAAGGCTCTTATGTTTCAAAAGTGCAAATTATTGAGGAAGGACAATCAAACAAGTCCTCCAAGTAGAAGCATAGTCAATCTAAGTGATGTAGGAGCATCTCTTAAGAATAACCAAGGATTAATCCAAGACCTAGGCAAAGCATAAAAAAATGCTCATTATGCTATCAAAAGAATGGATTGCATGTCAAACTTGTTCCAACAATTGGACCTTGAGCCCAAGCCCAATGACAATCATGAGTAGCCATTTAAAAGCTCTAGATGTTGAGATTCAAATGAATTTAGAACAAAAAGAGTCAAGTTCCTTCATTAGACACTAGGTTAGTAAAAGGTTAGGATATTGAAGCATTTTCCTATGCTTTGAGGGATGTTCTAAAGCCTTTTATTTATAGTTTTCTCTAGTATTTAAAATGATAGAATTTTGGTGAATAATTGAACTCTGGACTTAAGGAATTAGAAGAGTTTTTGTATATGTTTTGTATCTCTATAGTAAATTCCATTAAGTGGTGACTTAACCCTAGCATTTTTGTATCTCTTGAGTGGATCCCTTAAGTATGGTGAGTGCTATCAGCCCTATATCTCCAAGGTGGTGGAGTTTCTCCTATATCCTTGGAGTGAAGGTTACTATTCGATCCTTTTCCCATATCAAGTTTAGTATTAGAGCATAACCCACAGGACCTAAGTTTTCATGGCTTGTCATGGACAATGTATTACAACTACAAAAAGTGATAGTAGTGTTTTTGAGATGGATGAAATGAATTGAGGAGACAACTTCATGAACTCTAGTGGTGCTTGAATTAGTATGAAGGGATGCATGATCATGATGATGATTCTTCTGGTGTTACACATGAAATCCCATTTTCTAATGATTATCAAAAATCAACTAATTGCTTCTCTTCTCATTGCTTGCTTGTGAGAAGGGATCATTCCAACTTCAAAGGATTTGACATGAGATTGAAATTCCCAAATTTGAGGGAAAATGAAACTTTGATGACTTCCCTGATTGGCTGCATACTATTAAGCGTATTTTTTAATATAAGAGTTTCCTTAGTATAGGAAGGTCAAACTTGTGGCTCTAAAAATCAATAAGTATGCTTGTCCATGTTGGGAGAACTTGAAGAAATAAAGAGATTGAGAGGGGGGAAGAAAAATTAAAACATGGGGGAAAATGAAGAAGGAATTGAAAAGGAAATTTCTACATGAGAATTATCAAATGGGGATGTACATGAAAATTCTCTCTCTTGAGCAATAACTAGAAATGAGTGTGGAGTTTGAACAACTCATGATGAAGGATGATGTGGTTGAACTAGAAGAGAAAACTATTGCCTGATACATAAGAGGCCTTAAAAGGGAGATTAGTAATGCTATTCAATTGTAACCATATTGGTCTTTCAACAATATAAGAAAGCTTGCTCTGACAATTGAAAAGCAAAGGAAGGAGGTTCAAAAGGCTACTCCAATATCAGCCACCATAAATTTTCCTTCAAACTGAGGAAGTGGTTTGAGTTCAAGGCCACACTCTTCAACCAAGTCTTCTATTGTCAAAAGTGCTTCCAAGGGTGTCAAACAAGCTAGTTTTTCTAATAACAACTCAAAAAGATGCTTTAAATGCCAAGGCTATAGGCATATTGCTTCTAAATGATCAAATCATAGAGTTGTGACCTTGGTGGAGGATGATGTTGAAGAGAATAAAGAAGAGCTGGGAGACCCTATTTATGATGAAGAAGTTATTTGCATTAATGAGGGTTAAATGCTTATGATTGAAAGAAGTTTGTACATCACTTCTATGCAACACAAAAATGAGTGGTTGTGAGAAAGCATCTTCCATACTACTAGGTGCACTTCTCATGGAAAATTGTGTGACCTCATTATTGATGGTGGAAGCACTTCTAATGTGGTAGCATCAAAGATGATGGAGAAACTAAGCTTAAAAACTAAAAAGAATCCTTGCACTTACAAAATGCAATGAATTCACAAAGGAACTAAGGTAAGGATAAACAAAACATGCTTAGTAGAATTTTCTATTGGGCAAAACTTTAGAGATGAAGTATGGTGTGATGTTGCTCCAATGGATGTTACTCACTTGCTGTTAGGTAGACCATGGTTATATGATAGGAAAGTAGTTAGTGATGGCTACAAAATCACTTACTCATTTGTAAAGGAAGGTGTTAGAATTGTTTTAGTTCTAATGAACCGAGATCTTGTTCCCAAGTATACAAATGGGAAGGGGAATACTTTACCTTTTGGCAATTTGATTAAAAAGATATTTTTGGAAGACAAAGAGATGTATGATGTTGTACTTATGGAAGAATCATTTGCTAAATTAAGGGAACATAATCCACTAGTTCGACCTCTATTAGAAAAATTTGCAGATGTTGTGCCAAAATAAACACCCTTGGCCTACCTCCAATAAGAGATATTCAGCACAAAATTGACATAATTCCATGCTCTATCCTCCCACCCAAAATAGTTTATTGCATGAATCCTCAAGAACATGAAGAGTTGCAATGGCAGGTTGAAGATTTGATAATGAAGAGATTTGCGAGAGAAAGCATGAGTCCATGTTGTGAGGGATGAATGTAGCCATTGCATTTACAGCTTCTAAATGTATTGGGGTATACTATGGCCATTGTAGAATTAAGGGTTGTTAGTCTTGCTTTATAGACAACATAGGGAAAGGGATTTTGTCAAATCGTTGTGAGAACATAGTAGAAACTTGGCTCTTTAAAAAATTAGCAAAGATGGGTGGGAGCTCAACTTGCATCATCCTCTTATTTTTCGATGTGTATGCCTTTGGAATCAATACTAGGATTGTCATTTACAGCATACATCATGTGAAGGTAATTATTATTTTGACTTTTTTACTAACCTTAAAGTCATTAGCAGCTCTACCCATAAAATTTGGGAATCTTATCCACCAAATATACATGTGTTGCTTCAAGTAGATATGATTGATGTGACTATCCTAAGGTGGCTAGTTTAATTTGTGCTTGTAGTTTTTTGCTCTTCATTGTCTTTTTTCTTCTCCCATGTCATATGTGTGTGTGTGTGTGTGTGTGTGTGTGTGTGTGTGTGTGTGTGTGTGTGATTATCTTTAAAAAATATATATCATCCTCCAATTCCATCAAGTGGCAAGGACATATTAGCTTTAGTTTGGAACTTCAATACTCATGAGATGGTGCAGACTTTGAAGGAAATCAGTTACAAGTTACTAGTGTTTTTTTGGAAGATAAGGATATTAGTTCATGCTCCATATATTGATGAGCTTACTTGTACTCTTTTATACATGATTGTTAAGTTACCCTAGATTATTTAGGATGCTTCATAGTACAATTTTTTTATTCTATATGTTAAAAATCAGAACTTTGGTTGGCACATGCAAGAGTTATAGTTATGACATTTGATTTGGTGTCAATAAATTTACTTACCATTTGCAATGGCAACCTTAAGCATGTAGGTAATTTAGAATCTTAGCTTGTTACTCTTTCTATAACTTGGAATAGAAGCAATACTGAAGGATTAAGGAAGAGAGAGAGAGAGAGAGAGATTAAGACAAGGATTTGGGAGCCAATTAACTTCATTCTCATTAGATTAACCCTATATAAGGGTCTTAGTACATAAATTTGAATTTCATAATTCAAATTCAAATATTACTTATGCATACATAAGCTTATACATAATTCAAAAGATTTCAAATTTAGATACAAAATTACAACTTAACTAGGTCACTTAGACTACTGTGAAGCTTCTTCCTCATGTCTCCCTTAACTATAATAACTAATAACTAGCTTTTGAAAGGAAAGATGACTTGTCTAGAACACATGCCAGCTAGTATAGCTACAACACCATGGTTGCTATGATCTATAAGAACATCACTCCTCCTTGGTGTTATAGCTTTGCATGCCTAAGCTTTTTCTTAACTCTTTAAATTTGATTTTCTACAGTCCCTTTGCAAGTAAGTCTACCAACTCCTCCTTATATGTGCAAAAATCAATTCCACCCCTTTGTTTTCTTGAACCCCTGTTAAAATGAATTTTTATTTTAAATTATTTGACTGTGCCATGAATCACTAGATTTTTTGAGATGGAAATGGTGGATTGGTTGTCACAATATATGCAGTAGCCTTAATTTGTTCGGGCTTCAGATTTATCGTAACCTTTTTGATCCAAAGTGCCAAGATCAAGACTAATGCAACAGCTATATACTCTACCTTAGCTATGGATTAAGCCATTATTGATTCCTTCCTTAAGCTCCAATAGACCACACCTAATCCAAGAGTGAAAACAATCCAAATGTGCTCCTTATATCCTCCATTGAGCCTGCCCAATCAATGCCTGTGTTGCCTTTCAATTTGATTTTTTTAATTATTTTAAACATGATTCCAAAACTTATTGTGCCTTTAATATACCTTAACACCCTTTTTACTTCTTTAAGATATAATTCACTTAGACTATGCATAAACCTAGACAAAATACTCATATAGAATGTAAAGTCTAGTTTGGAGGTTGAGAGGTATAGTAAGTAGCCAATGATGCTTTTGAATTTATTTGCATCAATCTTCAGTGACCCATTATCTTGTTGCAACTTGACACCAAGAGCCAATGGGGTAGCAACTTCCTTGCAAACTTGAATTTGAAAATTTTGCAAAACATGCTTTGCACACTTTGCCTAACTAATAAAAATGCCCTATTTAAACTAATAGGTTTCCAAACCTAAGAAGTAGTTCATGCTTCCTGAGTCTATCATCTCAAATTTTTTCTTCATCTTAGCTTTAAATTGATGGATGAGCTTGCAAGCATCTCCAATGATCATAATATCATCAATATATAAGAAGATGTAAAGAATATGTGATGCTTCAGCTTTGACTTAAACAGTTGCTTCTATCATACTCCTTGTGAAGCCAAGCTTAAGTAGGTAAGTATGCATCCTACTATACCATGATCTTGGTGCTTGTTTATGCATAAAGAGGGCTTTCTTGTGAAGATAGACTTTGTCTTCCTTGCTAAACTTAATGAAGCTAGGTGGCTATTCATTGAATATTCCCTCTTACAAAATACCATTTAAGAAGGCAGTCTTAACATCTATTTGGTGTAGCTACCATGGTTTGTGAGTTGCCATAGCCAGAGGGGTTTTATAATATCTAATCTAACCATAAAAGCAAAGGCACCAATGTAACTATGAGAACCCCTTTGTAACTAGCTCAGCCTTGAGGTTATGTAAGGTGCCATCTACATTTGATATGGTTTTATAAATCCATTTGACTCTTATAGCCTTTTTGTTCTTTGGCCTCGACCTATGAATCCAAGTATTTTTTTTTTCAATTGCATGAAATTCCTCAATAAGTATTGTTTTTCAATAGCTCTCCATCCTAATATATTCGCAACTCCTTCATAGTCAATTGGTTCTAAATATGCCTCGTTACATCTTTCATACACCTAAATAAGTGATCTAGCACCCCTAAAAGGTTAATCATCAACATCTTCTTCCTCTAAAGAATTTGATTCTTCCACCAAGGGAGGCTATGAGATTAATGTTTGGTCAAGATCATTATTGATAACAAACCTTTCCTAGTCCCATCTCTTAGTTTCATCAAACTTTAGATCTTTACTATAAAAAATTTTTGCTATGACAGGATCATATACCTTGTAGGTATTAAGTGTGTTTGTATAATTGACAAATATTGATATAAAGGCTTTGTGATGTAACTTAACTATTTTTCTTTGAGGCATATAAGTGTAGCATAGACTTCCAAACACTTTAAGATGTGCTAAGAATGGGTAGATGCCAAACCAAGACTCATATAGTGTGGAGTTAGTGAGAGCTTTGGTAGGCAACCTATTCAACAAGTAAATTGAGGTAGTAATTGTCATATACCAAAATTGCATGGGTAGGCTTTTCTCTATTAAAAGTCAATTGGTTATCTCCATGAAGCATCTATTTTTCCTCTCACTCACCCCATTTTTCTAGGGTAAGTATGACACAGTAAGATATTGTTGGATGCTTGTTGTGCTACAATTTATTTGAATGGCTCAGATGTATATTCTAAGCCATTTTAAATCCTAATGGCTTTGATTAGAAGGCCTAATTGCATCTTAACCCAAACCTAATACATTCAAAAAAATAGCTAACACTTCCATCTTCTATTTAAGGAAGAAAATCCAAGTAAACTTGGGGAAATCATTAACAAAAATAATATAGTATATGCTTTTATTTAGGAACTCATATCTTATAAGACCATAATAGTCATTATGAAAGAGTTGCAACTTGTTCTTTGCTCTAAAAGATGCACCTATTGAGAATGGTAATCTAGATTGATTTCCAAGTTGACAATCTTATAAATAATTTTGGAGTTTGCAATCTCTAGCATGTCATGATCCAACTTCTTTCTCTACATCTTTGAGATGCCATAATAGTGATAGTGCCCTTTTTTTTTTTTGTGCCAAAGCACTAATTTATCAACTAATGCTACTAGTGTTACATTGTGAACCTTTTACGCATTTAAATGAAAAGCTATACCCTTTATAGGAACCTTGACCAATTAATGACCCCTTTCATCAATAATAATACAACAATTATCTTTAAACAACATATAATATTGCTTTTCTAGTAGTTGTCCTACATTAAGTAGGTTATGGCTCACATAAGGTACATATAGTACATCTTTTATAAGTTTAATACTTAAGTCTATCTGAATAATAGCTTTACCTCTTCCTTAAGATTGAATTAGTTGTCCATTACCAATCTTAATTTTAGATTAGAAGCACTATCAATGTCCTAGAAATTTTGCATGTTTAGAGATATGTAGTTAATACAACCATTGTTAGCAAGCTAAGTGGCATCCCTCTTGTTGCTAAAGCTAAAAGTAGCAACAACTAGTTGCTCCTTTAGTGTATGCTCCTTATTAGCTATTTGGGCCTACTAATGTTTTTGAGAGGATTGCCATTTCTATTGCTTGCCTCTATGCCAACATATTCTTTATAAATGTCCCTTCTTGTTGCATACTTAGCAAACCAAATTAGGTTTTTTCTAACAACTTTTAGACCAGTGATTAGTCTTTTTGCAATAATCACATGGGAAGTATAGCTTTTTTGCCTTTAGGCTTGATATTTTTCTTAGCCTTTTTGTCTTGCTTTCCTTGCTATTTTCTCCTTTGTTAAAGACATTGTTGGTGCTTCTCTGCAAAAACTCCTTTTGTTTTTTTTTTCTTGTCTCAATAGCCCCCTTTGTTCTTGAGCTTGAAAAGCATTGATGAGCTTAAGTAGTCTAATGGTGGTCACATGTTTGGAGTCTTCCAAAGAATAAATTTTTACTTTAAATCTCTCTTGAACATAGATAAGGACCTTCTAAACAATGCTCTTATCTAGAAAGTCTTCTCTTAAAATTCTAATTTGATTAACCACCTTAAGTAGGCTATCATTGTATTCCTTGATGGTTTCCATTTCCTTCATTCTTAAAGGTTCAAACTCTCTTTTAAGGTTAAAGATTACATATTTTTGGTCATTTCACTATCAAAAAACTCTTACTTCAATTTGTCCTAAGCTTGCTTGTTGTCTCACATGCCATTGTCCTATTAAAGACAATTTTAGATATTGTACAATGAATGCAAGTCAATGTCTTGTATTGCTTTGCAACTTTCTCACTATGTAGGTTAATTTAAGCTAGAGAAGGGTTGGTTGGTAATGCAGGTGGTTATGTACCTATTTTTGTGACTTACCATAAATCAAGGCTCTAAGGTATGCTTTTATAATCATTATCCATTAAGAATAGTTCTCTTTAATGAATTAATGAGGTGAAAGAGGAGAAAAACTAGAGGAAGTCATCAAATTTTAACTTCTTTTTTTGGTTCAATAACGATACTCTCATGGTTTTTTTTTTTATCCTCACATCATATTTGCTAGTACACTCTCTTTTCTCTTCATCCTTGACAAGTTGTAGATCTTTCGAGTGCACCTACTTTGATACTAGAGTGTAGGTTGTTAAGAATCTTAGCTTATTGCTCTTTTAATAACTTGGGACAAAAGCAATACTGAAGGACTGAGGAAGGAAGAGAGATTTAGGTAAGGATATGGGAGCTAATTAACTTCATTCTCATTAGATTAACCATATATAAGGGTCTTAGTACATAAATTTGAATTTCATAATTCAAATTCAAATATTGCTTATGCTTACATTAGCTTATTTGGCACTTGATTACTTAAACTTGTACATGATTCAAAAGATTCCACATTTAAATACAAAATTACAACTTAAACAAGTCACTTAGGCTACTGAAAAGCTTTTTCCTTAAGTCTCCCTTAACTGCACAACTAACAAATAGCTTTTGGAAGGAAAGATGGCTTTCAAGGGGCTAGAATACATGCTAGCTAGTTTAGCTATAAGACCATTGTTGCTATAATCTGTAGGAACATCAAAGCAAGCCATTATTTGGTAGCTATGTTTCCATTGAATATATTAATTTTGCAAATAAAATTAAGTTTTTCACATGTTAACTAAGATACTTTCTATTTGTGATCATGAAATTCCACTATTATCTTCTTATAATGTCAATCAATAGACCTAACTTGTATAAAGGTTGATCTACGGCATCCAACTTTTTGTTATTGGTTTTACGTATTGTAGTACTTTGAGACAATGGAACAAGGGCTAAGCTATTGATTCCTAAGAGCCTCATAAATCAACAATCCAAGCAGAGTTGTAATGTTGTCATCTAGTGAGCTTGTTACAAGCATAAGTTTCTCCTCACTTCTTTGTTCTTAAGTTTTAACATGCACAAGTGGTCCACTTATCTTTTCCTATTTTCTATCCCCATCCAACTTTAAGTGTTTGAATTTAACAACTTGGTCTTTGTCCCACCATGAATGGGCACAATTGATAGTTGATATGCACACATTCAGCAATTTCAAGAATAACCCTTAATCAAGGAATATTTTGAATTCAAATATGTGTTTTAGTGGTTATTACATACAAAACTTAATTGACATATTTTCATCACAAACTAGGTTTGAATGACACGACTTTGAAGCATTAGTGTGGAAGGAAATGCTTATACACATTTGTGGGACATATAGATTTGTTCCTTAAGCTTTTTCCTCTTATTTGCCATTCTCTTGTTACATTAAAGATCAATTTTCTCATCACTTCTATTCTAGTCCAAAGTGACAAAATTGTAGACATGGTTTTGCTTAAGAGTCTAGATTATCGATTCTAGATATGCCTATTCTAGTCTAATAGAATACATTACTGATACACTTGGGATTTTTTATGGAAACAATTTAAGGCTTAGTAGTAATACATGGATTAGGTATTCTTTCTACATCACATGATAAGTGAGTTACTTATTCCATTCAATTTCTAATTTATCATGCGGATAATCATATTTCAAAAAAAATTTTGTTTGCTTAATGGTTCTTTCTAGAAAAGCAATTTGTTATCCACTTCTACTTGTGAATTAGCTAAGTGAATTATGCCAAAGACTTCTCAAACATTTAAAATATAACTCTCTAAGCTTTCTTTATTCTTCAAAATGATTGCTATGTTATAGCAATTTGTCTCGCACAATAGTATATCTTTCTATTGCAATAGATCCATAAGGTTATGTGCATTGATTGGTGAAGTATTAATTGAGATGTTTGGCCATAATTCTAGCACCTATTTAATTGACTCACATGTGACTAGAATTATTGCTAGTGGTAGTGAGATTGTTTGGCAAAGATATGCAAAGGTGATTGTTTCTGCCATTTGTCTTTATATTCCATTGCTTGAAAGGCTTAAAACTTTCGCTATAATAGAGTATTCATATATCTTGTTTGTTTTCTAACTTTAAACATCATGTTGTAAATGGGATTTGCATTCAAAGCATATAGCATCCTAGTTGTGTTTGAGATGAAAAATTCTTAGAAACTGGTGATATTGTGAAGACTTGTTCAAATGGAGTTGTATGCATTAAGATTTCACATTAGGATAGGATTGTAGACTGGATAGATCTCATATCATGTGTTTTCCAACTTGGTTAGTACAAATTAAGCAAGCATAAACCAATTTTTGGGCTAATCCAGTGACTAGCTATTTTGGTTGTATACTCTTTATTGTTGAAGGCTATCTAATTCTACATTCTTTTCAAAATTTCTCTTATATAATGCCATAAGTTTCTTAGTTATTGACCTATTTGTTATGTTTTTAATTCATGCAAAGTTCAAGATAGTTGTTGCCATATATTCTTCCTTCAAAATTTCTTATTGCCTTATTATATAAGGCAACTAATGTGACTAAGATTCATATAATGTTGAGCTAGTCTATGCTTGTAGTGTTTGATGTATCTTGTTATCTTGGTGTTAAAAAGAGGACTAAAATTGTAAGAATTACCTAGACTGAAAGTTTTATAAGTTCCAAGTTAATTTCTATATTATATCTTCCATTAGAAACATATAACTCAATATATTAGTAAAGTTGTATCTGTGAATTTTAATTACACAAAGATGAAACTCTTATTAATTGTGAGATTAACTTTAAGTAGTTGTGAATGTGATTGTAGACATGTTTGATAGATTTGAAATCATATTCGCATGAAGTGTTGCTTGTTTCATAATAAAAGTACATGATGCCACAGAGATAATCTTGTCAAAACCAAACTAATTTGGAAGTTTGACTATGTTCCATTTAGAATGTTCAAAGTTCCCATGTGGAGGATTCATAATTTCTATTTGTATTCTAATTATCTTACAATCAAGGACTAGTGATGGCTAGACTAAAGTTGTGAGATAAAGGGGCAATAGCGTAGCATATGCTTGGAATTTGAGAGAATAAAATGGGATAAAGTAAATTTTAGTACTATAAGAACCATTATTTCATCCATCATGGATTGCTTATACTGCATGATTTTCCTTATGTTTTGAAAGTGGTTAAGTTGTTTTTAGACCAAATGATGGTATGAAGCTCTTAATCCTTTTTGGGTTGGAATATGATGACAATCAACAACTTCTTTTGGATATTCATGTTCTTCAAAGACTACATTATGAAGATTGACATATTCAAATCTCATGGGTTTGCCATATATATTGTTGGTTTGTTGTTCCTTTTTCTTAGTATTTGATGTTTATATTGGTGATGGTGAACGTATTCATAAGTTGCTCTACAACAAGTCAAGTATCTTCATTCTTCTATCTCTTATTTCAATAGTGTTTTCAATATAGCCAAGTAGGTATCTAAAAATTAAATTCATTTGCTTCAATGCTTGGTAAAAAATAATGCTTGAGAGAAGAAAATAATTTTCTAAGCATTGTATTGAGCTTGTATCATTTTTTTTCCCTTTCCTTTCTCCACAATTTACCCCACCCTATTCCAAAAAAACAAAAATGTCCATTTAATTTTTTAATTATCTCTCTTGCTACTTGAGGCTAATGCATCACTTGATTGTGAAAATGATGTTGTCCTTTCCAATTCATGCCTTTTAGTTGGATCATTTGGATGGGAGTAGTAAGAGAAGCATTATATGTCTCACTACTTTTTATGGATGATTATATATAATGTTGATGATTATGTGTTTCTAGGTTGTTTTGACTTTTGAGGCACTTGTAGTTGATGATGTTGGCAATTTTGTTATCCTTTGAAGAATAATTTGTAAAGCTTAATCACTTTCCAAACTTTTAATGATTAATTTCTCATATGCATCACTTTGAAGCTGGTAGTGAATGAGATGTGCTTTCAAGTACAAATGTGAATGTTATTGATAAGAAGACTGACATTTGCAAATAATCCATATGCAACTCCTAACAAATGATATCTTAAGGAAAAACTTCTACTTTTTGGTTGCCAAAAAGTTGTGGAATTTATACTCTAAAACACTAGGCAAAGTGGTATTGCTCTTAATTCAACATTACGTAACTCATACAATGGTTGCAAGTATAATTAGTAATTCTTTTCTATAATGTGTGTTTACATTTCTCCACTCATTTGTGTGGATTAATGTTCCCTTTTCTAACATTTCAATAAGTGTCTATATACCTAGAAAAACTTCCAATAGGTTTGGTATGCTCATGCTTGTCAGCAAAGCAATTTCAACCTTTTGTAACTTTTGTGTTTGGGCTTGTTAATGAGGTGTTGGTTGGCTCTAATATGTATCCTTTTCTTATGTATACAACAACTATCCCAGCTAATCCCTTTCCAAGCTTATTCCTAAGGTATGTGCTTACTTTGAAAGGTTCAAAATGCATCAATCATGCATTCTTTTTTTTTTTTTCTTAAAATCCCCTCTTATGCAAATTTCCTATGTTTTCTATTATCATGGTTAAGAAATTACATATATATGTATGTATTTGGGATCATGACATTGTCTACTTATAGATACAATGTACAAGTAGATCTTCACACACACACACCTTCCTCCCCCTCAACAAATGGCCAATAAAAAATAAATCTTTGGCACCAAGCTAGCTTCCACATACATGCTTTCTTGAAAGCAAGGTTTCTAAAGTTTGTGATTAAACATGTGTATAGCCCCATCTAGTCAGCAAAAGTTTAATTCATGGTTTTAGACTATTTGTGAAACAAAACATAGATCAAAATTTGTAAAAGCTAGCAATTAGAGCTCAACATGTCAAAAGAAATTTTTGAAGAAGCAAGCTTGGAAATGAATGTAGTAAGATATTAAATGGCTAGTTTGATCTTCCAAGAAAAGATAATGTTGCTATAGTTGGAGTTCCATTAAAATGTTATCTTGGAACTCTCTTCTGATCAAGTATTTTCTATTTTTTTCTCGTTGGTTTTCTCAATTTTTTGATGTTGAGGTTAATTAACCATGTTTTATTGTCAATGTTCTCATTCATTTTGATTTTCAATCTTATCTTTTATTTTGTACTTTCTTGAATAATGCCCTTTTATGGATTTGCCAAAAACCTATTAAGTGCTTTACATTTTAGTTATTGTATTACATTGAATGAGAAGATAGCTAAAGCTATTTAGAGTTGTATTGTAATAATCATAGAGTACAATAAAAACCATTGGTGTGTAGCTTAACTCATCCCTTATTGATAAAAACAATTGTTAATCACATTGTATCCATGAAAATAATTTAGCTCCTAACCTCTCCTCATCCCCCTCCTTTATTTTAGTTAACTTTATGAGGATGAATGTCCTAAATCCTAGCAAGGCAAGCATACTTCTTAAGCATGTTTAACATGAAAATGGTATTTTCTCTATGTTGTATAAGCACCTATTCCCTAATGAAAACTTGAAACTTAATCAGTTTAAATAGGGAAATATTTCTAGCCAAGATTTTCTTTCATCTGTAAATTTGATTTCTACCAATGTTCTACCAAATATACTAATGGAAATAATCAAGAGAGTTGCAGCAAATTTGCTACTTGCTTTGAGCTTGTTGACCAGCATTTGTGTTGTGACTATTCTATTCTATTCAAGAATTCATGCTATTGTAATTGGCTCCAAATGCATTGTAGTGAGGTAATTGTGTTTTTTCTCAAATAAAAGATGGTATATGGTAATTTTGACATCGACAATTGATGAGAAATGAGTAGATAGTCTTATTTCTTAGCAAGTTCTTATCCTTGATGTTACACATGGGTTGAGTGGGTTGTGAAGGCTTTTAGATTTAACATTGATAACCATTTCAAATGGTAATTTCTCTAATCTTGATTATTGAGTAGTCTACATTTTTTGTATGTATATGTATCATGTCATGCTGAGCAAATCTTGCACTCAAACAACAGCATTTTTTAAATTTGCATGTTAATTAGTTATTTCAAGTTCATGATGCTTTTTCAAGCTACTTTACCATCTCCTAATAAAAATTTGTAGGTATCTTATTCTACCATGATATTCATGTATGTTTTTCCATGTAAGTACAAGCATAAGCATTATCAAGTTGGCTGATTAGAAAATATAGAATGGTTCAATGCATCATTCCTTATATGCACCTTTTATTTCAATATTGAGTTTCATCTTTTTTCTAATCTAAAAATAATACAATTTTTCTTCATTCCCTAAGTGCTCGTAGTGTACTTTACAATTATGCTATTTTATGAATTGAAAAGAAAGATTAGGAATGTTAATCTCAAGCACTTTCTATAGCTCTTGAGCTATGCTAATCATTGTAATCCTACATTTTACTAGTGGGCATACTTTTATCTCTTCTCCCAATTTTGATTTATGTAGTAGGTATCATAGATTAGTTATCAATTTCTTGTAAACAAATTACAAAAAATGAAAATCTTGACTCTAATTTGAGATTTAAAGCTTTAGTTGCCATTGATCCCTTGCTATTCCCTTAAATTTCTCTATATAAACTTAGATATTTAACTCACTTGTAGTTCTTTATTTTGCTTTGTTGATTATGCAAGTAAATGATGGACTTCCTCAATAAAGTCATCCTCTTTGTTAGCCTTCTTTATTACCCCTGCCTACCATTTCTTCTGTTTTCTTATATTTAACATCTTTCTTAAGCACATACTTGATTGTCTAGTGAAAAGAATAGCATTGCACTTTGACATTGAGAACATGACCAAAGTAGCTGAAACATCCAAAGAAGCCAAGATTACTTAGGTTGGAATTGACTTTGAATTGTTAACAAATAAGATTGAATCTTCCAATTCTCTGTGAGTAATCCTTTTAATTAAACTTTGCTAAAACATGTATCATAATAATGTGTGGGAAATATCCTCTAGGAGTTGAGGTTCAACTTACCATTGGACAATCAATCTATATCTATGTTTCTACCTTAGGTTAATTCACCATTTGATAGTTATCCTTCTAAATTATCCTCACCAAAAGCATTTTTTCAATGAATGGCCCTTAAATTCTTTGTGCCAATTTACACATACATGTTTGGCACAATTTTTATCCTCAACATGTGGTAAAATTTCTTTTATAGTGTCAAGGATACCTTATACTAGCAAACCATTGGGTCAATTGCTATGGCATCACAGGATTGTAGATAAACTGTAATTATCTCCAAGAAATTAACTATTAACTCAATATCATTAAATCTAATAAGCATACCCTTTGCTAGTCACCCACAAAATTGTCCATCTTAAACCAATTGGGAGGCCAAGATCATCCACTAGTAGATTCATGAAACATTACCAATTAGCTTTTCCTTTGTCACAATTTTCCAAGCAATAGGATGCATTTGGTTGTTCACATCCTTACCAACACTAAATAAGGCACCTCTAAGAAATGTTTTTAGAAAAAAGCCATCAAGCCCTATTATTAAGCTACATCTAGCTTTAAAACCTTTCTTTACTACTTTAAAACCATTGTAAATCTTGTGGAATATAGGTTTAAGACCAATTTCTGAATCATTTATTATCTCTAACTAGAAAAGATTGTTTGGGATTTTATTTTCAACTCTATCTCAAAGAATCAAAGTTTGCTGTAGTGTCTTCCATAGATCCTATCAACATTTCCATTTCTTTCTTACCATATAGCAATGCATTTGTGTAACAATGAGTGCATATGTCTCATTAATTTCAACCATTATATCCTTCATTAGCTAGTTAAGATTCCTTTTGAATTTACTTAGGTATTTTTTAGTCAACAACTCAACTATTGCTTGTTTGTTCCCTATCACATGACTAAAATTGTAGGTGTCATACATAGATTTGATTACGAAATTCAACTCCGTTCTATCTAAACTAACAAAGACTTTCCATAGACAACTAATTGTCACCTAGCCTTTATCATCTTTTTCCAGATCTGCACTAATTCCTTCAATAATCATTAATGATCGCATATCTTTGGATTCACTTTTTGAATTGATTAGCTCCCTTAAGCCTCATCTTTGTAGTGAACTTTAATGTTTTATGATCACAAAAGGAATTATATTCTTTGTACTTCTTTCTCCTGCATGTTTTCTTTATTTGGATTTCCATATTACCTTCTTCACTACTTACTGTTGTGTCAACATCAACATAAAAATCTTTGTATCCACTTTACTATCCACCCTTAGTATTGCTAACAGGCTTTGTGGGCTCCTCAACATTGGCTTCCTAAATGACCACAAAAATGCAAGTAATGCAAAAAGGCAATTGATTTGTAAATATGTGCAAAAATTCTTACTACTTTTTGGAGTAGGAACAAACATATTGTAGAATTACCTTATGAGCCAACTTTTACTGAAAGTTGCAAAAGACATTTTAACAAAAGATGTTAAAAACATTGCTTCAAAACAAATCTTTACTAAATGGCAAGGAATCTTATTAGTATTTGATTTTCCTATTGAGTTTATTAAAGGAACTTTAAATTCTTATCCTAATTTTCTAAATTATGTGTTTTTATAGGGACAAACCTTATGATTAAGAGACCTTTGATATATATGCCTCAATCCCCCACAATGTTGGTTATTTCACCAGCTAGGGATGCTTCCAATTCAACTACCAATCCTTACAACAAAGGAAGGAGCCTTGTTAGCTAGAAATAAAGAGATGGTCTCATTCAAGAAATGAAACTCTCCATACATAATTGAAAAGGAAATTTAGGTTAATCACACCATTTTATGATGAAATTTAATGGATTTAGGGTTCTGAAAATGCATAAATGAACTTGTTACAATGAATATAATGTTTTGTGTAGAAAAAAAATGTTAATTTTACCATCATGTAAATTTGTCCTTCCAATGAAAATTGGAGCCTTGTCATAAAAAATTGAACAGACTATCTTGTTCTTCAAGAATTAAACCATTTGATACTTGTAAGGAGAGCTAATTAAGATTAGTGATTCAATATACTTGATGGAATTCAATGGGTATAGAGTACAAAAGTATTTCAAACATGCTTATTCTAATGATTACAATGTTTTGTGTCGACACAAATGTTTTTATACATATTTAGTGTTTCAATTCTTAAATAATGAGAATGACTCTTCATTATGAATTACCCAACTCTTACTTTAATTGCAAGCACTTATTTACACAAAATATTTCAAAGAAATGGTAATCTTAGCCAACCACACCATTTTTTTGATGGAATTTAATGGATTTAGGGCACTAAAGATATACAAATAACCTTGTTGCAATGAATATAATGTTTTGTGTGGACAAAAATGGTAATTTCACCATCCTTTTGTGTAACTTTGTCTTTCTAGTGAAATGTGACGTCTTGTCATGAAAAATTAAAGAGATCATCTCATTGTTCAAGTATTCGGCCTTTCAATACCTATAAGGAAAACTAATAAAGATCAATGATTCATTTTACTTGATGGAATTCAATGGGTACATAGTACCAAAGTGTGCAAATATGCTTGCTCCAATGAATATAATGTCTTGAGTGGACACAAACTTAGCTATAAGAATTGAATGCTTCAATTACTAAATAATGAGACTATCTCTTTATATTTAGTTAAAAAAGATCCTTCTTTCATTGCAAGCACTCATTTACACAAAATATGTATAAGAAATAGTAATCTAGACTGATCACACCATTTTTTAATAGAATGCAATGAATTTAGTGTACTAAGGATGTACAAATGAGTCTGTTGCAATGAATATAATGTTTGTCATTGACGCTAAAGTTTATGAGATTTGTTTGTGTGAATCAATTATTGCAATGAAGGAAGGAAGCTTGTTAGCCAAAAATTAAGAGATGGTCTCATTTAGAAAATAAAACTCTCAATATGTATTTAAAAAGGTAATCTAGACCAATCAAATCTTTTTTTTTTTTTGATGAAATTCAATGGATTTGGAGTACCAAAGAGGTACAATCAAGCTTGTTGTAATGAATATAATGTTTTATGTAGACACAAATGTTAATTTCACTATCACTTTGTCTAAATTTGTCCTTTCAATAAAAAATGTTGTCTTGTCATTATAAATTAAAGAGTTAATCTCATTGTTTAGAAATTAAACCATTCAATCCCTTGCGAGGAGAGGAGAAACTTTATTGCCATGGAATCAAGTAATGATCCCAAATTTCAAGTAATGAAAAATTCTCTCCTAATAAAAAGACTAATAAATAGTAATAGCTCTTTTATTCAATATATATGTTGCAACAAAATTAAAGTTTGATGTAGACCTAGATGTTAATTGAATAATTTGTTTTATGTGAATGATTCCTTGGAACAAAATGAGTAGCCTTAATGCTAAGGAATCAAAGCATAGTCATATTATTCAAGCAAAGAATGATTCTCTCTTGAAAAGGGAAAAATGTTCTAAAGTAATGGCTCCTTTACTTGATAGTCTTCATTAGATTCAAACAACCTAGATAAGAAGTGATATTATCAAGTAATCAAGAGACAATCTCATGTTTTAGGCAATCAATGATGCTCTCTCAGTAAAGAAAGCTAATCAAGAATACTATTTTCCTTATTAGATGAACTTTAATGGATTTGGATTTTCTAAGACATAATAATGTAAATCTCACAATTAAAGCAGCAATTGGTGTAGACATTTAAATTAATTTCATGATTTCTTTGTGTGAGTGACTCTTTGAAATGAAAGGAGAACCCTTATTAGCTTGAAAGGAATTGTCAATCTCATCTTTCTTGCAAAGAACCATTCTATCCATTTGAGAAAAGGTAATGAAGATGAATGACTCCTTTTGTTTGATGGAATTTAATGGATTTAGACTACCTAAGGTGTATTGATGTGCATGTTGCAACAAATTTAAAGTTTAGTGTAGACCTAGATGCTAATTGAATGTTTTTTTGTGTGAATGATTCCTTGCAATGAAAAGAGAAACCTTATTATTGAGTAATCGTGTACAAGTCTCAAATTTTAGCTAATGAATAGCTCTCTTCCAATAAAGAAAGTTAATCAAAAGTATTAACACTTTTCTTTGATGGACTTTAATGGATATAGACTACCTAGAGGAGAAGCCTAATGTCAAGCAAAGATGAGATGGTCTCATGTTTTCAGTAATAAATGATTCTCTCATAATTAGGAAGGCTAATCAAGAGTAATAGTTTCATTATTGAATGAACTTCAATGGATACCTAAGACATCATAACAAAAGGAGAAGCCTTATTATCTAGGAATCAAGTAAATGTCTCAAATTTCAAGTAATGAATGATTCTCTACTAGTAAAGAAAGCTAATCAAGAGTAATAGCTCATTTTGATGACTTCAATAGATATGGATTACACCAAAGGAGAAGCCTTAATGTCAAGTAATCAAGTGATAGTGTCATGTATAAAATAATCAACAATTCACTCCAAGTAATGAAAGCTAATAAAGAGTAATTGCTTTTTTTATTAGATGGAATTCAACATATTTGAACTTATGTAATAAGACATAATAACATGCATCTTGTAATGAAATTTTAATGGATGTAGACATTTAAGTCAATTTCATAGTTTCTTTGTGTGAATGTCTCCTTAAAATAAAATGATAACCCTTATTACCTAGAAATGAAGTATTAGTCATAGCTTTTGAGGAATGAACCATTTTATCCATTTGGGAAAAGGTAATCAAGTTGAATGACTCCTTTTGTTTGATGGAATTGAATAGATGTAGCCTACCTAAGGTGTATTGATTTACATGTTAAAACAAATCTAAGTTTGGTGCTGAACTAGATGCTAATTAAAAGATTGTTTTCTGTGAATGATTTCTCATAACAAAAGGAGAGGCTTTATTGGAAAATAATCAAGTAAAGTATCAAGTTTCAAGAAATGAACAATTCTTTCCTTGTAAGAAAAGAAAATCAAGAGTAATAAGTCTTTTCTTTGCTGGATTTTAGTGGACACAAACTAATCCAAAGGAGAAGTCCTAATTTCAAGTAATTAAGCGATGGTCTCACGTTTCAAGCAACAAATGATTATCTCACTATAAGGAAAGCTAATATATAATAACACCTTCTTAATTGGATGAACTTCAAAGGATTTGGATTCTCTAAGACATCATAACATAGCATTTTTCACTTAAATTAGTGATCAGTGTAGACATTTTAGTTAATTTAATGATTCTTTTGGGTGAATGACTCCTTAGAAAGAAAGAAAGGCCCTTATAACAAGAAATAAAGTTTTTATCTTTTAAGCAATGAACCATTCTATTCATGTAAGTAAAGTTAATCAAGATGAAGGTTCATTTGTCTAATGAAATTCAATAGATTTAGTTTACCCAAGTTATGTTCCTGTGTATGTAGCAATAAAATCAATAAATGCTATAGTGATGAATGCTAATTGTATGATTATTTTGTGTGAATGATTCCCTACAACAAAAGGAGTAGATTTATTACAATGGAATCAAGTGACAATCTCAAGTTTCAAGCAATCAATGATTTTTTCTTGCTAAAGAATCCTAATCAAGAGTAATAGCCCATTTTTTCAATGTGCATATTACAAAAAAAATAAAGTTCAATGCAGTCCTAGATGCTAATTGAATGATCATTATGTGTGAATTATTCCTAGAAATAGAAAGAGAAGCCTTATTGTTGACAGATCAAATGATAGTCTTATTATTCAAAAGGAATGACTCGATTATTTGATGGACTTCGTTGGATTCAAATAACCCATATGAGAAGTGATATTATCAAGTAATCGAGAGACAATCTCATGTTTCTAACAATGAACAATGTTCATTTAGAAAAGAATGTTAATCAAGATGAAGGTTTATTTGTCTAATGAAATTCAATAGATTTATTTTACCCAAGTTATGTTCCTGTGTATGTAGCAATAAAATCAATAAATGCTATAGTGATGAATGCTAATTGTATGATTATTTTGAGTGAATGATTCCTTACAACAAAAGGAGTAGATTTGTTATAATGGAATCAAGTGACAATCTTAGGTTTCAAGCAATTAATGATTCTTTCTTGCTAAAGAATCCTAATTAAGAGTAATAGCCCATTTTTTTCAATGTGCATATTACAAAAAAATAAAGTTCAATGTAGTCCTAGATGCTAATTGAATGATCATTATGTGTGAATTATTCCTAGAAATAGAAAGAGAAGCCTTATTGTTGACGGATCAAATGATAGTCTTATTATTCAAAAAGAATGACTCGATTATTTGATGGACTTCGTTGGATTCAAATAACCCATATGAGAAGTGATATTATCAAGTAATCAAGAGACAGTCTCATGTTTCTAACAATGAACAATGTTCATTTAGAAAAGAATGTTAATCAAGATGAAGGTTTATTTGTCTAATGAAATTCAATAGATTTATTTTACCCAAGTTATGTTCCTATGTATGTAGCAATAAAATCAATAAATGCTATAGTGATGAATGCTAATTGTATGATTATTTTGTGTGAATGATTCCTTACAACAAAAGGAGTAGATTTGTTATAATGGAATCAAGTGACAATCTCAGGTTTCAAGCAATCAATGATTCTTTCTTGCTAAAGAATCCTAATTAAGAGTAATAGCCCATTTTTTTCAATGTGCATATTACAAAAAAATAAAGTTCAATGTAGTCCTAGATGCTAATTGAATGATCATTATGTGTGAATTATTCCTAGAAATAGAAAGAGAAGCATTATTGTTGACGAATCAAATGATAGTCTTATTATTCAAAAGGAATGACTCAATTATTTGATGGACTTCATTAGATTCAAATAACCCATATGAGAAGTGATATTATCAAGTAATCAAGAGACAGTCTCATGTTTCTAACAATGAACAATGTTCACTTAGAAAAGAATGTTAATCAAGATGAAGGTTTATTTGTCCAATGAAATTCAATAGATTTATTTTACCCAAGTTATGTTCCTATGTATGTAGCAATAAAATCAATAAATGCTATAGTGAGGAATGCTAATTGTATGATTATTTTGTGTGAATGATTCCCTATGACAAAAGGAGTAGATTTATTATAATGGAATCAAGTGACAATCTCAGGTTTCAAGTAATCAATGATTCTTTCTTGCTAAAGAATCCTAATTAAGAGTAATAGCCCATTTTTTTCAATGTGCATATTACAAAAAAAATAAAGTTCAATGTAGTCCTAGATGCTAATTGAATGATCATTATGTGTGAATTATTCCTAGAAATAGAAAGAGAAGACTTATTGTTCACAGATCAATGATAGTCTTATTATTCAATTGGAATGACTTGATTATTTGATGGACTTCATTGGATTCAAATAACCCATATGAGAAGTGATATTATCAAGTAATCAAGAGACAATCTCATATTTCTAACAATGAACAATGTTCACTTAGAAAAGAATGTTAATCAAGGATTATAGATTCCTTATTGGATGGAATTCAATGGATTTGGACTTCCTAAGACATGATAATGTGCATCTTGTAGTGAAATCAGTGATCAATGTAAACTTTTAAGTTAATTTCATGATTTCTATGTGTGAACAACTCATTGGAACAAAAGGAAAACCATTATTATCTAAAAATGAATTGTTAGTCTCATATATCTCATAATAAATCATTCTTTCCATCTAAGAAAAGGAAATTAAGATGAATGACTCCTTTTGTTCGAAGAAATTCAATGGACTTAAACTATCTAAGGTGTATTGATAAGCATGTTGCAAAAAATTAAAGTTTTAGTAAACCTAGATGTTCATTAAAGGGTCATTTTGTGTGAATGATTCCTCACAATGAAAGGAGAAGCCTAATTATCCAAGAATGGGTATATGTCTCAAGTTTCATGTCATGAAGGATTCTTCCCCAGTAAGAAAAGCTAATTAAAAGTAATAGCTCCTCTCCTCAAAGGACTTTAGTGGATATGGATTACTCCAAGGGAGAAGTCATAATTTCAAGTAATCAAGAGATGGTCAAGTTTTAAGCATTAAACAATTCCCTTACAGTAATAAAGGCTAATCAAGAGTAATAACTACTCTATTGTGTGGAATATGTTGGATTCAAACTTTGCAATACATAATAGCATGCATTACACAATGAAATCTTTGATTGGTGCAGACATTTAAGTTAATTTCATGATTTCTTTATGTGAATGACTCCTTAGAACATAAGGAGAACCCTAATTAGCTATAAATAAGCTATAAATGAACTACCAATCTTATCTTTCAAGTAATGATCCATCCATCCATTTGAGGAAATTTAATCAACATGAATGACTCATTTTGTTTAATGGAATTCAGTGGATTTTACACTATGTATGGCTTACTAATGTGCACATTACAACAAAATTATAGTTTAGTGTAGGGCTAAGGCTAGATGTTAATTGAATGATCAACTTAAATAAATAATTACTTGCAACAAAAGAAGAAACCTAATTAACAAGGAATCAATTGATAGTCTCATGATTCAACCAATGAATGATTCTCTCATGAAAATGAAAGCTAATAAAGATTAATTGCTCCTTTATTCAATGGACTTCAATGGATTTAGATAACCTAGGTGAGGAGTGTAGGAGTGATATTTTGAAGTAATTAAGAGATAAATCTCATGTTATAGGCAATAAATGTTACTATCTTAGCAAAGGGAAACTAATCAAGTATAATAGCTTGCTTATTCAATGAACTTCAATCGATTTTGACTCCTTCAATCATAATAACTTGTAAAAATTTAGATTAATATCATGATTCCTTTGTATGATTGACTCCATACAAGAATAAGAAGCTTTATTTTTTGGAAATGAAGTGTTAGTCTCAACTTTTAGGCAATGAATCATTATATCCTAGTAAGAAAAACTAATTTAAATGAATGACTCCTTTGTTTAATAAAATTCAAGGTTGAAGGCTACCTAACATCTATTGATGTGCATATTGCAAAAAAATTAATGTTGTGTAAAAAATGATGATGATTACATTATCATTTTATGTGAATGATTTTCTTATGGAAAAGAAAGCTACTTAAGATTAATAGCTCCTTTATTTAATGGTCTTTAATTAATTCAAACTATGAGAGAAGTCTTATTGTCCAGTAAATAAGAGATAGTCTCATGTTTCAAGCAATAAATGATTTTGTCATAATGAAAAGGCTAATCAAGTGAGCTAGCTTTTTACATTGAATAGACTTTGATAGATTCAATCTAGCTAAGATGTAATAATGTGTATCTCACAATGAAATCAATGATCAATGTAGACATTTAATTTAATTTTACTCTTCCTGTGTTAGAATGCTTTTAGTGATACAATGATTAGTGTTAATAATAAAATCTTTTAGGTAAGAAGTAATTTAGTTGTGTTTCATGTGCACAAATAAAAGCATAAATTTCTTTATCATAAGTAAAGCAATTTAATAAAGAAACAAAGAATTTATTCTTTAAGTAGGCAATGAGGCAACCTTATTGCATCAACACATCACCATTGCTGACTCTAGAAGCATCACATTCAATATCAAATGTTTTGCTGAATTTAAAAGTGTTAAAATGGGAGTGGAGCAAAGCTTCTCTCTAACAACTTCAAAACTCCTTTGAGGAGCATTAATCTACATGAACTCTCCCCTTTTTATGCATTTTGATAAG
This sequence comes from Rhizophora mangle, assembly GCA_037832345.1. Taxonomy (NCBI): domain Eukaryota; kingdom Viridiplantae; phylum Streptophyta; class Magnoliopsida; order Malpighiales; family Rhizophoraceae; genus Rhizophora; species Rhizophora mangle. Next base: position 367,224 of record JBAPLJ010001084.1, on the reverse strand, counting down.
ATCTAAATTAATATATATTTTCATATATTTTTGGTCTCAAAAGTTTGTTTTTATTTAGATTTTATATATTTACATTTTCTTTTTGTAGTAAAGGAGCAAAGTGAATATTTGGTGTCAATTTGGGTCATAAACATGAAGAATTATCAATGGACAAGTATTTTAAGAGAGGTTCTGGTCTAATTTGGAGATTTACTTGAAAAGGAATGTTGTCTCAATAAGGAAACCAAAGCTTATTAGTATTCTATCTAGTTACTGATTGAGGACTATATGATATTCTATATGATATTTTGAGCACAACCTTTGCTACACACATACAAATTGAGTGATTCTTGTAGCCAAAGAAATTTGAAAGATAGAGCTACAACATTTTAGTTTATGCCACAGGTTCATTTAGTTTCTAGAAGGAAGATAACCATAAGTTATGGGTCAAAAACTTTTCAAATTTTGACTAGAGGTAAAAAACCCTAATCAATAAGAGAGACCACCACACAATAAAGGAGGCAAGAAAAAGAGCAAAATTATACACAACCATATAGAAATGAAGAGAGAATTGTGCTCCAAAGGAAGAGAATGTGAAAAGATTAGGAGAGGAGGATTGATGACATCATCAAGTGCATGATTCTAAAGCTATTTCATCATTCTATTCTCCTAAAATTCTTCTTCCTTTCAATTTTAATTTGTTTTTTTTTCTAAGATGAACTAATTTTCTTATCTTAGGTTATGATGTAGACTAACCATAGTTATGTAGTCTTCTTTGTTTTTATTCTATTTTACAATTTTCTTTTCATGGCAAGTACATGTTATTGTGCTTAATGCTCTTAAAAGCCTAATGACCTAAATTGAATTGATATGCATGATTAATACTAAGAGGAGAGTCCTTACATTAGATCAAGTAATACTTACCTTACATTGAATGAAATATGGAGATGTACAAACATGATTGATGTAGTAATGATGGGTGGGTTTCAAAAATATCTACTTAAGCTAGAGCTTTTTAAAAAATTTAATCCTCTTTTATCTATTTTACTCTACATAGAGATATATAAGGTTAATAGATAAAACTAGATTCAATATAATTTGAAAAAGAGTATTGAATAATATAGGAAATTTTATGGTCCTATGAATAGAACCTTTTTCTTCAAAGCACTTTAGCAAGAATTCTATTAACCTTCATATGGTGTACTTGAAAACCATTGTATATCTTCTCTTGATTAAATCTCATTATTTTTACCAATTGATTTTTCTATTTAGATTTTATTTGTTATTATTTAATCTTTAAAACTTTGAAATTGGTCTTCTACATAAAGTTACATTTACTTAGTGTTTTGGTGTTATTCACAATTAATATTTCTTGAGTGAGTAGTGCACTTGCTAGTAGTTATTTATATGCATCAAGTTTTTGGCATCATTGTCAAGAATTGGAAATCATAAAAATAGTAGAACCCTTTGTCTAGATTTTAATTTAGAATTTCATTTTTGATTCTTTTTGTTTTGCAAGGTTTTTCCTAGTACATGACATGATAAAGTGGTACAAAAAAACTTATGCCATTTGATCCTAAAATTCAAAGAATTCATGTGTTAAACAAAAGCAAAAGAGTGAAGATGGCGATTGAAGAAAGAGATGAGGCTAACTGGTCCTTGCTAGAAAATTTAAAACTTTTAGTCACAAGGACCACATAAAGTATTAGGAGGTCAGCCATACAAGCAAATAATTTTGAAATCAAACCGGCCATCATTAAGATGATTCAAATTTTATGTACAGGTAAAAGATCCAAGTCATATTGCAGCAGGAGCTAATGCTTTCAATAACATAGAAAATTATGCTATCTTATGAATAACATTTTTCTTGACAGCAGTTTATGAAGAATTCTTTGTAACCCTAGTGTGACAAAGCTGAAAACCCTAGTATATTCTCTCTTGGTTAAATTGTGTTTTGTTTAGGAATTGATTTTTCTATTTAGGTTTTATTTGCTGTTATTTAGTTCTTAATGTTTTGAAATCAGTCTTCTAAATAAAGTTAGGATCATTAGTGTTTTGGTACTTGATTGCTTTCAATCCTCATAGGATGATACTCTATTCCCTATCTATATTCTTAAGCAACTAGTCCACCTGCTAGTAGTTATTCTTACACATTGTATTCTATCAATAGTGCCATAAGAGTACCAAATCCTTTCACGAACCTTTAATGGAATGATGCGAGTCCATGAAAGCTTATGACTTCATAGATTGAGGCTAGAACATACCTCTCTATAATAGCTTGGACTTTCTCTTCATCTACTTTTATTCCTTCATGCAAGATTATATAACTAAGGAAAGTGATTTGATTCTAAAACAATTAACACTTTTTTGATATTGCCACAAAGCTTTTCCTTCCTTGGCACTTCAAACACATGCATAAGGTGTCTAACATGATCAACTTGCTTTTAGCTTTAAACCAAAATATCATCAAAGTAAACAAAAATAAATCTCCCAATGAACTTCCTCAACACATGATTTATTAATCTCATAAAAGTACTAGTTGCATTAAAAAGACCAAAAGGCATTACTATCCATTCATAAAGGTCATGCTTTATTTTAAGAGCTATCTTCCACTCTTCATATGTTTGAGAAGATTTTGGAATCATGTAATCCATCAAGATTATTTAGCCTTGAAATCAAGTAGCACTAATTTATGGTGGTCATGTTGATAGCATGACAGTCAACACACATATGCATAGTTCCATTCTTCTTTAGAGCAAGGAATTATGGATTCTCAAATATATCCCTTTTGATGGATTACTTGCTATATAGATGAGCAAATACACCAAATGAAGAGATTGATTGATTATACAGGGGAGATTGGCTAGTTAAGTCTACCATTAAGGTAATAGTGCAATGCAACCACACCAAACTAAGAACTTTGAAAATTCACCACACTTGAAGAAAATAAGTGATAAGAATTAAAAATAAGGAGATTGAACTCAAATTTATATATAAATGATCATAGATAGATTGATAGATGCTAGATGTTAATCCTTTTGTAAAGAGAATATTAGAAATTTCCATCAATTTGTAATAAATGATATATTGATAATAAGCAAGAAGCTTGTAATAAGCATTCAAAACATGTAAAGAAATATGGAAATTGAGTAATTAGAAAATGTTGCTAGCTATCCACCATTGCATGCTTGATTTATTGGGTCAATAAGGTGGTAATAAAATACTCCATAGAAGTAGAATTATTGCTCTACTAATGCTCTACTTTGGCTAGTCTAGCTATCCACCATTGCTTGTAGGGCTTATCTTTGATTTTGATTGAGTAATAAGGAATGAATACTCTTGATTTTCAATCAAGGTTAGGTGATGCATCAACTCAAATAGATTTGGACTACCTAAGACATAATAACATGCATCTCACAATGAAATCAAAGATTGATATAGACATTTAAGGTAATGAACCATTCCATCTAGGTAAGAAAAGCCAATCAAGATGAATTACTCCTTTGGTTAGTGGAATTTAATAGATTCAAATAATCCGTGGTCTATTGATGTGCAAGTCCAATGAAATTAATGCTCAATGTAGACATGCATGTTGATTAGAAGATTATTTTCTATAAGTGATTCCTTACAATGAAAGGAAAGGCCTTATGGCTTACGAATTAGACAATAGTCTCAAGTTTCAAGCAATGAAAGTTTCTTTTCTAATAAAGAAAGCTAATAAAGAATAATTCTCCTTTATTAAATAGACTACATTGAACTCAAACTACTTAGAGGAGAAGCCCCATTGCCAAGTAATCAATAGGCATTCTCATCTTTCAAGCAATGAATGATTTGATCATAGTAAATAAGGCTAAGTAAGATTAGCAGCTTTAATATTAGATAGATTTTAATAGATTTAGACTACCCCAAACATAATAATATCCGTCTTGTAATGAAATTAGTGATCAATGTAGAAATTTAAGTTCATTTCATGTTTCATTTGTGAGAATGACTTGTTAGAACAAAGGAAAAAGCCTTACAAGGGAGAAATGAAGTGATTATCTCATCATTGGAAATATGCCAAAATATCCATACAAGAAAAGCTAATCAAGTTTAGTAATTAGTTAGTTTGAAGAAATTCAATGGATTTAGACTCTCTAAGGTGTATTAAACTACATACCACAATAAAATTAATGCTTAGCATAGACATGGATGTCTATTGCATGATCATTTTGTGTGAATGACAACTTGCAACAAAAGGAGAAGCCTTATTACCAAGGAATCAAATAACAATCTAAACATTAAAGCAATGGACAATTTTCTTTTGTAAAAGAAAGCTAATGAAGAGTAATTGCTCCTCTATTTTATATATTTCATTGGATTTGGACAACCCAAAGTAAAAGTCTTGTAGTTAAGGTATTAAGAGTGGATCTCATGTTTAAAGCAATGAATGAATCTATCATTATAAGTAAAGCTAATCAAGAGTAAAAGCTTCTCAATTAGATAGACTTCAATGGATTAAAACTATCTAAGATAGAATATCATGGATCTTGTAATGTAGTGAATGATTGATATAGACAATTAAGTTAATTTCACCATTGCTTTGTGGGAATGACTCTTTTATATAGATGGAGAAGTCTTTTTTCTAGAAATGAAGTGTCATTCTCATTTTTCAAGTAGTGAACCATTCTATCCAAGGAAGAAAAGCTAATCAAAATGAATTACTCCTTTGTTTAAAGGAATTCAATGGATTAAGCCTACCCAAGGAGTATTGACTGCCATGTCACAATGAATTTAATGTTCTATCTAGACATGGATGTTAATTACTTGAATAGGGTGAATGACTCCTCACAAAAAAAAGCAAAAGCCATACTGCCAAGAAATCAAGGGATGGTTTCAAGTTTCAAGTACTAAACAATTCTCACTTGCCAACTAATCAAGAGTAAGAGCTCCTTTAATCAATGGACTCAAAGGGATTAAAATGACCTAGAGGAAAAATCCTACTCTCAAGTAATCAAGAGACAACCTTATATTTTAAGTAATAAATGATATTCTCTTTAGAAGAAATGCTAATGAAGAGTAATAACTTATTTATTAAATGGACTTGAATGGATTTAAATTATTGACAAATTCGACTGTCGTGTCAATCAAATTAATTTTTAAGGTGGCCTAAAGGCTTGTAATTAGTGGCATGACCCTAGTAGTCTCCCAATGAACCAATGTATTTTTAAGACTATATGATATAAGACTAACTCTGGTAATTCTTGAACCTTGATGACCTATCCTTGATTCCTAAGGATATAGGAATGTATGTTTAGTTGGTTAGCCCTAGTCCTAGCTAAGATCTTGCACTAGATGACTTTGCACACCCTAAAATCTCTAGATGATCACCTAGATTTGACTAACTATGACTCACAAAAAACCCACCATCGCGTAATTATCATTCAATCTAACTAGCCTAAGCACTGGAGTTCACTAACCTAAGTAGCAAATCTGCCCTCAATCTCATCCTAATTGTGACTTAAGTTATTGATCAGTAGCTCTCAAGACATTCCTTAACTCACCCAAAACCAATTGGTATTATCACCAAAGGAATCCTGTTAAGTGCCCAAATGAGAATAAGGCTAGAATGAGAGAACCAGAATGCATTCATTCAATGATAGAACATGATCTCCATGTACATGGGTTCAAAAACTCCAGAGTTAAAACAATTTTACACAATAATGGAACAAAGGAAAAAGAAATGCAAAATGAGAAGAATGAGCCATTTTTGTCTATCCTCCCCCCCTCTTTTCAGCCTGTGACAATCCATTTTCTATGTTCATTCACCACCTCTTTATCTTCCTTGCACATAATGCTCCTTTAGCCATTCATGCTTGCCTCTTCATCTTCCTTGCACTTATTGCTCCTTTGGCCATTCATGCTTGCCTTGAAACTCTTCTCACCTTCTACAATGGATTATTTCTCAACTTGGACATTAATCCCAAGTGGTTTGGACATGATTCCAGTCCTTGAATTCGGATGGTGGAGTATCATGGCCCAAAACATACAAATCAGCCCTGTTTCCAGCTCCATGGAGGCTTACTGAACTTCACCCGTGCATAACTCCATTGAAATGGCCTTATCTTCTTCTATTTCCTTCATGAGAGTTGTAGCTCTTCGAGTTAGCTTTCCAAGGACTCAAATTTTTCAGCTAAACTCCTTCCCTTTTATGAGATATGACCAAAAAACTAAGCAGTGCGCAGCTGATCTGCTCTGTCCAGCGCCCCTCTCGTGATTAGAGTTCAATATTCTTCCTTGTCCAATTGGTTCAGAATTTGCCCATGGTTTCTTTATGGAAGTCATAGTTCAGTCTCTTAGCTATCCATAGAAATTAGTTTCATTAAAAAAAACATCCTGCAACCTAAGAAATAACCAAAGTATGTAAACTGCTCAAAAAACAGAATTTTATCAGACTTTTCTGATAATTAGGCATATGGACAAGAAAGTGAGAAGCTAATCAAATTACATCATCTAGACTATCAAACATGCATAAAATACTAAGTATGATGCAAAATATTATGCAAAACTTGGTTGTTATCACTCCCTCACACTTAAATGTTTGCACATCCTCGACAAAGCAAAAATAAAAATAACTCCAAAGGGTTCCTCAAACTTCCTATCCTAAAATGCAATGTCTATGCAAGATGCAACCCTATCTTGGACATTTCCCACTTCAGATGACTTCCTAGGTCTAAGAATAACTCATTAAAAATAAAACAACCAAACTTGAACAATACCACACATCATGGTTCTCATTCATCTACACCTTGAAAATCACATACAAGTTACCATCATATGAGAAACTTTGGCCAAGTGATAGGTCCTCACAGATTCTCTCAATTCTCTCAAGGATTGAGGGACCAGTTTGCACTCAAACACACTCCATAGACAACCCACACAACCATATGCTTGCAATCATTCTAAATTTCCACCACTTAATACAAGTGTAATACAAAAATCAAGAGGACTTTCATGGGTTGTAATAGGGCCATGGGTTGTAATGCATTGGGTAGGTAAAAATGAGGGATGAATGGGCTGCAATGTCATTCCAAGGTAGGGAAAATAGAGGAGAGGGATAAAAGATCATTGAAGAAAGAGCTCCTAACCTAAAGGTGAAGGTTTCCCATAATGCAAACAATATCAAACAAAACACTCTTCTAACTGTTCTACCTTTCTTCTATTACCCACTTAACTCCTCCAATCATTCTAATTTTCCTCTTCCTTTCTTGCCAAAAACATACCCAAATGATGATTCTTAGTTGGGTTCTCATGACTTTTATTTTTTTTCAAATCAATGCTTTTTTTTTTCCATTTTACATGATTGGCCGAATACCCCACACAATTGTAATCCCTCCCCCACACTTAAATCATGCTTGTTCTCAAGCATATGAAAGGCACTCCCCCACATTTAAATCAAAAGTTCTTTCCACAATGTCTAGGGGTGTCAATTGTGAATATATAATGGTTAAAAACAAACAAGTTTAAGGCTCAATAAGGCTAGCAATGGTCATAATTTATAAGGGGCAGCTTATTTGGCCTAAACTCAGGAAGAAAAAGATGTCTCTATCATTTTCATGCATATAAATGTCATGTAATTTTGATAAAGAACAAGAGCAAGTTCTAGTGTGCGAAGTTCTTAGGAGTGGACACTCATGAAAGAATGATGAGAATGGCATGTGATATAATCCATTCAATTAGGCTCAGATATCCACACCCAATTTCCATCTATCAATGTGACCAAGCAACCCAAAATCTAGCTCCTAGCGTGCTCATTCCATGATGGGACTCACTCAAACCAATCAATGCCATGGAATATAAGTATGTCGTTTGCTGTTTAATAGTTTTGCTTAGGCCTAAGTCATCAATTGTCAGGGCAAATAACTAAGAAATTTTATTCTTGAACATAAATGAAGCTACCATGCAACTATCCTTATATAATGCAAGCAAACACCTACAACTGAATGAAAATGATGGGATTAAAAAGCTTATCAAGGTGCTGGGTAGTGTACATCCAGCAAACATAATTCCTCTCCTAGTGGTTCTTCATGGCTGAGTGTTTCATGGAAGTGCTTGAGCCTATGGCTATTCATTGTGAACCTTCTATTTGATGTTGGTTCTTCCACCTATATGGTACCATAAGGATACACATGAGTAACCAGAAAAGGTCCTTCCCGACGAGAATGTAACTTATCCAACATGAACTTGAGCCTTGAATTGTAGAGAAGAACTCATTGCCCAAGCTTAAATGTCTTATGGTAAATCATTTGGTCATGCAACCACTTTATCCTCTCCTTGTAAATCTAAGCATTTTCATAAGCCTCAAATTAGATCTCCTCAAGCTCTTGAAATTGTAGCTTCCTTTCAACTCTTGCTCGAACAAGATCCAAGTTGTAATGCTTAATCACCTAATATGCTTTATGTTCGATTCCCACCGACAAGTGACATGGCTTCCCATAAACTATTTGGTACGGGGACATATTGATTGGGGTTTTATAGGTAGTATGGTATGCCCATAATGCTTCCTTTAGCTATGCACTCCAATCCTTCTGGTTTGGTTGAACCATTTTTTCAAGTATGCTATTAATTTCTCAATTGGAGACCTCAACTTAGCCATTGGTCTATGGGTGATATGAGGTAGAGATCTTGTGGACTACACCTTATTTTTCAACAAAACTTATATTCGTTGATTACAAAAATGGGATCCCTAATCTGAGATGATAGCTCGTGGAACTCTAAGCCTATAAATAATCTGTGAATGGACAAAGCTTGCGATTGCTTTGGCATCATTAGTTCAAGTAGCCTTAGCTTCTACCCACTTAGAAACATATTCAACCATCAAAAGAATGTAAATATATCTGAATGAAATTGGGAATAGTCCCACAAAGTCTATACCCCAAACATCAAAAACTTCACTACACAACAATGGTTGTTGGGTCATTTCTTGCCTATGTAATAAATTCCTAATTCGTTGACATCGGTCATATGTTTTACAAAAAATGTGGGCATTACAAAAGAGAGTCAGCCAATAAAGACCTAAATCTAGCAATTTCCTACATATTCTAAAAGAACCAAAATAGCTGCCACATGCTCCAAAATGACATAACCTCTAGATAGACTTGTGCTTATGCTCAGGCACACATCTCCTACTGATGTTATCACTACAAAATTTCCAAAGATGAGCATCATCCCAAACATAATATTTGGACTCACTTCAAAGCTTGTCTGCTTAATGCTTAGAAAAATCAAAGGGAATCACCCCAGCAACTAGGTAGTTAACTAAGTAAGCATACCAAGGAGTGAGTTAATGTTGGGACATACCATGGATTTGCAAGAGGTGCTCATCTAGCAAGTCATCTTGAATGGGAAGTGGTTCCAGTCTCCCTTCAATTTGGTTGAGATGATCAACCGCTAAATTCTTAGCTCTGCTTCTGTCCTTAACCTCAACATCAAACTCTTGAAGTAATAACATCCATTGGATTAGTCGTGGCTTCGTGTTAGGCTTTTTCAAGAGATATTTAAGCACTGCATGATGAAAGAAAACTACAACTTTAGAATTAAATAAATAAGATCTAAACTTGTCAAGAGCAAAAACAATAGCCAAAAGCTTTTTCTTTGTTATGCTATAGTTGGATGAGTGGCATCGAGTGTGTGGGATGTATAATGGATGACTCATGGCTGCCCATTAAATCTCTATACCAAAATGGGTCCTCTTGCATTGTTGGATGCAACACACATTAGCTTGAATGGTTGAGACCAATCTGGGGCTTTCACAATTGGCGCAGTGGTCAAGGCATGCTTGTATTGGTCAAAAGCTTCACGATAATCATTGTCACACTTGAACTCCACGCCCACCTATAGAAGGTTGGTTAATGGGAGGGCTATTTTGCTAAAATTCCTTATAAATCTTAGATAAAACCTTGCATGACCAAGAAAAGATCAAACTTCCTACACACTTGTGAGGTAAGATAAATGATAAATAACTTCAACTTTTTCTAGATCAACTTTAATGCCATCCTTAGAAACTACATGTCCTAACACAATTCCTTGCTCAACCATGAAGTGAGACTTTTCATAATTAAGGACCAAGTTAGTTTATGTGCACTTCTTAAGAACTTGAGATAATCTTTCAAAACATTCATCAAAAGAGGAGCCATGGACAGTGAAATCATCCATAAAATCTTCCATGCCATCCTCCAAGAAAATAAAGAAAATACTTACCATACAACATTCAAAAGTGCCCAGAGCATTGCACAACCCAAGTGGCATCCTCCAATAAGCACAAGTGCCAAGAGGACGTGTGAAAGTAGTCTTCTCTTAATCCTTAAGGGTGATGTGAATATGAAAGTATCCCATAAATCCATCCAAAAAATAGAAGTGAGATTTCCTAGATAATCTTTCAAGAATTTGATAAAAAAATGGTAAAGGATAGTGATCCTTCCATGTCACTTGGTTGAGCTACTGGTAGTCTATATGCACTCACTAAGAATTTTGCACACAAGTTGGCAACAATTCATTATTTTCAGTTTTGACTACTATAACTCCAGATTTCTTTGGCATCACTTGGACTAGACTCATCCAATCACTATTTGAGATTGGATAAATAATTCTAGTTTGGAGCAATTTGGACACTTCTTTCTTCATGACATCAAGAATAAGTGGGTTGAGCCTTTGTTATGGTTGCCTCATGGGTTTGGCTCCTTCTTCAAGGAAAATTCTATGCATGCAAATTGTCTGACTAATATCCATGATGTCCCCAAATGTCCACCAATAACCTTCTTGTGGTCTAGTAAAACTTCAAGCAACTCAGCTTCCTGTAACTCATCATGGCTCCTAGAAATAATCATTGGAAGTTTGTCATTCTCAGCTAGGAATGCATACCCTAGATGCTTTGGAAGAGGCTTTAAATCGAGCTTAGGAGGTTGTACAATGGTTGGAAGAAGTCTGATTAACTTGCTCTCAATTGTTTCTAATCGAGCCTTCTCTATTATTCTCAATTCTGATCTATCCATTCCCCACTGTTCTGCCAATTATGCCATTTGTTTTGTCCTTTTAGAGACTCTTCTAAGTGTGCATGAATCAGAGATGCTGCATACATCATTCCCAAGCTGTGCACTATGATAAGAATTGGGGGAGAGGGAGAGAGTGCACTTTCCAAGCTATTTTGATTAACTCTATTTCTGCCATTTTCTTTCATGTTGTTCTAGGCCAAGTAGCATTTCTTTCTTCTGTTCAAATTCAACACCTTCTTGGACTCCTTGTCCCCCAAAAAGGGTCATGCCATAAGTTAGAGAGTCATCAAAATAAGCTATCTCTGGGAATTCCTTCTCAAGCTCGAGTTGCATTTTCTCCACCAAATCCTCAATGAGCTTAATATGGAATAAAGAATGATCCTCCGATGGGTGTTTCATGGCTTCAAGAATGTTAAATTCAACAATCAAGTGCCAAATTCCATCAACAACAACCTAGAGTGCACATCAATTTTAGTTTGTGCTATTTTAAGGAACGGTTGACCAAAAATAAAAGGTGAACAGCTGCTTTGTGTCTCACCCTCCATTTCCAAAATATAAAAGTCATTGGGGAAGATCAACTTACCAACTTGCACTAAAGCATCCTTGACTATTCCAAGTGGATAAGTGTTACTTTTGTCAGCTAATTAGATAACTAATTGTGTTCCCTTCAATGGTCTAAGATCCAACTTGATAAACACTGAAAGAAGCATAACGTTGATTGAAGCTCTAAGGTCCAACAAAGCCCTATCAAACTTTCAGTTATTAATAATGCAGAGAATTGTGAAAGTACCAGGATCCTCACATTTTTATGGTAAAGGTTGTATAAGAACTGATACATTTTTTCCCATGCTGACCTTCTCTCTTCCTTGGAGCCTCTACTAATTTATGCATAGCTCTTTTAGAAACTTAGCGTACCTCAGCACTTGCTTGATGGCATCGAGAAGCAGAATGTTGACTTCCACCTTTCAAAACATCTCTAGAACTTCCTTATCCTTGTTTGGTATGTCATCCTTTTTCTTAGACTTCATCCTCTGAGGAAATGGGAGTGGCTCAATGGATTGGTCAGCTATCTCCTTTCCCTTGGTGGTTTGATCTTCCTAGCTCATCTAGGTCTTGGTTGGGTTCAAAGCAAATGATTGTTTTTCGTCCTTCTCCTTCATTGGACTTAAGTGCTCATCCAGACCTTAATTCAATGGCATTTACAATCCCCTTTGGATTGGAGATGGATTGGCTTGGCAATTGCTTGGAGACTTGCTGTTGAAGGGCATTCATCGAAGTGGCTAGTTGAGTCATCTTTGTCTGCAGATCTTGGATGGTTGATTCAGTTTTCTGCTGGAGTTGAATATTTTGATCAGCTAGCTACATGGTGTGAGTCGTTAGCTGCTTCCTCATATCCTCTAAAGATGACTCCAACCTTGGTAGAGGTGGTTGATGTGTCTGGCCATGCAGTTGCTGTTGGTGCTGACCTTGGGCGAATCCCCAAGGTGGCTGTCTAGGTTGCTCTTGTGATGTCAATCCTGAGTTCCCATACCAAAGGTTGGGATGATCACACTACCCTAGGTTGTATGTGATTGAGTATGGGTTGTACTAAGGCTGATCTTCCTATTGATATGGCCTTCCTTGATATCCTTTGGCTGCAAGGACTTGATCTTGTGACTCCTCTGCAAATGTTGAGCATAAGGCAGTAGGATGCCCTGGACTTGCCCAAATAGCACAAACTTGGCCTCTAAGGGCAAGTCAAGAACCCCCTTGGCCTAATTGTTGTTGATCTATAGCCAATCTTCTTACAAGTGAGGTAAGTTCATCAAGATAGTGCTCCATTCTTTGATGAACTTGACATCTGGCCAATACTTTGTGTACTCCTTGTGTTGTAACTGTGGCCCTCATGCTGAATTGCTAGGAATTCATTGCCATGTTTTCAATTAATGCTCGAGCAGTCTAGGGTGTCTTATCCACCAGTGTGCCACCACTTGGTACATCGATCATGCTATGATCCATTGGGAGTAGACCTTCATAAAAGTACTGAATCAAAAGCTATTTTGATATCTAGTGAAATGGACAGCTCACACACAACTTATTAAACTAATCCCAGTATTCATAGAGGGTCTTGCCATTAAGCTATCAGATCCCAAAAATCTCTTTTTAGATGGCAAAAAGAAGCAAGGCAGGAAAGAACTTTTGATAAAGGCCTTTTTCATGTCATTCCAACTCTGGTTAGCCTCAGGATGGAGATAATAAAGCCAATCTTTCGCAGCTCTCTCCAAAGAAAATGGAAATGCTTAGATCTTGGCATGGTCCTTAGAGATTCCTTACAGTCTCATAATTAAATAGACAATATTAAATTCCTTGAGGTGTTTATGGGGATCTTCACCCATACTGCCATGATATTTAGGCAACAAATGAATGAGTTTATTTAAATTCAAAGTTAGCTTCAACACTTGGATGCTGTATACACAAAGGTTGGTAATTGATATCAGGTGTCGCTAGCTCTTTCAAAGTTTGATTGTTATTTCCATTATTCCCAGCCATGTTATTATTCCTAGCTAGCTTTAATTCTTGATATTCTTCCTTAATGAATCTAGATGAACATAAAGTGGGTGGAACTAATGATGATCGTGTAGTCCTATGATGTCTACTTAATGTTTGTTCTATTTCTGGGTCAAAATACTAATCAAGATCAGGACTCCTTAGAAAGAAAAAAGGATCCTTATTACCTAGAAGTGAAGTGTCAATTTTGTCTTTCTAGCAACAAACCATTCTTTCCAAGTAAGAAAAATTTAATGAAGATGAATGACTACTTTATTTTATAGAATTGGATTGATATAAATAGCCTATGGTGTATTTACATGGATGTTGCACTAAAATTAATTTTCTATGTGGACTTGGATGTTAACTATATGATTATTTTATGTGAATCACTTTTTACAATGTAAGAAGAATTATTGCCAAGGAATCAGGTGATGATCTCAATTTTCAAACAATAAATAATTTCCTCCTAGTTGAGAAAGCCAATCGAAATTGGTTGCTCCATTATTTGATGGAGTTTGAAGGGTTTAAACTACCTAATGTATAAGTTCGATTGTGAAGTAATCAAGCAGCAAGTTTCAAGAAATGAACAAATCCCTCATACTAAATAAGGCTAAATAAGAGTAAAAATATCTTTATTGGATTGACTTTAAAGCATTCAAACTACCCCTAATAGAATAACATGCATAATGCAATGAAATCAATGATTGGTGGGACACTTATGCTAATTTCACAATTTCTTTATGGGAATAACTCCATGCAATGAAAGGAAAAGCCTTAATGGTTAGAAATGAAGTGTTAGTCTCATGATTTTTGCAACATACTATTCTATCAACATAAGAAAAGTTAAGCAAAATGAATGACTCCTTTGTTTATTTTTCTATATAGACTTGTCAATTGCAAAATTACTTTATGTGAATGACTCGTTATAAGAAAAGGAGAAGCCTTATCACCAAGGAATCAAGTAATGACCTTAAGTTTCAAGCAATGAATGACTCTTTTGTAGTAAAGAAAATTGATCAAGAGTAATAGTTGCTTTATTTGATGGACTTCAATGGATTCAAACTACCTCGAGAAGAAGTCCAATTGTCATGTAATCAAGATATGTCTCATGTTTCAAGTAATTAATAATTCTCTCAATAAAAATAAAACTAATTGAGAGTAATAACTTCTTTATTGGATGGTCTTCAATGGATTTAAATTACCCAATACATAATAATGTATAAATTAAGTTAATTTCATGATTTGTTTGTTTTAATGCCCTCTTGGAACAAAAGGAGAAGCCTTATTAGCTAGGAATCAATTGCTTTCTAATCTTTCAGACAATTAACCATTCAATTATTGTAAGAAAAGTGAATCAAGATAAATGACTCATTAGAACAAAAGGAGAAGCCTTATTACTTAGAAATGAAGTATTTGTCTCATCTTTTTGGCAATTAACCATTTTATCATGGTAAGAAAAGTTAATCAAGATGAATGACTTCTTTATTTTATGGAATTCAATAGATTTAGCTAGCCTCGGTATTTTTATGTACTTGTTACATTGAAATTAATGTTTTATGTAGACATGGATATGTTGGAGAATAAGAAATATTCTTATTATTTAGAATTTCAATGGTATCTTGTATTAATGATAATATTTACTTTATTACAAAATTTTATTAAATTAGAAACTATTTAGGACTTTTTTCTATTAAGCAAATATATTATCTTATTTCTTATTTATTTATATTTTCCCTATTTATTCATTAACTATCCCTATAAAGATAACTTATTCTTATTTCCATTAAAAAGAGACCTATTATGAATGAATATTGAAATTACTCTTTGAGTAGTGAGTTTAGTTTGAAGGTGGATTTGTATTTTAATATTTTTAGGTGGATTCCCACATTATTCTTTTTATTCTATGCTTCAACTTGTTTCTATCTTACATCAATTTTGGCATTAGAGTCAAATTTTGATCCAAAAAGACCACACAAAGCATCCTAATCTTGTTTTTACTACCTCTTTCACACCTTTACAAATCAAAGCAAAAATTTGATCAAATAACTTCACATAGAATGCCCTTAAATTTATTTTCACCTATAATTGCCACTACCTTGCTAGATAACATCTATCACATGCACCGCTATGCACTGATGATAAATACCTTCATTGAATAAAATCCATAGCACTAGAGACACCATACTCTAATCTACCATCTCTAGTAACTAATGTAACTAGTTAACCTTCACTATGTCTCTCACAGAGCAACCATAGTTATTAACTTGTTATTTGGGTAGAAGATATCTAGTAAATCCTTTCACCTCTTGACCAAGTTGAATGTAGCTTATTAAAAGAGAAGCAATCATTTATGCAACTAGTTTCATGTTGCCCATTAATGAAAGCACTAACTAACAATTGACTCTTTGGGTATCCTAATGTGAACATTGTAGTTCTAGTTGCTTCATGCCTTAATGAGATTATGAAGATAACTACTCCAAACATTCCTTATCTTCATGATTTGAGGAAAGATATATTTTAATTTATGGTGTCATCATTTGAGCATTTAGATGATTAAATTGCTTATATGGTAAGTAAATCTCAATTCTAGAAATTCTTGCATAAGTGCAATCATATTCTATGATGTTGGAACTTGAATGTAATGCATTGATAGTTAAGATGTTCCAAAATTTCCTTAAAACTATGAGTGATTATGATCCATATAAAGCTTTTATTTTCATGGAGGAAATTATCATTATTGAGTTAAAGGAAAGGGCAAATATCTCTTCTAAGTAAGTTGCTCTACTATTCAATAGTGTGATGACAACCAATTCTATTGATGGGCAATTAGGAGGGAAAGTGCTTAATATCTAGTAGATAAGTAAGTTAATATTAAAGATCTTCCAAAAATACATCAGTCAACATTATGAGCTAAACTTGTTCAAATTGATACAAAGACAACATTAAACTTCAATTTATCTAAGCAAGTTGATATGGTGGATTATAGTATGTTCACTACTAAGTTTTCTACATCAGTTTTAGTCAATGAAGTTCTAAGCCAAATGTCTAGAATACTGTTGCATAAATTTTTGAAGACATAAATTTTGTTATTCCTATGAAATTTTAGTGTGTGAGTTATCATATGGACTTCATGAAGTTTGCTTTTATTTTGCTACCATCAATTTTTATAGAAAAATGTTCTCAAGCACAAAGAATGTTTTTTCTCATTCTCCAACATTTTAAAATTTGAGTTTGAATTTTTTTCAATCAAGAGAGAATGATGAAGAAAAAAAAATGAAATTCTTACTATTTAGCATTTCAATAATATCTTGTATTAATGATAAAATTCAATCTATTAGGACATTTTATAAGATAAGATGCTATTTAGGATATTTTTCTATTTAGCTTATATATTATCTTATTTCTTATTTAGTTTTATTATTTTCTATTTATTGATTAATTTTCCCTATAAAGATAGCTTATTGTTATTTTCATTAGATAGAGACTTACTATGAATCAATGTTGAAATCATGCTTTAGTATTCAGTTTAGATTTTAAGTGAATTCCCATGTCAACTAGTATTTTCAATTGGATTGCCCTATTATTTTTTTGTACAATCCTTTTGCTATTTCTAGCATACATTAGGATGTTAATTGCATAATTATTTTGTGTGAATCATTCTTTACAACAAAAAAAAGATATCTTATTATTGAGAAATTAGGTGAAAGGCTCAAGTTTCAAATAATAAAGGATTTCCTCTTAATTATGAAAGCTAAACAAGAGTAGTAATGCTTTTATTCAGTAAAGTCTAAAGGATTTAGACTACCTGAAGGATTAGTCCTATTGTCAAGTAATTGAGAGACAACATGTTTTTTTAATAATGAGTGAATGTCTCATAGTAAATATGGCTAATAAAGAGTAAAAGCTTCATTATTGGATGGACCTAAATGTTAATTATATGATCAATTTATGTAAATGACTACTTACATGAAAAGTGGAACCCTTATCAACAAGGAATCAAGGTAATAGCCTTTTTATGCAATGAATTGAATTGACGATGTGAACCTTAATGAATTGAACCATTGAATCCTTGCAAGAAAGCTAATGAAGATCAACAACTATTTTGTTTGGTGGAATTTAATGGATTAAGTGTACCAAAGTTGTAAGGGCATGCTTGTCATATAAATATAATGTTTTATTTAATCACAATAGTTGGTTTCATGACTAGGTTGTGTGAATGAGTCCTTGCAAGAGAAAGAGAAACCTTATTAGCAAGAAATGAAGTGATAGGAATGAAAAGATAATCAAGATAAATGACTCCTTTATTTGATGAAATTCAATGGATTTAGAATACCAAAGGTGCAAAGGCATGCTTGTTACAATGAATATAATGTCTTATGTAGTCACAAAAGTTAATTTCATGATCATTAATTTCATGATCATTCTATGTGAATGACATTGTGCAATGAAAGGAGAAGTCATGTTAGCAAAAAATGAAGTAATAATGTCAACCTTTAGGAATTGAACCATTTAATCCCTATAAAAAAAACCTAATCAAGATCAATAACTATTTTATTTAATTAAATTCAATGGTTTTAGAATACCAAGGCCTATCCATAAGCTTGTCACAATAAATATAACATTTGTTGCAGACATAAAAATTAATTTAGGTTAATTTTGTCTAAATGAGTTCTTACAACATAAAAAGAAGTCCTATTGATAAGAAATGAAATAATAGTGTCAACCTTTAGAAATTAAAAAATTCAATCCCTATAAGTAAAGCTAACCAAGAACAATGACTCCTTGTTTAGTGAAATTCAATGGATTCAAAGTACCAAAGGTGTAAGCACATGCTCATAGTAATCAATTTAATGTTTTGTGTAGGCATAAATGTTAATTTCATGATCATTTCTTATGAATGAGTGCATATAACAAAAGGGGAAGCCTTGTTAGCAAGAAATGAAATGATAGTATTAACCTTTAGGAATTGATCCATTCAATCCCTATAAGAAAAGCTAATCAAGCTTAATGACTACTAGATTGATGGAATTCAATACATTCAGAGCACCAATGGTATAAAGATGTGCTTGTCACAAAGAATTATAATGTTTAGCAAAGACAAAAGTTAATTTCATGATAATTATGTGTGAATGACACCATGTAATGAAAGGAGAATCCTTGTTAACAAAAAATGAAGTCATGGGCCCATCCTTCAAGAATTAAGTTATTCAATCCCAATATAAAAGTCTAATTAAGATGAATGATTCCTTCGTTTGATGGAATTCAATGAGTTTTAAGTAAGAAAGCAATAAGGATGTACATTTCACAATGAATATATTTAGTATAGACATAAAAGTTAATTTTATCATCCTTTTGTGTGAATGACTCCACATAATGAAAGATGAAGTCTTGTTAGTAGGAAATGAAATGATGGTGCAAACCTTCACCAATTAATAGAATGTTTGGTGTAGTCACAAAACTTAACTTCATGATCAACATGTGTGAATGGGTCCTTACAATGAAAGGAAAAACCTTGTTAGCAAGAAATGAGTTGATAGACTTATTCTCCAGGAATTAAACCATTCAATCCCTACAAGGAAGCTAAAGAAAATCAACAACTCATTTGCGTGATGAATTTAATGGATTCATAATACAAAAGGTGTATATATATGCTTGTTGTAATTAATATAATGTTTGGTGTATATACAAAAGTTAATTTCATGATCATTTTATTTGAATAAGTCCTTGCAATGAAAGGAGAAGTCTTGTTAGTAAGAAATAAAGTTATGCACTCATCCTTTAGGAATAAAGACCACTTAAACCTAATAAAAATAACTAATCATGATCAATAACTCCTTGTTTGATGGAATTCAATGAATTTAGAATGCTAAAGCCTTAAGCACATGCTTATTGCAATTACCGTAATGTTTGGTGTACAAACAAAGGTTAATTCAAGATCAATTTGTGTGAATGACGCTATGCAACAAAAGGAGAAGTCTTATTTGAAAGAAATTAAGTAACAAACTTATCCTTTATGAATTTAACTATTCGAACCTAGTATGAAAATCTAATAAAGATCATTGACACCTTTGTTTGTTAAAATTCAATGGATTCAAAATACCAAGGGTGTATGCACATGCTTGTTGCAATTAATATAATGTTTAATGCAAACAAAATACTTAATTTCATGATCATTTTGTGTAAATGAGTCCTTACAATGAAAGGAGAAATCTTGTTAGTAAGAAATGAAGTTATAGGTTCATTCCTTATGAACAAAATGATTTAATCCTAATAAGAAAAACTAATAAAGATCATTAACTCATTGTTTGATGGAATTTAGTGAAGTCATAGTCCTAAAGTTTAAAGCACTTGACTATCACATTGAATATAATGTTTGGTGAAGTCACAAAATTAATTTCATAATAATTTTATGTGAATGACTCTCTACAATGAAAGGTAAGTATCATTAGAAGGATTCAAGTTACAAGTTCATCCTTCATGAATTCAATCATTCAAACCTAGTAAGAAAAGCTAATGAAGATCAATGACTCCTATTTTTGATGGAATTTAATAAATTGACTATTTAATCTTAGTAAGAAAAGCTAATAAAGATTAATGGCTCCTTTGCTTAATAGAATTCAATGGATCTAGGTGTCAACATGACTGTAACAATGAATATAATGTTTGGTACTATCCCAAAAATTAATGTCACAATCATTTTGTGTGAATGAGTCCTTGCAATGAAAGAAGAAACCTTGTTAATAGGAACACTTTAATAGTGGAACCATTTAATCCCTATAAGAAAACCTAATCAAGATCAATAACTACTTTGCTTAGTAGAATTTATAGATTTAGAACACCAAAGGTGTATCCACATGCTTGTTGCAATCAATATAAAGTTTGATGGAGTTACAAAAGTTAATTTTATATGAACGAGACCTTGAAATGAAATGAAATGAAAAGTCTTGTTAGTAAGAAATGAATTTATAGGCTCTTCCTTTAGGAACTAAACCATTCAAACATAGTAAGAAAGCCTAATCAACATCAATAACTACTTGTTTGATGGAATTCAATAATTTTAGCGTGCCAAAGTTGTAAGCACATACTTATTGCAATGAATATAATTTTTGGTGTAGACACAAAAGTCAATTTCATGATCATTTTGTATGAATGACTCTATGGAACAAAAGCAGAAAGATTTTAATAAAGAAATGAAGTTATAGGCTCATCATTCATGAGTTAAATCAATCAAATCCAATAAGAAAAATTATTGAGGAATAATGACTTCTTTGTTTATTGGAATTCAATGGATTTAAAGTACCAAAGCTTTAAGGACATGCTTATCACAATGAATATAATGTTTGGTGTAGTCATATAAGTTAATTTCATGATCATTTTGTGTGAATGACTTTTTGCAATGAAAGGGGAAGTCTTGTTAGAAAGAAACTATGTGATAGTGTGAACCTTCATTATTAAACCATTCAATCTTTATAAGAAAGCTAATCAAGATTGATGGTCCTTTGTTTGATAAAATTCAATGGATTCAAAGTACCAAAAGTGTAAGGACGTGTTTTTTTTATGATGAATGTAATATTTGATGTAGAAAAAAAGTTAATTCCATGATCATTTTATCATAATGAATATAACATTTAATGTAGACACAAATTAATTTCATAATCATTTGGTGTGAATAAGTCCTTGCAATGAAAGGAGCCTTATTATTAAGGGATGAAGTGATAGATCATCCTTAAGAAATTTAACAACTCATATACAATTAAAAAATGTAATCATGATCAATGACTCCATTGTTTGATGGAATTCAATGAATTTAGTGTACCAAAATTGTAAAAACATGCTTATTGCAATTAGTATAATATTTGGTGAACACCAAAAAGGTTCATTTTAGGATAATTTTGTGTTAATGAAACCTTGCAATGAGATGACAAGCCTTATTAGTAAGAACTTAATTAATGGTCTCATCCATTACAAACTAAACCCTTCAAATCCAATAAGAATAGCTAATAAAGATCAATGACTCCTTTGTTTGACAAAATTCAACAAATTCAAAGTGTAAAACTTGTAAGAACATGTTTATTGCAATGAATATAAAACTTGATGATCATTTTTTATCAATTAGCCTTTAAATCCAAAAGAGAAGCCTTGTTATCACAAAATAAATTGACAAAGTCAACCTTTAGTAATTGAACCATTAAATTCCTATAAGAAACATAAGACCCTCTTCTTTTGATGGAAATTAATGGATTTAGAGTACCAAAGGTGTAATGACATGTTTGTCTTAATGAATGTATCTTTTGAGTAGACATATAGGTTAATTTCATGATCATTTTTTGTGAATGATTCCTCATAATGAAAGATGAAATCTTGTTACTAAGAAATGAAGTGATGGGCTCATCCTTCAAGCATCAAGCAAATTAATTTCTATAGTAAAAGCTAACTAAGATCAATGACTCCATGTTTCATGGAATTCAATGGATTCAAATTGTAAAACTTATAAGAATGTGTTTGTTGTAATGAATATAAAACTTGATGATCATTTTTTTGTGAATTAGTCTTCAAATCAAAAGGAGAAGCCTTGTTATCATAAAATAAATTGATGGTGTCAAACTTCAATAATTAAACCATCCTATTCTTACAAGAAAATCTAAGACCCCTTTTTTCTTCATGGAAATCAATGGATTCAAAGTACCAAAAGTGTAATGACATGCTTGTCTCAATGAATGTATTTTTTATGTAGACACAAAAATTAATTTCATGATCATTTTGTGTGAATTAGTCCTCATAATGAAAGGAAAAACCTTGTTAGCAAGAAATGAAGTGATGGGCTCATCCTTCAAGAATTGAGCAATTCAATTCCTATAAGAAAAGCTAACCATGATCAATGACTCCTTATTTGATGGAATTCAAGTTATTTAAGGTAAAAAAGGTGTAAGGATGTACTTGTCACAACAAATATAATGTTTAGTGTAGATACAAAGGTTAATTTCATAATCATCTTGTGTGAATGATCCCTTGCAAAAAATGAAGCTACTTACTCATCACTTAAGGATTAAACCATTTAATCTCTATTAAAAAAGCTAACCAAGATTCATGTCACATTATTTGATTGAATTCAATGGGTTCAAAGTACCAAAGTTTTGAGAATGTGCTTCTCACAATAAATACAATATTTGGTGTAGACATAAAAGTTAATTTCATCATTATTTTGTGTGATTAGATTCTTCCAACAGAAAGAGAAGCCCTGTTAGCTAGAAATAAAATAATGATCTTGCCCTTTAAGAATTAAACCAATATAACCTAGAAAGAAAAACTAATAATTATCAAATACTTGTTTGTTTTATGAAATTCAATGGATTCATAGTGTTGATGTTGTAAGGACATTCTTCTTGCAATGAATATAAAGTTTAGTAGATGGAATGTTAATTTTATGATCATTTTATCTGAATAGGTCTTTATAACAAAAGAAGAAGCCTTGTTAGCAAGAAATAAAATGATGAAGGGTAGCCTTAGGAATCGAACCATTTAATCCCTATAAAAAATGCTAATCAAGATCAACATCTCCTTTGTTTGATGAAATTCAATGGAATAAAAGTACCAAAATTATAAGGACATGCTTGTCACAATGAATATAATATTTGGTTTAGACACCAAAGTTAATTGCATAATCAATTTGTGTGATAGGGTTTTTGCATTGGAACGAGAAGCCATATTAGGAGGAATTGAAATGATAGTTTTTTGGTATTTCATGTGTAAATTTGTAAATTGTGTGGTTAAGGAATATCATATTAAAAGTGACAGGAAGGAGTGAGTAACATATAAGTGGAAAAGACCCATAAATCTAATGTCTTAAGGTTTTGTGTTAAGATGTAATGTTAAACCTTGGGACCTAAATGTTCCTAAGTCCATGGCTAGATTAGACTTTTACTATTTTAGGAGTTTCAAATTACATAACAAGCATACCCTTTTATATAAAATAGATAAAGGCAGGTCTGATATGGAGACAAATTACACATTTATACCTCATATAATATTAATCAAGCTCCACTCCTATAACAATCTCTCACTTAAAGACTAATTATTAGACCAAAAACTATTACAATATAATTAAACACCTCTTATAATCCATAACCTTAGTGTGATACCTCCTCAACAATTAACAATAAAGGCTAATTGGGGCTACACATAACCTCAACTTCTCCATAACCACAAACTTAATTAACATGTTAGCAAGATTCTCTGTACCACATATCTTTACAACAAAAGAGAAATTTCTAGGGTTGTCAATATCATCCTTTTGTTGAAATCCTTTCACAACTACCACCATGTTCTTCTTTGACTTGATAAACTTATTTATTGTTTAGTGCCTTTTTTTTTTTTAATTGAGTTTGCTCTTATGTTTGAATTATTTTTGTAATGCACTCATCTCCTCTTTCATGACTAACTTCCAATTGGTAAAATCCTTAATTTGTATTGCTTTATCAAAGCATTATGGTTCATAGTGTTTTCAAGATTTTCTAGCACTCTTCTACCCATAACATCTTCTAAAATTTCCTCCAAAATATTTTGATCCCTTTTTCTAGCATGCTTCCTTATACTATCAAATTTGACAACATGTCTATTTTATAGACAACATTTTCATTGAATATGACATCCTAAATTATAATAATTATTCTATTTCAACCATCCTATAAATGTTATCAAAATTCATCAATCCATACCTAATAAAAAAACATTTGTACAAGTTAGGATCTAATTTATCCTTCTTATAAGAATTCACATGCATATAAGTGACATAATAAAAAACTTTCAAATATGAAAGATTTACTTTGTCAACCTTAAGGAATTAAACTATTCCTTCTCTATCAGAAAATCTTAGGAAGATCAACAACTCTTTTATTTGAAGGAATTCAATGGATTTTGAGCACCAATGGTGTAAAGATGTACTTGTTGCAATGAATGCAATGTTTGATGTAGTCACAAAAGTTAATTTCTTGATCCTCTTGTGTGAATGACCTTGTACAATGAAGGGAGAAGTCTTGTTAGCAAGTAATGAAGTGAATGTGTGAACATTAAGCAATTGAACCATTCAATCCTAGTAAAAAAAAAGCTAATCATGATCTATAACTCCTTTCTTTGATAGGATTAAATGTATTCAAAATACCAAAGATATAAGGACATGCCTATTGTAATGAATATAATGGTTGGCATGAACATAAAAGTTAATTTAATGATCATTTTCAATGAATTAGTCCTTGCAACGAAAGGGCATGCCTTTTTAGCAAGAAATGAAGTAATAGTCTAATACTTATTTAGTCCTTATAAAAAAGCTAATCAAGATCAATGACTCCATTGTTTGCTAAAATTCAAAATTCAATGGATTTGAAATATCAAAGGTGTAAGGACATACTTGCCACAATTAATATAATGTTGGGTATAGGGACAAAAGTTAATTTCTTGATCATTTGGTGTAAATGAGTCCTTGCAATGAAAAAGGTGCCTTGTTTGCAAGACATTAAGTGATCGTCTCATAATTTAGGAACTAAACCATTCAATCCTTATAAAAATAGCTAACTAAGGTTAATAGCTTTGTAGTTTGATGAAATTCAATGGAATTAAATTGCCAAAGGCATAAGGACATACTTGCCATAATGAATTTAATGTTTAGTATAGAGACAAAAGTTAATTTCATGATCATTTTGTGTGAATGAGAGCATGCAATAGAAAGAGATGCCCTATTTGCAAGAAATAAAGTGATAGTCTCATATGTTAGGAATTAAACCATTCAATCCTTGCAAGAAAAATTGATCAAGATCAATAACTCTTTTGTATGATGAAATTCAATGGATTCAGAGTTCTAAAGGTGTAAAGACATACTTGTTGTAATCAATATAGACATACTTGTTGTAATCAATATAATGTTTAGTATAGCAACAAAAGTTAATTTGATGATCATTTTATGTGAATGAGTCCTTCTAACCTTGTTAGTAGAAATTGAAGTGATGGTGTCACCTTTTAGGAATGGAACCATTCAAACATAGTAAGAAAAACTAATAAAGATCAATGATTTCTTTTTTTAATGTAATTCAATCAATTTAGAGTGCCAAAGTTATAGAGACATTCTTGTTTAAATGGTATAATGTTTGATGTAGATGGAGAAATTAATTTCATGATCATTTTGTGTGAATAAGTCCTTACAATAAAAGGAGAAACCTTGTTAGCAAGAAATGAAGTGATCAAGTCAAGCTTTAGAAATTGAGCCATTCAATCCTAGTTAGAAAAGCTAATCAAGATTAATAACTCTTTTACTTGATGAAACTCGATGGATTCAATGAACTAAATGTGTAAGGACATGCTTGTCACAATGAACATATATTTTAGCATTGTCATGATAGTTAAGTCATGATTATTTTGTGTGGATGAGTCCTTACAACAAAAGGAGAGTCCTTGTTAGCAACAAATGAGTTAATCTTTCATGAATTGAATGAATTAATCCCTAATGGAAAAGTTAACCAAGATCAATGACTCTTGTTTGATATAATTCAAGTTATTCTAAATACCATAGGTGTAAGAACTTGCTTGTTGCAAGAAATATAATCTTTATTGTACACATAAAAGTTAATTTCATAATCTTCTTGTTTTAATGACAACATACAACATAGGAAGAACTCATGTTAGCAAGAAATGAACTAATAGACACATCATTTAGGAATTAAACTATGCAAACTCAATAAAAAAAAAGCTAATCAAGGTCAATGACACCTTATTTGATGGAATTCAACGAATTTAGAGTATCAAAGTTGTAGGCACGTGCCTTTCATAGTGAATATAAAATTTGTTGTAGATTGAAAAGTCAACTTCATGATCATTTTGTGTGAATGAGTCCTTCCAACAAAAAGAGAATCCTTGTTAGCAAGAATTGAAGTAATAGTCTCGCTCTTCAAGAATTGAACCATTCAAACCTAGCAAGAAATGCTAATCAAGATCAATAACTCCTTTTTTTTTTTATGGAATTCAATGGATTAATACTATCAAAGTTGTAGGGACATTCTTCTTGCAAAAAATATAATATTTAATGTAGATGAAAGATGTTAATTGCATGATCATTTTATGTGAATTATTCCTTAAAAATGAAAGAAGAAGCCTTATTTGTAAGAAATTAAGAGATGTGATAAGTTCTAGAAATTAAACCATTCAATCTCCCTAAGAAAAGCTAATAAAGATCTACGATTCTTTTGCTTGATGGAATTCAATGGATTTAGAGTACCAAAAGTGTTAGGGCATGCTTGTCATAATGAATATAATGTTTGATGTAGACACAAAAGTTGATTTCATGATCATTTTGCATGAATGAGTCCTTGAAATAGAAGAAAAAGCCTTGTTTGATGGAAATAAAGTGATAATCTCATCCTGCAAGAATTGAACCATTCAAACCAATTAAAAAGAGCTAATTAGAATCAACAACAAATTTGTTTGATGAAATTTAATGGATTTAGAGTGTCAAAGTTTTAAGGACATGCTTGTCACAGTTATTACAATCTTTGGTGCAAACACAAAAATGAATTTTATAGTCATTTTGTGTGAATAAGTCATTGTAGTGAAAGGCCAAGCCTTGTTAGCAACAAATAAAGTGATGGTATCAACCTTTATGAATTATTCCCTTCAATCCCTACAAGAAAAGCTAATTAATATCAATGAATCTTTTATTTTGATGGAATTAAATGGATTGAAGGTGTAAGAACATATGTGTCATAAAGAATATAATGTTTAGTGTAGATACAAAAGTCAATTTCATGAATTTTTTATGATTGATTCTGTGGAACTACAGGAGAAACCATGTTAGTAATGAATGAGGTAACAATATCATTTTTCAAGAATTGAGCTATTCAATCCCTATAAGAAAGTCCAATCAAGATCATATACTCCTTTGTTTGATGGAATTCAATGGATTCAAAGTAATTAAGGTTTAAGGACATGTTTGTTGCAATGATTATAATGTTTGGTGCAGAAAAAAAATTGTATGAATTAGTCCTTGTAATCGAAGGAGAATTCTTATTAGTAAGAATTCAAACCTAGAAAAAAAAATCTAATCAAAATTAATTACTCCTTGTTTGATGGAAGTCATTGAATTTAGGGTGCTAAAGTTGTAAGCACATGCTTATTGCAATGAAGATATAATGATAAGTGAGAATTTATTATGTATATTCCATTTTACATTTAGCTATTTTTAATGAGTTGTATACATATTTGAAATGATTAGAATATGTTTTGTGACATATGTATGTTTTAAAAAAATTTTGAGAATATATATGCTTTTAGTAGGAAAAATTCCAACATTTTACAATTTTGAATTTTGTTGCTTGTTTCAAGATCCAGATTGGAAAATTGGTCTTTAGTAAAATTATAGTACACACCTCAAATTTTCAAAATTGAGTTAAGAGTCCAAATCCGAGATTATTTAGGCCTTAAGACATTGCTTCCAAGATAGCACAAAAAACTAAAGTCTAGTCCTAATTGGAGTAGGATTCCTGTTCAAGTGGCTGTGTACTTAAACGTGCATTTTGGATGTCCAAATCAGGTGATTTAAAGTCTGAATTCAAGTAAACATTTAGACCTACAATTGTTATGAAGAGACCCTGTCCCCGATTGGTTGCTTAATGGTTCAAAAATAGTGGAGAAATCATTGTAGAATCTATCGTGGGCTGGATTGAGTCAATCACGATTTTTAGCTCATAACTTGGGCTTTGGACCTTTATTTTGGGTAAGACTTTGTGTTGCAAAGATCGAGAGGAAGACTACAACATCTATGAATAAGTTAAACCCTAATTGTTACTATATCTAGTCCAAAATTAGCTTTGAATGCCAATAGAGGAATTCTGGAAGATTAAGAAAACTTGAATACTTGAACATTTATTGGTGGCTGCAATGTACATTTTTTTAGGATATAAATAACCACTTTTAGGACTAATAAGAGAGAATCAAACAATCACTCTAAATTTATGACTTGTTTTTAATGACTAAAAATGCAAGTTACCCTTTTTTTTATATAAATATTAAATATGTGATATAAAGAATTGACTATAAATAAAGTAATAATAAATGAAAGGATTTCTACACAATTCTTACAAAAATTTAAAATAATTATAATGTAAGAAATAAGAAGATAATTGGTGATGACTCTAAAGATTTTGTTAGAGTAATAATTGAAAGGAACACCCTAATAACTTCAATTTGTATCACTACCATATAGCTATTGTCACAACCCAAATTTGGGGCCATGTTTGGCATGCCATTTTAAGGACGGGATTTACCGAGGATAATCAAAACCTGCAGAAAAACTCAACATTTACCCCATGTTATGCCCCAAAGGCAATACATGCAAAATAATATCTCAACACATACAAATAGGACCTAGCACCAAGCACATAATAATGGTCCCTAGATTTTATAACGGAAGTAATAAATAATTTATACAACCTAAGTTACAAATGATTAACCCTTGCAATCCATTTAAGAATCCAAGGATGGTCACATCGATTGAAAGATATTTGAAAATGTCATAATTATAATACTAGTTGAATAAGTAAGACAATTTAACAAATAATTATAATATGTAAAATATGAGAAAAGAACTTAATCCCGTAGATAACAAGATAACAAATGAGATGTTTAATTGTACAAACATATAGTAATGAAAAATAAATATAATTATTAGCAACACAATTGAGTACTAACCCCATATGTACATACATATGTAATATGCAAAACTTCAAACATGAAGTGAGAGAGAAAGGTTACAAGGACAAATACTTCTATTCAATCAGATCTATATGTAATATATATAAATATGCTACATCGTGACTAGCCAACCATTCACACTTGACATAACACCTAGGTACATAATAACCAGAGCTCATAATGAATATAAATGCAATGTGCACATAGGTTACTACATAATCCAATAGTTGAGCATCAGTCTTGATCCAGATATGTCTGTAAAAAGTAATATATAATAAAATACAACTCATGTGAACAAATAAGTTTTTGTTATTTTATTTTTTAAAGTTCATTTCAATTATAAAAGATTTCCTTTTAATTAACATCAACCATCCCTATATCTAAAAAAAAAAAGCCACCAAGGAGTTTTAATCTCATAATTTTATCACTAATCATAAACTAATAAATATCCCATATTTGACTCAAAAAGACCAAATAGTGA
Source organism: Rhizophora mangle (assembly GCA_037832345.1). Classification (NCBI taxonomy): domain Eukaryota; kingdom Viridiplantae; phylum Streptophyta; class Magnoliopsida; order Malpighiales; family Rhizophoraceae; genus Rhizophora; species Rhizophora mangle. Next base: position 337,473 of record JBAPLJ010001084.1, on the reverse strand, counting down.
AACTTATCTTAAAGTTAACTGAAATATACATTGGGTTTTCCAACACTATCAATGGTCCTATAAATTAACCAATGAACTCATGATAAAATGAAAATCAATTGTACATACCTATAGGTTAATTTTAACAAGCCACTCTCTTATACTTAAGGGTTTCTATTTATTTTAGAAACAATTACAAAGCCATCCAATTTCCAAAAGTGATTTTCTCTTTATTAAATAGTAATCACACAATATCATAAATATATGCACATTATATGTAATATAATCACTCATTGATTACAAAGACCAAATCATGAATTTGAATTTCAACATTGATTGTGTGGCCTTGAGCAAACATGAATCAATGTATAATCCAATATCAACATCATTGATAAAAAATAAAAATTAAATAGACTACAATGAAATTGCAAAGTATTCCTTGAAATCTAACACAATAAATGGACAACATCCCCAAACATGCCAAGGCTCGAATTGTTCATTGCTAGGGTCAAATAAGCAAAAAGGAGTCCAAAAAACATACTTCTTGACATAAACATGAAACTACCACCAAAATAATGAAGGAAGAACACCATTGATCTCGAAAAGCCCCAATCCATCAATTTTCATTAGTTATAAGTTTCTCAATTCCTACCCCACAAAGATAATCTATTTGACATTCATTTCACTTACTAGTTATGTCTAAACGTAACTACAATTTCTCTATAAATGAAACCAAACACATCAGAAAACTTCCTATTAATATGCATCTTGTATAGTTTACTTAGCTCAACCTTTCACAAATTATCATATTTGTAAATGCTTATAATCTTAGATCTAAGCAACACTTTAAGGAATTTCTAATTAACAACTCTTTGGTACATTAATGCTACTTGCATGAATCATATCATCAACCAAGATCAATATAAATAGGGTTACTAATTTATGGTTCCCTCTCAACAATTTTCTATGGCAACACTCATGAATCCCATTAATGAACTCATACTATAGGATCTATTAATGGATCTCACTCTTAGGTCTCCTTCTTTCAAGGAGTTAAGAGTATTTGAATTGCTTAACAGACTCCTAATGTGATGGTTTAATCTTACTTTCCTACATTTTGTACATTTTATACATGACTTAATCAATATTTCCCTAATAGTCTAAAGGCCAAACTATCTACTAGAAGGGAACAATTAATCAAGATACTCCTCATCCTCTACTTGACTATGTTCACTACTAAGCATAGCTATCTAACTCATCTTGAGCCCCTATTAACATGAAGCATAATCATACTTATCACATCTGATTACAATAGCTCACATGCTTCTAGTTTTCTTGATTTACTTATTCAACTTGTTGAGCTTTTAAGTCTCTTCTTCTCAAAGAATTGTGGCACAAGTCTTGCATTCCACTAATCAGGCCTCATAATTCATCTCATATAATATCCATTAACTTCATTTTCACCTACCATTGGTGCCTTAATACTAGCTTAGCCTTAGGAAACTATAACATGTGTCGCTATTAGCAAAAGTTAATAACTTTGTTCAAGAACCCTTAAACTCACACATCACATATTTGGATCTCCACACATTTACTATTATTTTCATAAACTATAGTTGAAATTCTACATTTGAAATTTCAAACTAGTTTGATATTATGATTTATGAGATCACTAATTCTACACTTTTAATCATGATACTCAAGTTCAACTTTGGCTTAAATATCTATTAATGAATCATAAGCTTTAACACTCAACAAATCTTCTTTGCCATGACTTCTTTCACTTGATATCTCTTTCTAGTTACCTTATAACACTATTTACAATTAAAATTTTCTAAACTCAATTATGGAACTTATCTCTGACTAGGTCTATACATCTTCTCTTACCTTATAATCTCACCAAGGCATCCTACACAAGGATCTTGAATGCATCTTCACTTAATTTTTGTAACTTCTTGTCCATAATACTTCACTTATCTTTTTAACTTTAATTCCTTTACTTATTTTCTATATTTATTTATTATATGAAAAAACTAAACTAATATTTACTTTACTCATATATATCTCACTTTGGTTCATTCTTTTCAACTCTTTAACTATCTCACAAGTCATTTAGTCTATTAATTACTTTGAAGCTCCTTGTATACTTAGCCATTCATGACAACTTCTAACAATGCACACTATTATCTCCCAAATCCATGAGTCTTCATTACATCATTTCCTCAAAATATGTGACTCTTCCACTCCATTAAATTCAAATGCAATTCCCTTTTCCTTACATCCAAGGTAACTCTATAAGGCTTGATATCTTGTAACAATGTTAATTTCTCCATCACTCCTTGTATTCAACTATTCCTCCCCCTACCTTGTTTTTTAACAAATAGTTCCTTTCTCTTTTATCTCTGCATTTCCATTTCTTCCCCAAACATTCAATAATTTAAAAATTATTGCTAATATATTTTCGCTTACTGATTTCATGCATTAATCATTCATGTACTTCTCATATTGTCTCATGATCCTCATAGTTTTATTTGAGCATAAAGACTTATACTTCCAACACAAGGCAAACTCATTTGACCTAACTCAAAAAAAAAAAAAATTCATCTATATGTCCCAAAAATTATAACTTCCACTTATATTCTTATCCATCACTAATGTCCTTGATACCATTATCTTTTCACTATGCATCCATTTCTTTGACTATTTCATACTTTGTCAATCATAATTTTTTCTCACACGCATAAACAAGCATGCTCTACATCCCCACTTCACCTACACTTATGCCACTAACAAATTCAACACTAAGTCTTTCACATCATATGGTTAAGTCATATCTTTAAAGCCCACATCATAATCATTTGATTACCAATATTTTGTTCACGTGAGCTCAAAAACTCTTTTGTAAATATGCTTGAAAAAATTAGAAATGCCATTAATGAAACAAAGTTTGCATGCCACATAAAATGTCTACTTTATGATCTTGTGCTTGAACATGTAGATTGCCTACCATGCACCCCAACATTATTGTAAATAAACTTTATTGTCTCATACTTTGGCCTTATGCCACCAACACATTAACTCTAACTAACACTTGTCAAATTCTTGTCATTCAATAAAAAACTTGAGTCTTTTCTAACCTTTGTCAATCAAATGTTTCAAATTCACTATGGTGTCTTCTATATGAGACTTGATAAACACATCCTCACAACTTGGATTACATTTTATCCTAACACTAGCATGTTTGGTGTCAAAGATACTCACAACTCAATTGTCGCCTATTATCATGCACTCTTACTACAATATAAAATCTCATATAATCTCTATTACAATAAGTCTTCTATCTGATAGATCTTCCTTATGTTTTCTTTCATTCTACCATTGTTACATAAATGTCCTTGAGTTACTTCTATGTTGTTAACATCACATACATAAATATAATATTCATTACAATTTTCCTTCTTCCCTCTTTCTTTTTTTTTATTTTCCTCCTACAATATTTGCCCTAACCAAATAAACATTGTAAAGGTCTTCTTAAGTTCCATTCTAAATTTCTTTTGAATTATAAAACTATTTTTAGTATACTATTTATGTGCCATGTCTACTTATTTCTCTCTACTATCATTGTTCTCTAATTGACAAACCTTTTTTGATCACTTCTCCCAAGCATCCCTTTGTCATATTTTAATAACAATTCACAACCTCATGTTACTTATAAACTTTGCCCTAAGATATATTATTTAATCACCAAAAATATTATAAGGATTTTTTTGTACCACTATATACATCTTTCCTCTTAACATTGATTATTTTTGACTTACCAATGTCACTTGTCTCCTATCACAAGAAAGCAATCATTGTCATACTATATTTCAGGCCCTTTAATTATGTTGCTTCTACTTTCACTTCATTCCCTACCTTACTTAAAATTTTTTCACTATAAAACCTTAAATAATTTTTGCTAATGCAATTATCTAAACAACCATTGGTTTTTTTTTTTCCTTTTTCATGCTTCCCTACACAAGCTAATCCATTTATCTCATTAATTAGCATCTAAGCACTTGAATCCTCCTAGCATTAACTCAAATGCATTTTAGACAAACTTCTAGCAAATCTTCTCCAATCCCTTCATTTCCAAGCAAAACTTATGTATTTTTTCATGAATATGAAATTAGTTTTCACTTCCTTTACTCACTGAATTCAACCTCACTAAATCCACTCATATGTTTTCTAATATGTCATTTTTCCCACTCTACCCATTTCAAACAAACATAGGAGAAACATAATCACAACTTTGTTTTCTTTTTGTAATTTATGTTCACCTAGTTCCATGTCTCATTCTTGCTTCAACTCTTATTCATAATGTCAATTTGAACTCTAGCATCAAGTCAGTTGACCACCAATTCTACATAACACCATACTAATAGCTTATTAGATTCATACTATCGATATCCTAAGCACTAGGTAGGGGACTTGCCAAGGACCATGTAAGCATATATGAAAACTCAATAGTTATTCTATGATATGCCCCTAAGGAAGCACACACAAAATAATATCTCAACACATGCAAGTGGGTCCTACTACTAAACACATAATTTGGTCATTAGATACTATAATGTAAGTCATAAATAATGTACATGACTTGAATTACAAATGTTTAACCTCAATCAGGCACTAAAGTAGATAATTAGTTGCATATGCATTGTAGTACCCCCAAATCCATCTAAGTATCTAAGGATGTCAAGATAGTTACATCAATTTTAAGCTATCTAAAAAATGTTTTTAAAAAAAAAAGGAAAGGGATTGAGTATGATGACTTAGCAATTATAATATGCATAATATAAATGAAAGGCTTAATTAGATAAAAGCAAGATAAACAATGAGACATTTTACTTTACAAAAATATAGTTATAAAAAATAAATATAATCATTGGAAAATAAATACAATCATTGGAAACATAATTAGGTACCACCCCTATATGTACATACATATGTAATATTGAAAACTTTGGACACAAAGAGAGATAAGTAAAGAGAACAAACACTTCTATCTAACCATATCCATATACATAATACATATACATATTTATTTTCATGGCTAGCCAACTATTAACACTCAAATCCCCCTCATCACACTTAAGCACATAATAACCAAAGTGCATAATGAATATATGCACATCAACTACCACCAAATTTGATGGCTAATCATCCAATGGTCACGTTTTAATCCAAATATGTCTACAAAGTTAATATATAATATAATACAACACATTTGGAGAACTAAGTTTTTGTTATTTTATTTCCAAATAGTTCATTTTAATTATAAAAGATTTCCCTTTAACCATCATCAGACATCCTTATGTTTAAAAAATATGTCACTAAGAGGTTTTAATATCATACTGTTAACACCAATCTTAAACTAATAAATATCTATCATGTATCTAGCTCAAAAAGAACCATGAGTCAAACTCATCTCATAATAGGCTTTTAGGATGTCTTTATAGAGTTTGTGAGAAAGGGAAATAATTTTTTTTTTAATTGTTTTGTTTACATTTTCACTTTGCTTTTTGTAGGCCTCTTAATTGGCCCTTTCAAGCTTGAATTAGCTTGTTAGATCTCAGCACCTCACTTTTATTTATAAAGTTTTCTATGCATTTGTCTTACTCAAATCTTAATATCAATCATACATTCTTTCTTTGATCTTAAGTAATTTTTCTACCAAATTTGGATCTAGTCAACTCATAAAAACTTCTTCTAAGCTTTATATTGCAATTCTTATCCATTTTATTGAATGTAATCTTCCTATGTTAATTGTTAAAAAGGGGTCAAATCTAAAGTTGCTAATCGCTTCATTTGTTGCAATTGTATGACACATAAATTTATATATTGTTATAGATCTTAGATTCTTTGGATCTAGACTTCAATGTCCATGATCAAATTTAACAAAAAATACTATATGTGCAACAATTTCTCTTTTAATTTGAAAACATATTTGGAAAGTAATTATGCTAGAATCCAAATGATATTAAGATAATAATCAAAGAAAAGAACAAGTTAATTTTTTAGTATTGATGTCACAAGGAAAATTAGATTTGATGATGAAAGGAAGAGAAATTTGATTAAAATTCAAAGTGCAACTACTCTTCCTTTTTCGTTCATATCAAGCTTTATTAATAGTCACTACCACCTATCTAAATATTCTACAAGTTCTTAAACAATATAAACTTCCTTTGCTTCATAGGGAAATACTGTGAACGTATTGTTAATAGGTTAAAAACATTGCCCCCACATGTATATCTTACATGCCTCATTTGAAGGGCTAGTTAGAAATCATTATTTTGTACTATTGCAACTTGCAAATGGAACTAACTCTATTTTCACTAGATTTGCAATCTAATATACAATATTTTGGTTCCATTCTTTTAGTTGTACATTATGTGGATTATCAATAAGAAGATATTTTTGAGCAATGTAGAACACAATGGAAAATGAATTCTACCTATCTTATTTGCAAGCCCAATGAAAGTTGACAAACCCAATGGATTATACCTAACTCCCACACATTTAAGGATATTAATGTATAATTTGTTGTGCATTTTCAAATAAATAAGGCACTAATGGGTCTTTACTTGGTAGTTATACTTGACAACATTTTATACAAAGACACATTAAGAGGCTTTTGTCTATTTTATCCAAGACACATATTATGTGGCCAAGTAACCCTTAGAATTCTATTATATGTTTACATACAATCACATGATATAGAGTAAAATGTATTTCCTTAGGTTATTTAGATGAATCTTTCTTCTATGGTTTCCCTATAAAAGAAGTAATAGACAATTTTGAGAACAATTTTGTAGAAGCATAAATTTCCAAAGGGTTTGAGATAAATAGTATAAATTGTGATCAATTTTACTTCATTTAATCTTATGAGGGGATTCACATAACCTCTATTACATAATAATATAGGTGAATCTAGCCAAGTTAAAATTGACATGTGATGCATTACTTGATACCATTTTTCACTTTCTTGGAAGACTAATTTATCCAATACTAACAATCTTAGGGAAAAATTATTCATGGCTAGAATATTGAAGGAATTAGCTTCCGACTTCATGACATTTGAAACATATTCATTAAGTTTAAATTGATTAAGATATGACCCCTTTTTCTTTTTTTTTTCTTTACCAAATGGTACATTCTTTTCCTATAACTATGTGAATAGCATCAAGATTAATAGTCATGATATGATGATATACCCAATTTATCTAGTACAAACAAACATGCTAAAATAGGGGGGGGAAACAATAAAAGGTTGCCTCTGCTATGTATTAAACCCAAGTAGAATCCATGTCCTTGACATAGTGTAATCGCTAGGCCTCTTGGTAATTACAAATAATTGGATTTTTAAATCTATGTAGTAAACCCCCTCCCCCAGAAAAAAGGCTTTAAACCCATGATTCATTCTTTGTAAAAGAGGTGTGGATTCCACTAGGCTAATGGACGCCCATTATGCAAAAGCGTTAACTCCAATAAGTTTCTAGCTCATGCCCTTTCAAATATAGGATGAATTATTGACCACTTAACCATGTGTATTTTCTTTGTGATTATAATATTCACAATAATATATACTAAATGACTTGTTTATACACATTGATTAATTAATAGACAAAAATTAAGCTAAAGTTGACAAAAGACTTGATGAGCAACACATCAACACAATGCCAAATCTTGAGTTTAATTAGTCAAAATACATCATTAGTTAGATTAAAGTACTATACTTGGTTATTTCCATCATAGTGTATTATAATGCTTGGTAACCTCAAATGTAATAAGAAGCATGAGTTTTAAAAAATCTTAATAAACCTAACAAAGTGTTTTATGAAGTTGGCACTTGAAGTTTGCCCAAATGAATATGGAATGAGTTTTATTTTGATAAATTAATGTGCTTGGCTTTATAATATCATGAAAAGGATATGGACACAATTCCTTACAATTAGTTACTTAAACTAATGAGAAGTTAATTATTTGTAAATTCATTTATGTGAATTATTTTAACAACTTACCAAAAAGAATATATAGTTTCCTATAATCTTTTACGCATATTAGTTACATAGGGGTATATGCAAATTGATTTGGGTTGGTTCTACAAATATATTCAAACCAAACCATTAGTAGCGATTTCAAATTTTAAAACTCTAATCAAACTACATAAAATTGAAACCAATTAAGTCGTCATTAGCAATTATGGATTTGTTTGGTCAATTTGATAGTTTGAATATTATTTATGGGAACAAATAAACTTTCAAGAATTTAGATAGCCAAGAAAAAAATTACTTAAATAACATGAATAACATTCTATTTTAAGTAAACCATTGGAGAAAATTAATTACATTAAAATAAAAGTCTAAATGGATTGAAATTTTAGATTTACAAGAGATAGTTGTGCTTTTTTAAGTGGTTCACATCTCTATTAAATATAATTTGGGTTTTATTAGTATTAGGTGGTCAATTCAAATTTAGTAGTTCTTAAATTTTAAAAAATACAACCAAACCATTAAATATGATTGTCAAAAGAACAATTACATAAATAACTTGAATAATATTCTATTTTAAGTAAAAATTGGAGAAAATTAACTACATTAAATTACAAGTGTAAATGGATTGAAGTTCTAAATTTAGAGGACATAGTAGAGCTTTTTCAAGTAGTTCACATCTTGATTAAATATAATTTAGGTTTTATTAGTATTAGGTGGTTATTCAATTTTACTAGTTTTGAAACCATTAAATATAATTTACTTAAATTACAAATTATAACCAATTCATTTTTAGTGGTTTCAATGATTTTGGTCTAATTTTGCTCAAGTTGGTTAGATTGGATATGTTGGGCAATTTCATATACACCCTTAATGTTATGTATGCACACATAATATAAAGTAAAATGTTTTTCCTTTTAGATATTTAAAGGGATCTTATGTTTATAGTTTTAATGCAAAAAAATTAATGGACAATTTTGAAAGAAATTTTGAAGAAACACAAACTTTCAAAGAGATTAATTTTAACAATCTAAATTGTAATCAATTGTGGTTTATTTTATCTTGTGAAGTCTAATTTTACTTTAAGGCTAGTTTCATTTGGTACATAACTTAAAGTGATTCTTCAATTTCCAAATATCCCAATTTTTTTTGGGTGAAAAGATATTTAATGTGTAATCCTTGAGATCTTTGTAATTATTCTTTTAGATCCTCTATTATAGCTATCAGTTCATGTAATTTTACTTGGATATTAGCTTACAAAGAATGTTTGCTAGTTTGCATACAAATATATCTATTGTAGTAGACAAATTGTTAAGTAAGATCTATATTAGCCAAAAAAAAAAAAAGGAAAATTACACAACACTTAGCTATAAGTCTTTATTATACTTTGCTCAAAAGAGATGGTCTTTATAATGCATATAGCAATCATGATAAAGGCATTTAACCAATAGTTTCAAGCACTAAGATATAAGTAGAGGCATTTCTTCTATTTATTTAAAAATATTTGGCAATTATCATTTGAAAAATAGAGCTTAACTTTCTATTGCAATAAAATTTAATTAAATCTTAATCTTTTTTAAGCATATAATAATATTATGTGTCATCTATATACTATATCCACTACATATCATGATGGTGATCAATGTGCACGTGATATCTAATAGTTAAAATAAAAAAAAAATTAGTTAAGTATGATTAATTTTAGTTTATCCTTTTGTTTAATTATACAAAGGAAAAGAAATGAAATTTAGATTAGGGTTAATATACAAATTTATCCACTACTTTGCACCTTTTAATAAATCTAGCCTAGCCTTTCAATAGTAATAATTTAGTTTTCTTGAAAATTTTTTTCTTTTCACAATTCTAGCTAATCATTAACTCAAGTTAATCAAAATGTTAATGTTGCTAATATGGTGTGCTGATTAGAAAAGGAAGTTGAGGTGTAGTAAAGACAAAATGATAATGAAACATTGTATATGCTTAATCAGGCCAAACCCAAACCAAAATCTAAATATTAATTATCCATTAACCCAATTATATTATATATAACTATTTGATAAAAATGAAATCAAGTGAACAATAAAACATGTAATTTTGAAAGGAAACTCCACTACTTATGTAACCTTATTGCATATTGAATGTCATGATCCTTAACCATGGCAGCAACCTTATAAAAACCACCTATAGAAGCAAACATAACAAAACCACCATTGCCCCCAATTGTCTTTATTTTCCTCTTTCCTCCAAAAACATTCCTCCACCCTTCTCGCACCACTGCCTCCACAAATGACCTTACTTCCACTATTGTCTACCACCCCATTGATAGCACATACTTAATAAATCAAGATTTCCAGTAGGATATTTGGAGCCACCTCTTTAGCTCTCTCCTCTACATCACTTCCTCCAACTCCTCCCTCCTTTTAACTGAGCCCCTTTTAGTTTTACCTTCATTCTAATATTACATTTATAAGTTGGTCTCTCAGGATTCTGACTCACTCTTCATTGTCAACCTAATAAGGCTAGTCCATTTGTACAAGGCTAGTTAAAGACCATATAGGCTAGTGTCAAATGCATAGTGCATGTTGGCAGCAATTGTGCAATGCAACCTAGTGGTGGACTGCAACTTCTTGTTCACCCATGTAGTGCTGGCATTCTAGAACTTTGCATTGAATTATGGGGTCAAAATGATTGATTTGGGAGACAAAGCTTGGACTAAATACATGAAGGAGTTAGTTTCTTATCTCTTTATGAATGTTATGGATGAGAGCTTCATAAAGGATGATGTTTAAGAGAAACTTTTACTTTCATTCTCTTGATATCACCAATGATGTGAAGATTGCTAGGTGTTATTGATTTAAAGCCCAAAAGACATGGATTAAGGACCAAACACACACAAAAAATCAAACAAGAACCCAAGAAAGTTAAATCAAATTTTAATCATGCAAGACCTAGACTTTATGTTCAAAGGAACACAAACCTAAGGTATAAAGAAAGATATGGATGCCCCACTTTAGAAAAAGAAGGAATTTGGGAGTGATAAGTCAAGTTGAATGCCACAAGAAGAGTTGATTCTTGATAAATTCTTTAGTTCTTAAAAGAATCAAAGGAGAAAGTTCTCACATTTATTTTTACTAATGCTCTATTTTTTCCTTTATCAATGAAATCAAGTTTATTTATAAGCTAAATTAACAACCTTAACCTTAAAGATAATGACAAACTTACTAAATAAGCTAACAACAATCTACTCCTTTTCGTTTTAGGAATTATTATCCTATTTTATAGCAAACTCCTATTTCACATGGAATCATATGATAGTCTTTAACTTTAAAGTAATGAATGATCTATCTCCTAGAAAAGAAAGCTGATCAAAAGTAATAACCCCTTTATTTAATTGAATCCAAAGGATTCATATTATCTAAAAAAGGATCCTTATTATCCAGCAATCAAGATATGGCTTCATGTTCCAAGCAATGAATGCTTTTGTCATTGTAAAGAAAACTAATCAAGAGCAATAGTTTCTTTATTTGATAGACTTGAATGGATTCAAACTTCTCAAGACAAAATTAGGCGCATCTCACAATGGAGTTAGTGATTGATGTAGACATTTCAATTAATTTCATGAATCCTTTGTGTGAATGAGTCCTTAAAATAAAAGGAGAAGCCTTTTTAGCAAATATTAAAGTGACTATCTTGTATTTTAGGCAATGAATCATCCTATCCACAAAGGAAAAGCTAATTAAGATGAATGAATCTCTTTTTGATGTAATTTAAACAATTTAAACTACACAAGATGTATTGATGTGTATGTCACAAAAAAAATAATGCTTAGTCTAGACATGGATATTGATTAGATGCTCATTTTGTGTGAATGATTCCTTGCAATAAAAATTGAAGCCTTATTACCAAAGAATTGGGTTATAGTGTCATGTTTTTACTAATGAATGAACTTTTCTAGTAAAGAAAGTAAATGAAAGTAATAGTTTCTTCACTCAATGGACTTCAATTGATTTGAGCTACTTTAAGGAGAAGCGCTATTTTGTAGTAGCCAAGTGATGTCTCATGTTTCAAGCAATAAACAATTCTCTCATAGTAAAGAAAGTCAATCAAGAGTAATATCTTCTTTATTAGACAATCTTTATTTGATTCAAACTACTCAAGATATAATATCGTGCATCTCCTATTGAAAATAGTGACTGATGTAAACATTTAAGTTAATTTCATGATTCCTTTGTGTGAATGGCTCTTTGAAATGAAAGGAGAAGTCTTGTCAAATAGAAATGAAGTGTTACCCTCATGTTTTAGGTAATGAACCATTCTATCTACATAAGAAAAGCTAATCAAGATGTGGCATGATATTTGAAACTCCAATAACTGAAAGCTTGGCCTTGGTAACTGAAAAATTCAACTATCGCATCAATCAAATTAATTATTAGGGTGGCCCAAAGGCTTGTAGTTAATGGCATGACCTTAGTCATCTCCCAATGAACCAATGTATTTTTTAGACTATATGATATGAGACTAACTCTGGTAATTCTTGAATCTTGATCACCTATCCTTGATTCCTAAGGATATAGGAATGTATGTTTAGTTGGTTAGTCCTAGTCCTAGTTGAGATTTCACACTAGGCAACACTGCACTCCCTAAAATCTCTAGACAATCGCCTAGATTTGACTAACTATGAATCATGAAAGACCCACCATTGCGCAATTATCATGCAATCTAACTAGCCTAAACACTGGAATTCCTAACCTAAATAGCAAATCTGCCACTTAATCTCATCCTAAGCATGACTCAAGTTACTGATCGGTAGCTCTCAAGACACTCCTTAACTCACCCAAAACCAATTGGTATTATCACCTAAGGAATCCCATTAAGTGACCAAATGAGAGTAAGGCTAAAATGAAAAAACTAGAATTCATTCATTCAATGATAAAATGTGATCTCCAAATACATAAGTTCAAGAACCCTAGAGTTAAAATGATTTACATAGTCATGGAATGAAGGAAAAGGGAAATGCAAATTGAGAAGAATGAGACTATTTCCGTCTATCCTCTCTCCTTTTTTTCAACCAATGACCATCCCTTTTTTATGTCCATTCATCACCTCTTCATCTTCCTTGCAATTAATGCTCTTTTTTCCATTCATTGTAGCATGTCACAGGGTTATTCTCTCATTCCCAATGCAGTCCATGCTTGCCTCTTCATCTTCCTTGCACTTAATGCTCCTTTGACCATTTCTTGCTTGCCTTGAAACTCTTCCCAACTTCTAGAATGGATTAGGCCTAGACTTGGACATTAATCTCAAGTGGTTTGGACATGATTCCAGGCCTTGAATTCGGATGGTGAAGTATCATGGCCCAAAACATACAAATCAGCCCCATTTCCTGCTCCATGGTGGCTTACTGAACTTCACCTGTGCATAACTCCATTGAGATGGCCTTATCTTCTTATGTTGCCTTCATGAGAGTTATAGCTTTTTGAGTAAGCTTTCCAATGTCTCAAATTTTGCAGCTAAAATCCATCCAGTTTATGAGATATGTCTGAGAAACTAAGCAGTGCACGGCTGATCTGCTCTGTCTGGCGCCCCCCTCATGATCAAAGTTCAATATTTTGCCTTGTCCAATTGGTTCGGAATTTGCACGTGGTTTCCTTATGAAAGTCATAGCTCAGCCTCTTAGCTATCCATAGAAATTGATTTTATTAAAAGAAACCTCCTGCAACTTAAGAAATAGCAAAAGTACGTAAACTGCACAAAAATTGAATTTAACCAAGCTTTTCTGATAATTAGGCATATGGACAACTAAGTGAGAAATCAATCAAATTACATCATCTATACTATCAAACATGCATAAGATATTAAGTATGAGGCAAAATATTATGCAAAACTTGGTTGTTATCAGTAACAAAAATTGGAAACCTAAAGATGATGACATATAATTAACAACTTGGCAAAGAAAATAGTAAATCATATCAAACTAGAGCTACTAATAAGGATTATTTATGGTGCACAAATTGCAAAAAGTCTCAACATACAAGAGAAAAATGTTGGAAGCCTTATGGTAGGACAAAATAGTAGCAAAATAATTAGAATTGGCCCATGAAGGGTGGACCATCAAAGGGATAGGCGTATGTGTGTCAAACACATTTGAAGGTGACAATGATTCTAAGGAACAAGTTGGATTAAACAAGGAGGAAGTAGAGACGTTGAGAAACTTCTCAAGGATGTTAGAGAATTCTAAAGCTATAGGTTCATGTTATAGGAATCAATTTCATGCACTAAATGTTTTAGATAATATCTACTTTGGATCCTATATCATTCATTCAGAGTTTACAAATCACATGTCCTATGATTACAAAAGTATTATTTCCTATGCCCTTAGTCCTATTAATCAAAAAACAATCATTGCTAATGGAACTTCCACAATTGTAGCTAGTTAAAGCAATGTTCATGTTAATTGGCATTTCATCCTTAAAAATGTCCTACACGTGCTTAAGTTGTCTACAAGCCTTTTGTCAATACAAAAACTTACAAAAGATATGGATTGCTTTGTGGAATTCTATTCTTCATATTGTGTATTTTAAGACTAGACCATAAGGAAAAGGATTTGATGTGTGAGAGAGAAAAATGGGCTTTACTACCTTGACAAATCTAATGGACAAAATGAGAAAGGTTTATCATTGTCATTATTCCCTGATTCTTTCATGTCAAATGAAGACAAATTCTAGCTTTATTGCCATCATCTTGGTCACCATTTGTTTAGTGTTCTTAATGTCATGTTTCCTTTTTTCTTCAAGGAAATAAGTGTGGATTCTTTCCATTATACTATTTGTGAATTAGCAAACATAAACGTGCTTTAGTTCAAGTGAGCAATCAAAGAACCACTACTCCTTTCTCTTTAATTCATAATGACATTTGGGGTCCTTTAACCATACCAAATATTTTTGGAGCTCATTGGTTTGTGTTCTTTATTAATGATTGTACATGTGTGACATGAATTTTTCTTTTGAAAAACAAATCAGATGTGGATTCAATTGTTCTTATATCTTTCAACATGGTTAAAAATCAATTTGGGGTTGGCATCAAATGATTTTGATCAAAATGATGCAAGGGATTACTTCAATCAATTTTTGTCTTCATTTTTCCAAATACAGGGCATAATCCATGAGTCATTTTGTGTCAAAATCGCCCTAATAAAATGGGGTTGCACAAATAAAAAATGGCCATTTAATAGTAGTCACAAAAGCCTTCCTCTTTCAAGCAAATGTTCCTAAAAATTATTAGAGAGATGCTATTTTAATTGCTTCACATATCATAGATCAATTGCCATCTCAAGTGCTCAACTTCAAAAGTCCCATGCAAGCCTAGTGTACTTTTTATCCTAATTTCAACACTTCAAATAATCTTGTTCCTAAAATCTTTGGTTGTGTTGCATTTGCCCATATTCATTCCCAAATAGGAGTAAACTAGATATTATAGCTCTCCAATGTGTCCTTATAGGCTATTCCTTTACCCAAAAGGGTATAAGTGTTATCATCATCCCATTAAAAAATTCTATCTTTCTACAAATGCCACCTTGGCTAAGACTAAATATTATTTCACTAATCTTCATATTCAGGGGAAGAAATTACTTGTAGAAGACAAGAATAAGGATTCTTTTTTATCTGATCTTATTATCTTGTCTAAACTACCCCCTATGTCATCTCTTATTTTGGAATCTTTTACTTCCATTTCAAATGAGTCTAAGTCTCCTACTCTTGTTCTAAATGAGTTTGAACTAGTAATGACAATAAAAGCACAAGTTCAACCTAGTTTTCCATTATAAGTTTACATAGGGAAAAAAGCCCTACTATTCAACCTAATCATGCTTAAGAATTTGAACCATATTTAAGTAATGAGATAATTGCTTCTACTTCTCCTCTTTCAATTTCTAATCCCACATTGATCATGCATGATAAAAATAACTTTGATGTACCCATAGCTAGTGATCTTGATATATCCATAGCTGAACAAAAATGAACTAGGACATGCACCAAACACCTAATAAATCTATTTATGTCCTACGATATATTTGTTACTACTTATAAAGTTTTTCTCCCTCATCTAAATGTCATGTCTACACCTAAATCATTATTTAACTCACTAGATTTAAGAAATGGAGGGAAGCTATAAGAGTTGAAATGGATGCCCTTGAAAAGAATGCAACATGGGATTTGGTAGAATTGCCCAAAGGGGAAAACTCTAGTGGGTTGTAGATGGATCATCATAGTAAATTATAAGGCTAATGGATCACTTGAAAGGTACAAGGTGAGGTTAGTAGCAAGGGGTTATACACAAACTTATGGGATTGATTACCTTCAAACATTTGCTCTAGTTGCAAAATGAATATAGTTCAAGTGTTATTATCATTGGCTATTAATCTTGACTAGTGTTCATAGCAATTTGAAGTTTAAAATGCATTCTTACATGGTGATCTTGAAGAACAAATATATATGGAGATTCCTTCTCATTCTAGCTTACAGTTGGGAAATGAAAAGGTGTGTAAATTGGAAAAAGTTCTATAAGGTTTGAAACAGTCACAATAAGTGTGGTTTGGAAGATTTACCGTGGTTATGCTTGTTATGACATACAAGCAAAGCTAAGGTAATCATACATTGTTTGTTAAATAAACTAGTTCAAGGAAAATGATAGTATTACATGTGTATATGGATGACATAATTGTCACTAGAAATGATCTACAAGGAAAAGAATTCTTGAAGAAGTGCTTTAAGAAAGAATTTGAAATTAAGAATCTTAGAAGATTGAATTATTTTCTCAGCATTGAAGATGCACACTTGAAATGGAACTTCTAACAAGAATATGTCTTAGATTTTGTTAAAGGAGATAGGCAAACTAAGATGCAAGCCAATTGAGACACCAATAGAACAAAATCATACATTTGGAGAAGCATTGAAAGATACATTAGTAGAATGAAGTGCTTATCAAAGGCTCGTAGGAAGGCTTATTTACTTATCTTATACTAGGCCAAACATAGCTTATGTTGTTGGGGTGGTGATGTAGTTTATGCATAATTTTAAGGAAGTTCATCTTTAACTTGTATATTAGATCCTACAATATTTGAAAGGAACTCCTAGAAAGTGTATTCTTTTTAAGAAGAAAGAGAATTTGACTCTTAAAGCTTATATCGATACAAATTATGCTCAATTTGTTATGGATAGGAAATCCATATTAGGTACTTGGGTGGAAATCTGGTAACTTGAAGAAGAAAAAACAAAATGTTATGGCTAGATCAAGTACAAAAGCAATGTCTAGGTCTATGGTGTTTGGAATTTGTGAACTATTGTGTTTGAAAATAATCTCAGATGACTTGAAAATCAGGTAGGGACACATATTATTATGATAACAAGTTTGTTATCAATATAGCACATAACCCTATAAAATATGATCATACCAAATACGTTGAGGTTGATAGACACTTCATAAAGGAAAATTTAGACAATAGACTAATTTTCTCTTTGTTTGTTTAACTAAAGGTTAGTTGGTTGATGTGCTAACAAAGGAACTATCTATTGAATATTTCAAATGATAGTTAGCAAACTAAGAATGGAAGACATCTATTCACCAACTTAATGAGGTGCATTGAAATTAATTGTGTACAACTATTAGATAACCTATATATTTAGGATATTTTATAATTTGTAGGGATTTATTATCTCTAATTTATAAGAATCTATTATTACCTACTTTTATCTAGTCTTTACTATTTTAGAGTTAGTAACGTATGTTTGTAGAATGCTAGCTCTATTTTGATTAAAGATGATAAAAATATAAAAAGTTTTCCAAAAGTTGTCACATATCGTGAAAAAATTTAACTTATAAGTTATAAAAGAAAAAATGACTGATAAAATTAAGAGGTGTGCTTTAAAGTCATTGTGAAATAAACAATTACCTTTTTGGTTGGTCTAAAGTTAGCACGATTGGAGCATTTAGAAGTGTGCTTTCATTTTGCCTTAAAAATCAAGGGAGAACAAGTTAGACATTCAAAAATGCAAATAGAAATTGATTATTATGATCAAGTTTTTGTCTAATTTCTATGGAGAACATGGTCTAAACTTAAACAAATCAACTTGTGAATTTGTTGTTTATATTCAATTATCTTTTGTACCTTAACACGATTAATAAATTATATCTAAAGAGCTTGTCATAGGAAGTTTAATTGATATGAGATTAATTGAAGAGCTAGGCTCAATTAACAATGAACTAAGGAAAGATTTAGAATAATAGAGCTTGTAATTATTCTAAGTTGAATATTCAATTAAATAATTGATGATCTTTAGTGATAATAATCAATGTGTATATCATGGTGTAAATATCTTTATTACCATAGGTTTGTTCATCTATTGGTTTCATTTGCAATTAGTTTTTTGTTTTAATTTTTATTAGTTTAGTTAAAACCAAATTCCTCTCCCTTTGCTCTCTTACTTGTGTGAACTCAGTACAATTAATATCATTAGTTAACTAATTAATCAAAACTCAATTTATGTGGATTCAACCTCTACTTACCTTAATTATAAACTTGTTAATTTAGTCATATTGAGTAATTTTGATGTGTTCAACACACATCACCTTTCATATGGTCTCCTTGAAGTGTATGAATAATAACTAAATGTTGTTTGTGAGAAAGAAGTAGCAAGTGCTTTTTACTCTTAGTTCTTTTTACTTTGCAATGGGGCTTATCGATATATCTATATTTATCGAAATGCAACTAAATTTAAAATATGATTACAATTTTCTTGAATGATTAAAAATTTTAAAAACCAAGTATTGTTACAATTATGCATCATTTTGAGGATTAATCCTAATCAATGCCAATGCCAATGTCAAAGAAAAACAAGAAAATATCAAAGGATATACTCCTTTTTTTATTTCCCAAATTTATTGCTAGAAATTGGCTTTATCTCATTATTAAAATATCAAGTACTTCTACCATATCTCCTTTTATTTCATGTTTTTACTTCTACCTATAATTTTTTTTTTTGGTTTAGCTAAAGTAGGAAAAGATCTTCAAGATTTAGTGAAATTTTTGTACATGTGGGAAAAATAGACCTAACCATGTAACCCAACTTACCTTACCCAAAATTTAATTAAACTTAATTTTTTTTTTCTAAAATAATTCATTGACATGAAACTCAAATGACTTATATCCAAACAATCTTAAACCTAAATCCAAGATGACCCAAAAGTCTAATAATATGAAATCCAAAGAACTCAAACTTGAGATGACCTAAAACCCAAATATGAGTGACTTGTAACCTGCAATAATAAAAGCTAATATAAACCAAGCCTTACTCAAAATTTTAATTTCTTTCAATAACACCTAAAGTGGTAAAAATAAAAGATTTCACCCACAATTTTTAGCACTTTTGAGATTTTTACCCATCCATTTTTTTGGAATCCATCCTCTATGTTTGCTCTATCACCCATTTATACCTTTTTCTATTAGTCCTCTATTATCCTTACTATGTGACAGTTTATGTAGCACCTTGTAATCCCATTTTCACCAAGTTAGATGCCATATTAGCAAATTCAGAAGGATGTAACAATAAATTATTTTTAAAGAAATTATGAAAATTAGAAAAATTTTTAAAATAAAAATTAATTTTGAAAAATTGTAAACAAATGTTAAAAAATTATATTTAATTTAAAGAGTAGAAAAAATTTACATTAATTTGTAAAGGCAAAAAAAGAATCTAAACATAGAAGTTAATTTTGAAATTTCTTAAAAATCATAAATTAATTTCAAAAAATCAAAATAAATTCTAAATTAATTTTGAAAAATAAAAAATTAATGTAGCAACAATGTAAGTATTGTAAGAGGAGTAAAGGGTGTTATAGAGTAAGTTTTGTCTGGAGTTAATGATGGTGGGGCAAATGTCATAATTTTTCAAAATTAATTTCTATTTGTTATAATTTTTAAAAATTCATTTCTATTTTTCATTATTTTTCATTGAAATTGTTGATGTTATTATTGATAGTACAATCCTAAAAAATTGGGGTAACCAAGAAGAAAGAAGGTGAGGTTTATACAGCATAATATGATAGTTAGTTTGGATTATGCCCTATGTATCAGTAATTTGGGAATCCATGAGATCAATTTTCTCCTCAACAGTCATACTAGTCATATGTTTTGATGAACCTATTCTCATTCCAAAGCTCTTAACCACAACTCTCATAGTGAAATGCATGCAAAACAACACATCCAAGTAATTAGGTCGATCCCATAAGGCAAGAAAGGAGGACAGTTGATTCCATATTAGTGCTTTATTCAAAATTACTACCTTAGCTCATTCAAAATGAATAAGTCATTATTTTGGCTAAAGAACTACAAAAACCACCCTACCCTTACTAGTATGATGCCAATGGTAAATATGAGTACCATGGTGGGTAGATTGAATATTCTACAAACAACAACTAGATTCTCAAATGCAAAGTCTAGGAGCTAAGGGAAGGAGGATGGATCGATTTCTCAAAAGTAAAGAAAAAGTCTAATGTTAACACCAATCCATTTCTAAATTACAAGGTAGTAAATCAAATTCAAGAATGTCCAAACAATGGTTGCTCAGGCTCAAACCTTAATTTCTTCAAGATTGGCATAGACACCAACCTGGCAAAACCAATCTTCTCACTATCAAAAAAAAAAAAAACCTGTCATTATCAAAAATATTTCACTTAACTTTTTAGGTCCCTCCTCCTTCAAGGCTTTATGACCCTCGTCAGCATAATAAAATAATACCTTAGGATTACAACCATCAGGTGGACTCCTAAGATGGGATGTTAGTGCTAGATGCAACACCTACAACAACCTATAGGCATTATGTAAAGCAAGTGGTGGTACACCTCAAAGTATGTAGGTTGGCTTCAACAAAGCAAAGGGAAAGCCATGTCAATTTCGAATAAGGTCAAAGAGATCCCTCCTTAAAATGTTGAAGGAGCATGGTCATCTAATAGGTAGAGTCTTGACCCTAAGGAAACTGCTATTAATAAGATGATGGAGTGTTTTTTAAATACATCGAGCAAAGTGAGTACAATATAGTCGAGTAGTTCATTTGAGCTTTGGCCAAAATCTTAATCCTTTCTTTGCTAATGAATTTCAAATCTTAATGAAAGTCCTTGCTGTACATTCTCAGTCAAGCAAATGTCTTTTTAAACATCCCTTTGGTCAGCTTTGATCACACTGTCTATAACATCATGAAAAGCAATTGGATCTCATTTTTGGATGAGGAAATTCTAATTAGTGGGCTTAAACACACCAAAATGCTACATATTTCGGTCATTTATTATGGTTGCAACATGTCTCATGCTTGCATCAACAATATATCATCCTTAAATGTCATGCCTAAAGACACCTTGGAGCAATTTCCAATTAACATCACCATCATAACAACTAGCCATATAATTGTCCAAGTATTTGATGATGCAAAACATGAAGTTGTAGGGATAGTTAAGCTCCCAATACATGTAGGGCCATGCACTATCAACATGCTTATCTAGATTATGGATAACAAGACTACTTGTAGTTGCCTACTAGGATATGCATGGATTCATGCAACAAAAGCCAACCCTTTTACCTTGCACCAAAAGGTGAAATTCATAACATATGACTAGCTGATAGAAATCTAAGCAGAATATAATTTGCTTGTCTCTTAATCTCCAAGGATGCCTAATGATAAGGTAGCTAAAGAAGAACTAAATTGCACCTTCTAATCTTTCAAAATCATAAACATGACCCCCTTGTCAAAGGAGTTATACCTTAAGATGTCACCCTTACCATCCAAAGCATCACTGAATACAACCAAAGTAATGATGAAGAGTGACTATAATCTAGGAAAAGGAATTAAAAAAGCATCTCCAAGGCATGAATGCTCTTATACAACCCAATGGATAACAAGATCACTTTGGAATCAAATACTAGCCAAGTCAAGACAATGCCACTTAAAGGTACCTAGAGGTTAAGGTAATCAACCTAACACTTCCCTTCACTCACCACTTCAACAAAGTAGGGTTCATTAATCAAGCCCATGACAACCTTGATACAATAAACAAAGTCACTACTAGGCTCAATGCACTAATAATCCACATGATCTCTAAAGAAGAGAAAGAAGGGTTACCTTAATCCCCATTCATCTAGTCATGTAGCCTAGACACTCTCACAAGTTAATGGTGAACTTGGGAGATTCCTTAGTCATTATAGTCATTGGCAAAGTAATGTAATTTAAACCTGTATTTCTTAATGCCCGTGATATTTAATGGAAATAATGCAACAAAATGGGCAACCTTTTTGTCATATGTTAGCCAATAGTATACATTTATGTCACTTACACTTATAATACTAGCCTTTTCATCATCTCAATATCTATTCTCATATCCATATGAATTGTCCTAACAACACATGTTTGTTTCATATAGTTTAGCTAGCACTAGCCTTTAGATCAAGTCTAAAAATGTCCTCAATGTGCTAACTCAAGTTGACTTAGACAGTGAAGAAATCTCAGTAGATCTCCAATGCTTGATCAAATAAGAAGAGAAGAAGTTTGTAGCCAAGAAGGAACTAGTTGAACTAGTTAACCTAGGCATCATAGAGGAATTACAAGAAGTCAAAATTAGCACCAAACTTCTACTATAAAATACTTAAGGCATGATTCAATTGCTCAAAGATTACATTGATGTGTTCACCTAGTCATATAAGACATGTCAAGCCCAAACATTAACATAGTGATGCACAAACTCCCTTTAAAGCCAAATGTGCAAACTAATAAGGTAGAAGCTTTGGTGAATGAAACCAATCATTCTCCTAAAAATGAAGAAAGTGGTCAAGAAATAGCTAAATGTTGGCTTTCTCCAGTTGATAGACTACCTAGAATGGGTTGCTAACATCATGAAGGTGCCAAAGAAATATGGTAAGGTTGGCATGGACGTGGACTATAGGGATTTGAATAAAGTAATCCTTAAAGATAACTTCCTTTTTGCACATATTGACATCCTTATGGACTACAATGCTAGCCATTCAATGTTCATTACAATATAGGGTACCTTTTAGTACAATATGGACTTAAAAACATAGGTGCCACCTACCAAAGGGCCATGGTCACCCTATTCAGGACATTATGCATAAAGAGATCGAGGTCTATGTCAATGACACTATCTTTAAATCCTGAGGAGATAAAGATCACTTAGTGGTCCTCAAAAAGTTGTTTGACTAGGTAAGGAAATTTCAACTTAAGCTTAAATTTAGCCAAATGCACCTTTTGAGCAACTTTAGGCAAGCTACCAGGCTTCATAATGAGTGAAAGGGGCATCAAAATTAATCATAACAAAATCAAAGCCATATAGAAATGCCCATACCTTCTACACTAAATGATGTATAAGAATTCCTTAGAAGGATCAATTACAATACTCAATTTATATCCTAATTAACCATGACATGTGAGCCAATATTTAGAATGCTCCAAAAAAGCAACCAATGATGAGATGACCAATGCCATGAAGCCTTCAACAAGATTAAGATTTACCTCTCTAACCCTTTAGTTTTAATATACTAGCATGCACAAACCACTCATATTGTATCTCACCATATAAGAGCAATGCTTGAATTGTGACTTAGGGAAACCTGATGAAACAAGTAAAAAAGAGAAGTCAATCTTCTACATCAATAAGAGTTTTACTAATCATAAGGCTCAATATTCATATCTAGAAAAGATTTATTATTCTTTGGCATAAATACCTCATTGACTCTTATAATAATACTTACTATATCATACAACCTAGCTCATTGCCAAGGATGACCACCTTAAATATATCTTTGAAAAGCCAGCATTGTCGAGATGAGTTGCTTACTAGCAAGTTCTCTTTTTAGAATATGGTGTTCAATATATCAATCATAAAGCTATCAAAGGTAGTGTGATAACATACTTCTTGGTATTCTTGAATATGAGCCCATGCAATTTGATTTTCTATATGAAGTCATCCTAACATAGATTAGACTCAAAAAGATGGCAATGAGGCCATAAATGAATGGCAAATGTGGTTTGATGGAGTATCTAATGCTTTAGGGCATGGAATAAAGGTAATCCTCATCTCTCTTGAAGATAGACAATATCCAATTGTAGCAAATCTACAATTCAAGTGCATCAACAATATGGTGGAATATGAAATGTGCATAAAGGGTCCACTATGTGCTCTTGAAATGAAAGCCAAAAACCTTTATGTATATGGTGACATGACATTAATCATCTATCAATTACTAGGCAAATGTGAAACTTGAGACAATAAACTCCTTCCTTATTGCTAATACATCAAGAAGTTGGTAGCACAATTCAATTAAATCACTTTTAGCCACACACCTCAAGAAAGTAATTAGTTTTTTTATGCTTTAGCAACATTCACCCTACTCCAACTCATTGCATGGACATAACAAAAAAGGTATATGGCAAGCTATGGTCCCAAGACATAAAGCACTACCTCGTCACTTGAGACTATCCCAAAGGAAATGAAAATGAAAAATGAACTCCATAGAGGTTGGCAATGAATTTCTTCCTTAGTGGAGACATCCTCTATAAATGCAACTAAGGCTTAGTCCTATCACGATGCGTGGATGCAACTAAGAAAAAGTTATTATGAAAAAAATGCATGAGGGCAGATGTGGGCCACATGCTAGTGGCATCTCCATGATTAGAAAGATCTTAAAGGTAGAATCTTATTAGTTGACTATGGAATTAGATTATTTTTGGCACATCTTAAAATGCTATGAATGTTAGATATATAAAGACAAAATACATGTAACACTTGTACTATTGCATACCATTACATCCCTATGGCCTTCCTTAATGTGGGAAATGGATGTAATTGGCCCTATCACCTCAAAAGCATCCAATGAACATCGACTCATCCTAGTAGCAATCAACTACTTTACAAAATGGGTTGAAGCAATATCTTGTGTAATGTCACTTGCAAAGTAGTCATTAAATTCATCAATAAAGACATCATATTCTATTATGGCATGCTAAAGAGATTGATCATTGATAATGATTCAACTTTTCTATCTTAAATTATTCTAATTTGCTCTTATTTGTCAAGATTTTTTTAAGAATTTCACATAACTAGGCATTTAAGCTAGAGCATTTGCAAAGGGAATGTTAATGTGCTATTCCATAAAAACATCAAGGAATTTAAAGAATTTTTTATTTATTTGATGATGTTTTAGTCTCTAAGGAAAAGAGATGCATGGGACATAAGGCTTGACATTATGGTAATGAAAAGCCTTCATTGGTTGTTCCTTAATGCCATCCTCAACCTTTTCTTGCTCTACAATTTGATCTTGCTATCTTTCTTTTTTTGAATGCTCTTAACCTTAGGATGTTTTCTCTCTTATATCACATCCATACTCTTTTCCAACTACTTTAAGCTTCTTTCCATTGCTCAAGGTTATTTCTTTCACCTATTCCCTTGGATTTATCTTTGTGTTGCTAGGTAAAACACTATGGATCCTTATAGAGAGCATACTTGCTAACTACCCCATCTATGAATCCAAATTTTTGACAGAGCATCTTGGTCTTAGAACTTGATTTCAATAATGGATATGAATCTTGTCATTAGCTCCTCCTAATTAGACTTCTTCTCTTAAGGTTGGAATCATAGAGGTGGTGCCTTCACTAGGTTATTGTTACTCCATGAAATGTTTGGATGATTCCACCCACTAGGATAGTAAGTGTTGAAATAAGAATTTCTTATTTGCTGCCTTTTAAAATTACCAATAAAATAAGCATGCTCATATGTATATGAGAAAACATTACCTACCTAACACTTGGTATTAACATGTCCTCCTCTACATAGATCACAATTTAGATTTTAAACATGCATAGCTAATGCACTCATGTTGTCAATCTTCTTGTTTAGTCCTTTAATTTGAGCATATATTGCAATGAGCATGTCTATTTTGTACATACTTAAAGCTCTTATTGTCACTAATTTATTTGTCTACCATTGATAACAATTGGCGATTATCTCCTCCAACAAATCATATGCTTGATTGCCTTAAAATCTACTATAAGTGTATGGGATGTTCAAATAGTAAAGTGGATGTGAGTCCAAGTATCAATCCCATGAGGGGGAAACTTAAGTACCAAATTATGCAGTTTCCTATATTATCTAGATAAGCTGAATGAAGATGGGTTATCTAACTACAAAATCAAAATCCAATTCTAAATGTAAAATAAAATTCAATAAACAAGGTTTCTAGGACTAAGATTTCATTAACTAAATACCATTAACAAACTTAACACTTGGTTGCTAGAATTAAAACCTATTAACAACAATAACTAAATTCCCTAAGGTATATGATGATCTCTTTCAAGACTCAACTATATACTTGTATTGATCCTATACTTTCATGATTATAGAAACTAACATAAGTTCATTAAAATTTGTGAAATTCTTAACAATGGTCATAAATATGTGAATTGATTTTTAAAATACACAACTTAGGTTTAACGCTTTTACAAACTAGTATTAAACTTCCACTTTTGCTTTATCATTTAATACATTAAACCTACAAATAATGGCTAGTTATTAGTATGAATGAAAAACAGAAGTATCAATTTGAATTAACTAAGAACAATGAAAACAATCAAAATAAAAATTTGTTAACAAAATTTAGGGACTACATCCTTGCCTTAGAATAAAAGAACTAGTCACTCATATTCATTAAAACACATAAATAAACAACTAAACATTCACAAAACATCCTAAAATAGATTAGTAAATTATGAGGAAGAAGAGAAGAAAGTAAAATGGTTGGCACTCTTTAAGTCATGCACATTTGTCTCTCATTTTCGTTGCTTTTAGGTTTGTTACTTGGCATTTCATCCTCCCCTCTCCACCACTTTGAAGCCCCCTTTTTGTGACATTTTTTTCCCTTAAAATATATTCTTCTCAAGAACCTAAATTGCCCTATTAATATACCCCACAAAATTAGTTCTAATCCCTATATTTTGAGACTCCAAATTTTATACTGATTAATTTCTAGATTCACACCATTGACTTCCATCAGATTTTTGAATATCAAGATGATAGAATATCTAGTTGTGACTTCATGAAAGATGTAGCCCTATGTATTAGCTTTTTAAAAAGCCAAAAAAATCCCAATTTAAGGTTTATAGCTCTAGTTGCGCCCCAAAAATCAAAAATTGTCCAAGCTAGTAGAATAGCAATTCTTGCCAAAATATAAGATGCATTTTAGTCCAAATCCTTTATCACCTTAAACCCATTTGAAGCCCAATTTTCCACTAAAACCTACAAAATAATAAATACTAGATAAATGCAATTAAAATTCAAAACATTAAGACTAATTAACCTAAGAACTAGGGAAAATATTCAAATTGTGATATAAAATGTGTGAAATAATTCCATGCATCAATGTCTCCTTTAAGGTCTTTCTCATGATAAGACCATCTAGTGCTGCATCAATCATAGAGTGATTAGCAAGAGATAAATCATTGTGGAAAGTTTGTACTTGCAGCTAAGTAGGTAGAATATGAAGACTCTATCTCCAATTGCATAAAAGTAGTAAAATCATTACATATTTTAGTAGTTGTAAAGGGTAAGAAAAACTTTGCTTAAAAGAATTGAGCCATTTTATCCTTAGTAGTAATAGATCCTATAGGTAAAGAGTTAATCCAATTTTTTGCTTTTTCCCATGAAGAAAAAGAAACTATTTCAATCTAATAGCATCATTAGAAACACCGTTATGCTTAAAAGTATCACAAGTCTCCAAAAATTTAGCAATATGGACATTTAGGTCATTACTAGATAAACCATCAAATTTAGCTAAAGTCTAAATCATCTAAATAATGGTTGACGCAATCTCAAAATTACTTGCCTGTATAGTCAGCTGCCTAATGCTTGATGTTGTCCTTGTGACTAAAGGTTTCACATAGTTTAGCACAGATCACTTAACCTCATCTCTTTCTTCTTTCACTATTTCTTCTTTTTTGTTTTTGTTTAACTCATGAACTATTCTTTCAATTTCAAGATTGAATTGCACAAGTTCTTATAGATACAATGTACACACACACACCTCCCTCCCCCTTGACAAATAGCCACTGAAAAATAAATCTTTGGTACCATGCTAGCTTCCACGTACATGCTTTCTTGAAAGCAAAGTTTCTAAAGTTTGTGATTAAACATGTGTGTAGCCCCATCTAGTTAGCAAAAGTTTAATTCATGGTGGTAGATTATTTGTGAAAGAAAACATAGATCAAAATTTGTAAAAGCTAGCAATTAGAGCTCGACATGTCAAAGGAAATTTTTGAAGAAGCAAGCTTGGAAATGAATGCAGTACGATAATGGATGGCTATTTTTATCTTCCAAAAAAAGATAATGTTGCTATTGTTGGATTTCCAATAGACCGAGACATTTTGTACCAAAACAAGGGTACTTTTGTGTTTGACATAAGCTTAACAAAAGTGAACATAGCTAATTTTGTCTGCTAGAACTTGGAGATGCACCTGCCTTAAAAGTACATAAACATTTATGAGCCACTGCTATACTTATGAAAGAAAAGTTGATAGGTGTTAATCAATCCCAAGAGAAAATATGAATAATAGTTCTGAATCCACAATTAATTTCAAGAAAAGATGCAAAATGCTTGAACATAATATTCATTAAGAAAAATGCAAATCCGATAATTGAGTTATCCTGCACAATGCAGAAAAATTACATTGATGACCAAGAAATAAAAAAGAAAAAAATACATTGACCTTCAATTCTATTCATCAAAGTACTGCAGAAAAATTACAATTGTTCACAAAAAGAATTAAAGAGATTACGACATATACGTACATAGACCCTCCGCATCTTCAACCATGTTCGGCATGGTGAAACCAGAAGCACCATGGCAGCTTTTAGCATTAGACGGGAATCTGCCTGGCTTTTCGCACCCAAAAGCCTGGGTAAAAATAGTCACTTCTAGTGACTGTCATAGGAAGCCCTAATCTTGGAGTCATCCAAAACATCCATAGCACTACTGATGAGAACATAGGCACCCTTGGTAGCAGCAAAGCAGTGATAATCAGGATCGATGAGTTTCCCCATCTTGACAAAACGGCAATTGATAGCATTCTTACTTTTGGCGGCCGCATGGTGGACACTGTAGGCAGCAATATACCTGTCAAGAAAACCCTCACCGGCGTAGAAGGGGTTAAGTTGCATGGCCAGCTTGGCAAGTCTGTACACTTTCTCGAAGTCGTTCCTCAAGAACTCCTCCTCCACGAATTGCAACAGCACATCCGTCATTCTCTTCGGTTGTGGCAGAGAAATAAAGGATGCTTTTCTTGAATTTCTTGAAGACTAACGGAGAAAGAAACTACAACCACAACCTAGAGATGTTTTCTTTCTCGGAGAAAAAGAATGCAAACCATCACCAGTCTGTTTAGGTAGAGTGTGAATCCTTATGCATTTCTAATTTTATCTTGAGTTGAAATATGTGCCTATTTAAGAGAATAGAGCTTGAATCCTTAGTACATGAGAAAAACAGACAAAAATAACAACAGAGTTAGAATAACAAGGGATGTCCATGTACATTTTAAGGTCCAAAGAAAGAAATAAAAAATTTCTTATTTCATTCAAATTGATATTTTTTATACCTAATGATGCAGGAGCATCTTCTAGGAACAACCAAAAATTAATCCAAGACCTAGGCCAAGCACAAAAAATGCTCATTATGATATCAGAAGAATGGATTGCATGTCAAAGTTGTTCCAATTACTAGATCTTTAGCCCAAGCCCAATGATAGTCATGAGTAGCCATTTAAAAGTTCTAAATGTCTAGATTTAGATGAATTTAGAACATCAAGAGTCAAGTTCCTTGACTAGCCGCCAAGATAGTCAAAAGTCAAGATATTAAAGCATTTTCCTATGCTTGGAGGGATTTTCCAAAGCCTTTTTTTATAGTTTTCTCTGGTATTTGAAAAGGTAGACTATTGGTGAATAATTAAACTCTTACCCTACAAAATTTGAAGAATTTTCTTTTATGTCTTGTATCTTTATTATGGATTCTATTGAGTGATGACTTAACCCTAGCATTTCTATATCTCTTAAGTGATGAATGTTATTAGCTCTATATCTCTAAGACGGTGGAGTTTCTCCTATATCATTGGACTGAAGGTTACTATTGGATCATTTTTTCATTTCACCTAAAAAAAATTTTTCTTTCTTCAAAATAAAACCTTTTATCTTATTGTATAAGTATTTAATCAAAAAATTATTTACTATCCTTACAATAAAAAAGAAAAAGAAAAACACTTTTTATTTGTTAGGGTAGGGGCATTATAGATTATACATGGGGTTTTTTTCTTAGGTTTGAGAAAATGGTCATGTATTTCAACTACATTGTTTAACATAATTTTAAGACAAGGCTAAATTGGCATTAGGCTTGACTTATAGTCTTTTTCTATCTTCAAATCATCAAAATGATTAATATCTATCAAAAGTTACAAATTTTAAAGCACCAAACCACCATAGACACTTTAATTTTGGAGTTGACCTATCAAAATGTATCAATAATATTTTAATTTATAATAAATTTATTAAAATTAAAATTTAGAAATGGATTTATCTCTTACTAATATCTTAATCTATACATAAATGTCATCTAATATTTTTTTTTTTGGTTTTAGTTATAATACATTAATGTTTAAAGTAAAAAAATAAAATTATTTTATCATCAAATTTATTAAATACATACATAAATTTATGTATATAAAAAGAAAAAGTCAATTAAATTAAGTATGGACTCTTGATTAATTTATCATTATAGGTGCTCTCTAGTCTCCACCATTTTTAATGTGGTTCCTTCCTTCTACAATCACAGCATAATGAGACACTCACCTTTTATGGACTTGGGCAAATGAAGCAAAGATGTTTATGCACTACTTGTGTTATCTTTTACCTCTTTGTCACACAGTAAAGTCACTTATACACTACTAGGGCTAGGCAATTTTGACAAGCACCCATCATAAACAATAACTTCCTAATTGAATGATGTGCCTAATATTCTTGGTGTTTGATATGTCTACATTTCCAAGGATTGCAATTTCTATGCTAAAAATTAATTGAAGTTTTACTATGCTAACTTTGGCATGCCTAGAAGATCATCAATTATCCATTTGGTGGAAAAAAGGGCTACAAAGCTATAAAGTATCATGTAGTACAATTATTTATAACATGAACTTTAAGATGCTTGTTAAAATAAATAATATTATTATTCAAATTTTGATTTTTTTTATATAATTTACATAATATAAATAATAAATTATTTGAATTTAAAAAAAGTAAAAATATGGCAATTTTGAGTAAAAATTGTCATATTTGAACAACTGGTTAAATGAATTATAATATTATTTAAATTTAAAATCTTTTTATAGTTTTCATAATTTAAATAAAAAGTTACTTAAAATTTAAAAATAAATAAAATAAAGGTCATTCTTGAATTAAAAAATCATTGTTTGCCTTAAAATCTATTACAAGTGTATGGAACATTTATGTAGTAAAGTAAACATGAGTCCAAATATCAATCTCATGAGGAGAAAATTCAAGTACCAAATTATGTAAATTTCCTATATTATCTTAATATACCAATGGAGAAAGGATTATGTAATTATAAAATTGAAATTCAATTTTAAATATATACTAAAAATCAATAAACAAGGGTTTTAGGACTTGAATTTCATCAACTAAATATTATTAACAAACTTAACACAAGATAGTTAGAATTAAAACTTATTAATAATAATGACCAAATTTGCTAAGGTATATAGTGATCTCTTTTAAGACTTAACAACTATACTCATATTAATCTTATACCTACTTTTGTGATTATAGAAATTAACACAAGTTCATTATGATTTGTGAAATTCTTAGCAATGATCACAAAGGTGTTGTGTATTTATTTCTAAACTATACAATTTGGGTTTAATGTTTTTATGAATTAGTATTAAACTTCCACTTTTGCCTCATCATTTAATGCCTTAAACATGCAAACAATGGTTAGATATTAACATGAATGAAAATTAAAAGCATTAGATTGAATTAACAAAAAATAATCAAAACAACTAGAATATTAGCATGTTAATAGAATTTAGTAACTACATCTTTGCCTTATAATAAAAGATCTAGCCACTCATATTTATCAAAACTCATGAATAAATAACTACACATTAATACAAAAGATTTTAAAATAAATTAGTAAATAATGAGAAAGAAGAGAAGAAAGTAAGAAGCCAATAGTCTTTGAGACTTGCACTTTCATTTCTCATTTTTGCTACTTTCTAATTTTCTACTTTCTATTTCATTCTCTTCCCCTAAATCATTTGTCATCATAATATTTATAAATCTCTCTCAAAATAACCAAAATACCCTTAAAACATCCCAAAAAAAAAAAAAAAGAAAAAAGTGTAGTGTTTAAAAAATTGCAACGAACTAGTGCAGTTAGTTTCAAAAGGCTGCACATCCAATATCAAATTGATTCACTAACCAGCCATGGATTGGCGTTAATCTAACCTTCTAGTAGCAAATTGATCCTCTAATGGTTTTATGACTAATCCATACCTTCTCTTCTATATTTCAAACTCCATTGCTTTAATTCTTCACCACTAACATCCAACCAATTTTTGGCTACCAAATGGATAGAATTTTGAGTTGGGCCTTTTATGAGAGTTATGACCCTATGTCTTAGCTTTCCAAAAAGCTAAACAACATCATAAACTAAGGTCTTTAACTCCAATTATAGCCCAAAAACTAAATAGTGTCTAAGCTAACAAAATAAGAATTCTTGCTAGAACTTGAGATGTTTTCTAATCCAAATCCTTTTTCTTTTAAAACCCAACTCATCATTGAAACCTACAAAATAACAAAGACTAGATAAATGCAATTAAACCCCAAAAAATTAAGACTAATTAACCTAAAAATTAGGAAAAATACTCAAATTGTGACAAAAAAATGTGTAAAATAATTTCACACATCAAATACCCTAAAGCTTGCATAATTGCATGTCCTCAAGCAAGTTAAAAAATATGCAAAGTGAAGAATAACAAGCAATAGAATCACTCATCAAACCCAAGGCACCTACCACACTAATCATCACATCTTTATCTCACGACAACATAGTAGTCTCAAATGCATGACATTATAATGTTACAAAGTTCCAAGAAGTTAGCAAGATGTGCAATTAGGTCCTATGGCTTTCCACAACACTAATTGTTAAACTATCAGAATACTTGGTTTGATCTCAAAAGCATTGGCATTCATTATTGGCCTTGCAATACTAGATTGGGCACCTTTGACACTTGGCATGGCATAATCACACAATGCTTTTGGATTCTAATTTTGATTAATCAATTTGTCTTTTATTATTGCTTGTTCTTGCTCCAATCATCATTCTTTCCTTAGTGTATACAAAGATTGTTCTATCATAGGATCAAATAAGAATCTATCCACATGTGTATGATATACACTAAACAATCTTGCAATGTCGAGAACAAATGTTTCAATAATATTAAACAAAGAATCACTAAAAATAGCAAATATGAATCAAAATAAAGCAAAAGTAGCTCTAAAAAGAAACATAAAAAAAAAAACCCACAAAAATTGACCTGAAACCTTAGTAAATGATGATTTTGCACCATAACTACTAGCCTTGATTAGAATGTCATTTCCTTTAGAATAATTATAAGCACGACCCTTAATTCAACAATTAATTTTTATTTCCACTAGTGCCTATCTTAGTTGTAGCTAAAAACACCTATCACAAGAAAACTAAAATATCAAAATATCAACTAAATCTTATCCAACCCACATTAAGAATAAAAACACATGAAATCAAAAAATTCAAAAACACCTTAAACAAAAACAAATGAATATAAAGAAGAAGAGTTACAAATGTTGAATAAAAAAAACTAATTAAGAAAAAATCCATAATAGAATCACATATTAAAATTGCAAAAACAAAAAACTTAATAAATGATATTAAAATAAAATAAGAGTATAAATAAAAATCAAAATAGAAAGAAAAATACAATCTAAATTAACAAAGAAAATTCATTATTTTAATATTAAAAACTCTCCTCTCCAACAATGGCCCAAAAACTTGATTGCCCAATAATCTACCATAAGTGTATAGGACATTTAAGTAGTAAAGTGGATGTGAGTCCAAGTATTGATCCCCTAGGGAGGAAACTCAGGTACCAAATTATGCAAATTTCTTATGTTATCTAAATAAACCAAATGAAGAAAATGTTGTCTAAATATGAAATTAAAAACCAATTTAAAATGTAAATTGAAAATCAATAAATAATTGGTTTTTCACCCAAAATTTATCAACTAAATACCACTGATAACTTAACATATGATTGTTAGAATTAAAACTTGTTATCAATGATGATCCTTTTTAAGCCTTAACAACTATTCTCATAGTAATCCTACATTTACTTTTGTAACTATAAAAACTAACACAAGTTCATTAAGATTTGTGGAATTTTTAATAATGATTACAAATGTGTGTATTTATTTCTAAACTATACAACTTAGGTTTAACGTTTTTACAAACTAATATTAAATTTTCACATTTCCTCCATCATTTAATATCTTAAAGATGCAAATAATGGCTAGTTATTAGTATGAGTAAAAAGTAAAAGTATCAAATTTAATGAACAAAAAAAAAACAATCAAAATAATTAAAATATTAGTTTGTTAATAAAATATAGTGGCTACTTTCTCACCCAAGAATGAAAGATTTAGCCACTTATATTTATCAAAACATATGATTAAACAACTAAAATTTCATAAAATATTTTAAAATAAATTAGTAACTAATGATGAAGAAGAGAAAAACATAAGAATACTAGTCATATTTGAGTCTTGCACTTCTGTCTCTCATTTTTGCTGATTTCTAATTCTTTATTTTCTTAAACCTATTCAAAGCCCAATTTTGTCACATAAACATATAAATTAACAAAATAATGAGGAGAAGATATATGTAATTAAGCCTCAAGATGTTTAAGGTTGATTAACATAAAAATTAAAAAAATATATTCAAATTGTAATATAAAATATATGAAATAATTTCACACATGAAATGTTTGATTTGAATAACTTCTTAAATAAATCATATTATTATTCAAAATTAAGTTTTTCTACGTAATTTATATAATTCAATTAACAAGTTATTTAAAATTTAAGAAAAAGATTAAAAAAAGTCATGTTTAAATAAAATAATTCAATTTAAATAAGTACTTAAAATAAAGAAATTATTTTAGCTTTATTTCAAAAAGAATTATATTAAAAATTTTCCAAACTTCTTTTTTCTATAATTTTCACATGATCATATACCATTGAGTACAACCCATTCATTATTTTAAGTTTTCTTACATTTTCACTTTATCAAAAAGCATGGACCTAACCAAAATTAATTGTTAGTTCATTATTCAAGTTTATTAAAAACCATGACTATTACATGGACAAAATTAATTTGACACAAGTATATGCATGAAATTATTATAAATGTTCGTTAAAATTTTTAATTTTTTAATATATAATTATAATTACTAATGTGATCACAAATGTATATTTATCATTTAAATCATTAAATTTTTCTGTACTTGTTACATGAAAGTGTTTATGGGGAAAATATATATATAAAAAAGGGTGAGTGCAAACATAGCCAACTCGAGAACCTTTCATTAAAACAACTTAACTTTGAACCATAATATAATGCCACCTTAAAAGGAATGAGTGGCTGGAGATGATTTGCTTGTCTTGGCCACCTTTGATTAGCTTTATCATCAAATTAAGGTTTCACAAACCTGCAAAGTGTTTATTGCCAACTTCCAACATGATAATAAACCAAACAAAAAGAAATCTAGACTAAATGAAAAAAAAAAAAAAAAGGATAGGGAACATTATGCCATTTGTGTTCTTTCATTAGGAATTACTCATCCAGATTCTTTTCACCACCTATGTGTGATTGGCCATGCATGAAAAGGTCACAAGCAATTGCTAACATTCATTTACTTTCTTTATTTGAACAAATTAAAGGTTATTGATCCACTTGAACAAACTTAAATACTTAGTGATCACTAATTAACTTATCTCAAAGTTAATTAATTGGGCCAATAAATTAGTTTAACTAATTAAAAATAGTAATTTTAATTTCCTACTCTTGCAATTATGGATTGTATTTGTAACTTAAAGTAATGCATGGCTACATCTACAAGACCCCACTAAAAAGTGGTAGTTAGATTGAGCTATAATCACTCAATTGTGAAGTTAGGTTCAAAATAACATCCTCTTCTCCATGATATCAAAAGGAAAAAACTGATGTTTAGGAATAAACACAAAAAGAGTTGTTGATGACAACATGTGAAAGCAAATTTACAAATATTGGGACCATAAGCACTAAGCACTGATAATTCGATTTCTTGCTGGCTGCATTCATAGCCCAAAAGTGACTTCTCGCAAATGGTCCATATTTCATAACATGTACCAAATTGAAAGAAAAGTTTCGAATTTAAAATAGGAAACAACTTATTGCCTTTGGATTCAATAACTATCCCTAATCTATTTGCAAATTACAAAATGCTTACGAAAATCAATTTGTTAGGTTTACAACATGATGATTAAACTCTATAATAGAAACATTTACAATTCAAAAATATAGAAATTGGATTGATAATAAATTTTATATTAAGTCTTTTTACAACAAATTTTGATTCTAAATAAGTTATGGTATGAGAATTTATTAAATGACAAAGATATGATTCATTCTTAAAACCTATGGCAGAAGTACTCAAACATACCTATTTCATGAGAATCATAAATTGTCTCTTAATAGCATGGCTAGTGTCCATTTTTATGTTATGCATAATATCTCAATGAGGAACAATTTGGTTCTTGACCCTATAAATAAGTTAATGTAGAATAGGTTATCTTTAGATCAACCTGGTTTCTTAAAGCTCTCTCAATTATACATTATATCAAAAATATTTGCATACATTCATAGTCTTACTAACTAATTTGCACATCAATTTTCTTTAATTATATAGGTTAAAATTTCATTGATAAATTATTTAAAAATAAGTATACTTAATTTTTTTTCCTTAAATATTTTTAAAGTTTGTATGATATTCAAATTCCATGATTTTAAATTTTCATTGTTTTTTCCTAGAAAAATTTGTAAACATTTTTACAAATTATGTTTCGTAATTAGATATCACTTTCATGTTGTCAAAACAAAAAAAAAAAAAAAAAAGATTCCTAAATAAAGAGGACTTGAAATGCTCAAGAATTTCAATTATAGCATTATAAATATAATAATTTCAACTATAGAATATATATCCAAATTGACTTGTGAAACTAATAAAAATTATGAACAATGGAATAGTGATTGTGTTATGTCCCCATTGAGATATATTAATGTTTAAGGATACAGAAATTCATCTTTGGGTTTTTAATTTCAAACGTTTATGGGCCTTACTGATGGGTGTTCAAATAGGAAAAAAAAAATCGGTTGTTCCAAGTATTTTTGTGATTAATTAGGAGATTAGGAGATTGTGGGTTTTCACCATAAAATGTATAATTAACTACACCCATGCAAAAAATGAAAAAGTTCTAATTATTAATGTGAACATAATAATCAAAAGAAACTCCCTAGATTTACCACCAATTGTGTAGTCTAATAATTTCAAAAATTTGTTTATAATATTAAATTTTAAATTTAAATTTTCATCAAATCAAATAAATTATCTTAAAATTTAGTACATAAATATTATTTATGTATAATAATAATAGAACATAGTACTTATATCTCCCTCTTCACTGCAAATTTCAAGTCGCACAGTTGTTGTCACATTAACTACTAGCTTTTGGCATCTAATACCACTCAAAATTCATAATTGCCTACCTTTTTCTATATTTGTTGCACCTAGAGACACCAAGCAATTTTTAGTTGTCCCATTTTTGGTAAGGGCAATAGGAGACACTTATGTCAAAAAGATAAGGAGGAAAAAAAAAAGGTTTTCAATGTAGGATTAACTTATATATTTATAAAGGGAGAGTCTTTTCATATTTTTTCATTCATATTAATCACTATATATATATATATATATGAATAGAAAGGATAAGTTGTAGTCAAGCAAAGATCATAAAGAATTATCCAAAAGGATCATAAATTTTAACTAAAAGTCTAGTTATTGTGATGGATAGATATATAAGTTATCCTATAGATAATGATACCAAATTAAATTTCATGTGCATTCAAAAGGATTAATAGACTAGTGATTTAAAAAAATAATTACAAGTATCTCAATAATCAATAATAAATATATTTTCAATAAAAACACAATAGATTGACATTTTAATTGATTTGGATTATATTTTTTTTATAACATGTTTATTCTCATTTGTTGAATGCCTTATTGTCTCAACTTATACCATTAATATGTTATTAAATGGAATAAAATATCACCTTTAAAATTTCTAGTAGCTTGAATTCATTAGTTCTTGCCAAAATATGTTTATGTCAGTAAGATTCATAGTAATAATTTATAGATGACATATGTTGGGGAATGTCATACATGTAAGGGAGGTAGTGCATTGAGATTGTAGGGCAAAAATAGTTTGCTTCTAAGAACCTTAATGTCTTAGAGATGTTGATTGCCTACAAGATCAACAAAGGGTTATGTAGAGTCTAAATTTGTAAAATTTGGAGACTTCTAATTTTAGGAAACTCACATTTTCTTAGTAGTTGTTGCCAATGTTACAAAAGATATTAGATATTTTATTCTCATTCATGCAAGTCAATCTCACAAATAATATTATCAATTCAATATTAAATAATTAAACTTGAATATATTAATTTAAATTAAAAAATAATATAAAATTTTAATTTTATAATAATTAAAGTATATTATTTGATTAAATTAAACGACTTATAAAAATATTAATTAATAAAATATTAATTCTAAGTTCATTTGTAATTATAATATTTGATATTTTTAATTATTTATAATGTTATTTTAATTTTGTTAAAATTATTAAGTTTAAATAATAATAATATCTATTACTTAAATTTTTTATCAAATATTTACTAAATAAAATAAATTCTTTACATAAACCCTAATTACTACATCCTTAAAATAAATTCATTAAAATTATATATTGACAATTTTATGAATTAAGAAAATATATTAATTTAAGTAATAGTCACATAGAATTAAATTGTTTAATTTCTGTTAAATTATTCATAATAATAAAAAATAAATATATTTGTAATTATTATTAATTACTACTCACTAATTAAAATGAACAACTCACACAGTCTCCCTTTCCAAAAAAAAAAAAAAAAATCAATACACCAAGTACTACACTTATATAGGATTTCCTCTTTCAAAACTCCCAATAGGTAGCCAATGATCCAAAGAGACAAAAGAATCAGTTACATTTTTCATAAGATTTCCTCTTCTCTTATAAACTGATTAATTATTATTTTTATTTGTTACTACTATTATTGTCATTATCTTATTATTAATTTCATATATTATTCTTTATTTTATACTTCTACTCTTATTTCTTTTTGTTTTCTTTGTTTTTTTTAGTCATTTACCTATTTGTCTATTATTTCTAATACTTATTATTTCTAATAGATTGAATTAAACAGAATAAAAAAAATTGTATTAGATTTATAAATAGTATAAATTGATTTTTTAATTAGAAATTTATAATAAAAGAATATATTTTTATTGAAATTTAGTATCAAGTCTTGTGCAAATTATGAAATATATCATATGTTTTTATTGCAACACTATTAAAAAAAAAGTTTTGATTGAATAGGAAGAAGAAAGAAAGCAAGTTAGTATAATAATTCCTATAATAAAAAATAATAAATAAATGAATTATTGGAGTGAAATCTTAATATAATTTGAAAAAATAAGTAGCACATCCAAGGTAAAAAAAAATATGTACTTTTTGGAGGATTAAACAAAAAGAGTCACAAATAAAAGTGTTAACGCTACAACCAAGCCATAAATTCTTCAAGATTCCATAAAAGCCAAACTAAGCAATAAAGTAGCTCATACTTTTCCCTCCACCTCAGGTTGTCTCATGATGCCTTCTATAGCTTGGCCCATAGTAGTACCTTGACTAACCCCAAGTCCAATAGAAGCAAGCCTAATGGCTAACCCAACAAAATTAATGGAAGCGGCAAAAGTCAATGGATTCATGATAAGTTCCTCACACCAAATTAAAGAAATGGTTAATGATACAATCAACCAATAAATTATGATTTAATTATTCTATTCCATCAATAAAATTTTCAATCTGTCAAAGCAAATTAATTAAGAATTCCAAATTAAACTTAAAATAATAATATTAATGAACCATCAAAATTATTTTGATATTTATATTTTTTTATTATTTAAAAAGATTTTTTTCAATTTATACAATTTTTGTTTTTATTATTATTATTTTTTGTTTTGAAACATTCTTTGAATTCAAACTCTTTTATTTTTCTTGAATGAATTTTTTTATTCAATTTTCAATTACAATTGAGAAGAAAAGACTTTATTTTTATTGGAATCCCTATTTAAATTCTCATTACCATTAGTAATAAGATAGATTAAATTATATCTTTTAACTCATATATAACTAGTTAATACCTAATATTACATATACATGTCTTTTTTGCCATAACGTAAACCAACTATTCATATCTTAGATTCAAACATATTCAAAAATTCAAATTATTTTTTTCGATACATCGATATATATATATATATATATATATATATATATATATATATATATATATATATACCTTTAGTTTGATCTTACTTTCTTGAATCACCTTTTTTTTTTTTTCCTTGAATCTCATTTTTTGTAAAGTCTTGGCATGCTTTTATTTATCATTTTCTACAATGATACAATAAATTTAAATGAAAAAATTTATTAATCTAAATCATTATATAGAAATAGAAATCTTTAGTTGATTTAATTTCATATAATTTATTTTTTATTAAAATTTTTTATTTTATCATTTTTTTTGGTCAATCATTGAGTTGAATAAAAAAGTGATTAAAATTTAATGGGCATTACTATATAAAATCTTTTTTTAACCACATATTATAAAAAATGTAAAAAATAAAAAAATTGTAAGTAAATTATGGTTAATAAATTATGAATCCAAACATTAGAATTGAATGAATGAAACAATTAACACTGGTAATATAAAGAAAATATTCATTAGAAGTAGGTATAAAAGGACCAAACAAATGAATTTTAGGAAAATGATTTTTTAGATCACT
This sequence comes from Rhizophora mangle, assembly GCA_037832345.1. NCBI lineage: Eukaryota > Viridiplantae > Streptophyta > Magnoliopsida > Malpighiales > Rhizophoraceae > Rhizophora > Rhizophora mangle. Next base: position 296,060 of record JBAPLJ010001084.1, on the reverse strand, counting down.
TTCCCCTTTATTTTTACAATTGGCCAATATGGTAAGTTGTTACTATTCCTCTAAAGTGTATATTTATGTTTACTAAGTAGATTTTCTTGGGCAAAGTAGGGATCGACTTGCACTAAGCTAAAAAGATTGTCTTGATTAGGGTCACAGTTTGTATTAGTTGAACAAATCATTGTAATTCCCAAAGGGATATATTCTTCTTGTTAATTAAACGATTATTACAATATCAAGTAACCATGACATATATTTAACCCCACCCAAATATGTTTGCAAGTGAGATCTTCTTGTCCTTTGTTCCCTTCTTAAGTTCGTGAACTTTTGAAATCTTGTTTCTATAGTAGACCAATTCATGAAAATACTATTAAGCCATTTTTTATTAATGTAATGACACTAAGATCTCATTGTAGCCTGCATTATGAACTCAATTGCATTTTTGTTTTTTGTGGTACCAATAATTAAAAATTGCTTTGTCCTACTTGCTACATCAAAAACTAAATCACAAGCTTCTAATAAAAAATGAGAAATTCTAGTAAAAATTGTAATATGAATACTTTTACTCTTTGTAGAAATATAAGGTCCCATTCTAGGGTTCCGTTTTCTAATACCATGACTAAAATGAACTACCTGCTTCTAGCATCTCTTCCAAATTAAAGTTCAAATATCTTATTATCATTTTTCCACATACTTCCATCAAAACAATTATTTATTTTAGGATACCCTCTCTCTTTTTCTCCTTTTACAATTAAAAAAAAAAAGAGAGAGAGGGTATCCTAAAATAAATAATTGTTTTGATGGAACCTTATCTTTTCTTGGAAATTGGATGTTAATGCATAATCCAAGTGATTAATTTCTTTCTATTCCTTATTAATTATCTTTATTTCTTTATTATTTTGACTATTCTTTACTACTATTAACTATTAACATATCACATGTAAAAAAAAAAATTCATAAGACCACCGATAATTAGAAAATTAAAAGAATAAATTTGCTTTTAGGAATCATTAAATTCTATAAATGATTGTTTTGATGTATCATAGAAATTTTTTGAATTGCAAGAATCAAATAATTCTTTGTGATGGAACAAAATATCTCTCATTTCGTCTTGGAATAAACTCTTCATTTTGGTTTTCAAAGGAATGTTCATATGTTGCCTTGAGTAGTACATGAATCCTTTGAATCCAATCCCAACGAGTATCATACCACTTAGAATAATGTTTTTTTTTAGGCCTTTCAACCAATCCATATGATCGTAGAGAGCTACTTTTGTTAAAACATGAGTAGTTTCTTAAAAATTTGCCTCCAATATGAAACTTTAAGTATTCAAAGAAGCTTTTATTATTCCTAATAATATGACTTGGTAACAAATCCCTTCTTCTAAAGTGCGCCCAGTTTATTCCACTTGAAACAATCCAATGAGTTCTCTAGGTGAAAAAACATTAGACATTCCATCTTCTAAAACCAATACTTTTGATGTTATTTAACGTATTTCTATATGCCTATTATCGATCTACACTTGTTAGGATCGACAAACCTTTTGGATCTTATTAACCAAAGAGATATGACTTTGTACTATAGTTAGCTCAAGACCAATCAAGAATCCCCAGGGAATTTCAAGAATTCTTTTTATACACTTGTTCCAACCCTTAACTCTCTTTTCTATGTTTAATGACATTGAATCAATTGAATGCACTTTTAACACTTGTTTCACTTTTGGAAGACCTTATTATATCACTAGATCTTGATTTGGAAGACCTTCAAGCTTTAATCCTTTTGTTATGCATTGTTTTCAATCCAAATTGCTTTAATAAGCCCATTTAAAGCTTCTTTCATCTTTTTAGCTTTAGCTCATGTTATTGGACCTCTATGTATGCACAATGAATCAATACATGTGCTAACTTAATTCTCATGAAGAGGCTTTATTTTCTAGAAATGAAGTGTCAATCTAGTGTTTCAGGTAATTAAGCATTCTATCTTGGTAAGAAAAGCTAATCAAGATGATTGACTCCTTTGTATGATGGAATTTAAGGGATTTAGACTATCCAAAATGCATTGACATGTATGTCAAAAAAAAAAAAAACTAATGCTCTTTATATACAATGATATTAATTTCATGATCATTTGGTGTGAATGAACCCTGGCAACAAAAGGAGAAGCCTTTTTACCAAGAAATTAGATAGTTATCTTAAGTTTCAAGGAATGAATGTTCTTTGTGGTAAAGAAAGACTACCAGTAATAATAGCTCCCTTTTTTGATTGACTTTAATGGATTTAGACAACCCATATTAAATGTCCTTTTGCTAAGGAATTAAGAGATAACTTCCTGTTTCAAGTAAGAAATGATTCTCCCCTACTAAAGAAAACTAATTAAGAGTAATAATTTCTTTATTGGATGGACTTCATGGGATTCTAACTATAAAGACATAATAACATAAATGTCATAATGAAATGAATAATTGGTGTAGATATTTAAGCTAATTTCACAATTTCTTTACTTGAATTAGCTATTGGAATGAAAGGATAAGACTTATTATGCACATGAAGTGCCAGTGTCTTCATTTAAGTACTAAACCATCCTATCTATGTAAGAAAGTAAATCAAGTTTGACTCCTTTGTTCTATGGAATAAGTTAATGCTAGCTAGACATGGTTTACTTTTCATAATTTACCTCATAAGTCCAATTCATGTCTTTTCATAGAACACATTGTAAATGTATTTAATACAAACTTCATCATCAATATTGTATATGTTTCACAAATTTTTGTATATAAACATATAGGAGACAAAGTATATTATCAGTCTAATTGATCGTCAACCCAACTAGTTGGACCATTAAATTGGCAAAGTAGATAATTTATAGGGTTGGGTTAGTTTAAAACCATTTGGTAGTTTGAACAAGAAAAAACCAATTGATCTAGCCAATTTTTTGAAACTTAAATGATCAAGCAAATTAGATAAACTAGACTGAGTTTTTTAGCTAAATGACATCATTTGTAATTAGTGGTGTCTAGAATTCTCCTATCTCCTAAACACAATCCAAATCAAAAGACTTAGCATTCTTGCAACCTCTTAATCTAACCTTCCATCATCATCAGTATGGCTTCAATTTTTGTTGCCTATTCTTTCAGAGTCCACCTCTGACTCTAATTATCTTCAATAATGTTTTTCTTAAACACTAATTTTCCTAGGTTATGTTTTAACTTCTTGATCACACTCTTGTTCATGGCCATGATTAAGATATATTGGCTTGGATTTCTTTTGATTGATCTATGTACCATCCTTTTCATCCTTGAAATGCTTATTATTGAAACTAATAAAACTACAATCTTAGGTTTAATGTAGGTTCTTATTCACTAATAAACATGACTAGAAAAATGTGTATCATTAAAACTGTGGCAATGACACAACAATTCTCATTCCAAATAAAAAGGACAATATTTGTTAATCATGGGAAATTTTAATTTTTGTTAAACCAGAGCAAGAATTCTTATAAAATGAAAACAATGAAATGTAAAAGCATAGTTGGTGGGGCAATTTTACTAGTTACTTGTCTCAAATGAGATGAATTGATGTGAAGAAACTTCATAACATTGCTTGTGGGATATCTAATGCAGTGTCATCCCTTTACCTCTTATCATAGGAGTACCAAACTTTTGAACTTTTTAATTATATTAAACCTTATTTATTTTCCCAATGCTTCCTTTCCTTCTATTGTGTAATATTCCAAAAAAGTAAGCCTTTAGTGCTATGGTAAAATTAGCCAAAAAAAACTTGTTTTTCTTTTCCCTTGGCCCATTCAAAATGTAAATAAGTTACAAGTTGTACAATTGGAGGTAGTCTCGTGTAATCTTCCCATTTCTTTAAAATCTATGAGCCCAAGCAAAGCTAAGTTATTTATTTCAAGTTAAATGCATATTTTGTCTACTTTAGTTATCTGTCTAATGTTCTTTTATGTTTTTTTTTTATTTTTTATACTTTTCTATTATCTTTCCAAAAATGTGTCTTTCTATTCTTTATTCAAATAATATTTTACAAAAATAAAAACTATTTATTATGCAACCCATTCCTTTTGCCAATTCATCTTGGTAAAATTTTCATAGTTCATATGAGAATTGAAGTTAGAAAAAATAGTGTATTGCCAAAATGTTGAACCACTCCATGAAAAAGTACTGTATATGCAGAGAATTCAATGTGTTTTTTTACTTCTAATACAAAAAGTTCTAAAGAGGTAATGTGAGTATTTGCATAGGCCTCATTTTCTATAAGACTAAAAGGTTGGATATCTACTTTTTAGTTTCCTTTATCTCTATTGCTTTTCTTTCAAGCTATTTAGAAAAAAAATTTCTTTAAAGTAGGTTGTCACTTGGTTTTGTCTTTGTTTATACCTTGAAATTTTTTGGTTTTCTTCTTTAATATTTTTGTTGTCCCAAAATTCTAAGTATGATATTATTAATTCCTTATCTCTATTAGTTTAGGCATAGGATAATTTTTCTCCTTTGTTCACTTTGCAAACTTTGGATCCAAAGGAACAAACAATGTCATTTGAGCCAATTAAGAAGCTAGATATCTTGTTGAATCAGGTTATTTAAACACAATGATTAATATCTTTTCATTAGTCTAAAATACCTACAATTTGGCTTCTTGTGTTTCACATCTTTCAATTGGTCCACTAATTGAGGGCATATGGACTACATACATGAGTTTATGTTGTTGTAGGTGTGCCTATGGATATCATGCCAAGAACTAATGATCTTGCTAACTCTTTTTGGCCCTTAGAAGCAATTTATAGCAATTTTATAGAAACATAAAGCATAAGGGTAAATTCAAATAGAAAGGAAAAACTCAATCGACTATTTCTAGGATCTTAATAGGGACATGTAGATACTTGATTAACATGATAATTATCAATCATGTTTTTCTTTTTCTTTTCTGAACAAGTCACTACATTTTTATTACCAAGAATGGTACCAACACAATTAATTAGAAATACTTGATAATTCCTTTTTGCTTTTCCATTATTCTTGGTGGTTAGCTAGGGCCTTTTGCTAGTTTTATGAAATTTATTATTGTTTATGTTTGTATTTTTGTTGTCTAATGTCTTCAATAGGAAATGATAATAGCTTGCTTATTATTAAAGCTTTCACTCCAACAAATGTTGATTCTTTTGAAAGTGCATCTCCTATAAGAACTATAGGAAAAGCTCAATTAGCTTTTTCTAGAATTTTAGTAGGGAAATGTAGGATACTTGATTAACATGATAATTATGAACCTTGTTTTTCTGAACAATTCACTACATTTGTATTGCTTAGCTTAGCATCATTGTAATTAATTAGAAATACTTGATAATTCTTTCTTTCTCTTCCATTATTCTTATGCCTTTTGCTAGTCTTATGAAATTTATTGTAGTTTATGTGTATTCTTGTTGTCTAATGTTTTCAGTAGGAGATGATTAGACCTTGCCTACTCCTGAAGCTTTAACTCCATTAAATGTTGGTTCTTTTGAAAGTGTATCTCCTACAAGACCTATGAGAAAAATATTAAATAAAAAATTAATTTAGCATAAGGCCATTGTAAGAAAGATTGTGAAAGAGCAAGTAATGGAAGGAAAAATTTGTTGTGTTTGTACTGCATAAAGATCTTTTCAAGGCAAGGTATTAATCAAGTTAAGCACTAATCATAGTTCTTAGCTAGGGCCCTTTGCTAGTCTTATGAAGTTTATTATTATTTATGTTTTTATTCTTGTTGCTAGATGTCTTTAATTGGAGATGATAACACCTTATCTTTTAGTAAAGATTTGACTCCATCAAATGTTGGCCTTTCTAAAACTATCACCTACAAGAACTACAAGAAGCAAACTAATTTAGCATAGGGTCACTGTAAGGAGGTTGATAAAAGAGTAAGTGGTGGAAGGAAAAAATTGATGAGTTTGTACTACGCAAGGATCTTTTTTAGGGGTAGGTATTAATCTAGTTAAGTAAGGTATTAATCAAGTTAAGTAACATTTAACAAGAATGAAAGGGTAAGTAGATTATTGTTGGAAGATGTGGACTAATGTTTGACATTAAATGAAGCAAAATTGTAAGGATTAATCTTCAAAGAAAAGGAAAGCACAAGAAACATTGGATAAGTTAAATCTTTTTAACCTAAGATATAGGGCCTATAAAGAGTAACAATATCAAAATCTTGATGTTGTCAAGGACAAGGCTTAGTGCTTAACCAACTTTGAAGTGCATATTGTAAAATAAAGATGCAATAGAAAGGTGTGATATTGTTGTGTCTAGATGGATGATAGATGCTTTCATACCTTTTAATGTTGTAAATTCAATTTACTATCAATCAGTTATGAATGCCATAGCTAGTATGGGATTAGGTAATGAGGCACCATTTTTTCATGATTATTGTGGTTGTTTATTAACCAAGAATGTTGAAGAGATAAAAAAATTTGTAAAAAGCTATATGGAGTAAGACTGACTATACATTAATGATTAAGGGGTAGGTAGATCAAAACCATAGAACTTTGATAAATTTCTTGGTTTATTGTCCTAAAGGAACTAGTTTTTCGAAGTCAATTGATGCTTCAAAATCTACAAAGACAATTCAAACATTGTACAAATTGTTAAGAGAAGTTATGTTGTTTGTTTGTGTTGAAATTGTTGTCCATAAAGTGACTAACAAAGTGTTCCATTACGTAGTTGCTAGCAGATTATTAGAGTGCAAATTCAAGACATTATTTTCATCTCCATGCATAACCCATGATATTAATATGATTCTTCATGATATAAGCAACATGATTGAGGTTAGTGGCCTTGTTTACCATGCTTTTATAATTGTTGTTATCCTTTGCACTTGATGAGAAAGTTCACTAATAGAAAAGAAATACTTCATCCTACACCAACTCAATTGGTTGCCATACAAAGTTTCTTAGCTTAAAAAGATGCATTAAGGCCTACAGTGACATCTAAAGATTAGACCACATATGCATGTGCTAGAAGAGTCAAAGGAAAGAGATTTGTTGACTCTAGATTTTGGAGAGAATGTGCATCCTTATGCATATTACTAAGTCTTTAATTCATGATTTACAAGTTATTAATAGTGATGAGAGGCTTGTGATGAAATATCTATATGAGGTTATTTATGTAGCTAGAGTAGAAATTGTGAGGAGATTTTGAAAGAAGAAGACAAGACTTCAAGCTTTTTTGAACATAAATGATACTTAATGAGACTACTAGTTACTTAAGAATCTTTATGCTACTAGTTTTGGTTAAATTCTAGATGTCATTATGATACTACATTGATTAAGAAACATCATTTAGTTGTTTTATTTTTGGATGTACTAGAGACGTATTCTTATGGAAAGGAATCATTGATGCATAAGCTAATAAGTGAAATGAAGATTTTTACCAATGTGGAAGGATACTTTGAACATAATTTTGTTAAAATTGATCATAACATCATGCCTTTTGGTAATTTTATTAGTTCATTAACTTCTTTTACAATTTTTTCTTATATTAAGTAAGTTATTTATATTGATAATTGCAATTATAAAAGAATGGTGGTCTACTTATAGAAATAGTGCACCCAATTTGAAAAAGTCAATCATTCAAGTTCTAAGTCAAAGTTATAGTGTTTTGAATTGTGAGTGCAATTGGATACATTTTGTTAGGAGACGACAACATGTAGCATCCAAAACAATTCTATAATGGTACTAATCAAAATATTATTTATTCTTTACTTGAGTATTATAATTTTTTAGCTTTCTTTGTAATTTCTTCATTACTATTAATGTTTATTATATTTTGATGTAAAGTTGATTTGAATATATAAGACATAGAGACTAACATTGATAATATGGACCCTACCATTCAAGCTATAGGAAATGGATTTGGGAGTGATGATACCAATGCTTGTAATTAAAAAAGTAAAATTCAGGAACTTTTTCCAAAAGTTTGAAGTTTGAAATTTATAATGTTAGATAAATTGATTTCTTATATATTGTATTAAGCTATTTGTAAATCTAAGATTATTTGAACTTCATAATATAAGAAAATTTGGATTACATTTTGTTGGTAATTTAGTTTTTTTATTCTTTGTAGTGGTATAACAAAAATTAGAGAATCTATAACATTTTAGAAGTATGTGATGATCTTTTTTTTTTTTTGTTTCTTTTCGGTGTTCATATTTTTTTCTTATTATGTTATGTTTAATAAGAAAAAATGACTATTGACATTGATTTAGTTGGACCAACTATCGATTCACTAAATAAACCAATGATCCAATAACTTAGTTAACTGCTTAAGTTAATGTTTGGACCAAATTTAATAACTATGGTTGCAGGAACAAAGCATATTAAACTCAATAGACCGAGACATTTTGTACCAAAACAAGGGTACTTTTCTCCTGTGATTAATAAATGGTTAACAAAAGTGAACATTGCTTATTTTGTCTGTTAGAATTTGGACATGCAACTGCCTTAAAAACACAAACATTTATGAGCAACTACCATACTTACGAAAGAAAAATTGATGCATGCTAATTCAATTTGAAGAAAAAAATATAAAAAATAGTTTGGAATCCATAATAAATTTCAAGAAAAAATAAAAAATGTTTGAACATAATATTCATTATGAAAAATGTAAATCCAATAATTGAGTTATCTCACATAATGCAGAAAAATTGCATTAATGACCAAGAAGAGATGAAAAAGGGAAAATGCAATGATCTTCAATTTTATTCTTCAATCTATTGCAAAAAAAATTATAATTACGCACATAGACACTCCCAATTTAAAATCTTATTCAATTTATGTAATTTAAATAATATATTATTTAAATTTAAAAAAAAGGTCAAAATTGAATAAAAAAATCATATATAAATAACTATTTAAATGAATTATAACATTTTTCAAATATAAAATCTTTTTACGTAAATTTCATAATTTAAATAAAAAGTTATGCAAAATTTAAGAATAAATAAAATAAAGGTCATTTCTGAATCAAAAAACATTGATTAACCTAAAATTCACCATAAGTTTATGGTACATTCAAATAGTAAAGTGAACATGAGTACAAGTATCAACTTCATTAGGAGGAAATTTAATTACCAAATTATGCAAATTTCTACATTATCTAAATGAACAAAATGAAGAAAAGGTTATCCAACTATGAAGCTAAGAGTCAATTTTAAATTAAACTAAAAATCAATACACAACGGTTTTATCAACTAAATACCATTAGCAAACTTAATACTTGGTTGTTAGAATTAAAACTTGTCAACAACATTGATTAAATTCCTTAAGGTATATGATGTTCTCTTTCAAGATTCATCAATTATACTCATATTAATCCTATTTCTACTTTCATGATTATAGAAATTAACACAAGTTCATTAAGATTTGTGGAATTCTTAACAATGATCACAAAGATGTGTATTTATTTCTAAACTATACAACTTAGGTTTAATGCTCTTATGAACTAATATTAAACGTCCACTTTTGCCCCATTGTTTAATGCCTTAAACATGCAAATAATGGTCAGTTATTAACATGAATGAAAATTAAAAGCATTAAATTAAATTAACAAAAAATAATAAGAACAACCAAAATATTTGTATGTTAATGGAATTTAATGACTACATCTTCGTCCTATAATAAAAGATCTAGCCACTCAAATTCATTAAAACACATGAATAAATAACTAAACATTCATAAAAAGTCCTAAAATAAATTAGTAAATAATAAGGAAGATGAGAAAAAAGTAAGAAGGCTAACGATCATCAAGTCTTGCACTTTCATTTCTCATTTTTATTGCTTTTTGACTCTTTACTTTTTGTTTCATTTTGTCCCCTTGGGTTAGTTTTCATCATGATATTTATAGATCTCTTTCAAAATGACCCAAATATCCTCAAAATGTCCTAAAAAATATTGTGTGATGTTTAGAAATCATAACAAACTGATGCTGGTTTAGTTATTTTTGCAAAGTTGCACATCTAGTATCAAATTGGTTCACCAACCAGCCATGCACTAGTTCCAATCTAACCTTTTAATAGTAAACGGATCCTCTATCAGTGTTACACTTGGTCCATGCCTTCTGTTTTATATTTTAGACTTCATTGCTTTGATTCTTGACCACTAACTTCCAACCAATTTTTGGCTATCTAAATAATAGAATTTTGAGTTAGCCACTTCATGAGAGTTGTAGCCTTATGCCTTAGCTTTCTAAAAAGCTAAAGAACACTCCAATTTAAGGTCTTTAACTCTAATTATGGCCTAAAAACCAAATAGTGTCTAAGTTAATATAATAGGAATTCTTGCTAAAACATGAGATGTGTGTTAGTCCAAATCCTTTTTCTTTTTTAAATCCATTTGAAACCCAATTCTTCAATAACAAAATAACAAATACTAGTTAAATGCAATTAAACCCTAAAACATTAAGACTAATTAACCTAAAAACTAGAAAGAACACTTAAATTGTGACAAAAAATATGCAAAAAATTCCACACATCAAATACCTCAAAACTTGCATAATTAGTTGTTCTTAAGCAAGCAAAAGATCATATGCAAAGTGAAGAATAACAAGCAATTTAGAATCACTTATCGAGCCTAAGGTACTTACCATGATAATCATCATATGTTCATCTCAAGACAATACAATAGCGAACAAAGAAATAATAAGCATACTCACATTTTTCATCTCACATATCCATACACAATTCCAAGCTCAATCATGTTTATCATGTAGCTAACGTAATCAAATCATGTAATTACTACTCTTGCAATCATTTCTTCTCATTACTACAATCACTCAAAGTGCCTTTTGCATACTCATAATTCAAGTCATCATTTGACATGAAAAACAACATTTTGTGATGAAGCCTCCCAATTACTAAGCAACTCAAAACAATAGAGTATTAGGAATTTCAACTTATTCAATCACTTTTATTCATAACCTCCCTATTTATTTGAATCGTATTTAGGCTTAGTAGAAAGAAGAAATTCACAAGAATAGTTAACTTAAATTTTATGCATAGTCACATAACTCACACAACTTTCACAAGGAACATGCATTTTAATGATCTTGAAAATCTAAGCATGCATAATCTCACTTTATAAGATATTACTTATCCTAAACCAAAAATGCCATGTTTGAACATGACAAGTAACTTGAATGTAAATCATGTCACTAAATAATATGTTTATTCCTCTTTCACAAAAAGATGTTTAAGGGTTAGTCAAGTAAGTAAAATAGTGGAAAAATTTGCAAATATTATGCTAATCATATAAACAAATATAGAATCGCATAAAAATAAAAAATTACCCCTCTTAAACTTGAATCACACATTATCTATAAAGTGAAAAAGAAAATAAACAAAGTTGAAAGAAAGTTGCTCAATTTATATTCAAAGATTAACAATTAAAGGAAGAAGCTTGGAATCCTTGAATCCAAATAGCTTAAGTAAAAGAATTGAGATATGGTCACATTTATTGAAAAACTTAAAAGAAAAGAACAAAAACTAACAATGAGAAAGAAAAGAAAAAAGGACTTAGGTTGCCTCCCAAAAAGTGCTTGTTAATAGTCACTAGCTTCATTACCATGAAATCACTCATAACTGGTATCTTGTAAGGAATATGTGACTCCTTTGAGCCCCACCTCACTAGCATGATAAGGCTTCAAATGATGCCCATTCACCTTAAATGTACCCATGGCCTCATTATGCACCTCAATAGCTCTATATGGATACACCCTTTGTCACTATGAACAAACTGGACCACATTGACCAAAGCTTGCCTAGGAATAACTTAAGACATGAATTAAAGAGTAGCACTTGCTGGCCAACCTTAAAAGTTCTCTTCTAAATATGCTTATCATGCCACTTCTTGGTCTTTTCCTTGTAAAGTCAAGCACTCTCATAAGCATTCAACTTGAACTCTTCCAACTCACTCAATTGTAACAATCTCTTTTCAACCATCTTTAATTCTTTTACTACCCAATATGCCTTATTTTCCACCTTTACTAGTGGGTGACAAGAATCCTTAAAGATAAATCTATATGGGGGCAAGCTTAAGGGTGTCTAAAAAGCTATCCTATGTGCTCAAAGTGCATCATCTAACTTGTTCAACTACTCCTTCCTTAACTTGACAACAATTTTCTCCAAGGTTAACTTCAACTCTTGATTCATTAGTTCCACATGCCCATTTGTTTGAGGATAATAGGCAAGTGTTACCATGTGAGTTACCTCATACTTTTTCAACAAGGCGTCAATCAAATAATTATGGAAGTGGGACCCTTCATCACAAAGAATGTCTCTTAGGACATAATCTCAAAAAGATGTTTTTCTTTTTTTTTCACAAATCTCATTATCACCCAAGAGTCATTAGTTAAAGTTGCAATAACTTCAACCCATTTAAAAATGTAGTCCACCACCACCAAAATATACTAATTGTTAAAGGATGAAGGGAATGGATCCTGAAATCCATTCTCCACACATTAAATAATTTAATGTCCAATATATTAGTTAATGGCATTCTCATTCTTCTTAGACATCTTTCCAACCCTTTGGCATCTATCACACATACTCACAAGTTGTCTAGTATCCCGGTACATGGTTGGCTAATAGAAACTAGATTGCTATACTTTTGCTACTATCTTAGAAGTACTGAAATGTCTATCACAATCCATGGAATGGCAATGATGAAGAATATCACTAATCTCTTCTTGGGGCACACATCTCTTAATCATTCCATCAGCACAAAATTTATACAATAGTAGTTCCTCCTAGAAATACTACTTTACATTACCCAATAACATTTTCTTTTGTTGATAGCTCAAATCAAGTGAAACTATGTCACCCACCAAGTAGTTCACTAAATCTGCATACCATGGAACAAGTAATATAACTAACAATTGCTTATTTTGAAAGCTCTCATTAATGGGTATCTTTATTGCTCATGACTATCTCCCAATCTAGACAAGTGATCTGCAACCACATTTTATAAGCCCTTCTTATCTCAAATTTTGAGATCAAATTCTTAGAGTAGCAACACCCATTAAAATAATTGTGGCTTTTTGCCTTTCTTTTCCAATAGGTACTTAACTGTTGCATGGTCAGTATAAATGATCACCTTGGAACCTAAAAAATATGATCAAAACTTGTTAGAAGCAATTACCATGGCAAACTCCAATCCTATGCTACTAGAATTGGTAGTGAAATCAACTCCTCTTTCAACCTATTAAAAGTGTTCAAACAATCATCATCAAAATCAAAAGCAACATCCTTATTTAATAAATGGCAAAAAGGTTTGGTAATTTTAGAAAAATTCTTAGTAAAATGCCAATAAAGCCCCATGTGACCAAAGAAACTTCCAACTCTTTCAACATTGGTTGGTGATGGCAACTTTTCAATTGTTTCTATCTTTACTTGGTCTAACTTTATACCTATAATTAAGATCTTATGACCCAACACAATGCCTTCCTACACCATAAAATAATGTTTATTCTAATTTAAGGCCATATTGGTCTCCTTACAATGCTGCAAAACTGTAAAAAAGATAGCAAAAAAACTATCAAAAGAAGATTCAAACACCCAAAAAAAAAAATCATCCACGAACACTTCCATGACCTTCTTAACAAATTTAGGAAAAAATGACCATCATTCAGCATTGGAATGTAGTTAGTGCATTACATAAACCAAAGTACATCCTATGAAATGCAAAAATACCATAATGACAAGTGAAAGTGCTTTTTTCTTGGTCCTTTGGGGCTATAGAAAATTGGTTATATACCAAATACCCATCTAGAAAACAATAATATTCATAACTAACAAGTCTTTCAACATTTGATCAAGAAAAGGCAAAGGGAAATGATCCTTACAAGTAGCCTTATTATGTTTTCTATAATCTATACATATTCTCCACCCAATCATTGTCCTTGCGGGAGTTAGTTCATTATGTTCATTATGCACAACAATCATCCCACCCTTTTTGAGTACTACATGCATTAGACTAATCCAAAAACTATCATATATTTGATAGATAATCTTGACATCTAACCACTGAAGAGTTTAGTCTTGACCACTTCTTTCATATTAGGATTTAATCATCTTTGATTTTCAACAACAGGTTTATGGTTTTTCTCCATTAATATCCTATGGATGCACAAAGAAGGGTTAAGTCCTTTAAGGTTTAAAATAGTCCATCTTATGGCCTTTCTTCTCAATCTCAACACATGCAACAATTTTTCAAGTTGAACATCAATTAGAGAATCACTTACAATCATAAGTAAAGTATTATTACAAACCAAAAAAGTGTACCTAAGATGTGAGGGCAATGGATTCAACTTCAAAACTATGACTTGCACTTAGAAGGTGAAGGAAGTGACTTACCTTTTCTTGGATCCTCAAATTGAAAACTTCTCTGCTTCAGTATCAAATTATTGGCTTTTGAGGCAATCATAACTATTGTAGCCTCCACATTATCATCCTTAGTTGTTCTTGCATTCACTAAACAATTCTCAAAAGGTTTTTTAGATATTCCCTAAAAACTTCTTGAGTCAACTCATTCACAAAATTAACTTGAAAAACATGATTAGTGTAAGAAGGATATCTAGTAACCTTAGATAGATTGAATTCTACCTTTTCATCACCCACCTTTAATGTCAACCTACCATTTTTAACATCCATAACAACTCTAGCCATGCCTAAGAAAGGATAGTCCAATATAATTACAATCACCTCATCTTCTTTCATTTCCATCACAAAGAAATCAACAAATATGAAAAATTTGTTTACCTTGGCAAACACATTTTCCAAAATACCTATATGGTACTTCATTGATTGATTAGCTAGTCGTAAGGAAATGGTAGTAGGTTTTAGCTCCTTTAATCCAAGTGTCCTACACACAAATAAAAGCATTAGTGAAACATTAGCACCTAAATCACACAAAACTTTAGAAAAATCAACATCACCAATTGTGCAAGGGGTCAAGAAACTCTTGAATCCTTAAGCTTTGGCAGAAGCTTATTCTAGATAATTGCACTACACTATTAAGTCAAAAGCAATGGTCTTATGATCCTCTAATTTCCTTTTGCTTGACATCATCTCCTTAAGAAACTTTGCACAAATAAGAATTTAAGCTAAGTTATCTACAAAAAGAATGTTAATGTGTAGTTACCTAAATAGTTTAAGAAATTTCCTATACTATTTATCAATCTTATATTGCTTAAGCCTCTGAGAAAAAGGAATGGGAGGGACATAAGGTTCGAGTACTAGTGGTAGTGTGGATCGTATCTCAGTATGCTTGACTTCTTTTTGACTTACCTCTTCATGGCTTGCCTCAACACCATCCTCCACTATAGCCTTATCACTTACCTAAGCAAGTTGCTTACTACTTCTTAAGGTGACTGCCTTGCATTGCTCCTTTGGATTGACCTTTATTTTACTAGGTAGGCTCCCTACACCATGAGGTTTGATCACACATGCTATTTAACCCATTTGAACTTCTAAATTATAATTGGAAGTAACCAATTGATCAAATTTAGATTCTAGCTGCTCAAAACTCTTTAAAATGGCATTCACTAGTTTTTCAATTGCTAACTCCCATGTTGGTTTGCTCTCTTGTTGTTGCATCATTCCTTGGGGTCTTGGTTGAAAACTAGAAGGATTGGAAGGTCTTAAGCTATTGCCTTGATTTCCTTAATCTCTTCAGAATAAATTAGGATGATTTTTGGAACCTAGGTTGTAAGTTTAGGAATAATGATTATTTTGCCTCTACCTATTAAAATTTGACAAAAATTTTGCTTGTTCAATTTGCACAGAATTAAAACTAAGGTGTGCTCCTCCACACCAATCATAATTCATAGCATTAAGGTTGTAAATATCATTAACATTGCTCAACTTACCTAACATTTTTATTAGGTTATCAGCCTTGGCATTAAGCATATTTATTTCATCAATTTCATATATACTTTGAGCTCTTTGGGGCATGCCTCTTTTGTTTGACCACTAATAATTATTGGAAGTCATATCTTCCAATAGCTTGTATGCCTTTTCCATTAACTTGCCCATCAATGCACTTCTTATAGCTACATCTATAATGTTTTTGATTAAATGTGTCAAACCATTATAAAATGTTTACACTAGCAACTAGTCAGGTAAACCATGATGGGGACATCATCTTTGCAATTCCTTAAGCCTTTCCCAAGATTTATACAAAGATTCATTATCAAACTGAATGAAATTTGTAATATCATTCCTAAATTTTGCAGTCCTACTTAGGGAAAAATACTTACTCAAAATGATTGTGATAAGGCATTCAAAGTTGTAAAAGAATCAAGAGCCTTGGACTTCAGCTAGATCTCTGCCTTATCCTTAAGAGAAAATGGAAAAAATCTCAAATGAATGACATTATCACTAACTCCATTAATCTTGATAGTATCATAAATTTCCACGAAGTTAGTAAGATGTGCATTTAGGTCCTATGTTTCATCACCAAATTGATTATTGAACCATTTGAATAAGGCCTAGTTTGATGTTAAAAGCATTGGCATTCACTATTGGCCTAGCAATAATAGATTGGGCACCGTTGACATTAGGCATGGCATAATCACACAATGCTCTTGGATTATGATTTTGATTGATCAATTTTTCTTTCATTGTTGCTCAATCTTTCTCCAGTCATCACTCTTTCTTTAGTGTATGCAAAGTTCATTCTATCTTAAGATCAAATAAGATAATTTGCCAATACGTATGTGACATACATTAAATAACATTGTAATGTTAGGAACAAATATTTCAAAAATATTAAACAAAAAATCACTTAAAGTAGTAAATATGAATCAAAATTTAGCAAAAATTGCTCTAAAAAGAAACCCCAAAAAAGAACACAAATATGATTAGAAACCCTAGTAAATAATGTTTTTTCACCATAGCCATTAGCCCTAATTAGAATGTCATTTCCTTCAAAACAAATACAAGCATGACCCCTAATTTAGCAATTAATTTTTTTTTTTTACTAGTGACTATCTCAATTTTAGTTGAAAACACCTCTCACCACAACACTTTGCAAACTTAAAACTAAATGATCAAAATATCAACTAAACCTAGTGCAACCCTTATTAGGAATAAAAACACATGAAAATAGAAAATAAATAACACCTTAAACAAAAACAAATGAATCTAAAGAGGAAGAGTTACAAAAATTGAAAAAAAAAACTAATCAAAAAGAAATCTAGAATCATACACTAATATTAGCAAAACAAAAAAAAAAAAACAACAATATATGAAATTAAAATAGACTAAGAGTATAAATAACAATACAAAAACAAAAATACAATCAAATTTAATAAAGAAAATTAATTATTTTAAAATTGATAACTCTTTTCCCCAACAATGGTGCCAAAAGCTTTATTGCCCAAACATCCACCATAAGTGTATGGGACATTCAAGTAGTAAAGTGGATGTGAGACCCATGAAGAAGAAACTCAAGTTCCAAATTATACAAATTTTTTATGTTATCTAATTAAATTGAATGAAGAAAATGTTATCTAAATAAATTGAATGAAGAAAATATTATCCAACTACAAAATTAAAAGCCAATTTTAAATATAAACTAAAAATCAATAGACAAGAGTTCTATCACTCAATTTTTATCAACCAAATATCATTAACAAACTTAACATCTAGTTGTTAGAATTAAAACTTGTTAACAACAATGATCGAATTCTTTAAGGTATATGATGATTACTTTTAAAACTCAATAACTATACTCATATTAATCCTTTATCTACTTTTGTAATTATAAAAACTAACACAAGTTCATTAAGTTTTATAAAATTTTTAACAATAATCACAAAAGTGTGTATTTATTTATAACTATACAACCGAGGTTTAATGTTTTTATGAACTAGTATTACACTCCCACTTTCACTCCATCATTTAATACCTTAAATATGCATATAATGTCTAGTTATTAACACAAATAAAAATTTAAAGTATCAAATTTAATTAACAAAAATAATCAAAAGAATCATAATATTAGTTTGTTAATAAAACTTAGTGTCTACATTCTTGCTATAGAATGAAAGATCTATTCACTTATATTCATTATAACACATGAATAAATAATTAAATGTTCATAAAACATTTTAGAATAAATTAGTAACTAATGATAAAGAAGGGAAGAAGGTAAGAATATTAGCAGTCTTTGAGTCTTGCACTTTCATCTCTTATTTTTGTTGTTTTTTGATTTATTTGAAGCCCAATTTTTCACTTAAATATATAAATTAATAAAATAATAAAAATAAGATAAATGTAATCAAACTTCATAATATTAAGATTAATTAGCTAATGAATTAGGGAAAACACTCAAGTTATGATATAAAATGTGTGAAATAATTTCACACATCAAGCACTTGATTTGAGCAATTGAAATAAATTATATTGTTGTTCAAATTTTAGTCTTTTTATATAATTTATGTAATTCAAGTAACAAGTTAGTTAAAATTCAAGGAAAAATTTTTAAAAAAGTCATATTTAAATAAAAAAAACTCAATTTAAATAAGTACTTAAAATAAATGAGTTACTTTATTTCAAGGAGAATTAAATTAGTAATTTCCCAAACTTTTTTCTTTTTTAATTTTCATAAAATCAGATACCACTAGGTACAACCCATTCATTGTTATTAGTCTTCTTACATTTTCAATTTATCAAAAAGCATGGACTCAAACCAAAATTAATCATTAGTTTATTATTCAAGTTTATTAAAAACCATGATTGTTACTTGAACAAAATTAAGTTGACACAAGTTTATGCACAAAATTATTATAAATATTAGTTACAATTTTTAAATTTTTTAATACATAATTATAATTAATAATGTGATCACAAACATGTATTTATGATGTAAATCATTAACTTTACCATATTGGTTACATGAAAGTGACTAAGGAAAAAGAAATTTAAAAAAACAAGAGGTGAGTGTAGACATAGCCAAGTTGCAAATATCTCATTAAACTGACTTACTTTTGAACCATAATATAATTCCACCTTAAAAGGAATGAGTGGTTGGAGATGATCTACTTGTCTTGTCCATCTTTTATTAGTTTTGAAAATTAGCATACTTATTTTTTTTCTTTAACTATTTTTTATTTTTTAAGTTTGCATAACATTAGAACTCCATGGTTTTAAAACTTTCATTATTTTATAATACAAAAATTTGTGAAAATTTTTTATAAATTATGCTTCATAGTCTTACATATTTTTCACAATCTTGAGCTTGTTCCCAAAAAAAAAAAAAAAAAAAACAAAATTCTTGAATAAAGAGGACCTAAAATGCTTAAGAACATCAATGGTAGCATTGTAAACACAATAATTTCAATTACTACATATATCACCAAATTGACTTATGAAACTAATAAAAATTGTGAACAATGAAGTAGTAATTCTGCTATGTCTCCAATGAGATATTTTAATGTTTAAGAATATAGAAATTCATCATTGGGATTTTAAATTTCAAACATGTAAAGGCATGACTAATGGGCTTTTGAATGGGAAAAAATATTGATCGTTACAACTATTTTTGCGATTAATCAAGAGATCAATCACATGCTCCATCTCTAGCATGTGGGTTTCACCATAAAACCTATAATTTACAGCACTTGTGTGAAAAATGGTAGAGTTCTAATTATTAACGTGAACATAATAATTAAAAGAAACTCCCAAAATATACCATGCAATTATGTGGTCTAAGAATTTTAAAAATTTTTTTACATTATCAAACCATAGATTTAAATTATCATCATAACAAATAAATTATCCTAAAATTTCACACATAGACATTATTTATGTGTAATAATAATATAATAGAGTACTCATAACTCCCTCTTCACCACAAAGTACTAATGGCACAATCGTAGTCACATTAACTATTAGCTTTTGGCATCCAATACAAAGCATTCTTGAGTTGTCCCAATTTTGGTAAGGTCAATGGTTGATCCTTATGCTAAAAAGATAGAAAAAAAAAAAAAAAAAAAAGAGAGGTTTTAGTGTAGGATTTAGTAACACATATCACAACTTATGTATGTATATAAAAAGGGAGAGTCTTTAGCTTATTTTTTCATTGATATTGATCACTATGTGTAAATAATAAGGTAAGTCCCAATCCAAAAAAAAAATCATAAAATACATTTTTAACTAAAAATTTTAGTGATTGTGAAAAATAAATATATAAGCTACCCAACACATAATGGTACCAAGCTAAATTTCATGTTCATTCAAAAGGATTGATAGTTACAACCAAATATCTAGAAGAATAATTACAAATATCTCAATAATTAATAATAAATATATTCTAAATGAAAACATAACATATTAACATTTAAATTGGTTTAGGTTATATTTTGTTGTTACAATTTTGTTCTCTTTTGATGAATACCTTACTATCACAACTTATGTCCCACCAATATATTATTTAATGAAATAAAATATAACTTTTAAAATTTATAGTAGCTCAAATTCATTATTTGTTGCCAAAATATGTTAATGTCACTAAGATTCATAATAATAATTTATAGGTAGTTGACATGTGTAGGGGAATGTCATACTTGTAAGGGAGGTAGCACAATAAGATTACAAGGCAAAAATAGTTTGCCTTTAAGAACCGTAAAGTCTTAAAGATGTTGATTGCTTACAAGAATGACAAAGGGTTATGCAGACTCTAAACTTGTAGAATTCGATGACTTTCAATTTTAGGATACTTGCATTTTCATTAATATTGGTAGCCATCCTTAAGACTATAAGAAATATTAGGTACCTTATTCTTGATCATGCAACTATAAATAGTGTGAATAAGATTTGATTTCATAGGTAGTATTATGAACTCAATGTCATATAATTAAACTTGAATATACTGATATAAATGAGGGGTAATGTAGAATTTTAACTTTATAATAATTAAAGTAAATTATTTGATTAAACAAAAAAACATATTGAAATATCAATTAATAAAATTTTATTTTTAGGTTAATTCACAACTATAATATTTAAAACTTTCAATTATGAATAATGTTAACTCAATTTTATTGAAATTATTAATCTTATATAATAACAAGCACTATTACTTGAATTCTCCCTTAAATTTTCACTAAATTGGACAAGCTCTCCATTTAAACCCTAACTACTACACCCTAAGAATAAGCTCACTAAAGTTATATACTCAAAATCTTAAGCATTAGGAAAATAGGTTAATCCAAGTAACAATCACACAAGTTTGGATTGTTTAACTTGTGCTGAGTTATTCATAACAATAAGAAGTAAATTTGTCCATAATTCTCCACTATTAATTGCTACTCGATCATTAGGAATAAGATAAATTTAGGCACTACCAAATAAATGGGCTATGATAGTCGTTCAAAACCACTGCATAAAGTCTAATATGGTAATACAATGGTTTTGTGCCCACTAAATTTAAGAGTGCTACAATAGATCTATCATAATAGTTTTCTTTACCTATAGCAACAAATATGAAATTGTTGCCTAAAGGTGATTTAGGTAGCAATTTTAATGATTATCATAGTGGCCTTTTATAATCTTTACGTAGTAGTTTTTTAGTGAAAGATGTAGCAATTTTTTTTATAAATATGTAGTGATTTTTTTAATAAAATACATAACAGTTTTTTAAAAGAATATATAGCAATTTTTTTTTGGTAGAATACGCATTAGTTTTTTAATAGAATATGCAGCGATTTTTTAGTAGAATATGGAGCACTTTTTGGGTGAACTATGCAATAGTTTTTGTTTTTTTTTTTTTGTAGAAGATGTAATGATTTCTTAAATAGAATATGTAGCAATTTTTTAAAGATAATATGTAGCAATTTTGTTATAGAATACTCAGGGTTTTTTTTATTGAAATACGCATTGGTTTTTGTATAAGATACACAACAATTTTTTCAATAAAATATGCAATGGTTTTTAGTTACTATAGGCAACATTTTTTTTAGTGAAATATGCATTGATTTTTTAGTATCATATGTAGTCATTTCTAACTTAATGAGCAACAATTCCACTCAAAATATGCATTGCATAAACATATAAATAATGTTGCAAATGTAATTAAACTAAATAGTACAAGGAACAATTAATATATTTAGCAAATCTCACATAATGTCAATGCAGAACCAAAAGTTTTAGATGTTTGTGTTCAGAAATTATGAAATCTTTAGTGTTGAGGGGGAGCATCATCCTAAAGATGATAAGCATAGCTTTTGATCTAAACTTAAAAGCATTTAAAATAAAGTAACAAACTAAAAATAAATAAAAAGGATAAATAAATTACACACTAACAAAGATTGAGATTGAGAAATATTAAGATTAAGAAGAAAAAGGGAGGAATACCTAAATGCATGGGCTATTTGTGCCTCTTAATGATAAATGGGCCCTTTGCTACAAATCTTGATCAGGATCATTAAAAGCATCATCTAGTGAAGGAGCTAGTGCTATGTTTAAAAAAGGCATGTCAAATTAATGTTTAGCCTTAGATTTTATTACTACAATTTTTAGAACATTGCATAAAAATGGTGGGTTATTGCTATAGTTTGCTATTCCATCCTCTTTTGTAACTCTTATGTCCATGCTTTAAATTTCTTTTGCATCTCAACTTCCACATTATCTGTAATAGACTATGTAAAATTTTTTGAAACTTTGACAGTATCTCCAACAATTAATTTATCTTTCAAACAAGTGTAGTTCACATCTCTACCATATAACCTCACCCTCCTAGAATGCTCCTCCCCTATAACTATAGTGAGAAGGCATTTGATGACTTTGGCCACTTGTAGTTCCCTCTAAGTTTAAAGCTCCTTAATCCAACTCTAGATCCAAAGCATGTCAAGTTAGAAGTGAAAAAAATATAATAGAACCTCAGGTCTTGCACACAAAAAAAGGGTAAAAAAAAAAAAAGGAATTGCTTATGATTTGCTTAGATGTTTGATCTAATAGCTTATATTCTTTGTTGGCTCTCTTTTGTGAGTAGCCTTAAATATTTCAAGCCAAAATGGGGAGCTTTCATTGGCATCTTTACCTTTTTCATGCAAATGCAAATAGTGAAATGCAACAAAACAAATTTAAATTAAATACTAGTATCACATTGTAAAAATGTACAAAAGCATGGTTAGATATGGACCATAAGATTAATGCAACACACATAAAACCTAAATATATTAGTGGTGCTTTCAAGATTTACATACCAATTGTTCCTAAATACTAACAAAACTCCTTTTGCCTATAATGTGCATTCTTGTTTGCATTTGTCGATTGTTAGTGTTGGAATAACAAGAAAGAAAAATATATTAATATAACCCAAAGATGATATTTGAAAAATAAGGAAGAGAAGGATAATATTAAACTATTGATTCTTTAGCATTTCAATATTGCAATAGTTGTCTAATTTGATCCCAAGTTATATGAGGTGGACAATTTCTCAATCTCTCTCCATTAGTCTTGCACTTATTATAGTATTGTTTCTTCAACATGCACTTATAAGCCCTTTAACATGCTCCAATTGTAGTAATCACCCACTTTCTGCTTTCATTAAGAATCATATACTAATCTTATAATAATTTAAAATGTTAAAAAAGTTTATTGTAATGAATACATTTCCATAAAGATAAGGAAGAAAATTTCCAATGTACATTACTTACAAAAGCTTCTACAACGCATTCTTTTTCTCAAGATCCAACACATGCCAAGTCTTTACATATAATGGCCCCAATCTAACATTCCTAGGTAATGTCCTAAAAAAATTGCTAAACTCATTTAGAGTTTAATCATCTCAACCTATAGGTTGATTTTTGACATTTAGGAAAATAAATTTTTTCTTGTCTTCATGTCTTGCATGTATTACTCTCATTGCTGTTGGTCCTCTTATTTTTTAATGCACTAAAATAATATTAGTGAAGATATTTAAATATTTAATCTAATAATTAAGATTTTAGTGAATTACATAACTGAGAGATACATTTTTAATTACCTTGGATGGCTCCTTCTTATTGTGGTTGTTGTCTTGATCCTACCTTCGTGGAATGTTATGTTCTCATTTGATCTCAATTATTGATTATCAAAATTTGTGTGTACTTGAGGTTCCACCCATTTACACTAATTATATGCATTGTTGGCTATCCATCTCTTTCTTTTGATGTCTTAATTAACTATGACTAACTACTTGAGATAGAAACTCAATTTGACAATATTTAACTAAGGGGTTTGCATCTCTTCTTATGCATGAACCTCTTTTGATAATGTTTGTTATCTTAAAATTTTCAAAAAAGAGGTTGCCACCTCTCTAGTAGTAGACAAAGCCTTCTTTCTTTGAATAAATTTTTTCATCATGGCTAATGGCTATCAAAGGATAAGGAAGAATTAAAAATTAGATAAATAATAAATTAATAATGATAATTGTGTTTTGACATACTATTCATATAATGTGCACATTATATTTCATAAAATCAATAAATGAATCACAATTTAGTAATGTAGTTACAACAAAAGAAGAACCTTAAAGCACTAACTCTCAATTAACATATTAAAGATTAGAACAAGAAAAAGAAATAAAAAACTTACTAACCTATTTTGTCTAATTATTTGCATCCATCCACTTCCAAAGTGTTGCATTGTCATCTGTATTGTTGTTTAATTGCTTTAAACCTCTTTCAAAAGGTAGATCATTTGTGTGTAGGTCAACTATGGTACTGGGCATGTCTTCTCTCATCAAACTAGATTACTTAACACTACCAATGCCTCCTATATTTAAATTTACTACATTTGCTCCGCTCATAATATATCTTGTATACTTACATTTTCTTCTTCATCTAACCTAAATAATTCTCTAGGAATCCTATGCATTACATAATAAATACCTTTCTTAGTTTGATCCTCCGTAAAGAAAAATTGGTGAACTTAAGATGCTAGTGCAAAAGGATCTCCTTGATAACACAATTTGTTGAAGTTAACCCATGCAAGTCCATAGTCATCATTCTCCAACTCAAACCAATTATATTTTAAAAAAATAACATCCAATTAACTTTGGTAATCCAATTCATTAATTTCTGCAATTGCCCCATAATAACTCGCTTCTCCCTTCACTGCATTTTGGTCTTTTGAACTAGTAAAGTTATCTATTAATGTTGTTAATATAACATCATTATTTTGTGTCTTACACTTTGCATCTTGTTCCATTAAATGGAATTCATAGCCATTAATAACATAACCACTATAATACTTCGCCACAATATTAGGACCAATAAATAACCACCAAATATAAGAAGAAACCCCCTTAGTTGCAACTTAGGCTTGAAACCAAGTAAGAAAATCTTGACTATGATTTTGTGCTCTTTACAATATAACCAACAATGAGTAATAGAAAGAATGATATTTTGAGGAGACAATATTAAATAACAATTTAATATTTGGTTTGGCTTACATGATATATCTCTTGACTTTAGCATCTCTGTAATTGAACAATGCATATATGTGTGGTTTTTCAAGAGAAATGGCATCAAAGTAATAGCCTTACCTTTCATTTTCCCTTTACCCCTAATTGTATGACCTTTATTTGGAAATAAAAGTGTTTACACATTCATTATTGTGTTAGATTGTTGATGATATCTCATAAAAGGAGTCTTTACCCCATCATGCATATATTTTAAGCAAAACACCAAATACTCTTTAGCCAAATACCCTATTGTGATGGAGCCTTCATGTTTCCTTCTATTACAAACATATGATTTCAATTTGCACAAGTATCTCTCAATCCCAAACATCTAATGACAATGCATGGGCCCACCGAGCTAGATTTCATCAACTAAGTGTATAAGCAAGTGCATTATGATATCAAAGAAACTTAGAGGAAAAATCATCTCTAGTTGACATAATTTTTCACTAATTTCACCCTATAAGTGACCCAAGTCTTCCGACTTCACAACTTTATTGCATATTATTTAAAAAACAATCCCAATCTTGTTAAGGTCATAGCAACATGCTTTGGTATCATCCTCTTAATTATAATTGGGAGAAGGTAATGCATCAATAAGTGCACATCATAACTCTTATACCCATAATTTTCTTCACTTTTTCATTCTCACATTTGGAAATATTAGATGTATAACCTTAAGGAAGTTTTGGCACCTTTTATAATGGTACAAAACATGGTTTTCTCCTTTGACATTATTGAATAGCAAGCTTTAGATGGATAAAGGTGTTCATTAGCATTAAAAAGAATAAGATGAAGCTCTTTTCTTTTTTTTTTTTTTTATCCCAATGTCTTGTAAATCAAAAGAGCTTTTACATGATCATTCATTTTACCAAGAATGTCAAGGATAGTCCCAAGAATGTTGTCACAAATGTTCTTCTTTATATACGTCACATCTAAATTTTAATGGCATTTAATAGTCTCCTAATATGGCAAACAAAAAAACATAGACTTTTTCTTCCATGGACTATCATAGATTGCTTTTTGCTTCTTTCCAAACTAATTATCAAAGTTGGATAACTCTACTATAATCTTTGACCCTAACAAAGGTGTTGGAACATCTCACAACTTTATCTTACCATTGAAAGATTTTCTATCTCTTCTCCAAGGGTATTCAACATCTAAGAACCTACAATGGTCCATATAACATGTTTTTCTACTATGATAAAA
The DNA here is from genome assembly GCA_037832345.1 of Rhizophora mangle. NCBI lineage: Eukaryota > Viridiplantae > Streptophyta > Magnoliopsida > Malpighiales > Rhizophoraceae > Rhizophora > Rhizophora mangle. The sequence goes on along the minus strand of JBAPLJ010001084.1, from coordinate 269,387 downwards.
AATATTCAGAAGAAGTATCATAATTACATCTAGGACACATGGACAACATTGTATATGCTAAAAAATCACTAACAATCCATAACAAGGTTGTGTGCATTTGAAAAGATTGCTTATTACATGCATTATATGTCTTTAGACCATACTCCCACAACTCCTTCAATCCTTCAATTAGTGGCTGTAAAAACACATCAATCTCTCTCTTAGGTGAATTAGGGCTAAGCATAATCATACTAAGCCTCACATATTTTGGTTTCATATAGAGCCATGATGTTAGATTGTAATTAATGAGCACAACTGGCCATGTGATATGTGCAATGCCATGGTTTGAAATGGATTAAATCCATCATTGGCCAAACCTAAACTCAAATTTCAAGGTTCCTTTACTAAAGATAGATGCAACATATCAAAATGTTTTCAAGCTTCATGATCAACATGCTGTTTCATGTTACCATTTATAGGGTGATGTTTTACATGTCAAACCATATCATTAGCCATACTAAGGCACATGAAATGTCTTTTAGGTTTGGATTTAAAAGGGAAATATCTTAGAATTTTAACAAACACATGATGGTCCTTTGATGATACATTAGAGATTTCATCCCCTTCAACTTCCTTCATAATTTTTCACTTAACAACTCCACATATATGATACCTCTTTGCCTTTTCATGCTTGTCCCAAAAAAGCATACAATCATAGGGACATGCATAAATTTTTATTTTTTCTTTGTAGTTTAGTCCTTGTTCTTTAATCGTAGTGTTAGCTTCATTAAATGAACTAGCAACCTTAACATCAGGGAATGGCTCCTTAATTAATTCTAACATATCTTCAAATGCTGAATTACTAAGACCATGGAGATGTTTAAGAAGATATAATTTAATTGTAAATGAAAGCCTCAAGAAGGTCTTACAGCCAAGGTATAATTCTTGTTGCTCTTCCTCGACTAACTTGTAAAACTTTTTAACTTGTTCATTAGGACTCTCCTAAACATTGGTAGAATTTGCTAGTTCTCTTACATCCTTAAAGGTGTCATTTAAAAGCCCATCAATATCATCATTTTTATCAACTTCAAATTCAATATCATTTATCACCCTACTTGATTGTGGTCACTCAACATGGAAAATCCATATCTTATAATCTCACATGAACCCCTGAATAACTAAATGTTCATAAACCATAGCTCTAGAGTACCAATAATGGCAACAAAATTTTCTATAGGGGCAAGATATCTCATAAACTTTGAGTTTTATTACACTTAAGATTGAGATATATATTGTGTATAATAACCTAGAACAAAGCTAGGCATAGTTTCCTAGAATTTTGTTCCTTTATTAGTTCCTAGGCCCTTATGCTAATTTTATTCTTAATGCTATGGGACTTTTTTTTTTCACTAATTTAACCAAGGGAAACATTTTGATATTCTTTGCTTTTCTATGCTTTAGTTGGCTTCAATTTCTAATTTGTCGCAAATTTTGTGTTGTTGCCATTTAGCTACTTGGTTAGTTCAAGTGACAAAGGCTTAAGAAAATCATTGGCAAATAGCAATGATCATGTCTTGCTTGTTCTTAATTCTTATCATAAATGTGTTGTGGATAACTTAAACAAAATTAGATTATGTAAAGGGGAAATCTAATGATATGATGCCCACTTAATGTATTGTCCAACCCATTATATAAATTCAATATCCTAAATTGCAATATCATTGTCATATAGAAGATAATTAGAGCAATGGCATTTCACAACATGATGATACATATTGATGCAAGTCTTCAAATAGTACACACTTTTTAAAATGTGAGGGACAAGTAGCAATGTTAAATTTTAACACAACATTCCAAATTGTAAAATTTCAAAGTCAATATGCATTTATTTTTGTAAATCAAGGAATAAGGAGCTAAAAACAACAAAAGCTTTCCTAATCCAAGTTCATGAAACAAAAGAAACAAAATCAAAGTAGCATAAAATAGGTGTCAAAATTGACAAAATAAGCATGCTCATGTTTCTCTAAGTGTGACTATAATGCCAAGTGGTTGGCCTTCCCTAATCTAGATGGTGGCAATGAAATTTCTTGCTCATGTCTTTATGGGTCTTTGTCCAATAAATAGTGCCAAGTCATTAATTGCTACATCCTAACCCTTAGCATTCTATACAACATCTCTAATACCATAGTTTACAACAACCTTCTCAATTTTTGAAACCTAAAAAATTAAACATACCATAATCATGAATGATGTTAATTGATCACATTTAGGATTTATAATGATGTGAGCAAACAAAAGATGAATAAATAATGAGCCAAATACAAATAACAATAAGGGGAAATCAAAACATTTAAATTCTACTAATTTGGGCCTATAGAAATTTCATAAGAATGAAGGAAGATGAAGACAAGGCAAGCAGAGGAATTGAGAAATAGGCCCTGTGGGTGGCTAGGTGGGTGTGGGTATGGGAGAATTGACAATTAAGGGGCATGAGACTATGAGTAAATTAGTTTTCTTTATGAGTAGTAAAGAGTAAAGTAGTGGTATAATGGAAAGTTGTGTGACATCATTATTAACAATGGAAGCGCTTCTAATGTGGTAGCAACAAAGATGTTGGAGAAGCTAAGGTTGAAAACAAAAGAGAACTAAGGTGAAGAAGAACAAAACATGCTTAATAGAAATTTTTTATTAGGCAAAACTATAGAGATAAAGTATGGTGTGATGTTGCTCCCATGAATGTTGCTCACTTACTATTAGATAGACCATGGTTATATGACAAGAAAGTAGTTAATGATGGCTATAAAATCACTTACTCATTTGTGAAGGAAGATGTTAGAGTTGTTTTAGTTTCAGTGAAAGCAGATCATGTACCTAAGTATACAAATGGGGAAGGGAATACTTTACTTTCTGGTAATTTGATTAAAAAGACATTTTTAGATGACAAAGAGATGTATGTTGTTGTGCTTGTGGAAGAATCAATTGCTGAATTAAGGGAACATAATTCACTAGTTCAACCTCTTTTAGAAAAATTTGCAGATGTTGTGCCAAAAGAAAAGCCCCCCAACTTACCTCTAATGAGAGATATTTAGCACAAAATTGACCTAATTCCAAGCTTTATCCTCCCACATAAAACAATTTATTGTATGAATCCTAAAGAATATGAAGAGTTGTAATAGCAAGTTAAAGATTTGATAATAAAGGGATTCGTGAGAGAAAGCATAAGTCCATGTGTTGTTCCAGCCCTTTTAGTACCCAAGATCTTGGCATATGTGCATAAATAGTAGAACCATCAACATAATTACTATCAAGTATAAGTTTCCTATTCCTAGACTTGATGATTTGCTTGATCAATTACAAGGTTTTGTTATTTTCTCAAAAATTGATCTTAAAAGTCATTATCATCAAATTTAAATGAGACCTAGAGATGAGTGGAAGATAACCTTTAAAACTAGAAATGGTCTCTATAAGTGGCTAGTCATGCCATTTGGGCATTCTAATGCACCCAGCACTTTCATGCAACTTATAACTCATGTCTTTAGACCATTCATGGTTAAATTTGTTGTTGTGTACCTTGATGACATTCTTGTTTATAGCAAATTTGATTCTCAATACTTGGAACATTTGAAACATAAGTTTTAGGTGTTAAGAGAGTAAAAGTTGTATACTAATGCAAAGAAATGCCAATTCTACACAAATAGCATTATGTTTCTTGGTTATGTTGTATCTTCAACAAGAGTAGAAGTTGACCTAAACAAGGTTGAGGCGATTGCTAGTTGGCCCACTCCTAAATCCATTAATGATGTAAGAAGCTTTCATGGCCTTGTATCTTTTTATTAGAGATTTATCAAAGGATTCAACACTCTTATTGCTCCTATCATTAAGTGCTTGATGGGGAATTCATTCCAATGGATAAAAACTACCCAACAGAGCTTTGAGTTAATAAAGAAGATGATGGTTGATGCTTTAGTGCTTTTACTTCTAGATTTTGAAAATGTGTTTAAAGTTGAGAGTGATGCTTCCAATTTGGGCATTGGTGCTATTTTAAGTCAAGAAGGCAAGCTAATTGCATTCTTTAGTGAGAAATTGAATGATACAAAATGAAGATACTTAACATATGACAAGGAGTTCTATGTCATTGTTTATGCTCTAGAACATTGGAGTACTTCTTGTTGCCCAATGAATTTGTCTTCTATTATGCCTATAAGGCATTGAAGTACTTGAATACATAGCACAAGCTTAATAGTTGCCATGCCAAATGGGTTGAATTTTTTTAGCCCTACACTTTTCCGAAAAACACAAGGCAAGGAAGCTCAACAAAGTAGCTGATGCAATGAGTAGAAGACATTTGCTTTTAAACATAGGGGAGATAAAGGTACTATGATTTGAGATTGTAAAAGAACTTTATTCATCTTATTCTAATTTTTCATCTCTTTGGGCTTTTTATTTAAATGGATCAGTTAATCATTTCTTTCTATAAGATAGTTTCCCTTACAAAGATAATAGGTTATGCATTCCTAATTGATCCTTAAGGGATGCCATTATTAAAGAAGCTTATGGAGAAAGGCTTGTTGGTCACTTTGGGAGAAACAAAACATTGATTTTGGTGCAAGAAAATTTCTTTTTTCCAAATCTTAGTCAAGATGTCATTAGAATAGTGGAGTAATGTGTAGCATGGCATAAAGCAAAAAGCCATGTCCAGAATATAAGTTTTCACACACCACTTTCAGTTCCTATTAGGAAGATGTTAGTATGAATTTTGTGGTTGGTTTGCCTCACACATAGAGAAAAAAAAAATTTCATCTTTATTATGAAAATAGCTCATTTTGTTCCTTATGCTAAAACTTTTGATGCTTCACAAGTTGCTAATCTTTATTTTAAAGATATTGCAAAGCTTTATGGTATTCTAAGGTCACTTTAGATCATGATTTGTAGTTTATGAGGACCCTCTAAAGGAAATTGGGTACTAAATTACAATTTAGCATTACTTGTCATACTCAATTTGATGGTTAAATCAAGGTTATCAATAAAACCTTGGGAAATCTTTTAAGGAGTTTGGTAAAAAAAAAAAAAAATAGAAAATGAGATTTGCTTTTGTCTCATATTAAATTTACTTGTAATGGATCCTTTAGCTAGACTACTAGATGTAGTCCATTTGAAGTTGTGTATGGCTCTAACCCTAGTAGCCCTTTGGATCTCATTCCTTTTCCAAAAAATCATCAATTTAGTGGTAATGCTGAGAATTGGGTGAAATTCATAAAAAAATTGCATAAGTAAGTTAAGGAAAGGATAGCAAAGTAGAATGAGAAGTACCAAACTCAAGCAAACAAGCACAGAAGGTTTGCTAAGTTTAAAGAAGAAGATTTAGTGTGGATTCATCTTAGAAAAGGACATTTCCCACCTGGAAAATTTGCCAAGTTAAAACCTAAAGCTGATGGCCCTTTCAAAGTTTTAAATCGTATTAGAGATGATGCATACAAGATTGAGTTGCCAGTTGAATATGAAATTTTCTAACATTTTCAATCTTGTTAATCTCATTCCATTTCATGAAGATTATGAAGACTTAAAGGCAAGTCCTTTTCAATTGAGGGAGCTTGATGTAGGAGCATCTCTTAAGAATAACCAAGAATTAATCCAAGACTTGGGCTAAGCATAAAAAATACTCATTATGCTATTAGAATAATAGATTGCATGTCAAACTTGTTTCAACTACTAGACCATTGGCCCAAACTCAATGACAATCATGAGTAGCTATTTAAAAGCCCTAAATGTCTAAATTCAAATGAATTTAGAACATTAAGAGTCAAGTTCCTTTATTAGCCACTAAGATAGTCAAAAGTCAACATATTGAAGCATTTTCCTATGCTTGGAGGGATGTTCTAAAATTTTAACCTAAGGAATTTAAAGAGGTTTCTTCTATGTTCAGTATCTTTATGGTGGATTCCATTGAGTGGGGACTTAATCCTAGCATTTCTATATCCTTGGAGTGAAGGTTATTATTGATCTCTGTGAATTTCTCCTCACTTATTAACTCATTTTTTCCTTAGCTTGTATTAGCTTTCCCTTTTCTTTACAATTACAATGAGAAGATGGAATTGAAGGTCATTAAAATTCTTAAATATCAACATCAAGATATTGTTATATCTTTAGGGCTTGCTAGTGGCTGCTATGTTACCCAAATTTTCCTTTAGATATTCATTAAGCAAAACAAACTCTTCACTTAGATTCTAATCATTATACCCTTAGAAAAAGTTCACTATAGTAATATACAACAACCTTAAAAACTACATAAATAGGTTAATACAAGCAACAATCACACAAGTTTGGATCATTTAACCTATGTTGAGTAATTAATAAAAATAAGATGAAAACTTGTCCATAATCCCTTATTGTTATTTGCTAATTGGTGACTAGGAAGAGGATAAAAATAAATCACTATTCCTAATTCTAGCAATTGATATTCCTTTATTCAATTTAGTAGGTCTAACCTAATTAATTGAATAAACAATTATTCAACCATTAAATTAGAGTAACTCAAACAATGTAATAAAAAACAAAAGTAGAACATATCAAAATAATTTATACCTTTGATGTATCAAAAGTTTTGAAATCCCCTAAAATTGTTGAAGAGTCTCTAGAGTGATGATTTACTTCTCTTTGTCTCTCCCATGTTACTTCCAAAAGATGATTATTCATATCCTTAAGAAAAAAGAAACCATCAATAGCAGCCACTAGCAAGCCCTAAAGATATAACAATATCTTGATGTTGATATTCAAGAAGTTTAATGACCTTCAATTCCATCTTCTCATTCTGATTGTAAAGGAAAGGGAGAGCTAATTCAAGTTAAGAAAAAAATAAAATAAAATATTTACAAGAGATAACATAGGCTTAAAGGACTTGATATTCTTAAGAGTAAGAATATTTTTAAGGCTTAAGGGTGAAGACGTCTTATGGTTTGAAAGACTTTTTTTTTTTTTGTGAAGTCTTTATGCTTGATGTGGATGGGATTAAAGGTGTCTTCATTTGGATCATGATTTTAAAAAGAATCATATGATGATGATGAGCTTGACTTAGCTTTATCCATGGCTTACTGAGGATTTTGGAGAATATTTGACAATACACAAAGATATTCCTACTCAGTTCTAGCACCAATGAAGAGGGCATTTGTATGTGTCTTTTACTAAAGGAATTGAGAAGTGCTTGCTTCAATGGTGTTGGACTACTAAGGATTCATAGAGAACCACTATAAGACACCATGCTTGTGAGGTGTTTGCTACTGAGTAGCAAAAAACTATTGCCAAAACTAGACTTTGTACATTCAATCAAGAATTGGAGTGCTTATGAAATAATCATCCTTGATTTGGAGTTCCTATGCACAAATCCAAGGTAATTTGAAAATATAACAAAGTTATAACAACTAAGGACAAAAAAAGCTTAAGTAATTTAGGGCTTGAATTTTGATTGGAAGATGTTGAAATCTTCTTGAATTAAGTTTAAAAAGATTTTAGACATTAGGCTAAACCAATTCCACCAATTGTTTAACCAAAGGGGAAAGGAAATGGTGGCTTTGGTTTCCTAGAAAAACATATGGGAATGCTTATGGGATTTGTTTTGGTAATAGAAAGCATTAAACCATGCCTATTTATAATCCTAATAATTAAATTTGGGAAGGAAGCTTGCAGACATAGTAATGCTAGCTTGAAATTTTTGATAGTGGTTTGGTGAGTCAATCCAATTTAAGGGTTAAAAGACCTAAATAATTGAATAGTTAAGTGAGTAATTCAGCTTAGATCATTTAGCTAGCAATGGTGCTTGATTTTGACAGGTTCAAATTTTGACTAATATAGTTTCATAAAATGATTTGGGCTTCTATTAATCTAGGGCTTTTAAAACCAATTTGAAGAAAATTTTTAATTGGCAATAACTTGAGGGTTGGTGTTATAAAGTCCTCTTTCAATCAACTTAATGTTTTGAAAAAAGGGCTTGATAATATAAGGTAAAACATTATTTGAAGTTGCTTGAAAGTTACATGGGAAAATAGTTTGAGGAGGGGTATCTGATACAACCACCATTTTGCCTTTTAAAATTAATTTTGAGAGAGGGACTGATGGAACCATAACCATCTCTTTGGGGAGAGGGGTAGGTGATACCTTAACATCTTATTGCTTGTTACTTGATTGGTGTTCTTGTTAAAAGAAACATTAGTGCTTGTTTCAAGCTTGATTTGCTCTAAAGAAATAGGTTTTAATGGTTCTAAATAGTTTGGAAGAGAGGCTAACTAGGTTTTGAGTGCTTAATGAGCTTTTGGAGGTAAGCTTGAAAGAGTTGATTTTGTCTTTGGGCTAATGTTTGAATTTAAGAATGAATTATGGAATTGGAGGAGCTTAAGGGTTTTTGTTGGGCTAATGCTTCTTGTTTGAAGATCTAAGCCCATGTTTTGAATGGCTTGATAGAAGGTTTAGAGGGAAGCTTGGTGGACCTTTTTGAAGGCATTGTAGTGGTAGAGTGTCCTACAAGAATTCTCTTGTAAGAAAATCAGGCAAAGAGTTTTAACTACCTTTCACAAATTCAATGCCAAAGTCAAAAATGCTTAAAATTGCTTGCCATTTGGCATAATTTTGTTTTGATGTAATGTTTTGAACATCTTTTTACTAAATATATTTTGTAACTTGATACTTAATGTGGAGCAAAAGCTTTGAGCAAATCATTTGAAATTTGGAGATGTACAAAATAATTGCTAAAATTTCTCTGCCGATTGTGGAATACTATCATTAATAGTCATTTCAATGCTTGGAGGTAAAATGAACAATTTGTTCTTATTTATTGTGGACTTGCTTGAGAATCCCACCATAATCTAATTCTAAATCACCTTCTTAACTATCTTAAGAAGGTCTAGATCACAAATGTGCAAATAAGGAAGTTCCTTGACTTGCCACTTGATGGCTTGAACTATAGTTGTGTGCTTGGAAGGCCAGGGTATTAAATTTTTCTTGAGCCTATCTTGTAAAGGTTTGCAAGCCAAGTTAACCTTAGGATGAAAGTCCATGTCATAGTTAAAACTTTCTAAGAATCTTTAGAGTTGGAATTTGTTAATAAGTTGGTTAGGAAATCTATTAGTAAATAGAATTGATCTTTCTACAAGGATGAAAGTACCTTAATGGATAAAATGACCAAGGAATCTTACCCTAGTTTGGAAAAGACTAATCTTGGGCTTGGAAATGGCTAGGTTATGCTTAAAAATGACCTCTATGAAGATGGTCAAGTGCTTAAAGTGTTGATCTATATTGGATGAAAACACCAAGGCATTCTTAATATAGATAACTAAGAATTAAGAATAATGAGAATAATCTCATTCATGAACCTCTAGAACTCAAAGGGTGCATTTTTTAGTTTGAATGGCATGACATTTTATTTGTACTAGCCAAATGGTATAATCAAGGCAAACTTATGCCTATCTGTCTCCTTAATTTGAATTTGTAGAACCCATATTTTAGATCAAACTTGGTGAAGACCAAAGTCATAGCAAGGCTTTGTAAGAGGTATTTTTGATTTGGAATGGAATACTTGATCCATTCCAAAGCTTGGCTTAAGGGATTGTAATTGATAACTAACCTAGGAGTGCCATATTCTATTTCAGCATTCTTGTTGACATAAAATATTGCACAACTCCAGGTGACTTACTGGGTTGAATGATGCCTTTAGCAAGTAAAACTTAGATTTTTTGTTTGCAATACTCTACTAATTATGGATGCATTTGGATTAGACATGCCTTCATGGGGATTTGGCACTCATCAAAGTGCTTGGCGTATGGCAAATCTACCATATGTTGCTTGCAGTGCCAAAAGGCATTTGGTACTTTAAAACAAATAGTGGTTGTTAACTGGTTTTGAAGGTTTTAAATTTTTGCTTGAAGAATTGGTTGTGTTAATTGGTGTTCAAGTTTTTTGAAATTAATCTCATCTTAGAGATGGTAATGATGAGATGTTTTAGTTATAAGAAGTAGATTTAGTTCTATGGATTCTCGAATTGAGATATCCTTCAGAATATTAAGGTTTCTAATTTGAGGTTTGTATATGAGTTGGAATTGGCATGTTTGACTAAGGATGGTAGTGGTTATTCCTTGATGTGTGACTTAAAATGGCTAAATAAGGTTAAAGAAAGGTGTCCCTAAGATAACCTTTTGCTTGAGGTTTTTAATGAAAATAAAAGAAGTTTTGATAGTGATACCTAATTGGCAAATGCAAGCATCGAAAAGATTATAAAAGATTAGAAGGGAATGGTTGCTTATAGATTTGAGTCCTTCCAAGGTTTTCTCATAGTACTTGGTTGGGATAAGGTCTTCTTAGAAGCAATTCAAATTTGCACCTTTGTCTAACAAGGCTATAATAGTTAGCTTGAAATCATGAATTTGGATGGTAATATTAACAAGCCATTTTTGAGTTGTGATTTCTATCAACAAGCATAGAAAGTTAGCTTGGTCCAAGGCAAACAAAGATGCTTTTGGATTAGCTTAAGGAAGGCTTGGTTCATTAGGCTCATGTTGAGATTGGTGAAGAAGAGATAGCAACTGACTATGATCTACTGATCTCTATTGTTTGAGTTCTTTGATTTCTAACTTAAGTTGGTTAACTTCATGTTAAAGTTCATAAAGAATAACTAGCTTGGGCTTTGGGCTGGTCAAGTCACTTGAGTATGGTTGTAAGATTTTAATGAGTTTGGACTTGTTGGAGTAGAGGGTGTTTAGTAGAGCTTGATGGTGCTTGAGTCAAAAGCTTATGAAAATGTTAGGATTTGGCTTGCAAATCATCCATACAATCAATTAATTTTAGGATAAGTTCCTAATCTTTAGTGAAAACACTTACCTATTTCTTACTACTTGAAGTAGATGAACTGGCAAGTTCATCTACTTGGAGGGCTTGCTCTTCATCTGAACAATTAGAATCAAAGGATTTAATGACTAGGTTTTGAATCTATTCATAAATTGGTTTAGGTGATTCGAGGGCTTGGACTTTCTTTTAGATTCCACAATAACAAGCTAGGTGTTTAGGCTAGCCACATCTAAAGCAAGTTATTGAGGTGCTTGGCAATGTTTGGGCTTTGGGGTTGAATGACTATTTCAGCCATTTGGATTGTTTTGTGAGTTTTTTAATGGATATATTTTGGAGGCTTTTGGGCTTAAGTGTAGGAAGGTTTTCTAATGAGCTTAGAAGATTTCCTACATTTGGACATCTTTTTATGATAAAGAGAGTCATCAAATTAGTGACAAAAAGAACCATGTTCTTTCCAAGTTTGTTTCTATTCATGTTTCAGTTGTTGTTCAAGCTTGAGATTGGAACAAATTTGTAGTCCATTTTGGATAATGCTTAGTAGCTCACCATAGGCTAGGGTATAGTAAGGAATTGGACCATTGAAATAGGCTTGGAGTTTTTATCTTACCTTGTTAACATGGAGCTTTGAAAGCCCAACTAGAAACTTCTCTTGCCAGAAGGGCTAGTTGCCATCTTCTCACTACACGACACAAGTTAAGAAAATATCTTTATACCATCAAAAGTAATTCAATGGCTTTATCCTTCAAATGAGAAGGATCACCAATGAAATGCTTGGAAATTATGAAGATCAAAGATGTTACAGTAATAAGGATTAGTTGGGCTTAGTCACCTAAAAGGGGCTCACCTTGAGGATCTGGTTTTAACAGCTTGGAAAACACTTTCATGGTCAACTTAAGTGAGAATATTATCCCACCATCCCTTTAGTTGACTAGTAAAATCAGCAACTAAAAGTTTAGTAATTGTAGGATCAAAGAGTTGACAGTAAGTCCTATAAACATTTGATACCATTTGTTGAAGTCAATTCATGACCTAGTATTTGGATAAGTCATCTATGTTCCATTCATAAATGGAGTTTGAATTGTATTAGGCTTGAACAAGGGTTGGCTTTTCTTCCAAAGAAAGTTTTGGAGCCATAGGTCTTAGGTAGTGCATCTTTGTACACTATAGCTTGAATTAGAGCTTCTTGAAAGCTAAATCGATATTAGAGGCTTGAGGTATAGATGGCTCAATGGAGCCAACACCCATGCAAAGAGTCTAAAGACTCTTGGCAACTTGATTGGTGCTATGCTTATGGATGATTCTAAATCCTATAATTGTTGCTTTAGTGCTTGATCAAATTCATTTGAGGTTTTGCTTAAAATAGAAAAGGGATTAAAAACCATAGTTTATATGTTCGAGAGTTGAGTACCAACAATTTGTAAACATTTATTGGTATAATTATTTTGCTCAAATTTTCTTTTGATATCATTTGTAGAGAATTTTTCATTTTCTCTACAAACTTTGAAAAGTGTTGCCAAATCATGGAAATTTTTTACCTTGAAAAGTGATTTTATAGGAGGGTGGATGAACAGTGTTAATATTTTGACCTCTTATTGTTTCCCACCATTTCATTTGGGTTCAGACATTCTTGTCCTTTGAAAAACTTGAAAATTTTGTTGAGAAAGGATATACTATCCCATTGTGGGGAGAATATTCTTTTGCAAACCATTCAAAAAACAAAACATGTTTTTCTTGCTTGTAAAAATAATCATACTATGTTGGTCAATTGGAATTCTTTGATTAAGAAAATGTTTAAAAACTAGAAAAGCCTTTCATAATTGGCTTAAGAATAAAAATCTTTTTGTAAAAGACCTTTACTTAAAATAAATTCTTTTTCCTGAGTGTTGAGCTCATGGTTAATAGAAATTTGGTCTAGAAAAGCCATTTGTGATGTGGTTAATGAATTTGGTGAAGTTTGCCTTTCATAAGCAACTTAAGGAATTGAGCTTTATGTGTTGTGTCAACTATATTCAAAAAATTTGAGTTGGAAGGAAGCCTCATATCTAGTGCTTATGGAGTATCATGATCATAAAAATGATATTTTGACACTATTGATAAGAAATTATGTAATTTTGTCAATAGCTTATGTGGTTGGAGGTTGAGGTGTAGTGACACCATTGAGCTTCCAAGTGTCAGGAAGTGATGCTTATGCCATTTGATAAATTTAAGTGTTTGAATGTTTAAGCAATGAATGTCAATTTTTCATAAGATTGTTTTACCACATGTGCCCATACTTGAGTGCCTTTGTGTTAAAGGTTATCTTCTTAGCCTTAAAATGGATTTGGTAAATCAAACTCAAAGGAATGGATCCCTCTAAATTTGTTGTTATTGAGCTTAAGCTACAAGGTCAAAACTTCTAGAATGTTTTTGTCATGTAAAGAAACTGTGAAATCAGGAAAACAATTAAAATAAATTGGTCAAAACATAGGCTTGTTTTAATGATTCCCAATAGAAAATCATCAAAGTTAATTAACCTACAGTCCCTAAGTGTGCAACAAGAACTAAGGTTTCTAGGCCCTCTCTAGACAAAGGATTGATACCAACTTACATAAGGCCAAATGAAGAAAATTGATTACCCACTCTAACAGAAGGAATCTCTACTTTTACTCAAAGTTAAAGCAAAAGACATTCACATTTTTTAAAAGTAAAGGAATCTACTTTTCAAAAGGCAAATGTATGTGTTTTTCACCAAAAGCAACTATCTTCAAGCTTTATGCATCTTGTCAAACCACAAGCATCCAATGCCCAAGTATTGGCACAACACACATCCATTTGTTATTCATTAGTATCACTTTGTAAATCAAACAAATTAATATTTCTATACTTGGTAGCTGGTTTGGATAAGTCAATATTTCAGCAAGTTCTCCACTGAAGCAATCAAAATAATTGGTTAGTAACAATGAAATTGGCCTAATAAGTTATGTGCTTTGGAGACCACCAAAGTATATAATTGGCCTCCTAATCCAAGTGAAACAAACTAAAGAAACACGAGTTAAATAAATTTTTTTAGCACAATAAGTCACTATCAGATGTAATTATAAGACTAATAAATGCTAAATTTAAAAATTAGAGCTTTAGTTTTTGATATGCATAACTACAACTAGGAAAACGTACATAATATGTAGATTATGATAAAACATCCAAAATTATCCAATCAACAAGAACTAACAATTTGTCATTTCATTTGAGCATAATGTTACAGTATTTGTACTACATCTCAAAGCTTGTAAGAGAATGAGTACTGAACTACCATATGTTCCAACATAATAGCAGTCACCAATTAGTTGTAGTAGTCAAATAAAAGCTTAGTAATCTACTATGACTTCATAAGGCATTGTACTTCCTTTCAAGGAATTTTTCATGCATTGAACATGAAATGTCAAAGAGCACTAAGGTTAACGCAACATAATCTCATGGAATCATGATTTTCACCTTTAAATTAGTCTTACTAACTAATGGTGTGATAAGATTGAATAAATGGTTGTTTAATGCTACACCAAATTTTGTCCCACTAAAAATAAAATCTTGAAAAGTTCCTAACTAGATTCTTTACTCAGTCCATTGGTTCTCTATAGATTTGGTAAATATTAACTATAATAAGTAATGATGACATCAAGTAATGTAAAAGAAATGATCATACTGCCTCATACATAGTTCCAAAACATAAGTAATGGTCATTAAAGCAAAAGTAACTAGCAGTCCATTAGTTCACTATTTGAAAATACCACATAAACTATCACCATCTCATGACTAAATTGAAAATTCTACCTCTTTTTTTAAAGTTTTAGATACAATATTTTGCAAGCCCAAAGTGATAGCAAGAAACAAGAACATCTACTCAATGTACTATGACTAAATAATAGATATTGCATTTCAATAATTCATCAAAAAATTATAGCCAATGATGGCAACAATTTCTCAATTAATAGCCTTGGAAATACCTTTGTTTTTATCAATTAGAATCCTAATAATTTCCCCAAATTTTAGGATAATCTAATTTAATGATAATTAAAAAGAATTTATTGGAACACATAACCTAGAAACAAGTGAACCTTTTTGCTAATTTACTTTTGTTGTAACATTATATATTATTTTGTTGTTTATTTTCCAACAATCCTAAGGATTATTTTAATCTCTATAGACAAATTGTCATGATATATCATGTTATAGCAACTATTCTCTCAAGATAGGACAAATCTTCCCACTAACATATATTTCAAATAGTAAGGTTACAGAAATAACTCTTTTGGTTAACCTTGCATCATAAACCTTTTTAAATTAAAGTGTTGAAGATAATTCACAAAGATCTTTCTTAGTACATTATGGGTGACGAAAGAAGACTTTTATATAATTTGTTTGGTTTTATTATTCATAAGTAAGAACTATAATAGTAACAATTGGCTATTTTAATATATAGAATAACTAGTTTAATGGTCAAATAAATGGATAGTCCAATGATTATAACATGCATAGTCCAATAATCATAAAATATTTATTTTGATTAAATGTTAAATTGTGATAATCAGCCCTTGAAAATATAATAACTTGTAGCAAGTTCTTCCATCTATGAGTTATCTTAGAAATAAAAAACAAAGAATGAAAGCCTTTCATTCTATCTCCTTAAAGTGTATGGTTATTCTCACTTTGCAATTGTGCTTATAGATATCTATTTTGAAAAGTAACTAAATATTAAATATATTACAATTTTCTTAAATGATCATTACTTTTGAAAGACAAGTATTATTATAATTATGCAACATTTTGAGGATTAATCCTAACCAAGGGAA
Organism: Rhizophora mangle; assembly: GCA_037832345.1. Lineage (NCBI taxonomy): Eukaryota > Viridiplantae > Streptophyta > Magnoliopsida > Malpighiales > Rhizophoraceae > Rhizophora > Rhizophora mangle. Next base: position 253,755 of record JBAPLJ010001084.1, on the reverse strand, counting down.
AACAAGATAATATCAAAGGATATACTTTTTTTTTTCTCCAAATTAACTACTATAAATTGGCTTAAAGTCATTTTAAAATTATTTGATTAAAGTGAAATTAAACCAACAAAATAATCAAAACCTTGTTTTTTTTTTATTTCTCCTTTTATTATTTATTTTCTAACAGTTGAAGAAAGTTAAAATGTTTGGATTAGTCAATTCACTTAATCTCACATTTACAAAAGGAACACCTAAACCTTAATGAAAGAAGCAAAGATAGAGAGAGAGTAAGAAAGAATCTATCAAAAAAAATTAAAAATTTAAAGGTAGTAAAAAAAAAAAAAACTTACCTTGTAATCCTCTTTCCTCTATTACATTTGGTAGCCTTACATTAACAGGTAGAGAGATAGAATAAGAGAAATTTAAACAAGCTTGTATTTAATTTTTAAAAAAAAAAAATTGAATAACTTTTACTAGCTTAGATTATTAAAAGAGAATTCAATAACTTTTTGTCATTAAAGAGGTAAAAACTGATATATACTTAAATTAGAAATATTTTTTTTTCTCTTCAAAAAAACTTAAATGTTATAATTTTTTTTTCTTTATAAGCAAAAAGTTAAAGCAAAAATTTGAATTAAAATATTATTCCTTTTACTTTCAATAGAAAAGGGGGAAAATAAAAGTAGAATTAAATTTTTAGTATCATTTTTCTTTTCTTTTTTTTAAGAAGACTAAAAAAAAAAAAAGAAATTTGGAAGAATTTTTTTTTTCTTTTCCTTCACTTAATTTACAAATTAAAGAGAAATTGTCATATGACAAAGAGAGAATAAATGGAGTTTTTTTTTTAATTTTGGTAATATATATATGACAAAATTTTCAAATAGTAGTGTTTGCTTAATTTAATAAACATTTAGATATTTCATTTAAACTCTAACTTTCATACAAGATTCCAATTATTTGGGATATTTACCATTAATTTAATTGTAATTTAGAAATTTTTTTAGTATTTTAATAGAATTAGAATTTCAATATGTATTTAGTTACTCAATTTATTAAATTATGATATATTGTTTATTATAATTTTTACTTAATTTATATTAACAACTTTTACTTATGTTAAAAATTCATACAACAAAAATATTTATGATTAAGAAAAACAGACAAGATAAAAAATAATTTATGAAAAAAAGAAAAAATAATCTTAAATTTTTCTTTTTGGTTTTTTAGAGTGAAAAAAAAATTCAAATTTACTTCTTTTGCTAAAAGAAAAAAAATACTCATACTTTAAATCTTTATTTTTTCCTTTTTGTTATTTTGAAAAGAAAACAACTACTATCAAATTCGTTTTCTATTTTTTTAAAAGAAAAAAACTCATAATTTAATTCTCCTTTTATTTTCTTTATTTGAATGAAGCATATGCAAATATGTATTTCTCAATAATAATAATAAATTTGTGGATTGCGTGAGGACATCTTGTTACATTAAAGAGGCATTTTTCTCCTAAAACCGCAAAACAGAAAACTACCTTAAAATGGAGTGTATGTAGGTGTCAACCTTGTAAATCTAAATAGGTGACCAAAGGCATAAAGAGGAGATCAATTAATGGGCAAACTTCCATGATAGTTCTTTTTTTTTTTTAAATGAAAAAAAAAAGGTTTTGTGGTGAAAACTACATGTTGATGCACATGAGAATTTTGTTAGAGACTTAGAAGCTCGGAAAGAAAAGTTTGAAGAAGAAAGGTGAGTTAAGAAGTAAAAGGAGAAGCAATAATGAAAAATTTGTAGAACTAGCAACTTAGTGGAAGACAAAGTAACTAGTTTTTCTACTTGGTAGTTAGTAAGCAAGCTAGTCAAAGGAATTTTGTAAAGTTTAGTTGTATTCCTTAGGTTTAGAAAAAGTTAGATTGCGTAGGTTACATCAAATTCCTAGTTATGAATTTAGTTTATAAACATGATTGCAAAACAAAACATGAACCATACATGGCAGAAAAATTAATTTCAAAAGAATCTTTACCTTTTTACAATCCAATATCACACCCTTCAGCCCATCCAATTCACCCCTCTCTGTTTTTTTTTTTTTTTCCTTTTTGAACAACAGCTTGCTCCTTTTTATGGCAGAATATCACCTCTTATCATGTAATCTTTCTCTCATAATCTTAGCTGCCCTCCAGTCCACCAATCACTCGTCCCTAATTTTCAGCAGCAATTAAAACTTCCACAACTAGCTGTGTGCTTCTGTTTCAGGTTGTTCTTTCCTAATCAGTCCCCTTAATTTTAGCTCTTTATTTTGTTGGTAAGTCTCCTTTAATCCCCGAAATAGTTGTGCAATCTTGGTTGCTGACTTTCTCCACATATAATGCCCAATCATCTCATTTAAATCACACTTTAAATCTCGTAATTCCAGCAAATTCAACTTGCAGTGAAGTTTCTACCTTAAAAATGATTGAATTGGACCGAGCTATAACTTAAAAGTTGTGGTCCCATGTCTAAGATTTCTAAATGTTCAAGAGTCACATCAATCTGACATTACCTCCTATATTTTTTTAAGGCATTCAAATGGTTGACTGCAGAAACTTAATTAGGATTTCTTGTAAATTAATTTCCTTTGACTCTTTAGCCTTTTTGCCCTCTAATTCAAGTCATAATCTTCAAATTTTACTTCTAAAATCACTTACCTACAAAACACTTGCTAAACATATCAAATGACCAATTTAACAAACATAAATTATAAAATAATAAAACATAAATAATGTCACAATTATGACACTATCAAATACCTCCAAACTTACATTTTGCTTGTACTTGAGCAGAGCAAACAAAAACTGAATAAAATTAAATCTAACTCATTTTTATAGGAATTATGATTGCGTTTAGCACATGCAAGAAGCCATTGAACCCCTAGGTCACCCCTAGTGGATGAGTTGTGCATTGTGAGTGTTTTCAGAACGTCTACCTGTAAAATCTTACATGAATGCAATTTATGACTTAAAAGGAAAACAATAGCTAACAAAATAACACCCTTAACATGTTGATTCTAAACTCAAAATTTCACAAAAGCAAATTGGTCATGTATGATAGATTACTCCCTTTCCATGCATACCTCTTAATCAATTTATGCACATTTACAATCAACATAATCAAATATGTGACACTTTACTTGTAATCTCCCTTTCAACTACTACAAGCAAAAGTAGCAGATTGAGTATCTATACATATAAATAGTATCTCTTCTCTTTAACCAAAAAAAGAAACCTTGCTCACTTGCCTTTCGATGTGAATACTATAATTTGTGATGAAAGCACAAGACCAATCAATAAGTAATTAACTTATAGTGCTTTTTGTACTCATATCTCAAGCCATTGTTTGACATGAAAGTTGACATGGGTGTCATGTCGAACTTCTAGTTACTAAGCAACTCAAAACATTGGAGTAATTTTAATTTTGTTTTTGAATTACTTGTTTACTTAAACTTTACTTAGGCCTAGCTTCATGGGATAACTACAAGCAAAACATCACATGAACAACCAAGCTTTCTTATAGATACACATAAACCTCCATAGGAACACATATACTTCAACATTCATAATAATCAAACACTTTCAACTCAATCAATAAGCACTTATTAAATTTTGAATCAATAGCCAAGTAAAAAGAGTATCATTCACTAAATCTATAATGAAAAGAGAGAGAAAAATAAATAAATGAATAACAAATACCCCTTAACCTATATGAAACTTTGTCCTCAAAGTTTAAAATGCATGAACATTTGGAAATGCACGACAAAATTAGTAGCTTAATAAAAGAAAAACAACGATACCTAGTTGGGTTGCCTCCCAACAAATACTTTATTTAATATCTAGGAAATATGAAGTACAACAACTAAGGCTAAATTAAATCAACAAAATCCACCACTATTGTTGTGGGGAAGTTGTCCAAGTATGGTTTCAAGTGGTACCTATTGACCTTAAAATAGTTTTTTGTTTTGATATTTTTTATCTCCATAACACCTTAAGGAAATACTTGCCTCACCAAGAATGGTCCTAACCACCTAGACTTTAATTTGCCTAGAAAACATTGCAAATGTGAGTCATATAGTAAAACTTTCATACCTTGGTGAAACTTTTTATGTGCATTGATTTGTCATGAAAGAGCTTGGTCTAGTCCTTATAAATCTTAGCATTTTCATAAGCCTCACTCAAAAGCTTCTCTAATTCATTCAACTACAACTTTCTTGTATCTCCAGCCTTAGTCATATCAAAATTATGATGTTTGATTGCCTAATAAGCTTGATGCTTCAATTCTACTGTTAAGTGATATGCCTTACCAAAACAAGCTTGTAATGTCTCAATGAATAATGTTGTAATTCATCAATAATGTTGCAAATGCTTTGAAACAAAAGTGAGCACCTCCATCATTAATGATGGCTTGAGGAGCACCAAATCTAGTAAAAATCATATCTTTCAAAAAACTAAGCACAATCGTACCATCATTGGTCCTGGTAGCCATTACCTTTATCCACTTAGACACATAATCAATAGCAACAAGTATATAATTATACCCAAAAGAAGTAGGAAAGGGCCCTCTAAAATCAACTCCCCATACATTAAACAATTCTACATCTAAGTTACTAATGAGTGGTATCTCATGTTGCTTGCTTATATTGCCCACTCTTTGACACCTATGACATATGGTACAAAAAGAAATGACATCCTTGAACAAAGTCAACCAAAAGAAACTTGACAACAATACCTTAGTTGGCATTCTTTTCCACCAAAATGCCCCTTGTAACTAAGCTCATGGTTGTGCTGTAAAATGCTCCTCTACAAAAATTCAAGAACACTTCGCCTTATAATTTGGTTTGAACAATGCTTGAACAAGTATGGCTCAACCCAAAAATAATGCTTCACCATGAATAGAGATCTCTTCTTCCCTTGTGAGTTTAAATTAAGATTAAAAATTCCACCAACTAAATAGTTTACAATATTTGCATACAAAGGCTTGTCCTCATTGATTGAGAAAAGTTGTTGATCAGGAAATTCTTCATTCAACAACAAATCCAAAATTTTGTTTTCATGACTAGGTTTCTCCCAAAGTCATGACTAGTGATTTGCCACCACATTCTCACTCCTTTTTTGTCCTTAATTGTCAAATCAAACTCTTGTAATAATAAAATCCACCTAAGCAATCTATATTTAGTATCTTTCATTGTGAGTAAATATCTAAGAGTGACATCATCAAAAAGAATAATTACCTTTGATCAAAGCAAGTACAAGTGAATTTGTTTAAAGCAAAAGGCACTACTAAAAGTTATTTTTTAATGGTTAAATAGTTTAATTGAGCATCTTTTAATGTTTGACTTGCATAATAGATATCACAAAGTAATTTATTCACTCTTTGTCCTAAAATAACCATAATAGCACAATTAAATGCATTACACATTATTTCAAAAGGGAGAAACCAATTAGGTGTAGTAAGAATGCTACTTTTCTTTCAAATTTTTAAAAGCATCAAGACAATCATTGTCAAAATTAAAGTTAACATCATTAGCCAATAGATTACATAAAGGCTTGCATATTTTTGAAAAATCCTTGATGAAACACCTATAAAAACCTGCATAACTAAGAAAACTACACACTCCCTTGATAGAAGTAGGGGTTGGCAACTTAGCAATTAAATCAACTTTTTCCTTGGCTACTTCTATACCTATAGTAGATACAATATGTTCCAAAACTATACCCTACTTAACTTGAAAATGACTCTTCTCCCATCTTAATGTCAAATTTGTCTCACATCATCTTTTAAGCACCCAAGTTAAAATATTGAGGTAATCATCAAATGAATCACCAAAAATAGAAAAATCCTCCATAAATACCTCAATAATCCTTTCTATCATGTTTGAAAGATTGATAATATACAGTTTTGAAAGGTCACAAGAGCATTGCATAAGTTGAATGGTATCCTTTAGTAAGAAAGGGCTCCAAATGGGTAAGTGAATGTTGTTTCTTAATCTTTGGGTGCAATTGGAATTTGATTATAACATGCAAAGCCATCTAGAAAATGATAATAAGAGTGACAAGCTAACTGTTCAAGCATTTGATCAATAAATGGGAGAGTAAAATAATCTTTTCATGTAGTGGCATTCAATTTTTTGTAATTGATGCACATTCTCCATCCTATTGTCATCCAATATGGCACCTACTCATCCTTATCATTCTTAGCAACTATAATACCAAACAGCACATGGACTAGACTTATCCACTTGCTATTAGAGATTGGATAAATGATATGTGCATGAAGCCATTTTGACCCTTTTACCTGCACAACTTCCATATTGCAGTTTATCTCCTTTGCACCTTTGTACTTGGTTGTCTTTCCTTCTAACAAAATCTTATGCATGCACATTGATACAGGAAAAGGATCCAATAGTAACCTTCACTTTAAGGATATAAAAGAAACTCCACCATTGTAGAGATACAGGACTGATAGCACTCACCACTCCACTCTTAAGGGATCCACTTAAAAGATACAAAAATGCTAGGATTTAGTTACCACTCAATGAAATCCACCATAGAGATACAAAACATAGAAGAAAACTCTTCAAATTCCTTAGGTTAAGAGTTTAATTTTTCATAAAAGTTTACCTTTTCAAATACTAGAGAAAATTATAAGTAAAGACTTTGGAACATCCCTCCAAGCATAGGAAAATGCTTTAATATGCTAACTTTTGACTATCCTAATGGCTAGTAAACAAACTTGACTCTTGATGTTTTAAATTCATTTGATAGCATAATGAGCATTTTTTGTGCTTAGCCCATGTCTTGGATTAATTCTTGGTTGTCCTCAGGAAATGGTCCTACATCATGCTCCCTTGGTTGAAAAGGACTTGCCCTAAAGTCTTCATAATCTTCATGAAATGGAATAAGATCAACAACATTAAAAATGTCCAAAACTTCATGTTCAGCTAGCAACTCAATCTTGGATGCATTACCTCTAATACGCTTTAGTACTTTGAATGGGCCATTAGCTTTAGGTTTCAACTTGGCAAATTTTCTAGGTGGGAAATGCCCATTTTTGAAATGAATCCACACTAAATCTCTTTCTTTAAACTCAACAAACCTTTTATGCCTATTCACTTGAGTTTGGTACTTCTCATTCTACTTTGTTATCCTCTCCTTAATTTGCCCATGCAATTTTTTTATGAATTTCGCTCAGTCCTTAGCGTCACCACTAAATTAATGTTTTGTTGGAAGAGGAATGAGATCCAAAGGACTAATAAGGTTAGAGCTATACACAAGTTTAAATGAACTACATCTAGTAGTCTAGCTAGGGGACCTATTATAAGCAAATTTAGCATAAGGCAAAAGCAAATCCCATTCCCTAATAATTACTATTTTTTTTTACCAAACTCCTTAAAAAATTTCCTAAGGTTCTATTGACAATCTTGGTTTGACCATTAGTTTAAGGATGACAAGTAGTGCTAAATTGTGATTTAGTACCCAATTTCCTCTAGAGGTTCCTTTAAAAATGACTCATAAACTTCAAGTCACAATCTAAAGTGATTGACCTTGGAATGCCACGAAGCTTTGTAATCTCTTTAAAATAAAGATCAAAACTTGTGAAGCATCAGAAGTTTTAGCACAAGGAACAAAATGGGCCATTTTAGAAAATTTGTCAACCATAATAATGATAAAATCTTAAATTCTCTATGTGAGGCAAACCAACCAAAAATTCCATACTAACATCTTCCCAAGGGGAATTAGGAACTAGAAGTGGTGTGTAGAAACTTATATTAAGGACATGACTTTTTGCTTTATGGCATGCTACACAATGCTCCATTATTCTCATGACATCTTGACTAAGTTCTGGCCAAAAAAAATTTTTCTTGCACCAAAATTAAAGTTTTGTTTCTCCCAAAGTGACTAGCAAGTCCTCCTCCATGAGTTTCTTTAATAATGGCTTCCCTTAAGGAGCAATTAAGAATGCATAATTTGTTATCATTGTAAAGGAAACTATCTTGTAGAAAGAAATGATTAACTGATCCATTTGAATAAGAAGTCCAAATAGGTGAAAAATCATAATTAAGTGTATAGAGTTTTTTTACAATCTCAAATCCCAATACCTTTAGCTCCATTATGTTCAAAAGTAAATGTCTTCTACTTAATGCATTAGCTACTTTGTTGAGCTTTCCTACCTTGTGTTTGATGAAAAAGAGTGTAGGGCTAAAGAAATTCAATCCATTTGGCATGGTGACTATTAAGTTTGCACTGTGTATTCAAGTACTTCAATGCCTTATGGTCAAAATACAAGACAAATTCATTAGGCAATAAGTAGTGATCCAATGTTCTAGAGCATGAACAATGACATAGAACTCCTTGTCATATGTTGAGTATCTCTATTTTACATTATTTAACTTCTCACTAAATAATGAAATTGGCCTACCTTCTTGACATAAAATAGCACCAATGCCCACATTGGAAGCATCACTATCAACTTCAAACACCTTTTCAAAATTTGGAAATACAAGTATTGGCACATTAACCATCATCTTCTTTATTAGCTCAAAGCTCTTTTGGGCAATTTCTATCCATTGGAATGAATTCCCCTTTAAGCACTGAGTGATAGGAGCAGCAAGTGTGTTGAATCCTTTGATAAACTCTAATAAAAAGATACAAGGCCATGAAAGCTTCTTATATCATGAATAGATTAGGAGTGGGCCAACTAGCAATTGCCTTAACCATGTTTAGGTCAACTTTAATTCCTGCTGAAGATAACAATATAACTAAGAAACATAATGTTATCATGTAGAATAAGCATTTCTTTGCATTAGCATACAACTTTTGCTCTCTTAACATTTGAAACACTTGTTTCAAATGCTCAAAATGTTGAAAATTAGAATTGTTATAAATAAGAATGTTAGCAAGGTGCATAACAACAAATTTACCTATGAATGGTCTGAATGCATGAGTCATAACTTGCATGAAAGTGCTAAGTGCATTGAAAAGCCCAAATGGCATGATCAGCTACTCATAAAAACCATTTCTAGTTTTACATGTTTCCTTCCACTCATCTTTAGGTCTCATTCGAGTTTGATGATAACTACTTTTAAGATCAATTTTAGAGAAAAATAATAGAACCATGTAATTGATCAAGTAAATCATCAAGTTTAGGAATAGCAAACTTGTACTTGAAAGCAATTTTATTGATGGCTCTACTATCCATGCACATGCAACAAGATCCATCCTTCTTGGGTACTAAGAGGGTGGAATCGCACATGGACTCATGCTTTCTCTCACAAATCCCTTCATTACCAAATCTTTAACTTACTATTACAACTCTTCATGTTCTTTAGGATTCTTCCGATAAGCTACTTTGTTTGGGAGGATAAAGCCTTGAATTAGGTCAATTCAGTGCTAAATATCTCTCATTAGAGGTAGGTTAGGGGTTGTTTCTTCTAGCATAACATTTACAAATTTTTCTAGTAGAGGTTAAACTAGTGGATTCTTCCACAAGCACAATAGCATACATTTCTTTATCTTCCAAAAACATCTTTTCAATCAAATTACTAGAAAGTAAAGTACTCCCCTCCTCATTTATATACTTAGGAACATGATTAAGTTTCATTGGAACAAAAACAATTCTAACACCATCCTTTATAAATGAGTAAATGTTTTTGTAGCCATCATTAACTACTTTCCCATTATATAATCATGGTCTACCTAACAGCTAGTGAGTAACATCCATGGGAGCAACATCACATCAAACTTCATCTTTATAGTTTTGCCTAATAGAAAATTCTACTAAGCATGTTCTGTTTACCCTTACCTCAATTCTTTTGTGAATCCATTGCATTTTGTAAAGGCAAGGATGCTCATTAGTTTTCAAGAGAAGTGCTTCCAATATCAATAATGAGGTCACACAATTTTCCATGAGAAGTGCACCTAGTATAAAAAATGCTTTCCCGCAGCCACTCATTTTTGTCGCACTTAAAAGTGGTGTCCAAACTTCTCCAAATCACAAGCATTTCACCCTCATCAGCACAAATAACTTCTTCATCATAAACAAGGTCTCCCAACTCTTCTTCATTATATTCAACATCTTCCTCCACCAAGGTCACAACTTTATGATTTGGGCATTCAAAAGCAATATGCCCATAACCTTGGCATTTAAAGCATCTTTTGAGCTGTTATTAGAAGAACTAGCTTGTTTGTCACCTTTGGAAACACTTTTATCACTAGAAGACTTAGTGGAAGAGGGTGGCCTCAAACTCAAACCGCTTCCTTGATTTGAAGGAAAAGTTCTAATGGCTGATTTTGGAGCAGCCTTTTGAACTTCCTTCTTTTACTTTTCAATAGTCAAAGTAAGCTTTGTTACATCATTGACAGACCAATATGGTTGCATTCAAACAACATCACTATTTTCCCTTTTTAGGCCTTTCAAGTATTGAGCAATAGTTTGCTCTTCCAATTCAACCACATCACCCTTCATTGGGAGTTGTTCAAACTCCATAGTAATTCCTTCATACTTATTTTAGTGACTACTCAAGAGAGTAAATTTTCATGTACATCTCCATTCAATAATCCTCAAGTATAAATCTTCTTTTCAACTCCTCCTTCATTTTCTCCCATGTTTTAATTTTTCTTCCCCCTACTTAATCTCTTTGTTTCTTTAAGTTCTCCCACCATAGAGAAGCATACTTCTAGAGTTTCAAAGCCACCAACTTGACCTTCCTATGCTTAGGAAATTCCTTATATTCAAAAATTCGTTCAATAGTATGCAACTAATCAAGGAACTTATCAAGTTAGATTTTCCCTCAAACTTGGGGATTTCAATCTTCATGTCAAATCCTCTAAAGTTGGAATGATTCCTTCTTAAAGGAGAGCAATGAGAAGAGGAGCCATTACTTGATTCTTGATAATCTTAAAAAAAAAATGAGCTTTCATGTGTAGCATTAGAAGAATCATCATTGTGATCACATGTCCCTTCATACTAATTCAAGTGCCACAAGAGTTCATGAAGTTGACTCTTTAATTCATCCATCTCAAAATCATGACTCTCTTTTTCTGGAGTCGCAATATGTTGTCCACAATGAGTTGTGAAACCTAGGTCCTGTGGGTTATGTTCTGATACCAAACTTGATACAGGAAAAGTATCCAATAGTAACCTTCACTCTTAGGATACAAGAGAAACTCCACCATCTTAGAGATATAGGACTAATAGCACTCATCACTCTTAAGGGATCCACTCAAGAGATACATAAATGCAAGGGTTAAGTCACCACTTAATGGAATCCACAATAAAGTTACATAACATAGAAGAAAACTCTTTAAATTCCTTAGGGTAAGAGTTTAATTATTCACAAAAAGTCTGCCTTTTTAAATACCAGAGAAAACTATAAATAAAGGCTTTGGAACATCCCTCTAAGCATAGGAAAATGCTTTAATATCTTGACTTTTGACTATCTTGGTAGCTAGTAAAGGAACTTGACTCTTAATGTTCTAAATTCATCTAAATCTAGACATCTAGAACTTTTAAATGGTTACTCACAATTGTTATTGGGCTTGGGTTGAAGGTCCAGGAGTTGGAACAAGTTTGACATGCAATTCATTGTTTTGATAGCATAATGAGCATTTTTTATGCTTGGCCTAGGTCTTGGATTAATTCTTGGTTGTCCTTAAGAGATGCTCCTACATCACACATTGTTGGGCTAATCTCTTTAATATCAGCTATGGTCTATCGTATGGCTACATTATGGTCTTTTAACACATTAAGGAACTTGCTCTCTTCAGTTGGGGATTAATTATAAGTGTTAATGACAAGAAGAGTCTCATTTTCCTCAAGAAAAGCATATTTCAAATTAGGAGGAAGTGGTTTTAGCTCAAGATTCAAGGGCAAGACAATTGAATGAACTAACATACAATTAAAGTATCCTAAAGACTTTGCATGAGCATTCTTAAGGAGTTTTAGCACTACCTTATCCAACATTGATGTGAATTCCCTTACTTCATCATATTTTTCATGATCTTCTGCATTTAAGGCCAACTCTAAGTTGTATTCCATTTGATCCTATAGAAAATTTGAGGAAACAATAAAATCTAAGTGGTCTATAAGAAAACAATAACTAGAATCTAAGGGTAAAGATAAGCAATCAAAAAATTGAAAGCTCCATAGTTTCAACAAGAACTATCATAGTAAGCATTCCATTCTACATGGCAATGAATGTTTTGGCTCTAGCCATGAATGGATGTCCAAGTAGAAGAGGAAACTCAATAACAAATTTTGAATTCCTCTCCATATCTAATACAACAAAATTTGCAAGAATAAATTAGTTTGTCAACTTGAACTAAAATGTCTTCTACAATGCCTTTAGGATATTTGATTGAATGATTGGCAAGTTGTAAAGACATTATAGTAGTCTTTAATCCTCTTAATCCCTAATTATAGGTAAATGGAATATGGCATCAAGTTGATGCTTTCCCCTAAGTCTAGCATAGCTTTTTCCATAATTGCATTCCCCAAAGTTATATTTATGTTAAAACTTCCTAGATCCTTTAATTTAGGTGGTAATTTATGTTGCAGCATAGCACTTACTAATTTAGAAACAATTACCTTCTCATTCAGTTCATACTTATGCTTACAAGTGTTCAATTCTTTCAAGAATTTTGCATAATGTTGCATGTTCCTAATCATGTCAAGCAAAGGTAAGTTCACATTAAACTTAGACAAGATATCATAGATGTTAGAAAATGACTTATCTGATTCACTTTCTTTAAATGACCTAAAAAAGAATATGTTGGCACATATGGTTTTGATGTGCCATACGATTTTGATTGACTCCTATTATTGCTCCTCCTTAGTTTCTTTGGCTAAAAAAATGGCCATATCTTTATTAGATTTAGAATTAACCTTATTATCAATTATCTTACCACTTCTTAGTATTGTAACAACTTTAGCTTGCATAGATTAGCTAAGGAGTTTTCCTAGTACCTAGCCTTGGATGGCCTCAACAATTTGTCCCACTTACTCTTCTAACTTTGACAAAGATGCTTCCTATTACTAGAATTTTTAGTCATTATTCTATTGATTACTTTGACAAACTTATATAAAGTTTTGCAAAGTCCCTTCTAATGTAGGCTTTCTAGGTTGAAAGAAAGATCCAACTTGATTTTGATTCTAGTTGTTGCTCCAAAAGAAATTTGGATAATTCCTCCACTCAAAAGTATAGGAATTAGAGTAAGGGTCATTCTTAAACTTTGGGTTCTAAGCATTCATCATATTTGCTTTCTATGCCATTTCTAGAAAATGCTAATGAAAGGGACAAATGTTAGTAGAATGATGATTAACTCCATAGATGGCACATACCTCACTAGAAGCATTTGGCCTTGCACTTATCATCATCGTGTACATGCTTTTCATTTTTCATATCAGTTCTTACATATGCATGGCTAAGTCAATGTGAGAATTCAGCACACGAATGCCTCTCAACTTCCTTCTAAAACTCTTCTACTATAAATTGGTTGCAAGGATCTTGTAAAGATCATAAATCTCTTGCACTGTCCTTTCTCTCATTGCACCCCTTGTAGCATTATCTACCATGGCTTGACAAGCCTGGGTTAGTCCATCATAAAAGAATTGATTTTGAAGTTCCAAGGTATACCTATGATGTGGACATTGGGTCAATAACAACTTGAAATGCTCCCATGCCTTATGGAATGCCTCATTGTCTACCTAGGTGATTGTAACAATATTACAACTTAATTATGTGGTCTTGGCATGTGAATGAAATTTACCAATGAACTTGTTGTACACTTGCTCCTATGTCATCAATGAAGTTGGGGTCACTCTTATATACCATATTTTTGCACAATCCTTCATGGTGTAAAGAAAACATCTCAAATATAATTGATCTCTAGTTAGACCTTGCAAAGGAAATGTTTGAACCATGGTGTAAAAATCATCAATGAGTGTTAAAAGATGCTTAGAAGTAGCACTATGAAAAGAAGGAAGCATATTATAATTAATGTTCTTAAGTTCATATGCCATGCTGCTTCTTTGAGAACTATGTAAGATAGAGAAGTTTCAATGGTCAGTTGTGCATAGTCCTTCATAGGACAATCTTGAGATGCCACCGCCATATTTTTCTCCAACTCATCTTCTTCCTTAGATTCAAAATGTGATAATGAACGTCAAGGCTGTCTTCCTCTTTTTGTATTCCTGACTTTCAATGTTACATTTGTATAGCCACTGTTCTATTCTCAATGATCATTGACCAAGCATGCACTCTTAAAGACAAAAAATGAAAGAAAAAGAAATGAAATAAAATGAAAAATGTGTAGCAAAATAAAATTGAAAAAAATTCAGTCAAATCTCCAAACAATGGCACCAAAAACTTGATGGATAAAAAAGTTATACCTCATAAGTGAATGAATCAATAGTAGTATAGCACACAAGTGCAAGGGTAGATTCCATAATGATTTATCTAATTTATTCAAATCATCTAACTTTGCAATAGATAAGTTATGTCATACATATGGCAATAGTCAAATTGGTACAAAAAAAAAAAAGAGTTTTGACAAAGAACTTAACAATTTAAACTATTCAAAATAGATTAGCAACTTGTAAAATAAATTGAAGCTATAGCAGATAATTGTAACTAAGCACAAAGAGATAAAGATTAGGAATTTGATATCACCATACACATCAATTCTTTGTCTTCAACAATTATCAATTTAATTTTAGGGTTCATTCTTGCTTGGTATGATAATTCCGTTGGCATCCAGCTATAATCATTATTCCTAATCATTAAACTACCTTGGTGTCTCTCATTTGACAACAAAAAACTCATTATCCTACAAGAATGATAAGAACCAAAATTCTATCTTAGCATGATGTCTACATCAATAAGAATTAATTCATTCAAGAGAGCACGCACAACATGTGAATATGGCATCTTCCTTGGCTGTGTCTCATATAACCTACTAAGTTCCTATTCAATAGAGAGAATAGATGATAGACACTTAGTATGAAATTAAGCACAATGAATGAAATTAAAATATTGAACTGATTTAGAGCTCAAGCACAAGACAAGGAAATCTATGTAGGTTACATCAAATTCCTAGTTATGAATTTAGTTCATAAACATCATGGCAAAACAAAACAAGTACCATACATGGCAGAAAATTAATTTCAAAAGAACTTTTCCCTTTTACCAATCCAACTTCACACACTTCAGCCTATCCAATTTGCCCCTCTTTTTTTTTTTTTTTCTCTTTCCTTTTTGAACAACAGCTTGCTCCATTTTTATAGCAGAATATTACCTCTTATCATGTAATCTTTCTCTCATAATCTTAGCTACCATCTAGTCTACCCAACACACATCCCCAATTTTTAGCAGCAATTAATACTTCGGCAACATTTCTGTTTCAGGTTGTCATTTCCTAATCTAGTCCTTTAATTTTAGCGCTTAATTTCAATGATATGTCTCCTTTAATCCCTAAAATAGTTGTGCAATCATGGCTGCTGATTATTCCATAAATCATGCCCAATGATCTCATCAAAACACATTTTAAATCTCATAATTCTATCAAATTCAACTTGCAATGAAAATTCTGCCTTGAAAATGATTAAATTGGACTGTGCTATAAACTCAATAGTTGTAAATCAATGTCTAATCTTTTGTAGGTTCAAGAGTCACATCAATTCAACATCAACCTATGTTTTTATAGGGCATTCAAATAGTTGATTACAAGAAATTGATTAGGACGTCTTGTAAATTAATATCCTTTACTCCTTTTCCTTTTTGTCCTCCAATTCACGTCATAATCATCAAAATTTACTTCTAAAATCACTTACCTACAAAACAATCACTAAACATATCTAATGATCAATTTAATAAGCATAAATTGTAAAAAATAAAACATAAATGATGTCACAATTATGACACTATTGTTGACTAATGATCTTAATTCTATTGAATTTGGGTAGATAAAAGAGTAAATGAGGAAGAATATGGTTTTAATTAAGCTAATAATAATGAAAACAAAAAATAACTGTAAATAAAATTAATAGATGAACACACCTTCGACAATAAAACTACCTTGACAAGCTCTTTAAATATAATTTATTGATAGCATTAAGATAAGAAAGATAGTTGAACCTAAACAACAAATTCACAAGCTGATTTGTTTAATTTAGACCATTTTCACCAGAAAAGTTAGGCAAAGATCACCATAGTTATCAATTTCTCTTTGTTACTTAGTGTTAGAATCACATACATGAATTTTAAATTAGTAATAGATCATAAAGTATAATTGTCTAGTATGCTCCTTGATCAAACAATATAACAATATAATTATAAATAATAATAATACTTGAGAATTCAAAGTAAAAAATTAGATTAGAAATAAAAATCAATAAGTTTCACAATGCTTCCTCTAATGACTTCAATCCTTATAACTAAAATTAAAACCCTAACCTTACATATAATAGGCATGTACAAGAAAGAAGGAAAAGATAGGTATGTGTATGTATATGCTTTTGGTACTCTAACATATCTATTTATAGCTTTAAAGGAGACAAAAAATAACCTAAAGAAGAAGAGACACTTCCTCTTTGAAACCAACTTAGCTTTTTTAGAGAACAACTCTTAATTAGATTACAATGGCTTTGACCAACCTATAAGTTGGATTGAGGACATTGGTTTATGGCTGAATTTTTCTTGGATCTCTACAAATAAGCCTACTTTAGAAAGTTTAGGATGTCTATTTTAATTCTCATGAAGGCTCTAAATCCATCAAACAATGTTTAGAATGTGAAACTTTCAAAATAACCTCTAGTGATCAAATATTCTCAAAATTTCATTTTAAACTTCCAAATTGCTCAAATCCATTTGGTCTTTTTCTTAATCATAAAATCAACCTGAATAAGTACATGTAGGACAAAAATGCACTAAATAGGTTAAATATAAGAGAATAAATATAATGCATATAAATAATTATCAGAAAACCAACAACCATATAGTCTAAAATGTTCCTATATAAGGAACTAAGCTATTATAATAGAGATTTTAGCTTTTCCTAAAAAATTTCTTCTCCTCTCTTCTCATTCTTTCTTATCTAACACTAAAAAATGGGATCAAAGCACCTTTGATCCAACAAAGGTTGTGAGAAAAAGAGTAATTATGTGATAGATCAATAAATTAGAAAGAGAAAACAAAAGGTGAAACTGCAACAAAGAAAAGCCAAAAAGTAGATATGGCTTCTAGTAGTGTCTCACTTCCCTCACTTTAAATCTTTAATGGCACCAATTACTAGTTATGGTTAGTAAAGATGAATGCCTATTTAAGGGCCTTTGACCTTTGGGATATAGTGGAAACAATGGAGAGCCTCCTACTCTACTTGAGAATCCTACTATAAATTAGATTAAACAAAAAAAGGTGGAAAGCTTAGAGAAGTTTAAAGCAATTAAATGTATCCAATCATCACTCTCAAATGTCATTTTCATAAGGATAATGACAAGCTAATAGCCAAAAAAGCAAGGGAAAAGCTTAGAGACAAGTTTCATGACAGTGATAAAATAAGACAAATGAAGTTTTTAAACTTAAAAAGAGAATTTGAGATGTTGAGAATGAAAGTATTATGGGAACTATTAGATGTAGTGAGCCAGATTAGATTCGTGGGAGAAGATATCATAATTAAAGAATTGTTGAGAAATTTGTTGTTAGTCTACTTGTTATCAAAATCACTTTGTTAGAACTCATTAGAGCACTTGGAGCTTAGGGATAAGGGAGAAGCTTGAGAAGTGAAGGTGGTGTGGAAGTTGCAATGCAAGCTTAATTAAAGTAGAAGCTATTAGTGTTAAAAGATAGCAAGAAAACTAACTTTGAATATTCCAACAAAGGCATGTAGCTTGAGTTCAAAAAGAATCATGGGAAAGGAGGAAAGTTCTCAACTTGTCTGATCTACAAAAGAATTAATCAAGTAGGAGATGACTATTATTTGAAAGGCAATGTTCAATGCAAGATTTGCTCCAAATTTGGTCATATTAAAAGTATTGCAAAAAGAAGCAACAGCAAGGTTAAGGCCAACAAAACACTAAAGGCCAACAATCTCAAAAAGCTAATTTCACTAAAGAAGAGATGAAAGATGAACATTTGTTTCTAGAGATCTTGGTTTTTGGATAATGGTTGTACTCACCACATGACTAGCCATATCGATCTTTTTAACTTAGTTGACACCAATAATACTTGGAGTAAAGATTGGCAATGGAGGGTAAATGATACAAATGGGATTTGCCTTGTTTTTCAAAGATAAAAATTGATTTGTTTAAGATCTTATTGGCATTTAATTCATTAATGTTCATATGATGAATAGGAGTTCTACTGAGAACTTGAATTCAATTGAAATGTCAAAATGCAAAGCAATAGAGTGATTGATGATTTTAAACTATGGTAGAAGAGACTTGTCACACAAATAAGAATCAGTGAATGATTTGCTTACAATCAAAGTCTTGTTTGATGTGTTTGAAAGTTGTGAATTAGGCATACAACAAAAATTTTCTTTTCCTACACAAGGTGCCTAGAGAGCTAAAGGCTTCATTTGGTCCATTTTGATGTTTGTGGACCAATGAAGACATATTCTTGAAATAGCAAATATTTCCTTTTGTTCATTGATGACTACTCAAGGATGACCTTAATGTACTTCAAAAAGTTAAAATCAAAGGTTTTTAGGCTACTCAAGAAGTTTAAAGTTTTTGTCAAAACTCAAAGTGCCAAAGTTTTGAAGACCTTGATATTAGATATTGGAAATGAGCATGTTTCTGGGGAGTTTGACCAATCTTTCAAGCAATTAGGGATCCAACATTAGTTGATAATTAGCTACATTCCACAACAAAATAGAGTGGTAGAGTCAAAGAGTAAAGGAGTACTAGAGATGGGAAGGTGCATGCACTTTGAGAAGAAGCTACCAAAATCCTTCTAGGCAGAAGCTATCAACATATTTGTTTATTTGTAGAGCAATATGCCAACAAAGTAGTATAGGGAAAGATTCCAATTGAAACTTGGAGTGACTTCAAGCCATCTCTTAAACACTTGAGTGTTTGGTTCCTTGTGTTACTCACATATGCTAGATGCAAAGTGAAGCAAGTTAAATCAAAAAGCAAAAAGGAGGATTTTAATGGGCCATAACAAGTGGAAAAGTCATTGTTAGTAAAGACATGAAAATTGATATGGGAGCTTACTAAGATAGGAATAAGTCACATACTCATGGGAACCTACAACAAAAGTTATTAATGTTGGAAATATAGATTCTGGTATTGATTTTGATAACTATAATCATCCTTCTATTAGAGATATATGATCTCTTACTGATGTTTACCACATGTTTAACAGACTTATAATGGAACCAACCACCTATGAAGAAGCTCCTAAGGGTGATGAGAGGAATGTACCAATAAAGGAGGAGATTGGCATGATTAACAAAAATAAAACTTGGGACTTATTCAAGAAACTTGAAAACAAGTAGGTGATAGGAGTGAAATGGGTATTTAGGGTAAAACTAAATCCTTATGGAAGTGTGAACAAGTATAAGGTAAGATTTTTAGTCAAAGGCTATTCCTATTAGCCTAGAATTGACTACATTAACAAAATGGACACTTTAAGAATTTTGATAGTAATTATAGCTCAAATGAGATGGAAAATCTCTCAATTGGACATCATATTTGCATTACTAAATAGCATTCTAAATGAGGAGATTTGTGTTGCTCAACCTGAAGACTTTTAGGGTAAATGTAGTGAATAGAAAATTTGTAATTAGGCTCTTAAAAACTCTTTCTTGTATGGCCTAAAATAAGTTCCTTGGGCACGATATAATAGAATAGACCCTTTCTTGTGTAGTTAACACTTTAGGAGGAGTAATAATGATGCCATATTGTTTGTCATAAAGAATTTTGATTAAGGAATACTGATAGTGCCCTTTTATGTTGATAATTTATCTATGACAAGAAGACATGAAAATAAATTAATGAAGTTCAAAGTTGAAATGCAAAGTTAGTTTGACATGTCAAACTTAGGACAAATTGGGTACTTGCTTGGGCTTGGAGTTCATCAATCTAATGAGGGCATCTTCCTATGTTATGAGAAGTATGTCAAAAAGATTTTGAAAAGGTTTAGAATGTAACATTTTAAAATAGTGGCAGCACCACTAGTTGTGAATGTAAAACTAGGAAAGGAAGATGATGCAAAGCTAGCAAGTGCATCCAAATTTAAAGGTTTAATTGGAAGTTTGTTATACTTAACTACCACAAGAGCAAACTTGATATTTGTAGCTAGTGAGTTATTAAGGTTTGATGTAAAAGCCATCTAATGTTCAATATGATGTAGCTAAGAGAGTTGCAAGGTACTTAAAAAGGACAAGTCAAATTGGAATATGTTATAAACTAGTTGAAGAGGGCAAATTGATAGGTTTTATAGTCAATGATTGGGCAAGTAGCTTGGAAGATATGAAATACACCTTAGGTTATGCTTTCTTACTTGGTTTAGGAATGTTTTCTTGCAATTCCAAGAAGTAAGAGGTGGTAGTCCAACCTATTATAGAGGTAAAGTATGTGGCAGTAGAAGCAGCAGCTGTAGCAGCCAACCAAGCAATCTGGCAGAGAAAAATTCTTATGGTCCTTTGCTTTGAGCAAACAGCAACAATAACAATTATATGTGACAAAAAATTTGTAATTGGAATTGAAAAAATTCCAATACAGTATGGTAGGAAAAAAACATGCAAATGTTAAGTATCATGCAATCAGAGAAGCTAAAAGAAATGAGGGAATAAAATTAAAATTAAAGTATTTTATATTAAAAGATCAACTATAGATATTTTAACAAAGTCTCTACCAAAGTCCAATTTTCAAAAGTTGGAAGTCATCCTTGGAGTCTCCAATAAAAATCTCAAGGAGGAGTGTTTATGCACTTGATAATTTTGTTTGAGACTCAAGAAGTTGGAAAAGAAATTTTTGAAGGAGTTGAGAAGTAGAAGTAGAAGCAATAGTGAAGAAGTAGCAGAACCATCAACTTAATTGAAGACAAAGTAACTAGTTTTTGTACTTGGTAGTTAGTAACCAAGTTTAGTTGTATTCCTTAAGCTTAGCAAAATGTTAGACTATAATATAGATAGTCGTTAAAGCAAGTACAAGAGTTGCTTTGTAAGTAGTGAATGGGTAAGAAAAGCTAATTTTGATGGAACTTAATGGATTCAAGCTACCAAAGGTGTGTTAATGTGCATGTCACAACGAAATTGATGTTTGTTGTAGGCATAGATGTTAATTGCATGGTCATTTTTTGTGAAGGATTCCTTGCAATGAAAGAAGATGCCTTATTACCAAGGAATTAGTTAATATAATCAAGGTTTTAGCAATGAATGAATATCTCCTAGTAAAGAAAGCAAATCAAAAGAAATAGCTTCTTTACTCGATGTACTTCAATGAATTCAAACTACCTAAAATCATTTTTATAGTAAAAATGGAATGTCTCAAATTTTAGGAAATGAACAATTCTCTTGTTGTAATGAAACCCATTCAAGAATAATGACTTCTTTATTTGATGAATTTTAATAGATTTAACTTATCTAGGATATAATTATGTATACCTTGCAATTAAATTAGTGATCAATGTAGACATTTAAATTAATTTCATAATTCCTTTGTGTGAATGACTTCTTGGAACCAAAGGAGAAACCTTATTAGTTAGAAATGAAGTGTCATTCTCATGTTTCAAGGAATGAACCATTATATCCATGTAAGAAAAACTATTCAAGATTAATGACTTTTTTGTTTTATGGAAATAAATGGACTTGGGCTACCTAAGGGTATTAAAGTACATATGATGAAATTAATTTTCTTCATAGACATATATGTTACTTGAAAGATTATTCTATGTGAATGATTCCTTGCAAGTGTTACTGAAGAGGAATTAGGTGATGGCCTTAAGTTTCAAGCAATGAATGATTCTCTCTTTGTAAAGAAAAGTAGTCTAGAGTAATAGCTCCTTTAGTTGATGGCCTTCAATTATTTCAAACTAACAAAATGAGAAGCCTTATTGTAAGTAATAAATAGATAAATTCATGTTTCAAACAATGAACAGATCTATCATAGGAAAGAAGGCTAATCAAGAGCAAAGGCTTCATTATTGGATGAACTACCATATGATATGCATCTCATAAAAGAATTAATGATCATTATAGACTTTTTAGTCAATTTCATAACTCCTTCGTGTAAAGTGTGAATTGACTCTTTAGAAGGAAAAGAGAAGCCCTATTAGCTAAAAATAAAGTCCTAGTCTCATGTTTCATCTAATGAATATCCATGTAAGAAAAGCCAATCATGATAAATGACTTCTTTTTTAATAGAATTTAATTGATTCAAAATACCTAAGGTGTATTAATGTGCATGTTGCAATGGAATTAATGTTTGATGTAGGCATGAATGTTAATCATATTCTTATTTTGTGTGTATAATTCATTACAGTGAAAAGAGAAGCCTTGCTACCTAGGAAATTGATGACTTCTCATAATAATTAGTAAGGAGTTTAAAGTTTCAAGCATTAAATTATTTTCTCATAGTAATAAAAGCTAATCAAGCATAATAGCTTCTTTATTGGATGGACTTCAATAGATTTGGACTACCCAAGATAGAATAAAGTGATTATTGCAATGGAATTAGTCATTGATGTAGACATTTAAGTTAATTTCATGATTCATTTTTGTTAATAACTCTTTAGAATGAAAGAAGTTATATTAGCAATAAATAAAGTAATAATGTTGTGTTTTAGGAAATGAACCATTCTATCTATGCAAGAAAAGCTAATCAAGATGTATGACTCTATTATTCGATGGAATTTAATGGATTTAGACAACCTGAGGTGAATTGATGTGCATGTTGCAACAAAATCAATATTTGGTGTAGACATAAAGGTTAATTAAATGCTTATTTTGTTTAAATGCTTCCATGCAATGAATGGAAAAGCCTTATTGCCATTAAACAAGACGATATCCTCAAGTTTCAAACAATGAACAATTGTCTTTTGGTAAAGAAAGGTAATCAAGAGTAATAGTTCTTTTGTTTATTAGACTTAAATGTATTTGGCTACTATTGTCTTGTAATCAAAAGGTGGTCTTTTGTTTCAAGAAATAAACAATTGTTTGATCATGAAAAAATCTAATCAAGAGTAATAGCTTCTTTATTGTATAGGTTTCAATCAATTCAAACTACCCAAAATTGAATGACATGCTTCTCGTAATGAAATTAGTGATTGATGTAAACATTAAAGTTATTTTCACAATTCCTTTATGGAATGAAAAGAGAAGCCTTATTAGATAAAAATCAAGTGATGGTCTCTTTTATTAGCAATGAACCATTCTATCCATTTAAGGAAAAATAATGAAATTGAATGACTACTTTGTTTTAGGGAATGTAATGGATTCAGACTACCTAAGTTGTAGTAACTTGAATGTCATAATGAATTTAATGTTCTATATTAGCATAGATGTGAATTGCATAATCTTTTTATGACAATGAATCCTTGCAAGAAAATAAGAAGCCTTATTTCCAAGAAATGAAGTAATGGCCTTAAGTTTCAAGCAATGAATGATTCTCTTTTAGTAAAGAAAACTAACCAAGAGTAATAGCAACTTTATTTAATGGACTTCACTAAATTCAAACTACCTAGAGGAGATGTCCTACCATCAAGTAATTAAGAGATGATCACATCTTTCAAGTAATAAATGGTTCTCTCTTATAAGAAAGAAAGCTAATCAAGGCTAATAGCTTCTTCATTGGATGAATTTCAATGGATACAAATTACCTAGGACATAGTAATGTGCATCTCACAATGAAATCAGCCATCATTGTAGACATTTAAGTTAATTTCATTATTCTTTTCATGTGAATGAAAACTCAAAATGAAAGGAGAAGTCTTATTAGTAAGGAATTAAGTTTGTTCTCATCTTTTAGTAATTAATCATTCAATCTATGTATGGAAAGCTAATTAAGATGAATAACTTGTTGAAATAAAAGGAGAAGCCTTATTACATAAAAATGAAGTCTCAATCTCATCTTTCTAGCAATGAACCATTTTATTTGGGCAAGAAAAGCTAGTGAAGATGATTGATCCCTTTGTTTTATGCAATTTAATGGATTCAGATTACTTATGGTGTATTAACTTGCTTGCTACAATGAAATAAATGTTTTGTGTAGACATAAATGTAAATTGCATGATTATTTTATGTGAACCATTCCTAGTAAAAAAAGGTGAAGTAGTATTATAGAGGAATCAATTAAGGGTCTAAAGTTTCAAATGATGAAAGATTTACTAATGATTAATGAAACTAATCAATTTTATTAGCTCAATTATTCAATCAACTTCAAAAGATTCAAATTGTGCAAAAGAGAAGTCCTATTGTGAAGTAATCAAGAGTAAATGCTTCTTTATTGGATGGGTGGACTTTAATGCATTCACGCTACTTAAAACTAAATTATGTTCATATCACAATGGAATCAATGATCGATAGGACATTCAATTTAATTTCTTGATTTGTTCATGTGAATGACTCCATCCAATAAAAGGAAAAGCCTTGATAGCTATAAATGAGGTGTTAATCTCATGTTTTAGGTAATGAATGATTATATCCATGCAAGAAAAGTTAATCAAAATGAATGAATCCTTTATTTGATAGAATATAATAGGTTCTAACTACCTAAGGTTTATTGATGTTCTTGCACAATAAATTTAATCTTCTACGCAGACATGGATGTTAATTGCATAATCATTTTATGTGAATGACTACTTGTAAGAAAATAAGAAGCCTTATTATCAAATAATCGAGTGATGGCCTCAAGTTTCAAGCAATGAATAATTCTTTCTTGGCTTCAAAAGTGATATAAGGTCAATGGAGTGATTGGATTGGTACCATACATTACCTTAAATTGAGAGTGATTAGTAGTGTGGTGAGAACTCTTGTTATAAGTAAATTTTGCATAAGCAAATTGATTATTCCAATCCTTTAAAGTTTTATTGACTAACCCTCAAAATAATGTTGTCATTGTGTGATTCACCACTTTGATTTGGCCATCAATTTGTTAATGACAAGTTATACTAAACAACATTTTAGTTGCAAGCTTTTACCACAAAGTCTTCCAAACTAGCTTAAGTAAACATCTTGACTAAAACTTTTTGGCATTACATGAAGTCATATTGGTAACTATCATCTAGGCTAAAATAATATTAAACAGCTTATTCTCAATGACACAATGGTAGACAATGGGAATAGGGGTTGATCCTACAAGGAGTGTTATCAACTCAATGCCACTTATATGAATTTGAAAAGGTAAAATTATAACTTCATAACAATTAAAGTAAACTAATTGATTAACCAAAATATCTTATAGAAATATCAATTAACAAAATTCCATTGCAACTATGATATTTGATGCTTTTGATTATCCATAATGTTGATTCAATTTTGTTAGAACTATCAACACTCGATTACAAAAAGATTTATTACTTGAATTCTCCCTTAGATACTCACTAAGGGAATCAAATTCTCCACTTAGACCCTAAACATTATACCCCTAAAAGAAACACTTTAAAGTTATATACATAGCCTTAAGAATTAGGAAATTAAGTAAATTAAAGCAATAATCACACAAGCCCAAATTTTTTAACTTATGTTGAGTTATTCATAATAATAAGATAAAAACTTGTCCATAATTCCTTGCTATTAACTGCTACTCATCATTAGGAGTATGATAGATATGAGTCTTAATCCTTAACTCTAGTAATTGACCATTGTTTAATCAACTTAGGAGACCTAATCAAATGAATTAAAACAACAATCATTCAATAATTTAATTAGAATAACTCAAATAATTCCAATAGAAAATAAAACAACATAACAAAAAAATCTAGTCCATCAAAATGCCAAATGTTTTGAAATCTCCTAAAATTGTTAAAGTGTTCTAGCTACACATATTTGAAAGAAATTGAATTCTTACTAAAGCTATGCTTGTCAACCTCCTTATGTGTCCATCTCATCTTCTTTAATTTTTAGTAGCTAAAAAATCTTTTTTTTAACCTAGAAAATGTACATAACTACCCCAAGAAAACCTGAGGACTCTCCAAAAAAATCTCCTAAACTCTCGAGATTACAATAAATTTGTTTTGTTAATTGTGATAATTTTTGTAATGTGGTCCAAGCTAATTGCTAAATAGATATAATCTAAATTAAATTACATTCTATAGTCTTCATCAAAGTTGTATTCCTCCTCTTAAGATTTCCAATGGATCTAGTTTTGCACAAAACAAAGGTCTAGAGTGCAAGTTAGGAGTTGAAAATTGAGACTTAGTCCAACACATGACAGATTTTGCAGCAACTTATCAATTAATTTTTGATCATTAGACAACTATTTTGGACTTGGATGTCTTCATAACAATTGTAGGACTAAATGTGAAATTCAATTTAGGCTTTTGAATCACTTGATTTGGATTTTCAAAGCTTAACCATTGTAGTGCAAATTCTAATTACATTCAATTCTTGACTAATATACATACCAAACTTAAAAATGCAGCAATGTCAAATAAAATAATGACAGCAAACTCATCTTGCTTCCTCTCTATTCACAATTGCTCTCAATTAGTTAATCCAAGTCTCACAACTAACATAACCAATTCATGTATAGTTCTCCTATCAACCATTCCTCTTTACCACTTAACCCAAGTAGCCAACTATGATATCTCTTATTAAAGCATAAAAGAAAATTTGATATTTTTCCTCAAGATATTCTTGAAAATAATGAAACATACATCAAGGTGCTTTGCATACTCATGTTTAAGTCATTATTTGATGCAAGTGTCAATACTTTTGGTGAAGTACCCCTAATTATGAGGTAGGTTCAATTGTAGAGTAATTTAAAATTTTTCATTTTTTCCCTCCTTTTTATTTTTAAAGGAAAACACCTTATTTACTTAAACCCAAGTTTAGGGCTAGCTTAAGAAGAACAATTTCAAGACAAACCACACATTGCTCAATCATGTTTTATTACATAATAGACATAAGTTCTCAAGAAGCATTATTTCAATTGAGTATTACAAAGTCAAGCACACTTACCACTATTTTACCAAATATTGCTAACATCTTAAGCAAAGTAGTATATTATAAAAATAATCCAATTTCATACTTTTGCATTACAAACCATTCTAAAGCATAACCAACTTATGATCATTATTTCACAAAAACTAAAAAGAAAAAAACAATAACAAAATTCTACCTAAACCTCTCCTCCCACTTAAAACTTACATTAACCTCAATGTAAAGCCAAATGTAATGAAAAGATATTTGAATCATAAATAAAAAGAAAGGGAAAAAATATCAAGTCTAAAGTATGCTTGGGTTGCCTCCCAAGTAATGCCTTATTTAATGTCTTTAGCTTGATAGCATGTTTCCTTAGTCAACATAGATGGGATTTGCCAACTCCATCACCTTAACATTCTACACCTAAGTACCTTAATAAAAGATTTAATCTAATGACCATTCACCTTGAAAACCTAAACCTATGACTATCCACCTTGAAAACCTTGCTCGTCTATAAACTCCTTGTCTTAATTGCACCATGACCAAAAACATTAGTAATAAGAAAAGGACCAACCCACCATGATCATAACTTATTTGGTGTTAGTAAAGGACTTTCTATCTAACAACAAAGTTCTTCCTTGAAATCCTTTCATCATGAAATGCCTTCATCTTCTCTTAATCTTTTGTTGCAATCATGATCTAATTATAAGATGAAAAACTATCAAGAAAGCAATAATAAGTATGACCAACTAGTGGTAGAGTTCAGCTTCTTATAATCAATGCACACTCTCCACCTTGTTTGTACATGTGTTGGTACCAAACTTATTGTTATTATTATTTAGGACCACTATGACACCATATTTCTTTCGGACCAACCACACTAGACTCACCCACTTGCTATTCAAGATTGGATATATGATGCCTACATCAAGGAGGTTCAAAATATCCTTCTTCTCTACTTCCATCATTAGGGTGTTCAATTAACGTTGAGCTTCTTTAGTTAATTTGGCTCCTTCTTCCAATAATATGTAATGCATACACATGGTTGGATTTATCCCCTCAATATCTATAATTTTCCATCCAATCATCATCTTATGCTCACTTAGCACTCAAATTAATTTGTCTTCTTGCACATGCATCAGATTCCCTATAATAAAAATTAGTAGGGTGTCTTCTATTCCAAATATGCATACTTCAAATGAGCTAGTAATAGTTTTAGTTTTAACATAAGAACCTAGAAAATAGAAGGTAAGAGTTTCTTGTGAACAACAAGTAACTAAATGGAAGAAACAACATACTTATTAGGACTCATTGATACTGAATATAATTCAACCATAATTTTTTTCAATACCTCATCTAGCTCAATTTCTCCTTCTATTTTTAGCTCAAGATGTTTGACAATTGTTGCCTCCAACTCTTCCTTGTCACCTTAAACATTTCCTACACTAAAGAATCCAAACACTTATGGCATAAACTAAATGGACATCACTAGGGTACCTCATAGCCTTATAATTATTGAAGAAAATATGTTCGCCATCAAACTCCCTAGTCAAGGTACCCTTGTACACATCAATTTATCCTAGTTCTCTTCAAGAATAGCCTCCCTAAAGAAATAGGTGTAGGGTTAGGTAAAGCATCGTCATCCATATTTATTATGTAGAAGTCAGCTAGAAACACTTGCTCATTCACTTGCATTAACACATCCTTATCTAATCCCTCACGATAAGTACTCATACAATAAGCTAATTGTATGATAACACCAATATTTTTAAAGGCCTTGAATTCAAAGAATCATAAATGGATCATGACATTTCATTAACAGAGGCTTCTAAATCTAACATAACTTTTTCAAATTTGGTATTGTCTATTTTGCACAAGATGGTGAACATACCTAGATCTTTGCACTTATTAGGATGCTTCCTTTGGAGAACTATGGATATGTTCTTCTCCACTTTGATCTTTTCATCATCTCTCAATATTCACTTATTAGTGCATAATTCCTTAAGGAACTTTGCTTACCTTAGTACTTACTTAATCACTTATAGTAGTTGTATGTTTACCTCTATCTAGTGGAATGTCTCAAGGATTTCTCTCTCCTATCCTCCTTTTATGCCCCTTGTGGGAAAAGGAAGGGGATTAGCTTTAAAGTAAATGGAAGAGTTTGGATTTACCTTAGTTAAAGAAATCTTTGTCTCCTTCTCGATGTTCTCCTCAAAGACCACAACAAGTGTTTTCTTACATGGTTCCCCTAGCTGTTTCCCACTCCTTAATGATATGCCCCTTGTATTCTCCTTTGGATTTGACATAGAGCTCTTTAATAAATTCAAATCCCACTAGCTTCAAGCATTGAAATAAGAGCATACCATCCTGAAAGAGCATCATCTACCATATTGGACCATCTAGCCTTTTGTTTTATAACATATGGTAATGACTCCAGGAACTCCATCCATATTGCATGTCATTTGTTAAGTATATGCTAGCACTTTAAATATTTCAAGGACTTATAGTATGAATGAATGAAAAATTATTAGGGAAGTAGATAATGCTACCAATGCTTTAAAAATCTAATTAGGGCAAAGAACTTTTTATCATAGGCTTAATAATTCTTTAAAGAACTAGTTAGCTTCTCAATAAAGTATACAATAGGTTTGCTCTTTTGCATAAGAATTACCCTAATCCCCACTCATATGCATCACATTCAACTTCAAATGTCTTAAAGAAGTCATTAGGTGCAAAAATTGGTGTAGAGCATAATCTACACTTGATCTCATCAAAGCCTTTTTAAGTAGCCTTTATCCATTGGAATTCTCCTTTCTTCATGAATCTTTCAAGGGAGACATAGTTGTGCTAAAGCATTGAATAATTCTTCAATTAAAGGAGGAAATGATATAAAAAAGCTTCTTATATCTAGAATCAAACTAAGAATTGGTCATTCTTGGATGGCCTTAACTTTCTCCTCATCCTCTTTAATGCCTTCATTTGAAATAAAAAATTTAAGTTACTTTGCTCTACATGAATTCACATTTCTTTATGATTCCATACAACTTTCCATGTTTCAAAACATCAGACTTATTATATGTGGTCTTGATGATCTTCTTGGCTTTTCCAAGTAGACCAAAAAAAATATTTCCTAGGAACCTCCTTACCATATTCATGAGATGCATGAAGGTACTTGGTGCATTTAAGATTTTGAATGGCATTACAAGCCAATTATATAAGCCCTTTTTAGTTTTAAATGTTGTTTTCCACACATCCCACCTCTTTCATTCAAATTTGGTGGTATCCACTATTTAAATCAACTTTAAAGAAGAACTTAGTACCTTGAAGTTGATCTAGTAAATCATCAGTTCATGGAATGGGAAAAAGATACTTCACTATGATTTTATTGATTATTGTACTACCTACACACATTTTAATTAAGGACTCATGGATTCTCAAGCAAAGCCTTTTACAACAAGCCTATCAACTTGCCTTTGAATCACTTTTACCTCTTCAGAATGACAATGATATGCTGGAAGATTTGGTAGTGGAGCATTAAGTATAAGATCAATTTGGTGCTCAATTCTCCTCAAAGGAGGTAAATTAGGATGCAATTTATCTAAAAAAAAATCAAGAAATCTATTAAGAACAACTTATACAATTAATGAATGGATGTCTCCTCTTTAATATATTTCCCCACAACAAGTAAAGCACACGTGTGTTCTTATATTGCAATGACCCTTTCAACTAGACTTGTATTCAAATAAAAATGCTTCCTTTTGTGAACTTACTTAGGCTTAATGGAGACTAAGAGTTGCCAATGTAATATGCTTGTTGTCTTCAGTGAAAGAATAAGTATTTTTGTGCCCATGGGTGATAAAGAAAAAGGTGGCATGCACCCATGGGATTAACACCTCACAAAACCTCATCAGTGTATGTTTGACAATGGAAAACGAGATAAGTGCTTATTTAGTTACCTTTACCCAATTTCCTTTGTTAAGCCATTGGAGCTTATATAGAACATTGTGCTTTGAAGTAAACCACAAGAGTTATGGAAGTGACATTGCACAACTTCCAAAATCAATGATGATACTACAACCTTACCTTTTATTATGCACCTTGTTGGAAGATGTCCTCTCTTCTTTCATCCATATGCCTTGATCAAGAGTTAAGAAGCTTTCAAACAACCAATAAGTCTCTTTCATCAGTTTGGTCTATGATAACTTCCTCGCAATCATCATGGGTGGATTTTTTTCTCTTTCACATCAAGGGATGCCTCAACTTCATAAATATATTACAAAGTCATCACCCTTCAATTTGGACACTCTGTAACAATGTGTCCATATCAATGGTACTTAAAGCATTTCAATAGACTTGGGTTGCTATGGAGCTTTCCCTTTATTGATATATTTCAAGAAAAGACTATAGCCTAAATTGTTACTAGACCTATGAAGTGCTTAAAGGCAAAATATAGGACCAATGGTTGTGATGAGTGAGAATTTATTATATTTATTTCAATTTACACTTAGTTGATTTTACAAGGTTTTATATCTATTTAAGCTGATCAGAATGTGTTTTGTGACTCAGGTATCTTTTGGAGAGGTTTTGAGAATTTGTGCTTCAATAGGCAAAATCCTAGCATTTCATCATTTTGACATTTGTTGTTGCAAAATCTTTCAAGGATTGGACTAAGTCAATCTTAGTTTTTAGCACATATGTTAGGCTTTAGAACTTTGTTTTTGGCAAGACTGGATGCATTGGAAAGATAATGAAGAGCATTACAACTTTGTTAAAGAAGATAAACCTTAATTTAGACTATCTCTATTTAGGAATCATCTTGGAACTCATTACAAGAATTTGTCATAATTAAGGAAATGAGTTCATTGTAACCTTGAAAATTGGAGATTTTTTTGGAGTCTTCTTATGTACTATGATTATTTTTTAGGTTATTAAAAAAAAAAACCTTTTAGCTATTGAAATAAAGAGAGAAATGGAGAAGGACACATAACGAGGGTTGTAAGCATAACTTTAGTAAGAATTTAGTTTCCTTTTAGCATGTGTCACTAGAACTTTGCAACAATTTTAGTGGATTTCAAAATGTTTGGTAATTTCATGAAATAAATTATTTTGTTTTATGATTTTTTTTTATTTTTAATTGGAATTTTTTGAGTTATACTAATTAAATTGTTGAATGATTATTGTTTTAATTCATTCAATTAGACTTGCCAAATTGGTTAAATAATGGTTGATGGCTAGAGTAAGAGATTATGATCCATATTTATCTTGTCCCTAATCACTAAGTAACAATTAACTGTAAGGGATTATGGACAGATTTTCTTCTTATTATTTTGATTAACTCAATGTAGGTTAAACAATTTGAACTTGTGTGATTATTGCTTGAATTAATTTATTTTCCAAATTTTCAAGGCTACTAGTATGCAACTTTAGAGAGCTTATTTTAGTGGTATAATGGTTGAAGTCTAAGTGGAAAGCTTGTTTACTTAGTGAATATCTAAGGGAGAACTTTTGTAACAATGCTTGTTGCTATCTAGAGTTAATAGTTCCAATAAAATTGCAACATTGTGGATAATTGAAAGTATCAAATATCATAGTTGTGAATGAACCTACAACTAGAATTTTGTTAATTTATATTTCTATAAGTTGTCTTGTTTACTCAAGTAGACATAAAGGAGGCAAAGATTTCTTTAGCTAAGATGGATCTTAACTCTTTGATTTAGGTTAAAGCTAATCACCATCCTTTTCCCATCAAGGGCACAAAATTTATGGAGGAGGAGTTATAGAAAAAAATCCTTGAGACATTTCATAAGGTAAAGGTAAACATATCACTATTAAAGGTAATCAAGCAAGTACCAAGGTATGTGAAATTTCTTAAAGAATTGTGCACTAATAAATAAAGACTAAGAGATAATAACAAGATCAAAGTAAGGGAGAAGATATCCATAGTTTTCCATAAGGAGCTTCCTTCTAAGTGCAAAGATATAAGTATGTTCACCATCCCATGGAAAATAGGTAATGCTATATTTGAAAGAGCTATATTAGATTTAAGAAGTTCTATTAATGTGATGCCATGGTCCATTTATGCTTCTTTAAATTTGAAACTTTTAAAAAATATTGGTGTTACTATACAATTGGCTAACCATACTAATTCTTACCCCAAGGATGTAGTTAAGAATGTGTTAATGTAGGTGAATGAGCTTGTGTTTCCAGCTAATTTCTACATAATAGATATGGATGATAATGATTTCCTTAACCTTACACCTATTTTATTGGGGAGGTCATTCTTAAAGAAAACCAAGATGAGGATTGATGTGCATAAGGGTGCCTAACTATGGAGTTTGATGATCACCAATTTTGATTTAGTATTAATAAGTCTATAAGGTACCCAAGGGATGTCCATTTAGTTTATGCCATATGTGTTATTGATTCTTTAGGGCAAGAAGTATTTGAGTTGACAAGCAAGGAAGTGTTAGAAGTGACAATTGTCAAACATCTTGAACAACAAATAGAAGGAGAAGTTGAGCTAAACAAGGAGTTAAAGAAGACTATAGCCAAATTGCATTCATTATCATTAATTCTAAATAGGTATGTAGTTTCTTCCATTTAGTTACCAGTTTCTCACAAAAAAATTTTACCTTCTCTTTTGTAGGCTCTTATTTTAGAATTGAAGCCATCATCAACTCATTTAAAGTATGTGTATTTAAGAGAGGATGACACCCTACCAATGATTATTATATGGAATCTAGCATTTGTTTAGGACAATAAATTAATTTAAGTGCTAATGGAGCAAAAGATGGTGATTGGTTGGAAAATTGTAGACATTAAGGGGAGCCAAACCAACCAAGGAATCTTAAAATCAATTAAACACCCCAATAATAGAGGTAGTGAAAAAGGAAATTATGAAGCTCCTTAATGTTGTTAACATGTATTCAGTCTTTGATAATAACTGGGTAAGTACAGCGCAAGTGGTCTCAAAGAAATCTAATGTTACAATGGATCCAAATGATTATAATGAGTTGGTACCTACATGTATGCAAATGGGGTGAAGAGTGTGTATTGATTACAAGAAATTCAACTTTGCCACTCACAATGATCATTTCCCTCTTCCTTTTATTAACTAAATGATAGAATGATTACTTGGTCATAATCATTATTACTTTCTTAATGGCTTTTCAAGTTATAATTAAACCATGATTGCAATAGAAGATCAAAAGAAGGTGAAGGCATTTCATGATTGAAGGATTTTAAGGAAGAAATTGGTTGTTAGATAGAAATTCCTCCTTACTATTCAAGACTTAAGCTATTTCTAGGTAAGTTGTGATCTTGTTGGGTTGATCCTTTATTATAAGTAATATTCTTGGTTATGGTGTAGTTGTGATAAGGAGTTTATAGATGAACATGGTTTTCAAGGTGAATTATCATAGGCTCAAACCTTTTTGCAAAGGTTTTTGGGTGTAGAATGTTGAGTTGACAAAGTTAGTGGATTACATCTATGCTAACTAAGGAAGTATGTTGTCAGGCTAATATTATTAAACAAAAGTGCTACTTGGGAGGCAATCCCAAGCATAATTCAAATTTAACTTCTTTACTCTTTCTTTTTATTTGTTTCAAATAACTTTCTATTACATTTGGCTTTTACATTAAGAACAATGTAAGTTTTAAGTGTGGGAGAGAGGTTAGGTAGAACTTTTATTTTAGTTTTTAAGGTTTTTTTTAGTTTTTGTGAAATAATGATCATATGTTGGTTATGGTTTATAATGTTTTGTGATGCATAAGTATAGAGTTAGATTACTTTTATGATATATTACATGGCTTAGGATGTTAGCAATGTTTTGTAAAATAGTGGTAAGTGTGATTGGCATTTTAATACTCAATTGAAACAATGTTTCTTGATAATTTATGGGCATTTTGTAAAAAAGCATGATTGAGCAGTGCATTGTTTGTCTTGAAAAAATTCTTTTTAAGCTAGTCCTAAACTTTAGTTTAAGTAAATAGGGTAATTAAAAAAGAAACAAAAAAGGTAAAAAAACAACTAAGTGGTAAAATTGCAAAATTTTAATTCTACCCCACTACATGTTTCCTAGTTTTTGGGAATGTCCTAAGAAAAAATATCAATTTTACTTTGCTTGGTTTAATAAGGGGTGCCCTACTTTGCTACTTAATTTGTAATAGTAATGAGTAATGGTTGATAGGTAAACTATACATGAATTTTTATGTTAGTTGCAAGACTGCATTAACAAATTGAGAGCAATTGTGGATAGAAAGGAAGAGAGATAAGTATGTTATTGTAATTGTATTTGACATTGGTGTAATTTTTAAGTTAGGTAAGTATGTTGGTCAAAAGTTAAACATAATTAGCTTGTCGACTACAATTGTGTTCTGAGGTATGACTAGTGTGTGGTTTACTATTTTTTTGAGTTTGATTTTATTTTGCTCAATGACACACAAGAGCTAAAAATTGGGGGGGGGGGATATGGTGAGCAAGAATTTATTTATTCATTCTCCTTTTACATTTAATTGTTTTTACTAATTTTTATACCTATTTAGGTTGATTATAATATGTTTCATGAATTAGGTATGTTTAGGAAAGGTTTTGAGAATTTTTGCTTTTGGTAGTCAAAATTCCAACATTTCATCATTTTAACCTTTGTTTATTATTTTAGGATTATGACTAACTTATAGTTTTAGATTGTAAAAGTCATCTTCAATGAAGTTATAATAGAAATCTCAAAATTTCTAGATTTGGAGCATTAGTCTAGATTTGAGTTTGTTTGGGCCTTGAGACTTTGCTTAAAAAACAGGGCAAAAAACTAAGTCCAATGTTCATTAGAGTAAGATTTCTATTTGAGCATTGAATATTTAAATGGGTGTAACTTGAGCTTTAAACATCCAAATTAAGTCATTCTAAAGCCTAAATTGAAGAGGACTCAATTCAATAGAAACCTAAAGAAGAGGACTACAATTTTGATAAAGAAGGTAGACCCTAATTCATACTATATCTATATGAGAATCAGCTAGGAACTCATTATAGGAATTTTGTCATAATTAAGGAAATGAGTTTAATGTAATATTGAGAATTTAGGATTTTTTTTTTGTTTCCTAGGGTTTTCTTGTGCATATTATGTACATTTTCTAAACTATACTAAGTGCCTTCTAGCTATTGAAATAAAGAGAGAAGAGGGGCACACACATAAGGAGAGGGTTGTAGGCATAATTTTAGTAAGAATTCAATTTCTTTTAATTATGTGTAGCTAAAACTTTTCAATAGTTTTAGGAGATTTCAAAACATTTGGTGTTTTGATGGAATATATTATTTTGTTATGTTGTTTTCATTTTGATTGGAATTGTTTGAGTTATTTGGATTAAATTGTGGAATGATTGTTGTTTTAATTCATTTAGTTCAACTTATTGAATTGGTTAAACAATAGTTGATTACTAGAATTAAGGATTGTGACCTATATTCATCATAACCCTAAACATTGAATAACAATTAATAATAAGAGATTATGGACAAGTTTTCTTCTTATTGTTATAAGTAACTCAACATAGGTTAAATAATTTAAGCTTGTGTGATTGTTGCTTGAATTAATCTATTTTCTTGGTTCTTAAGGCTACTAATATATAACTCTAGAGAGCTTCTTCTAAGGGTATAATGGTTAAAGTCTAGGTGGAGAGCTTGTTCTACTTAGTGAATAACTAAAGGAGAATTTAAGTAATGAGGCTTGTTATTATATGAGTTCATTACTCCAATAGAATTATGACAATATTGTTATGAATGAACATAAAACTAGAATTTTGTTAATTAATATTTTTATAAGTTGTTTTCCTTAATCAAATAGTTTACTTTAATTGTTATAATGTTGGAATACTATGTTACCCTCCTAGTTCTTTCTAATGATTTTACATATATATTTAGTTATCTAGCATTAAGTTGATAACACTCCTTGTGGGATCAACCCTTATTCACACTATCTACTGTTGCATCATCTAAAATAAGGTATTTAATATTTTTTGTATCCTTAATGATAGCTACTAGACTGCATGGAAGAAGGGATCAATCTATTCTTCTTAGATCAATACAAGACCATTTAAAACACACTCATCTAGAAAGATCATTGTTTAGCCTAATATGTTCTATTGAATGATATCCAAATGGGAAATTGAACTAATAGGGCCTATGCTTTTGCATTTAAGGATGTGCAAACACTAATTTAAAGTCGAAGAATTTCTTTTAGTTGTAGGGAGAATGAGTCTAATAAACAATTTATGGTAATTATGGAGTCTATCAAAATTGTAGTTTTGTGTTTTTGAGTGTAGTCTATTTAGATTGTGAGATTTTAATGAATATTAATGATATATCTGCTGGAATTTTCTGTAACCCTTTAAAATGCCTTGAATTCGTAATATGGAGGGTAGCATGGTTCATTTTATGAAAACTAATGTGTTAATACTTTAAACTTGGTTATTATATCTTCTTATGGATTCAAAAGGTGGTGAAACTTTAATTCCTTATTTCTGGCATAGTAATTTAGCTTATATCACCATCAGTGGTGGAATTCCTTTTAACATATCACCTAGACATACCCATTTCCTTTCCATCCTAACTTTGTTCACTTCATTTCACATACCCCTCTAGGTGGCTTGACCTTGCAAGAATTTCATGTTCTAGGCATTAAGCATGAACTTGAAAGGCTTATAATTGATATGAATAAACTTCATACTTTCCTTGAAGGACAACAATGCCCAAGATGAAGAATCCCTAATGTTAGATGAAACATGGCTCACTAATGATGCAAAGTGCAAGGTTGATAGTTTGAAAATGAAAAGGCATGCAAGTTTGTGGTGGGAGAAATTGGTTGCCCAAAAAAGGAGAGAGCAAAAACTTACAATTAGAACTTGGGAAAAAATGATAAGTTTGATGAAAAAAACAATTCATCTTAGAAAATTATAGACATGACTTGTATTTAAAATTCCACAACTTGAAGCAAAATGATAATAGTGTTGAAGATTATGTGCGAGAATTTGAGACCCTCTTATTGAGATATGAAATGAATGAGAGTCCTAAGCAAACCATGGCTCATTTTTTAGGTCGATTAAGCAAGGATATTATTATTATGGTTGAGCTATAACCATATTAGACCTTGGATGATGTGATTAGACCTCCAAAGAAAGGCTTAATTCTCAACAAGGGGAGTTCCTCTAAGGGTGAAGACTCTAAGTTTGAACCATCATGAAAATATGAAGACAAAGGGAAAACTTTACAACAATTTGAGTCCATCAAATGCTTCACATGCTAGGGATATGGAGACATTGCTACAAAGTATCCAAATTGAAGGCTAATGACTTTGCGAAATATTCATCAAGTTAAGAAATCCCTTAAAGAGAAAGATAAAAAATTAGGCATGATGAACTTGAGCAAAAGATCATAAAGCAAGCAAAAGAAGGAGACTTGTTGGTTGATTGAAAGCTTCTCAACCCTTGAGTAAGGCCTATGGATGAGCAAAGAGACAACATTTTTCTAATAAGATGGACAATCAAAGGCAAAATGTTAAGTTATGCCAATATTGCTCCCATAATTCTTGTTAAGAAACTGAACTTGTCTACTTCAAAGCAACACGTTTGATATAAGCTCTAGTGACTCAACAAGGGAAATGAGGTAAAGGTAGCTAAACAAGCACTTATCTCTTTTTTTGTTTGCAAATATTACAATGATGAGGTTTTGTGTGATGTTATTCCCATGGATTTACGCCACCTTCTTTTTAGAGACCCATGGCAATTTGATAGAAATATTTACCATGATGGGCACAAAAATACTTATTATTTCACCAAAGATAGCAAACACATTACATTGGAGCCCTTAACCACCACCAAGTCCAAGCAAGTTTACAAAATTTGAAGGATACCAAAGAAAGCCTTTATTTTAATACAACTTAAGTTGAAAGGGTCATCGTAATGTGAGAAAAAGTGCATGCTTTACTCTTTAAAAGGAATTGGGTAGAGGTGAAGTCATCCATTCCATCTAGTGTATAATTTGTTCTCAAAAAAACTTCTTATTGTATTTCTAGATGAATTTTCTCATAGTTAACCTCCTTTATGGGAACTGAGCATTAAATTGATTTGATCTTATACAAGATGCTACACTGCCAAATTGTCTTGCATACCATTGCCATCCTGAGGAAGCCAAAGAGCTTCAATGTCAAGTGGATGAGCTTATTTTAAAAGGTTTTGTCTAAGAACCTATAAGCCCTTATTTAGTTCTAGCTTTACACATTCCAAAGAAATAATGGTTCTATGTAAAGTATGCAGTTAGTAGAATAAGCATCAAAATCATAGTGAAGTATTACTTTCCTATTTCTTAAATTAATAATTTACTAGATGAACTTTGTGATGATATGTTCTTCTCTAAATTTGATTTAAAAGGTAGATACTATCAAATCTAGATGAAAGAAGGGAATGAGTTTAAAAATTTTAAAAACAAAAAGGGCTTATATGAGTGGCTTGTAGTGCCATTTGAACTTTCAAATTCACCAAGTAGCTTTATGTGCCTTATGAACTATATGCTAGGGAGGTTCCCAAGAAAGTTTGCTATTATCTACTTTAATGACATTTTGATTTATAGTAAGAGCTAAGAAGATCATCTAGACCACTTACGGCAAATCTTTGATGTTTTGAGATTTGAAAATTTGTATGGAAACTTAAAGAAATGTTAGTTCATGCAAAGGCAAGTGACTTTTCTTAGCTTTGTGATTTCATATGAAGGCATTAAGGAAAATGAAGAGAAACTTGAGGTCATCCAAGAATGGCCTACCCCCACCTCAATTTACCATGTAAGAAGTATTCATTGCCTTGCCTCCTTCTATTGAAGATTCATTCGAGGCTTCCTTGATAGAACACATGAAAAAAGGAAAATTTCAATGGATGAAGGATGCTTAGAAAGGCAATGAAAAGATCAAGTATAGATTATGCTTTGCACCAATCCTTGCACTCCATGACTTTTCCAAGACATTTGATGTTAAGTGTGATGCATCTAGAGGGGATTAGGGCTGTTCTTATGCCAAAGGAAAACCAATTGCATACTTTACTAAGAAGCTAATTGGTTTTGAAAAGAACTATCAAACCTATGTTAAAAAATTATTTTCCCTTATATGAGTATTGAAGCAATGGTAGCATTATCTCTTTCCTAGAGAATTTGTCATTCATTCAAACCAAGAGTCTTTTAATAATTAAAGTGTTAGCACAAACTCAGCAAAGGACATGTAAGATGGATGGAGTTTTTTTGAATCATTTTTGTATGTCATTAAGCACAAAACTAGATTGTCTAATGTGGTAGCTAATGATCTCTTAAAAAGGTATGCTTTTGTTTCAATGCTTGAAGCTAGGATATTAGGGTTTGAATTTATTAGACAACTTTACTTTAATGATCAAGATTTTTTATCTATCTATCATGCATGTGACAAGAAAGAGATTAAGCAATATTTCAAGCAAGATAGATTTTATTTCAAGGGAAATAGGTGGTGCATTTCCTAGAGTTATTTGAGTGAATTGTTGATCCAAAAGGCCCATAATAGTGGTCTTTTTGGCCACTTTGGTATGAACAAGACATTAGCAAATATTCAAGAGCATTTTTATTGGCCAAAGATAGGTAAGGATGTTTAGACCATTATTGAGAGATGGGTTATGCACTAGCAAAATAAAAGCCACAAATCATCCAAAGGTCTATACACACCACTCCTAGCTTTCAAATGTTCCTTAGGTTGATGTAAGTATGGACTTCACTCAAGGGTTGATTAGAACATAAAGAGAAAAGTATTCAATTATGGTTGTTGATTGATTCTCAAAGATGACACATTTTATATGCCATAAAACTAATAATGTTTCTCATATGGCTAACTTGATCTTTAAAGCAATAAAAGGGCTTTTTTGAGTGCCAAAAAGTATTACTTTAGATCAAGATGTCATGTTCATTGGGGGACCTTGTGGAAAAAAATTGCAACTAAACTGTTGTTTGGTACAACTTGTGATCTACAAACTAATTTAGTGAATCACATTGTACAACTTTACTTGTACATGTAGAATTTGCTTATAATAGGAATCCTCTTCATACTACCAATCACTTTCCATTTGTTGTAACGTATCGTATTAATCCAATCATTCCCATCAATCTTATCCTCTTTTAAACTTTGAGAAGGTTAACTAAGGCTTAAGAAAGAGCTAAGATCTTAAACAAGCTTTATAAATAGCTTAGAGCTTGAATTTGGAGACAAAATGAATTGTACAAGAAAGTAGCTAATAAGCATAGAAAACCTACTCTTTTTGCTCTAAGGGAATTGGTTTGGACTCCTTTGCAAAGTGGAAGTCTAAATTAATGTCATGTGTTGAGGATCACTTCAAAGTACTAGAAAGGATTGGTGACAACGCATACAATATTGATTTATTGGGATATTACAATGATTCTAGTACCTTTAATGTCAAAGGCCTTTCTCCTTAATTGATGGACAATCACTTGTTAGATTTAAGGACAAATCCTTCTCAACCAAGGGAGTCTAATGCTTTTCAACAAAAGGCTCTTGTCGAAATTGTCACTAGACACATTATGCACTAAATGAGAAAATATTGTATGATGGTTGCATGGAAGAAGTGCTTAATCAACTCATATCAAATAAGCATAAGACCATTTAGCACACACTTATCTAGATAGACCATTCTCTAGCCCACTTTGCTTTATTGATAGATGTCTAAATGGGGAATTAAAGTAGTAAGGCCTAATCTCTTGCATCTATAGATGTGCAAGCACTAAATTAGAATCATATAATCTTATGAGTCTTTTAATTCTTCTACTCATTGGGAGAATATGTCTAATAAATAGTTTCTAGTAATTGTAGAGTTTATATAGATAGTAGTATTATGCTTAATGAGTGTAATCTATCTAGATAATGAGTTTTTAATAAGTTTTAATGTTATGCCTTATAGAATTTTCTATAATCCATTAAATTAAGTTAAACTCCTAATATAAAGGGCAACATGGTAGATTTTATGAAAATTAAAGTGTTACTATTTTAAACTTGGTTTTTGAATCTTCTTGTGGTTTAAGAGGTCATGAACCTTCATTTTGTAATGCTTTAGTGTGGTAGCTTAGCTATCACTATTGGTGGTTGAATTCCCATTGACATTTCACCTAAACATCTTTATTTCCTTTCCATCCTACCCTTATTCACATCACTTGTCATTTTTCTTTCATGATGGTTCAAAATTATAGTATTTTCCCTTAGATTTACTCCCTCAGTAATGAATTAGAGCCTTCTCAACAAACTTGTAGAAGATCTTCTTGGAGCCTTTAAGTTGCTTTTTCATCATAGTTGCCATTTGATTTCAACATCTAAGGACCAATATGGTTCCATCTCAACCATATTAGGAATGTTCCAACTTCTAATTTTAGATTTTCCATCTCTCCTGCCTAGCCAAATTCTCCCTCAGCAAACAAGCTCAAATTTCTATTTTTAAACTTGAGTTTCTTAAAAGGTCTAGGCCTTGGGCACAAAGGGGTATTTTGATTCTCCGTGGATATATAACTAAGAGCTTTGATATCAAATGATGCGAATAAGGGTAAGTTGGAAAGGAATTAGAGATGACTCAATGAGAAGTTTAAAGGGGAATTCCACCATCAATAATGATACAAGCTAAGCTACCATGCAAAAGAATGAGGAATTCAAAGTTTGCCACCCCTTAAATCTTTAAGAAGATACCAAAATCATGATTAAAATAGAACAACTTTAGTTTTTGTAAAATTCAACCATGTTTTCTTCTATGTTTAAAGTTTAACTTCTTATAAAGAATTAGAGAAAATTCTGGAAGATGTAACATTAAAACTCCTTAAAAACTAACATTAAAACTCCTTAAAAACTCCCTATCTTGATAGATTACACTTGTTAAATACTATCTAGATAAATTTCATAATTACTATAAACCATTATTAGACTTATCACCCAACAACAGGAAGAATTAATAGTCTTAAGAGATTCCTTAGCTCTAAATTAGTGCTTGCACATCCTCAAATGCAAGAGAAGAGGACTCATTACTTTAATCCCCCCTTGAACAACTTTCAATGTTACAAAAATGGGTTGAATGGTGGTCAATCCATATGAGTGTGTTCTAAATGATCTTGTAATGGTTAAAGATCAATAGGTTAGGCCTTTCTTCCTTGTAGCCATAATTACTATATTTTATCATTAAGTGTGTTATATGTATAGTAATGATGTTGGTAGAAACCTTTTCTTGACATGCATGAGATAGCATGTTTCTTATATGAACTTTAACTAGTTTGAACTACACTAGATAATATGTGCATCTCACAATAGAATTAATGATTAGTGTGGACATTTAAGTTAATTTCATGAATCATTCGTGAGAATAACTCCTTAAAACCAAAAGAGAAGCCTTATTAACAAGAATTGAAGTGATGATCTCATGTTTTTAGCAATGAACCATTTTATCCACATAAGAAAAGATAATAAAGATGAATAGTTCCACTTTTTTTTTTTTTAGATAATTCAATGTATTCAAAATATGTAAGGTATATTAACATACTTGTCCTTTCCCCCCCTAAAAAAGTATGTTTGATGTAGACATGGATGTTAATTGCATGTTCATTTTGCATGAATCCTTACAATTAAAGGAGAAGCATTATTGCCAAGGAATCAAGTGATGGTCTCAAGTTTCTAGTGATAAATGATTCTCTTTTAGTAAAGAAAGCTAATTAAGAGTAATAGTTTCATTATTTCACTTCAATGGATTTGTATTACTCTGAGGAGAAC
Organism: Rhizophora mangle; assembly: GCA_037832345.1. Lineage (NCBI taxonomy): Eukaryota > Viridiplantae > Streptophyta > Magnoliopsida > Malpighiales > Rhizophoraceae > Rhizophora > Rhizophora mangle. The sequence goes on along the minus strand of JBAPLJ010001084.1, from coordinate 209,861 downwards.
CCCTATTGTCTAATTAAACAAGAAATATCTCATGATTTCAGCATTGAATGATTCTCTCATAATAAAGAAAGCCAATCAAGAGTAATAATTTCTTTGTTGGATGGAATTTAATGGATTCAGACTAAAAATATACTAACGATCATCTCATATTGACATAAGTGATCAATGTAGACATATTTCTTAATTCCATAATTCCTTTGTGTGAATAACTCCTTAAGATGAAATGAGAAGCCTTAGTAGCTTGAAATGAAGTATGATTCTTATGTTTCAAGCAATGAACCATTCTATCCACATAAAAAAAACTAATCAAGATGAATAATTCATTTGTTTTATGGTATTAAATAGACTTAGACTACCAAAGGGTTTGATGTGTATGTTAATTGCATCATCATTCTTTCTAAATGATTTCTTGTAGTGAAAGGACATGATTGCCAAGGAATCAAGTGATGGTCTTAATTTTTAAGCAATGAATCATTATTTCTTAACAAAGTAAGATAGTCAAGAGTAATAGCTCCTTTATTCAATCAACTTCAATTGATTTAGAATAATTAAATGAGGTGCCTTATAGCAAGCAATCAAGAGATAGACTCATGTTATAGACTCATGTTTCAATCAATAAACAAATCACTCACAGTAAAAAAGACTAATCAAGAATAAAAGCTTTGTTATTTGATAGACTTCAATATATTTGGACTATCTAAAATACAATAATGTGCATCTTGTAATGGAATCAATGATCAATGTAGACATTTTAGTTAAATTAATTATTCCCTTTTGTGAATGACATCTTTAATCAAAAGGAGAAGCCTTATTTGCTAGAAATGAAGTGTTTATCTCATGTTTCATGCAATGAATGTCAATTTAAAAAAATCTAATCAAGATGAATGACTTCTTTGTTTGATGGAATTAAATAGACTTAGATAGGAATTTAATGGCATGCTTATTTTATGTATATGATTCCTAACAACAAAAAATAGATTTGCCTAAGAATCAAGTGACAATCTCAAGTTTCAACAAACGAACATGATTCTCTCATGGTAAGTGAAGCTAACAAGAGTAATAGCTTTGTTATTTGATGGATTTCAAATATTTTGGAGTTCTAAGAAAAGTCCTATTGTAAAGTAATCAAGAGATAGTTTCTTATTTCAAGTAATGAATAATTATCTTATAGTAAAGAATGCTAATTAAGAGTAATAGCTTTTTGATTTGATGAACTTTAATAAATTTGGACTACATAAGAAATGATAACATGCATCTTGCAATGAAGTTAGTGATTGGTGCAAATATTTAAGTTAATTTCATGCTTCCTTTATGTGAATGACTCCTTGGAATAGAAATCTTACTAGCAAGAAATAAGGCAGTGATCTACTCTTTCAAGTAATGAGCCATTTTATCAATGAAAGAAAGCCTAAATAAAATGAAAGACAACTTTATTTGATGAAACTCAAAGGATTCAAACTACCTAAGTTAAATAATAATAATATGATTAAAATATATTTAATTTGTAAAAATATAAATAAGATTTGTATTAAAGGTATTATCTAGTATTAATGATATTTATAATAATAATAATTCAAATTATTAAATTATTAGAACATATTTAATTACAATAAAAATATAAATAAAAATTATATTAATAAATTTATCTAGTAATAACAATATTTATCATAATAATAATTTAAATTAATTATCATAAATATAAAAATTTTAAAAATATATATTAGCATAACAATTTTATAGTGAAAAATAATTTATTAATTAATAATTTGAATATTTTTTAATCACTACATTTTTACCTCATTATAATATTAATAATAGTAATAATAATAATTTTATATAACACATATATATATATATAATGTAATATAATATAATTATGATTGATAATATAATTATTATCATAATTTAAAAATATTTAATGACATTATAATACAAAAATATTTATTATTATTATTATTATTTTTTATCTATTTTATGGAGAGAAGAAAAAAGGGAATATGAATGAGATTAACTAGAAGAAGTAGGGAAACGATGATTATCATGCACAAAGGAGTCTTATTCCCATAAATAGGGAAATTGAAATCAAATTTCCCTTTACTAGATGAACTTCAGTGGATTCAAACTCCATAACCAAAATAATGATCATCTTGCAATAAAATTAGTGATAAATGTAGTTATATAAGTTAATTTAACAATTTCTTTATGTAAATGACTGTTGCAAATTAAAAGAGAAACCTTATTAACTAAAAATGAAGTGCCATCTTTCAAGCAATAAACCATTCTATGCAAGTGAGACAAGCTAATCATGATGAATGTATCCCTTTGTTTGATGAATTTAATGATTCCAAATTAGCTAAGGTGCATTAATGTGCATGTCACAAAATTAATATTCATTGTTGAATTGGAAGTTAATTACATGATCATTTTGTGTGAATGATTTCTTGCAACAAAAGGAGAAGCCTTATTGCCAAGGAATTAGGTAAAGGTCTCATGTTTGAAGCAATGAATGATTCTTTCATTATAAAGAAAGCTAATAAAGTGTAAAAGCTCCTTTATTTGATAGACTTAAGTAGATTTGGACTACCCAAAATGGGAAGTCCTATTGTCAGGAAAATCAAGTGAAAATCTCATATTGAAATTAGTGAATGAATCACTTATTGTAATAAACACTAATAAAGTGTTATAGCTTCTTTACTAGATGGACTTCAATGGATTTGGACAGCCCACAACATAATAAAATTCATCTCACTTTGAAATCAATGATCAATGTACAAATCTAAGTTATTTTCGTGATTCTTTTTTGTGAATGATTACATAAAATGAAAGAGAAGGCTAATTAGCAAGAAATGAAGTGCTAGTCTCATATTTCAAGCAATTAACCATTTTATCTAGGTAAGAAATAATCAAGATGAACGACTTCTTTGTTTGGTGGAATTTAATGGATTTAGACTATTCAAAGTCTATTAAGATCATGTCGTAACAAAATAAACGTTTGTTGTAGACATAGATGTTAATTGCATGATCATTTTGTGTGTATGATTCCTTACATCAAAAATAGAAACCAAATTGCCAATAAGGTATGAGTCTCAAGTTTCAAACAATGATTGATTCTCTCCCAGTAAACAATGCTAATCAAGATTAATAACTTCATTTTTTGATTGAATTTAATGGATTCTAACTACTATATATGAGAAGTCACATCATCGAGTAAGCAAGAGACAAACTCATATGTCAAACAATGAATGATTCTCTTAAAGTAAAGAAAACTAATAAGGAGTGATGGATGGAATTTATTAGATTTGAACTACACAAAACATAATAATATGCCTCTCATAATAAAATCAATGATTGGTGTAGACATTTAAGTTAATTTTATAAAGTGTTGGTCTCATTTTCAAGCAATGAACCATTTGATTCATGTGAAAAAAGCAAATCAAAATGAATGACTCCTTTTGATTGATGGAATTCAATGGTTTTAGATAGCCTAATGTGTATGGACATGCATGTACTGATGAAATTAATATTTGGTGCATACATGGATGTTAATTGTATGATAATTTCGTGTAAATGATTCATTTTTCCTTGTAGCTAAGAAATTAGTTGACTATCTCATATTTTAAGCAATGAATGATTCTCTCTTAGAAAGGAAAGCTAATTAAGAGTGATAGCTCCTTTATTCGATGGACTTTAATTAATTTGGACCACCCTAGAGTAAAAGACCTACTGTCAAGAAATCGAGAGACAATTTAATTGTTCAAGTAATGAATGGTTTGCCCACTTTAAGGAAAGCTAATCAAGAGAAATGGCTTCTTTGTTAGATGGACTTCAATGGATATAGGCAACCCAAAAAATCATAATGTACATTAGGAAATAAAATTAGTGATTGTTGTAGACATTTAAGTTAATTTAATGATTTCTTTTTGTGAATGACTCCTTGGAATGAAAGAAGGGCTTTAATTTCCCAAATCAAAGTGCTCATTTTTTAGCAAATGAACAATTCTATCCATGTAAGAAAAACTAATTTAATTGAATGACTCCTTTGTCTAGTGGAATCTAGTGTATTTAGACTACTTGGGAAGTATTGATGCACAAGTCATAGTAAAATTAATGTGGATGTTAAGTGCTAGGAGAAGATAAACTTTATTACCATGGAATCATGTAACAATCCCAAGTTTCAAGCAATGAAAAATTCTCTCCTAATGAAAAAGCTAATCAATAATAATAGCTCTTTTATTCAATGTGTTTGTTGCAACAAAATTAATGTTTGGTGTAAACCTAGATGTTAATTGAATAATTGTTTTATGTGAATGATTCCCTGCAACAAAATGAGTAGCCTTATTGCTATGGAATCAAAGCATAGCCCTATTATTCAAGCAAAGAATGATTCTCTCTTGAAAAAAGAAAAATGTTCAAAAGTAATGGCTCCTTCACTTAATAGTCTTCATTAGATTCAAACAATCTTGATAAGAAGTGATATTATCAAGTAATCAAGAGACAATCTCATGTTTCAAGCAATCAATGATGCTCTCTTAGTCAAGAAAGCTAATCAAGAATACTAGTTTCCTTATTGGACAATCTTCAATGGATTTGGATTTTTTAAGACATAATAATGTAAATCTCACAATTAAATCAACAATTGGTGTAGACATTTAAATTAATTTCATGATTTCTTTATGTAAGTGACTCTTTGGAATGAAAGGAGAACCCTTATGAGCTTGAAAAGAATTGTTAGTCTCATCTTTCTTGCAAAGAACCATTCTATCCATTTGAGAAAAGATAATTAAGATGAATGACTCCTTTTGTTTGATGGAATTCAATGAATTTAGACTACCTAAGGTGTATTGATGTGCATGTTGCAACAAAATTAAAGTTTAATGTAGACCTAGATGTTAATTGAATGATTGTTTTGTGTGAATGATTCTTTGCAATGAAAGGAGAAATTTTATCATTGAGGAATTAGGTAATGATCTCAAATTTTGGCCAATGAATAGCTCTCTTCTAGTAAAGAAAGTTAATCAAAAGTATTAACACTTTTCTTTGATGGACTTCAATGGATATAGACTACCTAGAGAAGTCTTAATGTCAAGCAATGATGAGATGGTATCATGTTTTAAGTAATGAATGATTCTCTCATAATGAGGAAAGCTAATCAAGAGTAATAGTTTTTTTATTGTATGAACTTTAATGGATTTTGACTACCTAAGATATTATATCATGCATCACTTGCTAAAATTATTGATATGTGTAAACATTTAAGTTAATTTAATGATTTCATTGTGTGAATGACTCCATTGAATGAAAGAAAGGCCTTAATTGCTAGAAACAAATTGTTAATCTTTTAGATAATGAACCATTCTATCCATGCAAGAAAAGCTAATAAAGATGAATAACTCCTCTATATGAAGGAACTTAATAAATTCAAACTATTTCAGTTGTACTAACATGCATGTTGTAGCAAAATCAATTTATGTTGTAGAAATGGATGTTAATTGCATGATTATTTTGTATGAATGATTCCTTACAATAAAAAGGAGTAGCTTTATTATAATGGAATCAAGAAATGGTCCTAAGTTTCAAGTATTGAAGGATTCTTTCCTAATAAAGAATGCTAATCAAAAGTAACAGCTCCTTTATTTGATGTGCATGTTACAACAAAATTAAAGTTTGGGGTAGACTTTGATGTTAAGTTAATGGTCATTTCATGTGAATGATTCATTACAAAGAAAGTAGAAGACTTATTGTCAAGAAATCAAAGTACTATCTTACTATTCGGCCAATGAATGATTTTCCAATGAGAAAAGAAAGCTAATTAAGAGTAATGGCTACTTCATTGATTGACTTCAAGGGGTCCAAACAACCAAGTTAAGAAGTGATATTATCAAGTAGTTTTGGGATAATCTCATGTTTCAAGCAACAAATGATGCTCTCTTAGTAAAAAAAGTTAATCAAGAATAATAGCTTCTTCTTATTGGATTAATTTCAATGGATTTGGACTCCCTAATACATAACAATGTGTATCTCAAAATTAAATAAGCAATTGGTGTAGACATTTAAGTTAATTTCATGATTTGTTTGAGTGAGAAACTCTTGGAACGACATAAGAACCCTTATTGGGTAAAAATGAATTTCCAATCTCATGTTTCTCATAGTAAACCATTCTATATATTGGAGAAAAGGTATTCAAGTTGAATGACTCATTTTGTTTGATGAAATTTAATGGATTTAGACTACCTAAGGTCTATTAACGTACATGTTGCAACAAAATTAAAGTTTGGTGTATACCTAAATATTGATTAAATGATCATTTTGTGTAAATTATTCTTTGTAACAAAAGGAGAAGCCTTATTATCTAGGAATCAAGCAAATGTCTCAAGTTTCAAGTAATGAATGATTCTTTACTAGTAAAGAAAGCTAATCAAGTGTAATAGCTCATTTGCTTGATGGACTTCATTAGATATGGATTACCCCAAAAGGAGAAGTCCTAATGTCAAGTAATCAAGAGATAGTGTCATGTATAAAACAATCAACAATTCACTCCAAGTAATGAAAGCTAATCAAGAATAATAGCTTCTTTATTGGGTGGAATTCAACAGATTCAAACTTTGCAAGACATAATAACATGCATCTTGCAATGAAATCTTAATGGATGTAGACATTTAAGTTAATTTCATAGTTTCTTTCTGTGAATGTCTCCTTAAAACAAAATGATAACCCTTATTACCTAGAAATGAAGCATTAGTCTTAGCTTTTGAGGAATGAACTATTGTATCCATTTAAGAAAAGGTAATCAAGATGAATGACTCCTTTTGTTTGATGGAATTGAATAGATGTAGCCTACCTAAGGTGTATTGATTTGCATGTTAAAACAAATCTAAGTTTGGTGCTAACCTATATGCTAATTGAAAGTTTATTTTATATGAATAATTTCTCATAACAAAAGGAGAAGCCTTGTTGAAAAAGAATCAAGTAAAGTATCAAGTTTCAAGAAATGAACAATTTTATCCTTGTAAGAAAAGCTAATCAAGAGTAATATTTCTTTTCATTGCTGGATTTTAATGGATACAGACTAACCTGAAGGAAAAGTCCTAATTTCAAGTAATTAAGAGATGTTCTAATGTTTCAAGCAACAAATGATTATCTCATTATAAGGAAAGCTAATAACATGCATTTCTCACTTAAATTAGTGATCAATGTAGACATTCTAGTTAATTTAGTGATTCCGTTGGGCAAATGACTCCTTGGAATGAAAGAAAGGCTCTTATAACTAGAAATAAAGTGTTTCTCTTTTAAGTAATGAACCATTCTATTCATGTAAGTAAAGTTAATCGATATGAAGATTCTTTTGTTTGATGAAATTCAATAGATTTAGTTTACCCAAGTTATGTTGATGTGTATGTAGCAACAAAATCAATAAATGCTATAAAAATGAATGCTAATTGCATGATTATTTTTTGTGAATCATTTCCTACAACAAAAGGAGTAGATTTATTATAATGGAATCAAGTGACGGTCTTAGGTTTCAAGCAATCAATGATTCTTTTTTGCTAAAGAATCCTAATCAAGAGTAATAGCCCATTTTTTCAATGTGCATATTACAACAAAATAAAGTTCAATGTAGTCTTAGATGTTAATTGAATGATCATTATGTGTGAATGATTCCTAGAAATAAAAAAAGAAGCCTTATTGTTAAGGGATCAAATGATAGTATTTTTATTCAAAAGTAATGACTCAATTATTTAATGGACTTCATTGGATTCAAATAACCCATATGCAAAGTGATATTGTCAAGTAATCAAGAGATGGTCTCATGTTTCTAGCAATAAACAATGTTCACTTTGAAAAGAAAGTTAATCTAGGATTATAGATTCCTTATTGAATGAAATTCAATGGATTTGGACTTCCTAAGACATAATAATGTGCATCTTGCAACTAAATTAGTGATTGATGTAAACATTTAAGTTAATTTCATGATTTCTAAAGTGATTGATGTAAACATTTAAGTTAATTTCATCATTTCTAAAGTGATTAATGTAAACATTTAAGTTAATTTCATGATTTCTATGTGTGAACAATTCATTATAACAAAAGGAAAACCATTATTACCTAGAAATGAATTGTTAGTCTCCTTTATCTCATAATGAACCATTCTTTCCATCTAAGAAAAGGTAATCAAGGTGAATGACTCCTTTTGCTAGATAAATTCAATGGACTTAGACTATTTAAGGTGTATTAATAAGCATGTTGCAAAAAATTAAAGTTTTAGTAAACCTAGATGTTAGTTGAAGGGTCATTTTGTGTGAATGATTCCTCACAATGAAAGGAGAAGCCTAATTATCCAAGAATAGGTATATGTCTCAAGTTTCATGTAATGAAGGATTCTTCCCTTGTAAGAAAAGCTAATTAAAAGTAATAGCTCCTTTTCTTAAAGGACTTCAATGGATATGGACTACTCCAAAGGAGAAGTCATAGTTTCAAGTAATCAAGAGATGGTCTCAAGTTTCAAACAATAAAAAATTCCCTTATGGTAATAAAAGCTAATCAAGAGTAATAACTACTTTATTGGGTGGAATTTGAAGGATTCAAACTCTACAATACATAATAACATGCATTACACAATGAAATCTTTGATTGTTGTAGACATTTAAGTTAATTTCATGCTTTCTTTATATGAATGACTCCTTAGAACATAAGGAGAACCATAATTAGCTATAAATGAACTACCAATCTCATCTTTCAAGCAATGGGCCATCCATCCATTTAAAAAAATTTAATTAACATGAATGACTCATTTTGTTTAATGGAATTTAGTGGATTTTACACTATATATGGCATACTAATGTGCACATTACAACAAAATTAAAGTTTAGTGTAGGATTATATGTTAATTGAATGATCATCTTGTATAGATAATTCCTTGAAACAAAAGAAAAAGCCTGATTAACAAGGAATCCATTGATAGTCTTATGATTCAACCAATGAATGATTCTCTCATGAAAATGAAAGCTAATAAAGATTAATAGCTCCTTTATTCAATGAACTTCAATCAATTTTGACTCCTTCAAACATAATAACATGTAGAAATTTAGGTTAATATCATGATTCCTTTGTATGACTGACTCCACACAAGAATAAGAATCCTTATTTTTTGGAAATGAAGTGTTAGTCTCATCTTTTAGGCAATAAATCTTTATATCCTGGTAAGAAAAACTAGTTTAAATGAATGACTCTTTTGTTTGTTAAAATTCAAAGGTTTAAGGCTACCCAACATCTATTAATGTACATATCACATAGAAATTAATGTTATGTGTAAAAAAGGATGTTGATTACATTATCATTTCATGTGAATGATTCTCTTATGGAAAAAAAAGCTACTGAAGATTAATAGTTCCTTTAATTGATTCAAGCTATGAGAGGTGAAGTCTTATTGTCTAGTAAATAAGAGATAGTCTAATGTTTAAAGCAATGAATGATTTTATCATAATCAAAAGGCTAATCAAGTGAACTAGCTTTTTTCATTAGATAGACTCTAATAAATTCAAATTGCCTGATACATAATATTGTATATCTCACAATGAAATCAATAATGGATGTAGACATTTAATTTAATTTTACTCTTTCTTTGTCAAAATGCTTTTAATGATACATGATTAGTGTCAATAACAAAATCTCTTGGGTAAGAAGTAATTTAGTAGTGTTTTACGTGCACAAATAAAAATATAAATTTCTTTATCATAAGTAAAGTAGTGTGATAAAGAAATAAAGAGTTTCTTATTTAAGTAGGCAATGAGGTAACTTTATTGCATCAACACATCACCAATGCTAACTCTAGAAGCATCACACTCAATCTCAAATGTTTTGCCAAATTTTAGAAGTGCTAAAATGGGAGTTGAGCAAAGCTTTTCTTTAACAAGTTCAAAAATCCTTTGAGGAGCATTAATCTACTTTAACCAAATATGCATTTTGTTAAGATCTAAATTGATATATATTTTCATTTATTTTTAGTCTCAAATTAGTATTATTATTATTACTTAAGTTTGCTTTTATTTAGATTTTATATATTTGAATTTTCTTTCTATTGTAAAGGAGGAAAATGAATATTTGGTGTCAATTTAGGTCATAAACATGAAGAATTATCAATGGACAAGTAAAATGAAAAATTGAGAAAAAATTTAAGGGAGGTTTTGGTCTAATTTGGCTTTGGTTTTGAATTTTAGTATTCTATCTAGTTACTAATTGATGACTGTATGATACTTTTAGCACAACCATTGCTACACATATACAAATTGAGTGAATTTTATAGCAAAAGAAAGATAGAGCTATAGCATTTTAGTTTATGCTAAAGTTTGATTTGTTTTTTAGAAGGAAGATAGTCATATGTTATGGGTTAAAAACTTTTCAAAATTTGATTGGAGGTAAGAAACCCTAATTAATAAGAGAGACTACCATACAGTAAAGGAGGCATGAAAAAAAGCAAAATTATACATAACCATATAGAAATGAAGGGAGAATTATACTCCAAAGGAAGAGCAATGTGAAAAGATTAGGAGGGGAGGAGTGATGACATCATTAAGGGAGTGATTCCTGAGCTATTTCATCATTTTATTCTCCTAAATTCTACTTCCTTTAAATTTTAATTTGGTTTTCCTTTTCTAGGGTGAACTAATTTTCTTAGCTTAGGTTATGATGTAGCCTAACCATAGTTATGTAGTTTTCTCTACTTTTATTCTATTTTACATTTTTCTTTTTCATGGCAAGTATATGTTATTGTGCTTAATGCTCTGAAAAGCCTAATGACCTAAATTGAATTGATATACATGATTAAGACTAAGAGGAGAGTCCTTACATTAGATCAAATAATGCATACCTAACATTGAATGAAATATGGAGATGTACAAACATGATTGATGGAGTAATGATGGGTGGATTTCAAAAATATCCTCTTAAGCTAGAGCATTTTACAAAATTTAATTATATTTTATCTATCTTACTCTATATAAAGATATATTAGGTTAATAGGTAAAACTAGATTCAATATAATTTGAAAAAGAGTATTGAATAATATAGGAAATTTCATGGTCCTATGAATAGACCCTTTTTTTATGAAGTGCTTTATCAACAATTCTATTAACCTTTATTTAGTGTACTCAAAAACCATTATATATTCTCTCTCAATTAAATCTTGTTATTTTTACTAATTGATTTTTCTATTTAGATTTTATTTGTTCTTATTTAATCTTCAAAACTTTAAAATTGGTCTTTTACATAAAGTTACATTTACTTGGTGTTTTAATGTTATTCACTATTAATATTTCTTACGTGAGTGGTGTACTTGCTAGTAGTTATTTATATGCATCAAGTTTCTGGCATCATTGTCAAGAATTGGAAATCTCAAAAATAGTAGAACCCTTTGTCTTTATTTTAATTTAAAATTTTAGTTTTGATTCTTTTTGTTTTGCAAGGTTCTTCCTAGTCCATGACATGATAAAGTTGTAAGAAAAAAATTTATGCCATTTGATCCTAAAATTCAAAGAACAATTCATGTGTTAAACAAAAGGAAAGGAGTGGAGTTGGCAAATTAAGAAAGAGATGAGGCTAACTGGTCCTTGCCAGAAAATTCAAAACCTTTAGTCATAAGGACCACATAAAGTATTAGGAGGTAAGCCATACAAGTAAATAATTTTGAAATCAAACCAGCCATCATTAAGATGATTCAAATTTTATATATAGGTAAAAGATCCAAGTGATATTGCAATGGGAGCTAATGCTTTCAATAACATAGAAAATTATGCTATCTTATGAATATCATTTTTTTTTTTGACAACAATTTATCAATAATTCTTTGTAACCCTAGTGTGACAAAGTTGAAAACTCTAGTATATTCTCTTCTCTCTTAGTTAAATCACATTGTGTTTACCAATTGATTTTTCTATTTAGGTTTTATTTGCTATTATTTAGTTTTATAAGTTTTGAAATTAGTCTTTTAAATAAAGTTAGGATCATTAGTGATTTAGTACTTATTTGCTTTCAATCCTCATAGTATGATACTCTATTCACTATTTATATTCTTAAGCAACTAGTCCACTTGCTAGTAATTATTCTCACGCATTGTATTTTGTTGATAGTGCCATAAGAGTACCAAATCCTTGCATGAACCTCTAATAGAATGATGCAAGTCCATGAAAGCTTATGACTTCATATAACAAGGTTAGAACATACCTCTCTTGGATAGCTTGGACCTTCTCTTCATCTACTTTTATTCCTTCATGGAGGACTACATAACCAAGGAAAGTGACTTGATTCTGCAACTTTTAACATTTTTTTGATATTGCCACAAAGCTTTTCCTTCCTTAGCACTTCAAACACATGCAAAAGGTGTCTAACATAATCAACTTGCTTCTAGCTATAAACTAAATATCTTCAAAGTAAACAATAAATCTACAATGAACTTCCTTAATACATGATTTATTAATCTAATAAAAGTACTAGGTGCATTAAAAAGACCAAAATGCATTACTATCCATTCATAGACACCATGCTTTACTTTAAGTGCTATCTTCCACTAATATCTTTCCTTCATCTGGATCCGATGATAATCACTCTTCATATGTTTGAGAAGATTTTGGAATCATGTAGTCCGTCAAGATTATTTAGCCTTGAAATCAAGTAGCATTAATTTATGGTGGTATTGTTAATAGCATGATAGTCAACACACATATGCATAGTCCCATTCTTCTTCTTATGGATTCTTAAACATATCACTTTTGATGGATTACTTGCAACATAGATGAGCAAATACACTAAACAAAGAGATTGATCCATTATAAAGGAGAGATTGGATAGTTAAGTTTGCCACTAAGGTGATAGTGCAATGCATATACACCAAACTAAGAACTTTGAAAATTCACCACACTTAAAGAAAATAAGTGATAAGAAATAAAAATAAAGAGATTGAACTCAAATTTATATATAAATGATCATAGATAGATAGATAGATGCTAAATGTTAGACCTTTTTTAAAGAAAATATTAGAAATTTCCATCAATTTATAATAAATGACATATTAATAATATGCAAGAAGCTTGTAATAAGTGTTGGAAACATGTAAAGAAATATGGAAATTGAGTATTTCAAAAAAGTTGCCAATTTTCCACCATTACATGCTTTATTTATTAGGTCAACAAGGTGGTAATAAATACTCCACAAAAGTAGAATTATTGCTCTACCAATGGTCTACTTTGGCTAGTCCATCGTCCCTTCTTGAAGCAATGCATTGCTTCCGAGGCTTATCTTTGATTTTAAACAAGTAATAAGGAATGAATACTCTTGATTTTTAATCAAGGTAAGGTGATGCATCAACTTGAATGGATTTGGATTACCTAAGACATAATAATATGCATCTCATAATGAAACCAAAGATTGATATAGACATTTAAGGTAATAATCCATTCCATCTAGGTAAGAATAGCCAATCAAGATGAATTACTCCTTTGGTTGGTAGAATTCAAGAGATTCAAATAACCCAAAGTCTATTGAGGTGCAAGTCCAATGAAATTAATGCTCATTGTAGACATGCATGTTAATTAGAAGATTATTTTCTATAAGTGATTTCTCATAATGAAAGGAAAAGCCTTATGGCTCAAGAATTAGATGACAGTCTCAAGTTTCAAGCAATGAAAGTTTCTTTTCTAGTAAAGAAAGCTAATAAAGAATAATTATCCATTATTCAATAGACTACATTGAACTCAAACTACTTAGAGGAGAAGCCCTAATGCCAAGTAATCAATAGGTATTCTCATTTTTTAGGCAATGAATGATTAGAGCATAGTAAATAAGGCTAAGTAAGATTAGCAGCTTTAATATTGGATAGACTTTAATAGATTTAGACTATCCTAGACATAATAATATGCCTCTTACAATGAAATTAGTGATCAGTGTAGACATTTAAGTTCATTTCATGTTTCATTTGTGAGGATGACTTGTTAGAACAAAAGAAAAAGCCTTACAAGGGAGAAATGAAGTGATGATCTCATCATTGGAAATATGCCAAAATATCTATACAAGAAAAGCCCATCAAGATTAGAAATTTGTTAGTTTGATGAGATTCAATGGATTTAGACTACCTAAGGTGTATTGAACTGCATACTATAATAAAATTAATGCTTAGCATAGACATCGATGTCTATTGCAAGATCATTTTGTGTGAATGACTACTTACAACAAAAAGAGAAGCCTTGTTGCCAAGGAATCAAATAATAAGCTAAAAATTCAAGCAATGAAAAATTTTTCTTTTATTGCAAAAGAAAGCTAATGAAGAGTAGTTTCTTCTTTATTCTATAGATTTTATTGGATTTGGACAAGCCAAAGTAGAAGTCTTATAGTTAAGTTATCAAGAGATGATCTCATGTTTAAAGCAATGAACGAATTTATCATTATAAGTAAAGCTAATCAAGAGTAAAAGCTTCTCTATTGGTTATACTTCAATGGATTAAAACTACCCAAGATAGAATATTGTCAATCTTGCAAATTTGTGAATGATTAATGTAGACAATTAAGTTAATTTCACCATTACTTTGTGTGAATGACTCTTTTACATAGATGGAGAAGTCTTTTTTTCTAGAAATGAAGGTCTATAAGGTACTGGATGAGCAGCCAAGACCAGTAAAGGAAAAGGATGAAAAACAATCATCTACTTTGAACCTAGACAAGCCAAGAAGATCAAGCCACCAAGGGAAAGGAGATAGCTAACCAATCCACTGAGCCACTCCCATTTCTGTAGAGGATGAAGTCTAAGAAAAAGGATGAAATACTGGATAAGGATAAGGAAGTTTTGGAGATGTTCCAAAAGGTGGAAGTAAACATTCTACTTCTCAATGCAATCAAGCAAGTGTTAAGGTATGTTAAGTTTTTGAAAGAGCTATGCATAAATAAGCGAAGGCTTCAAGGAAGGGAGAAAGTCAGCATGGGACAAAATGTATCGGCTTTTATATAGCCTCTACTACAAAAATGCGAGGATCATGGTACTTTCACAATTCCTTGCATTATTGGTAACTAAAAGTTTGACAAGGCCTTGTTAGACCTCAAAGCTTTGATCAATGTTATGCCTCTTTCAATGTTTATCAAGCTAGTTCTTAGACCATTGAAGGGAACGGAATTGGTTGTCCAATTGGCCAACAAAAGTAATGCCTATCTACTCAGAATAGTCAAGGATGTTCTAGTGCAAGTTGGTAAGTTGATCTTCCCCACTGACGTTTATATTTTGGAAATGGAGGACAAGACACAATGTAGTCATTCACCTCTTATTTTTGGTCGATCGTTCTTTAAAACAACATGAACTAAAATTGATGTGCACTCTAGGATGTTATCGATGGAATTTGGTGATTTGATTATTCAATTTAACATTCTTGAAGTCATGAAACACCAATCGGAGGATCATTTTTTATTCCATATTAAGCTCATTGAGGATTTGGCAGAGGAAGTGCAACTCGAGCTTGAGAAGGAATTCCCAAAGGTAGCTCATTTTGATGGCTCCCTAACTTGTGGCATGACCCTTTTTGGGGGACAAGGAGTCTAAGAAAGTGTTGAATTTGAACAGAAGAAAGAAGTGTTGCTCAACCCAAAATAACTTGAAAGAAGTGGTAGAAACAAAATTGATCAAAATAGCTTGGAAAGTGCACTCTCTCCCTCTCCTCTAATTCCTTGTCATAGTATATAGCTTGGGAATGATGTATGCAGCATATCTGATTCATGTACACTTAGAGGAGTTCCTAAGAGGATAGAACAAGTGGCATAATTGGCAGAATAACAGGGAATGGATAGATCAAAATTAAGAATAACAGATAAGGCTCAATTAGAAACAACTGAGAGCAAGTCAATCAGACTTCATCCATCCATTGTGCAACCTCCTGAGCTTGATTTAAAGCCTCTTCTAGAGCATATAAGGTATGCATTCCTAGAAAGGAATAGCAAACTTCCTGTGATTATTACTAAGAGCCTTGATGAGTTGCAAGAAGCTTAGTTGTTTGAAGTTTTACGATAGCACAAGAAAGCTATTGGCTTGACACTTAGGGACATTATGGGAATTAGTCTGGCAATTTCCATGCATAAAATTTTCCTTGAGGAAGGAGCCAAACCCATGAGGCAACCATAATGAAGAGTTAACCAACTTATTCTTCATGTTGTGAAAAAAAAAGTGTCCAAATTGCTCCAAGCTGGAATTATTTATCCAATCTTGGACAGTGATTAGGTGAGTCTAGTCCAAGTGGTGCCAAAGAAATCTAGAGTTATATAGTTAAGATTGAGAATAATGAATTGTTGCCAACTCATGTGCAAAATTTTTGGCGAATGTGTATAGACTACCGACAGCTCAACTAAACAACATGGAAGGATCACTATCCTTTACCTTTTATTGATTAAATTCTTAAAAGATTGTTTAGGAAATCTCACTTCTACTCTTTGGATGCTTTTATGTGATACTTTCATATTTACGTCACCCCTGAGGATCAAGAGAAGACTACTTTCACATGTTGTGCAATGCTTCGGGCACTTTCCATATCACCTACTGAAGGATGCCATTTGGGTTATGCAATGCTTCAGGCACTTTTTAATGTTATATGGTAAGTATTTTCTCTGATTTCTTGAAGGATGGCATGAAAGATTTTATGAATAATTTCACTATCTATGGCTCCTCTTTCAATGAATGTTTAGAAAGATTATCTCGAGTTATTAAGAGGTGCATAGAAACTGACTTGGTCCTTAATCATGAAAAATCTCACTTCATGGTTGAGCAAGGAATTGTGTTAGGACATGTAGTTTTAAAGGATGGTATTAAAATTGATCTGGCAAAAGTTAAAGTTATTTCTCGTTTAACTTACCCCACGTGTGTGCGGGAAGTTTGATCATTTCTTGGTCATGCTAGGTTTTACCAAAGATTTATAAGAAATTTTAGCAAGATAGCCCTCTCATTGACCAACCTTCTGAAAGTAGACATGGAGTTCAAGTTTGATAAGGATTGATATGAAGCTTTCAACCAACTCAAGCATGCCTTGACTACCACGCCAATTGTGCAAACCCCGAATTGGTCTCAACTATTCTAGCTAATGTGTGATGCATCTAACAATGCAGTGGGAGCTATTTTGGCATAAAGATGTAATGGGCAGCCATGATTCATCCATTACACATCCCACACACTCGATGCCACTCAATCCAATAATACCACAACAGAGAAGAAGCTTTTTGGCTATTGTTTTTGCTCTTCACAAGTTTAGATCTTATTTACTTGATTCTAAAGTTGTAATTTTCTCTGATCATGCAACACTTAAATATCTCTTGAAAAAACTTGACACGAAGCCACGACTGATCTAATGGATGTTATTACTCCAAGAGTTTGATGTTGAGATTAAGGATAGAAGTGGAGCTAAGAATTTTTTGGCTGATTATCTCAGCCGGATTGAAGGGAGTCCAAAACCCCTTCCCATTCAACACACTCCACGGTATGTCCCGATATCAACACACTCCTTCGTATGCTAACTTAGTTAAATTCCTAGTTGTTAGGGTGATCCCCTTTGATATTTCTAAGCATCAAGTAAACAAGTTTCAAAGTGAGTCCAAATATTATATTTGGGATGATCCTTACCTTCAGAAATTTTGTAAAGATAACATCATTAAGAGATGTGTGCCTGAGCATGAACACAAATTTATCTTAAGGTTCTATCTTATACATATGCTGAGAAAGTTAAAAAGGATATGTTGTTGAAATGGGTCTTTGTTGTTACAATTGCCCTTATACTTACAATTCCAACATTATAATCAAGGGCACATGTCCAGTCAACCATAGTTAAAGTTTTAGTTATACTTTTCATCTACATTAATGCTGGCCATCAAGAGTCTACAGCCACGTGCAGTATATATGTAGTTAGTTGTCTACTTTAAATTAGAAATGTGAATGTTCCTTTAGAAGGATCAGGTCTAGATATCAGTGGCTTGAAAGGTGGATTTTTTTTCTTTCTCTCTTCCTTTTTATCCTTTTTGTTGTTTTTAAATGTGAGATTCTAATAATCTATTTGAAGGCCTGTGATGATTTTTTCACTATCGAACTCCATTTTGAGTCATGTAATCCTGATTTCATGTCAGTTACGAAAATAGATTAGATGGTCAAGTATTCGGGAATGAATAGAAATAATTTGTATTATCGGAGAATAGTTGGGCGTGAATTCATGTGAGAGTTGAAACTTTCAAACGGAGACAAGCATGCATTGGATCCTATTAATGGAGCTTTATAATTTATGATAAGAAACAATCTAGTGCTGTGTCAGTTTCATTCCTATCAATGAAAACAGGAGGAAAATCGAATCATAAATAAGAAGAAAAGATTGTACAAGTGCAAAAGCTTAACCTGAGTCCGAGCCATGGTGTCATCAATGGTAATGGTGGTGCAGGCACCATACATGTGAGGAGAGACATTAAATAAACGAATTAGAATTTGGATTTTTTTTTTTTTTTGATAAAAACAAAAAATTTAAGAATAACTTTTATCTCTTTTTTAAAAAAAAAAAAAAAAAAATAAATTTGAAAAAACTCTTTTTCCCTTTTTGAAGAAACAAAAAAGAGGATTTGGGTGTAATTTTTTTTTTGAATTTAAATTAAAAAAAATATCATATTGGCAAAAGTTATGGTATGGTTAAAGAAAAATAAATCGGTTTTTACTTATTTTTAGTTATATGAATATATAAATAAATAAATCTATATATATACACATATTAAAGTAAAGTTTACAAATTATACAAATTTAAGACATAAATAATTGTTAATATAATTTAAATAAAATAAAATATTTAATTTATTGAAAATATTTTGATCATAATAATTTAAAATTATGTATATCTAGAAAGTAGGTGGGCTGTTTTTATTTATTTATTTATTTTTGTAAAATTTTATCTGTTGGTCTGGTAAACTCCCCAAAATAGAAAATGGCGGTTCCTTCGTATAGAAACCAAGCCCTTTGATTGTACGCCACACAACAAAGAGCGCCAAAGCAAGCGGCGCGGACAGCCACCAGACCAAAGATTGCCATTTGCACCAAATAGACCAAAAAAAAGGGAAAAAAAAAAAAAAAACTCTTTCTTCTGTCAATCATTTGCCTCTCTTCCATCTTAATCCCTTTTCATATTTGCAAGACCGGTATATTAACAAAAATAAATAAATAAAGGTAAAAAAAACATAGATATACGCAAATTACATTGAGAGAAGAGCAGAGCAGAGATGCCGCAAAATGACGGTTGTTATGATGATGATGCTGATGATGTTGTCACAGCCGGTTGTATCTTTAATTAATTAGTTAATTGGTGGCTGCTTCAAATAACCATATACATTGCACATATAAGGAAGGCCTCGGCGGTTGCCAGGGTGGTGGTGGTGGTGGTGGAGGTGCAGCTTTGGCTACTACAAGCAAAAACAGATAATAATATATTAGGGTATTAAAACGTGGGAGAAATGGAGAGTAATGAGCTACTGACAACAGCGAACAGTACACAAGGGACAATAGTGTGTTATGCACCCACGATGATAACAACAAATGGTATATGGCAAGGTGACAATCCATTGGATTACTCTCTTCCTCTTTTCGTTCTTCAATTAACTTTGGTGGTCGCCACCACTCGCATTATTGTTTTCGCCCTCAAGCCCCTTCGCCAGCCTCGTGTCATCGCCGAGATTCTGGTACCTAAATCCCTCCTCTCATTTCTCTATGCAAATTCATTTTCTGAATTACCAAACATAAATGTATGGTTCTAATGGATGCACGTTCAATGATCCGCATATAATGTAATAGTGATATTGACGGTGACTCTTATGTTAATAATAATAAGGTTCAAGGAAGCGTAACAAAAAACCTGTTCATTTGATGTAAACTTGATGCGCAGGCCAGGACATACGTGTGTGTGTGTGTATGTGTGTGTGCATGCATGCTTAAGTGTGCATAAAAGATGGCTTGCCTTATATGGCTTCAATGTATTTTACAGGGCGGAGTGATATTGGGTCCGTCTGTGCTTGGACGGAGCAAAGCGTTTGCAAACACAATATTCCCTTTGAGAAGTGTGATGATGCTTGAAACAATGGCAAATGTTGGTCTCCTGTACTTTCTATTCCTGGTGGGAATAGAGATGGACATTTCTGTAATCAAGCGGACTGGGAAAAGGGCATTGACCGTAGCAGTCTCGGGCATGCTCTTGCCCTTCCTTGTTGGCTTTGCCTTCTCTTTCATTATTCATAAGGATTCTCATGGCATGAGCCAAGGCACTCTAGTCCTCTTCCTAGGTGTAACCCTTTCTGTTACTGCCTTCCCCGTCCTTGCCAGAATCCTCGCAGAGCTCAAACTCATCAACACAGAGCTTGGCAGGTTTGCAATGTCTTCAGCCCTTCTCAATGACATCTGTGCTTGGGTTCTGTTAGCTCTCGCCATTGCCTTAGCGGAGCATGAATCCACTTCCTTGGCTTCTCTATGGGTGGTACTCTCTAGTGTAGCATTTGTTGTTTTCTGTTTTTTTGTTGTTAGGCCATTCCTCTCGTGGGTCATTCAAAGAACTCCAGAGGGAGAGACCTTCAGTGAGTTCTACCTATGTCTCATTCTCACTGGAGTAATGATATCAGGTTTCATTACAGATGTCATTGGAACACATCCTGTTTTTGGAGCTTTTGTGTTTGGCCTGATCATTCCCAATGGACCTCTTGGAGTTACTCTCATTGAAAAGCTAGAGGACTTTGTTTCAGGCCTCTTACTCCCTCTCTTCTTTGCTATGAGTGGCCTAAAGACTAACATAGGGACTATTCATGGAAGTAAGACCTGGGGAATTCTAATTATTGTCATAATACTGGGAAGTGCTGGCAAAATCGCTGGTACTATGTTAATTACAATGTTTTACAAGATGCCCTTGGTTGAAGGGTTTACTCTTGGCTTGCTCATGAACACCAAAGGCCTCATCGAAATGATTATTCTGAACGTCGGCAAGGACCAAAAGGTACTATCATATTGATTGCTATTACTGGAAATGCCTAAATATGTGTAGATGTGAGTGTCTAAATTGGAGTTGGGACGTTTGCATTGATGAAATCGAATGGTAAATGGCTTGCAGGTTTTAGATGATCAAGCCTTTGCCATCATGATAATTGTAGCTCTTGCCATGACTGGAATCATCTCACCAATTATAACAACGATATACAGACCAGCAAGAAGGCTCACACCTTACAAACGGCGAACAATTCAGAGATCAAAACCAGATGGAGAGCTAAGGGTACTTGTGTGTGTACATACCCCTAGAAACGTTCCAACAATAATCAACCTCCTTGAAGCGACGAACCCCACGAAAAGATCCCCAATGTGTGTGTATGTGCTTCACTTAGTTGAGCTCACTGGCCGTGCATCTGCCATGCTTATTGTACACAACACCCGAAAATCAGGCCGACCAGCCATCAACCGCACACAGGCTCAATCAGATCATATCATCAATGCATTTGAGCATTATGAGCAGCATGCAGGATTTGTCTCAGTGCAGCCACTCACAGCCTTTTCCCCTTACTCCACAATGCACGAAGATATCTGCAATTTGGCAGAAGACAAAAGGGTAGCTTTCATAATCATTCCATTCCACAAGCAACAAACAGTGGATGGCGGGATGGAAGCCACAAACCCTGCATTTAGAATGGTTAACCAGAATGTACTAGCTAACGCGCCTTGCTCCGTTGGGATTCTTGTGGACAGAGGCCTAAATGGGTCTCGCATCTTAGCTGCTGCAAACAACATTCAGACTTGCCAATCCCACCATATAGCCGTACTCTTCTTCGGGGGACCGGATGATAGAGAAGCTCTAGCATATGCATCCAGGATGTCTGAGCATCCTGGGATAGTGCTAACCGTGTTGCGCTTCATTCCGAGTGAGGAGGCGACCATGGATCACCAAAATCAGCTTTCAAGACAGAAACAACATAGCATTAATAGTAGCACCAGCGCTGGTGGCAGTAGTAGCCATCGCACCAACGCTAATGACGCCAGGATAAGGGCACTAAGTGTTGAAACAGACACAGAAAGCGAAAGGGAGAACCAACTTGACGAAGAGTACTTAAATCAATTCAAGATGCGGAAAGGCAATGACGATTCAGTCCTTTACGCAGAGATAGTGGTAAACAATGGGGAGGAAACGGTGGCGGAAATAAGATCAATGGACAACTCACATGACCTGTTTATTGTTGGGAGAGGACAAGGAAAGACGTCTCCGCTCACTGCCAGCCTCACAGATTGGAGTGAGTGTCCAGAGCTTGGAGCAATTGGTGATTTCCTAGCTTCATCAGATTTTGCGGCAACAGTCTCAGTGCTGGTTGTGCATCAGTATGTCAACGGGGCACTAGGGGATGACATCGCAACACCTGACAGCCTGCCTGGTCTTGGCGCATATCATCGTGACCTATATTCCCCTGCGCATGACTCCTTGAACAGATCACCCGGATCAAGAAGCCAACAACCTATGGTGTTTAGCCCGTAATTTTCTTTTTTCTTTTTTTTTTTTAACTTTTTTCCTTCCTTACTTACAAGTCACAACACAGCCTACACAATGTAGGAGAGTGTGACAGGCGCATGCACTCAAATTGGACTACGGAAATAAACATAAAACAATATTTAGGAAGCCATTGTTCTGTTTTTTTTTTGTTGATCAAATAGAAAACCGTTGTTCTTCGTTCGTACCACCATTATACTGTGCACTTTTTGGGTAATTCCTAACAAAAATTTATATTTGGTGTACGTTAATGCTAATCAAAATGCAGTTTGACCTTTTTTTTTTTTTTTTTTTTGTTCTTGGATCACAAAAATGAGAAAGAAAATATGATATCCCCAATTCCCGCTTGACCCGTTTATTTCATATTTATGTTTGGCTCATTATTACAGGTAAATTATCTGTGATTACAATTGCTTTTGATTATCAAACAATTCAGCTGAGCATTCGGACCTTTCTTCTCTTTTCTTTTCTCTTTTGTTATGAGCTTGAAAGTCAATTTGCCCAATGTTCAATTTGCTCCATCCTTCGCTGTTTCTTCTAAACTAACGTCAGGGATTCTCATTATTTTTATGTATAACCCCTCGGTGGCACACTGAAATCAGCTTATACAAGACTAATTACATCAAATGATATAATATTGACCAAGTGAGCTAAAGACATTATTAATATATAACTAAAACATTGTAGAAAATGAGATGAAAGACAATTTATGAAAAATTATCAAACTAAAACTACTCATTCCATGGTGATGCCAATGTGATAAATTTATATTTCACTGTAGAGGTTGCCACCATATTCTAGCAAAAGACCACACAGGATGGTGAGCCTGAATCTATTTTTCACGACAAAAATTATTTGAATAACTAATAATTAATAAAAAGAAAAGGCAAAAAGGCAAGTCAGGATACAGATAAGCACACCCCATTATCTTACAGATCCAATCTACTCCAAAAACCAGTTTTGGTTATCAACATATTGTGGCCGTTACACTAATATAATCCTATAAAAAACAATAATGTACACGTTAAATTTGATGGCAACACATTAACCTTAACAATGCTTTTCCTTCCATCACATCTCGATATCCTCCAGGTCTGGTAGAGGAAATCGAAGGATTGCAGCAATGCCGGTCAACTGTGCCAATTCTGCCCAGAGAAAAAAAGGTTGATCACAGTGCAGGAATGACTGAAGAAGAATTAAAGAAGATTCCATGTTTTGCCCAATAAGTTTCATACACAGCTCTTAAATCTAAGAAGAAAGCTTAACACAGCTACTCACGTTCTCCCGATACATGCATTGATGAAAATATATGAGCAGTGCCTCCTGTGTCTTTCACGGAGTTGACCAAATTGACATACTTTTGCCTCGTTGCAGTATCAGCATTCCTAAAAGCCAAATTGGTAGCCAAAAAAAGGTTTAACTTGATCTTGTAAAACCTGAATTGCTTTTGCATACTATAAGACCAGGGATGTATATTAATGCAAGATAAGAAAATAACCAACAGCCAAGGAACCAGGAGGTGAATTGAGGTTAGGCTTGCATGCTCTGGTCCATGGCAAGGAGTGTGTGCATGTGTGTGTGTGCATATGAGAAAGAGAGTAGAGAGTCTCGCTTGACAGGCTATAATAAAGTGATTCTCACCCATCAACAAGTTTGCATAATATAGCCAATGAACCGATAGATGAGTTAAAGTTATGATTTCATTCTCTACCTCATAGCTAGGAATGACAGAGAGGAGAGAGAGATCTGGTCTTGCTTGACATAGTTTGGATGCAAAAATGGGAATTATTCTAGTTGTAAAAGGCTACAATAAAGTGATTCCTACCCATCAACTTTGCTGCATAATATATCTTTCAATCCAAGCTTGTGTACTTCAAGTGAAAAATACATGGTTTATATCCAATAGGAAATGCAAAGAAAAGTGAATGTTGCAGACCAGAATAACCAACCAAAATCCATAAAATTTATTGCTCCAAAATCAAGAGGCCATCCAGATCTCATGCAAGTTAATAGCAAGCAGTAGAAGACCAAAAAAAGGGGGATAGAAGCCTCTTTTGTCTGGCTTTTCTTTTTAGCAGGAAAAATGGGATGGATAATTCAGAGCACAAAAAGTTCGGTAACAAGAGAAAAAAATAATATTGAGTCAAAATTTTAGGCACTTTGATGCTTCATGATCAAGAAAATGCAAGCTTTCAAGGTTAAGGCAGAAGCCCTTGCATATGCACATGCTAAAGTTCATCTAGCATTGTGTAACAGCAGCATGTGATCAGATCAATTTCCACTTAGTACTTATCAACATGCCAAAGATGGAGAATCAGCAGAAATTTGCGTTAAGTTTATTACGGGATAAAGAATAGGAAACAGAATCTTGTGATATTTATCAATCCATGGGATTTACCCTAAATTCCCCTGGTTACTGAGGTTCTTGCTTAATTTCCATTATCTATCTATTATTCTTTAATTTTCACAACTATTTGTCGTATGCAAAGAATTGAGTAGGGGCCAGTAATGTGGCACCACGATGTAGGCTGTTAAGGCATTGGCTGGTGAAAAGTGGTAACTGTGCAATGTGGATTCTTGGTCACAAACAATAACCATGACCTTGGCATCCTAATATGTTTTAACAAAGAAAGTGCATAATGAATTAATTTTACAGCAATGACCTTATCTGCTTCAATTTTTTAAGCCTTTTCTAGCAATGACATCATTTGTTTTCCTTTCTGTCACTCAGCCCTTTCTAAGTACTTAAAAGTGCTTGGGCACATATTACAATGACGTTTATTTGGTAGCACCATGACAACCAGTGTTATAAACGCAATCCAAACATCGACCCAGGCAGGAGACTTGTTAACTGGTACAACTAGCAGCTCACGTGCGCGCGTGTGTGTGGTGAGATATTACAAATTAAATAGTTTTTGATTAAATTAAAGTTATAACTTGATATTTAACTTAAGATTAAAGTATTTTTAGCAATAAAATATTTTGGTGTAAGATTTTAGATTAAGTTAAACTGAAACAAAGGAAAGAAAAACCTGGCCCATGTCAATGCTGGCCACCAAGTTAATCTGGATCAAATTTCCATCTGCATATTTTAAAAACTGGCCCAGTGTAGGGTCTAGGGACTTCACCATTCTGATCTCCACCAGAAATTCCCTCAACCCTAACTGTACTCCAACTTGGTAGTTTCCACTGCATATCCAGAGTTCAGACTTGGGATTTGACGCCGGACTTAAAAAGCCACAGGTCAGTTTTAATAGCACTGATTTGACAACAGTTATGGGCAAGGAGAATTTTGCCCAGGTAACAAGAGTTGGCTGTGCAAACCTAGTTATGTAGCATGTGAGATTTTGACAATTTTGGTAACCAATAGAAAATCTAGGAGAGGTCCAAATGCTTCTTTTAACCCAAAATTCTTCAACACCATTCATGGTTAATTCTCCATCACCCCACATGTGTATAAATAGCACAGTTATTCTAGTTAGACTAACCTGAATAGATCATCTGTGATTAGTAGGGTTTGAACAGCCATCCGTTCATGAGCAATCTCCACATGCTTTGGGCCATAGCATGCTCGGGCTGGGTCCTATTCAAAATCCCAAAACCATGCACACTCAAAGATTGATTTGGGAACAATCACATAAGGTTAATAAAGAAAAACTTTAAAGCAAATTATTAAGCAATGACCATCAGAGGGTACTAGAATTTAGATTAATCATTTACCTGTAGCTTCTACTTTGCTTAGCAAAATGAAGTTCTTAATAGCAGGGCAAAGTAAAAAAGCTGGAAACACTATAATTGCAAAATCATATTTCAAGCATAGAACCTGACATTTGAAAGCATGTTGAAGAAATCCTTGAGAGCACGAACCTAAAGGAACAAGAGAAATTAAAAAAAAGAAAATGTAATTGCAAAACAATACAAAATTAAATGCCTCACGTGTCACTACAACCATCTAGTCATAGAATTGGCTGCAGGAATGGTAGTGTAAAGTCAAATGCAAAGAAATAAAAGAACAAGTTTCCAAATTCAGGCCAACTGAATTACCTCCTGTGCTGCTTTAGTATCTTTTATCAGATTCATGACATTTGGAGCATCAAGAACCTCTCTCAGACTATGTCTGTGCAAAAAATTTGGCATTCAGTTGTTTGAAATGGCATGCTGAATAGAAACATAGAAAGAAGGTTGGCATAAACAAATGAAGTTAAGTAAACCCTAAAAGTAAATCCACATACAAGTTGCTAAAACAAGCTCATAACACTGCTTAGATTTTAGAAGCCCCAAACACCACCCCCCCTCCTTCCAAAAAAAATTCATCACAAACAAATATTAATGTTATCAAGATATGGCACCCAAAACAAAGCATGGCAACAGATTTTATGTTAGATCTCTTGTCATCATTGATTTCTGTCATTATTGGCCAATCTACCCACAACTATTGATCTTTTTCATCTCATCACTTGTATACAACAATGAAACATCAGAAAAATTGGAGGCAGAGTGCTGTCAATTGCAAGGAATTGACCAATGAATGCATGAGAGACGCCACAGGTATCACAAAGGCAGATATTAAACAAGTCAATGGAAAGATGAACTATGATTGTTGCCACTAATGAAGCAAATAGAGTAATGTGTGAAACATTAGAAAAATCGGCAGTATTGCCAATTGCAAGGAGTTGACCAATGAACACATGAGAGAAGCCACGGGTATCACCAAAGGCAGATACTAAACAAGTCAAAGAAAAGGTAAAATGTCTATTGCCAATAATGAGGCAAAGAGAAGGTGATATGAAACATGATTCAGTTAAGAAAAGCAACAATTCAACAAAGCACCAATGTTAGTAACACAGAATAAATAGATCATCTAAGAGGAAGGCTTCAAGAAGTTGTTATGGAATTGATGAGAGGCATCTTATAGACAGATGCATGTAATTCATTGACAAAACAAAGAACTGTGGAAGGCACTCTTTTTCATCAGTTACATAAACACATATTCCCAAGACTCATATATGTCAGACGCCCAGCAACATAGCATCAACCACTACAGCAAAGTAATTGATGCAGATCATGATAATAATACGAGATATCACAAGAAATATTCTAGTAGACAACTTAGGAAGTTATAATTGTTATCTTAATTCTTAAATATTTTCCTATTTATCTTTATAATTATTTCTCTTTCAGTTGGGATCGCTAGTTCAATAAATATGTCCATGTTATTTCACTAGACAAGCTTGTTATGAATATTGATATTGATAATTCATCATTGAGTTTTATCAACTAATGCTGAATCTCATTTGGTTTACAGGTGGATTCCCATGTGTAATCATTAGATTTTTTTGTTTTATTCCACATCCTACATTAGTAATGTTGAGTATTGTAAGCACAAGAAACAAAGATATCAAGGATCATACTTGTATCCAGAAGTTGTATGCACTAAAACTATCCTTGACTTGTTCTCAATAATAGGCCTCAACTGTCGCCTCTCTGCCTCCAACAATAAGTGACGATGAAACTGATCCTGAAGCACATAAGAATATAATTGTTATCTATAATAAATTGCTGGAAAAAAGGATTCCTTCACAAAAAATCATAACAAACAGCAACTCACTTCTGAATGATTATAAGGAACAACAACTTGTCAAATATTCATACTAAATATAAGAAAAGAAATTATCATAAACTTTCCTTTTTCAGACCTTTGTGAAACCAGGACTTGCAATGACAGCACATCGAACAATGCTGAAGTCAACATGTTTTATGAAAGCCTAAGACATGGTTCAAAATCAAAGACTGTTGTTAAACAAACACTTTACATCTAATACGAATTATAAAAGAAATGCATTTTAAGTAATTTCAGAAGTAGAATAGAGCTATGTTAACACAAGTCCAATCAAGCAACAGTGATTTAATAAGTCATATAGAACTCACCTGCAAAACATGCTCAAAGAATTTATTCAATGCCTGCAAAAGATGTAAACAAAGAGAGTACAAGCATACATTAGCAAGCACAGCTCACTAAGCACATTAATCTGACCAAAAGATTTTGGAAAAAGTCTCCAACAGCAGCTCAAATATACATAATTTGATTCATTATCCCCATAAAGAAAAAATAAAGAAATAAGGGAAGCATACCGACTCATAACCAGCAATCGCAGGCCCATGTTTTCGAGGTATTGATGTTTCTATCCGTGAACGAGTGGTGGTCATGCTATTACATAATAGCAGCAGAAATATCAGTAAATTCACAAATAATGACATGAAAAACTAACTAATTATAGTAAGTCTTATTTGCAGACATAAGCCACATTTATCAACAAATTCCCAGTACATGGCTCTTCTTGACAAAACAGCATTCCAAAATTTCACTGAAGACCATGTAACCAACTGTGCCCAATATCTCAGTTTTAGGGAAATTCCAAATACATTGATTCAGATCTAAGCCATTTCATTAACAGTTTCATATCTTATCCCAGCAATTTTCTCTCCTAATTCTCTTCTTTCAAGCTCACAGGATACAATTCCCAAATAGAGTGTTTATCAAGACATCATGAACCAAAAATCACTCCCACACAAATGAAAAAACATGCTTGATAAATATAATTGATTCCATCTAATCAATTCATACTACCTGACCATTTCTCGTAGCAGTTCTTAGCAGTTAGAACAAACATAAAAACTAAATTTGAAGTCACACAAATTGATCGATACCATATATTACTAGAAATGTTGCCACTTATCAAAAGAATCAGAATGTTCATTGTGCAACACTTTCAACTTCCATCAAGTGTAAATCTTACATCCATAATTTAAGGTACACTTATTCACCATTGGCCTGGTGTTAGCTCTTTAAATGGTCTTAGAAGCATCTAAAAGGTTGAATGGAGTGGAAATAGGGTCCAACTTCTGACAGCCTGCTTAATTCAGCAGAATGTACTCTCCTCTCTTGACAAGACCAGTAAACACTAAACTTTCTGCCTTTAGAATCTGAACCTTCAGTTCAAAGAAAGAAAAATCTAACCTTTCTGCACCTAGAATCCAAACCTTCATTAATTTAGTTTCAATTTCTCGATGTCAACAATTACCATGTGTGAATTTCTCATACACAATTATAACTGGTACAGACCTTCAAAATAACCGGGCCACAAAATGCATCTAACTATATTTCCAAGCAAAAGATGAGAAGACTCATCAGCAATGATGACATTCATACCTTTTACCAACAAGGAGGATGTGTGCCAATCCTTCTTGCATCAAAACCACAGCAAGATCTGCACTTGCTGCAGGATCTGAAATTACAGAAAGGATTAGCATTAGTTAGCCACAAATCACACTTCTTTAGTTATATTTGCCATTTTAAATTAATAATCTTGAGCAAAACAAGAATTTTGTTGCACAATCGGGCTAGAAAAACATTCTTTATAACAAAATTTGGGGACAATCTCCATGGATTCCCTGCTATATACAGCTAGATCTTAATATTCAAGTAGACAAATTTGACATTCTAACAGGAATTAAGGCTTTCAATTGGTCTATTGAACAAGAACTTCAGAATTGATTGCTTATATCTGGCATGCTTCAAATCTAAATCTGAGGTACAATTGTGATAATAATTGTATAGCAACAGTAGACCTTTCAACAACAACAGTTCAGATTTACTGCCAAATTCTCAAAATAACCAAGGTAATGCTAGGTAGTTTGGCCAAAAAGTGCCAACTAATCAACAATAACAAACTCCAGAGAAAAATATCTGACATGAAAGTCCATTATAACAATTGTAGCTGCATACCAGAGGCCTGATTTAGTATATCCAATGCCAATGAGTCCCAGATTTCCTAAAGTCCATCGCAATTCAAAAGCCACAAGCCAATCAGCAAATCACTAGGTGCATATCTTGATAATTGACATCATAACACTAAACTCTACAAATGGGAATTGTTTCCCATTAAAAAGCCTCATAATATATTTTCCATCTAAAAAATGAAAAAGAAGGAACAATTGAGTCTCATGTGCAAAAGATTGCATCCAAGTCTGAGACTTCATACTCCACGTCCATCATTACTCTACATATAGCATAAAAGCAGCCAAAAAGGTGAAAATCCATTTCAGAAAACATTTCTGGCAGTAAGTTCCACAGAAATAGAAAGATGCAATAGGCAAAATCAATAGAAGTCTATGGAAGACTGGGTAGTAAATATATAATGCATTCACATGAACTTAGATTTATCACATTTTCTTCATTGATGGAAAATTGTCAAAAAGCAAACAAACCCTTTACAACTACTACTGTACAAGAAAGCATCAAAAACAGAGAAATAAACATAGACTCTAACAAGGTTTCAAATATGAGAAACCCCTAAAATGAGTCAGTTGTCTTTCTTGAACTGCTTATTGGATAACCAACTTCAAAAAGCTAGGATTTAACAATTTTTCAATCACTCTTGACATAAGTGTTAAGGTCCCTGACAATAAGTGGGCTGGTAATTCTTAAGTCTAAACAAATGAGGGGAAAAAACGAAAGGAAAAAGAACTGGTCTTAGCTGTTACCACAAAGCCACCATCATTACTAGCAGATCACCATCCCTGATGAGACACAAGCATTACTATTTGGAGCCCATAGCTTAATTTGGCCACCACAGCCAAGAAGGCAAGGGAATGGAGGAGAAGAGTTGATAACAGTTTTCAAATTCTCACACGCATCAGGGACATTTAACTCAGAGTGCTGCTACAATATTCATAGTGCTGCTATAATCTGGATATCTTAGCAAAAAGAACAGACTTTTAGAACCTTTCAGGGACATATACAAGCACTTCTAAAGAAACATATAAATTTACAAAGACAGACTTGGAGCCCCATTCCAAAGCCAAAGGTCCTAACATTGGAGATCAGTACATGGATGAAGGAAGACACAAAGGAATGTTGGGGAACACAACAAAGCTAATGTTCCTAAAAATTTGAAGAAAAACAAATTGAATCACACCTTTCTTAAAACAAAAGGTCGATGCAGCTCAAGTTCTAAAGTATGAAATGCTCCAATCTGCAATACAACAGTGGTAAGGTCAAGACAAGGCCAAGATCATCCAATCTTGAAACTGAAAATCAAAGAAAAAATTCAACTTGCCTTCACATACTCATTCTCTAAAATGTTCTTTCCGCGTAGTCGCAACACTGACCCTTCTTTATCATATTCAGTGGCCTGTACAAGAAAGAAAAATAAAAGGAGAATAATCAAACATAAAGACTACCTTCTAACCAATTCTGAAATATTAAAATAATGTTGTCCATCATACCTCAACTTTCACTTCCAACTTAAGCTTCACACGTTCTGCATCTCTTCCGCCAGAGGCCATCTCTCTTAAAACTTTCCTATTGTGCAGCAAAAGAGAACCAACCCCTCTCAATTTAAAAAAGTTCTCATGAAGGTCACCATTACACTACATCTCTCTCTTTGTATATGGAACAGGAATTTTAATTGGAAATCTAAAACAAGCAATATAGTCGAACCATTGACAGAAATAGACAAGAAGAAACCAGAAAGATTCCCTTTTTTTTCTTTTTATTTGCTTGTCAAAAAAAAAAGGGTGGGGGGAACGACAAAAGCAAGAAAAGAAAAACCTGACAGTAACAGCCATGACGGTATCTCCAGGAGCTATCAAATTGTAAGCAAACCATAGATCATCCGAATCAATTGGTGTCATCTACAAACACACAAACCAAGCACTCACAGAGCAATTCTAACAAATAAAATAATTATCTTTGAAAAAGAAAAAGAAAAAGAAAACTGAAACAAAAATAAAAGAGATTGAACTCTTTGCACCTTTACGCTACCAGGGCCGTCCGGCAACAAGTCTTTTCTTATGATCTTCATTGGATGGTTCTTGCAGAGCGAGCGCCCGTGTCCCTCTAATTCTGATTTCCAGACTCTCCCGTGCCGCCACTAATGAAGGCTTGTTTGGCACCTAAAATCCGACCTCAAGAAGGAAATCTTTTTTTTTTTTTTAATCGGAAGAATCGGGCGATGTAATTTATTAGATCCTATAAAAATTGTAATATTTTTATTTCTATAAATTTTCGTCGATGGCATTAATGCGGTGATTTCATAACATTTTGGTTGGCGAAGACATATTGTTTTGTATATTGTTTATTTTAACACCGATGATATATCAATCTTAATAATTTTAGATCCTTTATATTAAAAACTTAGGAAGTTTGCCTTTGATTATATTTTAAAATTAATAATAAATTTATATTGACAGAATTTGTTATTATTTGTTAAATTTATTTATTTATATTTTATTTAAAAAATAAAAATATATATTATTAAAAATTAAAAAAAATTTGTAAATTAATTTAAATTAAATTTATTTTTAAAATTAATTAAATTTTTAAAAATAAATTTATGATAAAATTGATTGTTGGAGAAATTTTTTAATTATTTTTTTAAATTATTTTCACTTTAAGAAAAAAATAAATATTTAAAAATATATTTTCTCATTTAAAAAAATTTTAAGAGATTTTTATAAAAAAAAAATTTATTTTTTTTTTAAAATTTTTATTTTATTATAATTAAATTTATATTAATTAATTTATAAAATTTTATTTTATAATTATAAAATATTATAATAATTTTAAAATTATAAATTTATGAGAAAATGAGAATTTTTTTTAATTTTAATAATATATATTTATATTGATATTAAACTAATACTAATATTAAATTAATATAATTTATTAATTTATAATATTTATTAATAAGTATATTTTTTTATTTAAATAAAAAAAAAAATTAAAATAAATTTAAATTAAATTATTATTAAAAAATTAAAAATAAATTTAAAATTTTATTTTTTTTTTTTAAAATAAAATAAAATAAAAAAAAATCAAAATACGTAGTTAGATTTGTAAAAATAAATTATACAATCTATAATATAACTTATGAAGGTTATGAAAATTAATTAAAATAATAAAATTAATTAATATTAATAAAAAATAGTTATAAGTATTAATTTAAAAAAAAATTAATTAAGCAAAATTTAATAGAGAAAAAATAAAAAATAATAATAATTTAAATTAAAAATATTTTTTTATTTTTTTAATATAAAAAATAATTAAATATATTAAAATATTAATTTTTATTAAAATATTATTAAAAATTATAAATTAAATATTAATTTAATATTAAATATTATAAATTATAAGAAATTATTATTAAAAAAATTAAAAATTAAATAGAGACTTATATATAAGTATTTCATTAATTTATTCTCAATTTTTATATAATTATATTATATATATGTATTAAATATGTATTATTTGCATGCTTATCATATTTATTAATAAATATTTTTATTTAAATGAAAAATTAAAAAAATTAAATTACAAGTATTTCAAAAAAAAAAGAAGAATTTTTTTTTTTTTATAAAAATAAAGAGAAGAAAAAAACTAAAATGAAAACTTTGATTATGAGAAAAAAAAAAAAAAGTAAATTTAGGATTTCTTTTCCCTTAATAAGAAAAAAAAAAAAAAGAAACTTAAGTTTTTCTTTTAGAATTTTTTTTTTTTTACTTTTTTTAAGTATGAATATTTACATTATATGAATTTTAAATATATATAAAAAAAATTATTTAACATGAATTTAGTAAATTTTAATATATATTTATATTGTAATTGAATAAAATTAAATAAATTAGATACATATTAAAATTTTAATTTTATTAAAATAATAAAAAAAAATTATAAATCAACTATTAAATTAATATTAAATATAGATATTATAAGAGTTTTTTAAGAAAATTTAAATTTAAATCAAATATTTAAATATTCTTAAAATTAATCCTATAATGTCATATAAACATTTAATTGATTTTTGTTTTATTTCATTACTCTATATGTACAATTAATATTAGACATACATAATATGTTTGTTTATTATATTTTTTATCCAAAAAAAAAATAGAATTATTTTTTTTTAATTTTTTTAATTATGAATATTTATATTTTGTAATTTTTAAATTTATATAAAAAATTATTATCATAAATTAAATAAATTATAATAGAATAATCTAAGTAAATCAAATATTTGTTAAAATTTTAAATTTTGTTGAATACTAGCAAATATTATAAACTTGATTGAATGATTAATTACATTTTAAATCAAATATTTTAATTATTTTTAAAAATTAAGTAAATATTAATATGTAAATATTTTATCAATTTTTTACTAGTTTCTCTTGCTTTGAATAATATATATACTAGATATAGTTATATACTAATGTAGAGGGTTTTATATCAAATGTATTAATATTTACAAAATTTAAAGTATTATTATTTCATTAAATTTCTAAATTAATGAAAAATATTATTATACTAAGCAAAATAATTATAATATGTAAGGTCTAATTTTTTTATGTTTTATATTTTTTATTTTAATATTCAAAATTTTTTAATGATTAATTAACAATTTTTTCTTAAGATATAAAATAATAAGAGGTCTGAAGTTGAAGCTATAAAATGAACTAAATCCAAATACTAAAGGGATTGTCATTTTGTGTGTTTGATTTTTTTTTTTTTTGGGAAACAATAGTGCTCCACTTAGGGTTATTATTATTATTATTTAAGGCTTGTATTAGCAAGGGACTAAATTGAACAAATAAAATGACTAGTTCATAGTTATCTATTGTTTAGTATAACCAACTTTTATGATGTTCTATGCAAAAGGAATTGTCCAAAAATACAATTATTAGGTAGAAACAAAATTGTTAGTGAATTTGTTGATCACAAAATGAAACACTTGTTTTTTTTTTGATAAATTGAAAAGGTAAATAAAGAAATACATTGATTGACCCTAAATCGCAAAATAAGGGAAACTAGCATGAAACGAAAACAATAAAACTTTGTTCAATTCTCAATTATTTATTGACTTTAAAACTTTCTTTTTGGACATATTCAACTACAGCAGAATTTATTACTTTCTTGATCACTTGCCTATACACTTTTGAAGACCTTAGAATCTCTTAACAAAACAACTATGGATATCTTCTTTTACTCCTGGAAATCTAGGAATTGGTTGAGCTATGATAATCATTTTGTTAAAAACATCATCAAAAATAACTCTAGTCGTGGATGTGTATACATATCCTATGATTTCAATAAATAGATTATAAAACGCAAGAGAAGATACTTTGAAAACCCATAGATGAATTTACATTTTGATAACTAGCAGAGAAACACAGCAGAGAGGAATATTCATCTAGACGTTGATCAATTTGTTCATTTTACTTTTTCAACACAATAACATGGTAGTGGGAGAAGTACACTAGTGAATTATTCACCAACCAAAATCTACGCTTTCCATATTGGTGACTACTGAATCAACTAAGCTTGCAAACTATATATCTTAAAGCATTGATAAAACAATCTATCTCCTCAGCCAAGAGCACCCCAAACCCACAACAAAAAAGCAAAAATTTGTTGTAAAAAGCCAAATAATTTTGCAACAAACAAGGAGGCCTTATGTGTAATCCATAACCCATAGCAGCCTTACGTAAAATAATCAAAGCCCCAGGACATAACAATACCTAAAACCATAGACAAAATTCAATAACCAACCAAAATAGCAAGAAACCCATTTCTCTTTCCTTACCCAAACTAAAACCAGCAAAAGGGCACACAACCCAGCCAAGCGAATCCCAAAACTAAAACCAACTCTAGTAAACACCTTATGACCACAACCAGCAGCAAAGTAGTTGTCACCAATACTTGGAAAGAAACCTGAAGGCATAGTCCCCCAGCAAACAATAGGCTATAGCCCAAAACTAGAATGTATAAACCTTAAAAAACTCTCATACAAGGTCCCTCGCAAGAAAACATCAACAACATGACCTTTTAATAGTTACAGTATATTGTTTGGAACTTCATGACTCAAGCATCAGGCAATTGCCTTGCTAAAGCCTGGGTGCTTGACCTCCTTCTCACTCACTTTCTTTCTATGGGAGTAGCATATCAAATCCACATGCATGAATAACTTGTACTTTATTAAATTATGTGATATCATGTTCCACATGTACTTCACATTACAATTACTTAAATTGATTGTTCAATCTAAAAACTCTTAAAACTAGATGTAGGAGTATTTGGATTAGAAAGACTAAGCAGATATTGTCTTCTTAGATTTGTTATTTGCTTGATAAAACACTTTCAGTTTTTTTTTTTTTTTTTTTTTTTTTTTTTTGCTCTGTTGTAAGAATATCAATTGCTTTTATGACTTCGATACTAAGAAGACCTCTCATTAGAAAAAAAAACTCATTAAGCTCAATATTTTTTTTTTTTAATTATTTCTTGCTCACTTCTTTCAGCAAGTGTTAATGTATTAGTTATAAAGGCATTAAATTGAGATCTCATCCTACATAAATTCATAAAAGTAACGGACATATTATGAAAATTAGAAACAATGTTCACTAGTTGTGCAACTTGTGCTTCCTGCACTTGCTTATCTTTTGGTGTCTTCCTTTTTAAATAGTTGGAAGCATGTTGATTTAAAGTTGTTTGACTCACATAGGGATTGTCATCCCCGACTTCATCATTGTTATTTAGATTAATGGCTTCATTTGTGGTATGATTTTACATATTCTCTATAACATCATTTAAAGTCTGCATTTTTTCCAATGGTTTTGTCTTTTCCTACTAATTCTCCATTCTCATCATACAAAGGGAAAGTTGCATTGAACAATCCTCTATCATGCTTGTAGCTTTATTATTATGTCCAAAAATTAAGAAATCATTATTTAGAAAATAAGTTAATAAAAAATTTTAGTCAAACATTATATGTAAAAGATGAAATAAATTACTTTGTAGTACTCATCGTAGACATTTTTACTACATACGATCTTTTCGGCTACTTCATCCCAACCAGATCTAGAGTTATTCAACTTTTAGTAAGTGTTTTATACTTCAACTTTAGAGTTTTTTACTTGGAATAAATGTGTGGATTAACCTTCAAACCAAACATGAGTACATTTTCATTCATCAATTCTTCCACTTAAAGTACCCATTTTTCCAACCACATTTTTTTCTTCAATTTAGGATCTACAACCACTTCTTATAAAGATTCTATCAAGATGCAATCTTCCTTTGCACTTTATTGTCTTTTGTTTTTGCCTTTACCATGAGTAATTTGACTAATTTCTACAAAATCCATCCTAAATAATGTTGTAAAATGTTAGAAATAGTAATATTTAGAAAATAACATATTTTATATCTAAGTGAAAAAATGAGAATATTTATCAAATAAAATTTGCAAGAAAAATCCTTGAATTTATAAAAGAATAATAATTATCACTACAAAAAGGTTCAAATTCATAAAAACAATAACATAAAGAACATAATAATGTCCAATTACATAAAATTAAAAATAAAATGTCAAGTATGTTAAGCCCACTAATTGCTAAACATTTTCTGTGCTAATTCATTTCAAAGGTTAGTCCAATAATTAGGAGTTTGAACGACTCTTGTGTACTCAATGACTTTCTCATTATCATCTCCATTATCTTTACCATTGTGGTACTCTTCCATACAGTCCGTGCACATCAATTTTCTTATTAAGTTATGTAAAATAAAACATACCATAAAAATACAATCTTAGATTCAAATGGGATAAAATGACAAACTTCAAAGAATTATCCATTATCCTTTAATCAAACCAACAACACCTTTCTACTGCATTTCTAGCCTTAGAATGCTTTATATTGAAATACTCTTTTATAGTTCGTGGTCGATATCACCTCTCCATTCATTAAGGTTATATAAGTGGAGCAAGAAGTCCCTCATCATTGATTCATCTAACACTAGCCAAACAATAACAATCTTAGCATGTTTAGTACAAATTAGTCTCAATATAATGTATCCATAAATTGAAGTTCACAATTTTGTTTTGGGCTTCAACTAATTATAAGTTACCTTGTGTAACTCTTAAACCATCATGTCTAAAAATGACATCTTGAAGGACATGACTATCATGTGTTGACCCCTCTCATCCAAATAAAACATATATAAATTACAAGTTAAGTGAACAAACACACAACATATTCATTGCAAAATTTCCTTTTGTTGTTTGATATTTTGGACCATTTTTAGAAGCTACACATGTTGATAAAAGTGTCATTTAAAAATCCTAAGCAATTCTACTTAAAAAAAAAAAAAATGAAAAAAATTACTAACCATGAAATAATATATGTGTATCTTAAAATATTTTTACCTTTCATTTATGTAATTTTCAGTTACTGATGTAATTTAAAGACAACTTTTAGATAAAGATTGAATTACCTATTCACAGTTTTCCCACTCCTAACAAAGTAATCATAGGCTGATTTTGTTTTTTCTTATGATGAGATAATATGTATAGAAATACTGCTACAATTTCCTTCAATGACTTGTTTCTAGTCTATCTTGAACTCTTGATATATCTGAGCATATTTCACAAAGTACACCAAATGTATATTTGTTCATGCGAAGTTCATTCTTGCATGTCATTTCACTCTCTCTTATTAATGAGTTTTAAGTTTGCTAGACTAAACTCTCCTTTATTCTTTTTTCTCTTGGTTAACTAACCTTCATTATATATCGAAACGTCTATAAAATACCAACTCATAGGCATCATTAAAACATTATACAAGTTAAGAGTATTTGTCTCCTCGTTAATACAGGGCATTATTCTATAAATTACATGGGTCATGACAACAAAGAAAACTTGAATTGCACTTAAGTTTATATATTAAAAATTAGAAAAAAAAAAAAAAAAAAAAAGAAGAAGGCACGTCCTATAGATCTATGGAAAAGAAGTTAGTAGACTAACTATCTGTCACATTTGGAAGGTCCTAAATTGCAAAAGGGTAAAACTTAATTGTCTTGCTTGAATTACACAACATATGGATCAAAGTAGCAATGGAACGAGATGATATTGTGCAAAGGCCAACAAATTTCTAATGTTACGTATAATATTACAACGAAGAAAACTAAATTACAAGATCTAAGGCAATTGAGATAACTAGTTTGCAAAAGTTGACTAAATTTAGAAAGAATTATTTATGGGTGAAAGCAAACTTAAATACCAAGACGTCCATAGAAAGATAAATCAAGGTATACATGACAAACTTTAAGAGCATTTTGACATGAAGCATACGACACGGTCATGGTTGACTAAAACATAACAAATAAGGAGATGCTCACATGAACAACCAACCACATAAATGGGAAGATGGATATAATAATCCCATGGATTTACACATCAAATTTCCCAAAATCATTATTTTTAAGCTGTAGCATCTCCTTATTTGTTATGTTGAATCATTTTTAAGCTGTAGCACTGGTTACGGCTCACAATGGAAACTCATATCATGCTGTCCGTCAACCCTTGTGGCGGAAACAATATCTAAGCCAATGACACTTAAACGATCAGGGGCTCTAACAACAATGACCTCACTCATACAAGTGCTTATGCTACGCCAAGCACTCGAAATTGACGGAATCCTCACCTCCCTTGCTTTGAGTGAGCTAGGATTAGAAGTTTCTATTGGTTCTTGGAATCTCGATGAGCTTTCTAAAACAACAAAAGAGTGGGTGAGTAATAGCTCAAAGTGAATGGCAAAAGGTTTAGAATTATTCAAAAATTGCTGAGTATTAAAAAAAAATAAAAATTGTTCATCAATCATAGAAAAAAAAAGAAAAGAATAAAAGAAAGAAAATTTTCATATTTTAACAAATATATTATAATTTTTAAAAAATAATATAATGTTAATTTTACATTTTTTATAATAAATTTATCATATTATCAACTTATTTAAATAAAAATTATTATATTTTATGACGTGATAAATTGATATAAAAATTTAATGATATAACATAATAAAAGATATATTATTTAATATTTAATTTAAAATTTAAAAATAAAAATATAATTATATAACAAATACATTAAAAACATAAAAATGCTCTCTCTTATTTTTCTTTCATTTTCTCTCTTCTTCGTTCTCTCTCTCTCTCTCTCTCTCTTCTCCTTCTTCCACTCTCCCTTAATCAATGAAGAAATGCCGATTTTCTTACCGCCAATACCTATAGTCAGGACTTTGGGCTTTGAAGAAGACGAAGCCGATGAAGAAAAAAAAACAAAAATAAAAAAGAGAAAATGGGATCGATGATGTTGAGAGTAAGAGTGAGAATTATGTAATTAATGTCGTTGCTCAAGAAAAGGAAGTCCAATTCATTGTTAGAGAATACCATACCTCCTTGTCTTTGCAATTGATCATCTGTGGTGCTGCGTCTTGTTTTCCCTGTGCCCCTCAGTCTATTTTTATTCAATTGCAGGAGATATTAATTTATTGTCTTTCCGTTTTATTATTTTTATTTTTTTTAATAAAATTAAAAAATTTTTAAGCTTTTATTTATCTTTTTTTTCATATTAAATTAGAAGAAGTAAACAACTTATGCTCTTTGTTTACACCTTGTTTAAAATTATTCAGGTAGAGGGAGAGAGGAAGAAGGAGAAGAGTAGACCCGAGCATAAGGACAAAAGGCAATCGCAGGAAACATTAGCTTTTTTTTTTTTTTTTTGGCTCTTGTTAGCTTAGACAAAGTACCAACTTTCATAAGACTTGTACATCAATTGGGCATTTGGAGGTGAAACGTGTTAAGGCTTGTGGTTTCAATGGGGCCTATGGGTTTTGTGGGAGGAGGCAGTTAATTTGAGTTTTCTATAAGAGGAACCCCCCAATTTGTCCATATATATGTGGGTTCGGGAGGCAAGAAAAAGAGGACTGGCATTCTAGGACAATTTATGTGAAACCAAATCGAAATATAAGATGGCAGCTGTTTGAGAAATTAAAATTATTGCAACCTTTTATTTCCTTGATGATAACTGGTGATTTCAGGTCCATGGCCAGCCTTGGAAAGGAAGTAGAGGTGCAGCGATCCAAATTCATGATTTTGAAAATTGAATTGATTTGGATTAACTTATTAGACTAATAAAATTTAAAATTAGACTATAATTTAATTTATTTTATTATAAAAATTATTAATTTTAAAAATTAATAATTAATTCGATAAGTTAATTAATTAAATTATAAATTAATAAATTAATTATAATTTTTCATTTAATTAATTTTAAAAAAATTATCATAAATTAAAAAAAGTAATTTTTTTATATTTTAATTTTTTTAAAAATAAAAATTATATCATTAATTTTTTTATATATTTAATATTAAATATTAATTTTATTAATTTAATTCTAATTAAATCAATTAAACTAATCAAACTATAAATTACTAAATTTTCTAATTTAATAATCGAATGCATTCTTAAAACCTTACACAAATTAGGTGCTAACTTCCTTTTGCAAATTGGATCAATGAACCAGCATTGGTTGATATTGGGATCGAGGACCCTCGGTTTACATGGGCTCGAGGGACTTTGGAGCGCAATTGAGTATATTGTAAATTGGACTAAGCCCTTTCCAACATTGATTAACAACATATATGGCCTGAGGTATGTGTCTCTCATTTGCCGAAGATCCAATTAGACCATAGCTACTAGAAGGAAATGATACTCAAATTGTTCTTATTCCTAAAGTGAAGACACCTTAGAGCCTTGCTGATCCAAGGTCAATTAGCCTATGCAATTTTTACTATAAGGTCTTCACAAAAATCACTGTGGAAAGAATGAATCCATTCCTCTCATTTTAGGCGGCGTCCACTCAATCAAGCTTTGTCCCAAGAAGACAAATCTCATATAATGGAGTCATCTTATGAGAGGTTATACATTCGCTCAAGGGGCATTGAGGAAAGAAAAAGGATTGGTACTCAAACTGAGTGTGAAAAGAAGCCTAAGACAGAACGAGTTGGGCATTTATTAGGAAAGCTTCGATAGATGTGGGTATTCTTGCCAGTCTTTTGGGTCTCATTATGGACTGTATAACTTCTACTTTGATGAGTATTCTATGGAATGACTCACCTCTTAAAAAGTTTCAGCCAACATATGAGATAAGGCAAGAGGACTCCTTGTCACCATACATCTTTATCCTTTGTATAGAGCGATTATCTCAGGTTATTGATCAGTCCGTTTGATAAGGAAGTGACATCCTATTTCGCTTTCTAAATCAGGACCCCAACTTTCGCACTAACTTTTTGTTGATGATTTTGTCCTTTTCGCTAAAGCCACTATTATTAAGTAGATTAAGGGAATCAAAGATTGCATTGATTAGTTTTGTGAAATCTCTAGGCAGCGCGAGTAATCCTTTGTAGGTCAAGGATATTTTATCTCATAGAATGCATCGAAGTTGATAGCAAAAAGAATCAGCCAGTAGGCTCATATTCTTTAGACCTCGAATTTGGGAGTGTACTATATAGTATGATGATTATGTATTTATAGTTACGGATGCTACCTATTAAAACGTTGTGGGTAAGGTATAGATTAGTCTAGTAGGGTGGAAAGCCAACCAACTCTCCTTTGCTGGCAGTACTTGAGAAGTATGAAGCAATAGTTATAACCTTGGAAAATACCAAGGATCTATCAAAGATTTCCTTGGTAGAATTACTTAATTCTTTGCAAGCACAAGAGTAAAGAAGACATATGAGGCAAGATGTTAACATCAAATGAGCCTTGTTTGCAAAACATCATGGAGTTGACAAAAACAAAAGGAAAAAGAAGAAATGCCAAGAGGAAAATTCTTTTGTTCCTACTTTGAGTAACAACAAAGGCAAAAAAAAGTAAATACCCTCCTTGCCATTATTGTGGAAAGGAAGGTCACCCTCTATTCAGATGTTGGAGGAGACCTGATGCAAAATGTTCTAAATGTAATCAAATGGGACATGAAGCAATAATTTGCAAAGAAAAAGTTAAGCAACAGGAGATTGAAGCCTAAGTTGCAGAACAAGAGGATGAAGATCAACATTTTGTGGTGTCTTGTTTTGTAAGTAGTTGTTCGTCTAAAAGTTGGCTAATTAACAGTGGTTGCACCAATCATATGACCAATGACAAGAAATTTTTCAAAGATTTAAAGCCAACTAACATCACCAAAGTTAGAATTAGCA
The DNA here is from genome assembly GCA_037832345.1 of Rhizophora mangle. Lineage (NCBI taxonomy): Eukaryota > Viridiplantae > Streptophyta > Magnoliopsida > Malpighiales > Rhizophoraceae > Rhizophora > Rhizophora mangle. Next base: position 166,245 of record JBAPLJ010001084.1, on the reverse strand, counting down.
ATGGTGATTATATCTTAGTCAATGGAAAGGGGACCGTTGCAATAACAAGCTATTCAGGTACAAAATTAATTCATAATGTTCTTTTTATTCCTGAAATTCAACAAAACTTATTGAGTGTTGGTCAACTGATTGAAAGAGGCTTTAAAGTTGCTTTTGAAGATAAATATTGTCTAATTAAAGATTTAGCCAATCAAGATATTTTTAAAGTTAGGATGAAAGGAAAAAGTTTTGCTTTAAATCCATTGGAGGAAAAGCAAACAACCTTCTCAATCAAAGAGAATTTCACAGAAGTTTGGCACAAAAGGCTCAGACATTATCACCACCAAGGGCTGCTGCAAATGAAGTCTAAGATGATGGTAAAAGATCTTCCAGATTTTGAAAATTAAATTTTAAGCTGCCAGGCATGTCAATTTGGCAAGCTTAATAGAAAAGCATTTCCAAAGGCAACTGGGAGAGCATCAAGGAAGCTGCAATTGATTCACACAGATGTCTCAGGCCCTCAAAAAACACTTTCTTTAAAAGGTAGTCTTTGTTATATTGCCTTTATTGATGATCTCACTATAATGTGTTGGATTTTCTTTTTGAAGTTTAAATCAGAAGTAGCTTAAGTCTTTTGGAAGTTCAAGGCAAGAGATGAAAATGAAAGTGGCTGCAAAATTCAGATTGTGACATCTGACAATGGGAAGGAGTTTAAGTTGGTTGGTCTCTTTGACAGTGATTGGGGAGGTTTCATTAATGATATGAAGAGTACTTCAGGCTACTGTTTTACTCTTGGATGTGGTGCTTTCTCATGGAGCTCAAAGAAGTAAGAAATTGTGGCTTAATCTACTACTGACGCAGAATTTTCTGTTGCGACAACTACTATTAATCAAGTTTTATGGTTAAGGAAGATTTTAATGGATCTCAATCTGGAGCAGAAAGAAAGCATTGAGATTTTTGTTGACAACCAAGCTGCTATTGCTATTTCTTATAATGCTGTGTTTCATGGAAAAATTAAGCATTTCAATGTCAAGTTATTTTTTTTAAGAGAAGTGCAGAAAGAATAATTTGTGACTCTAGTTTACTGATAATTTGAAAATTAGTTGGCAGATTTATTTACAAAGTCACTTCCAACTAGTAGGTTTGAGTTTCTAAGGTAAAAAGTTGGTGTTTGTAGCTCCTAAAGTAAGGAGGAGTGTTAAGAAAATGCTTCAGGACTAAATCATGTCCATGTGCACTTTTCTGTTTTGTTGTCCTATTATTTAGGAAGTAGTTAAATTGTTTAATCCTATCTTATCTGTAGGATCATATTGTTAATGGTTAGTTATCTTTTTACGTTTAAATTGTAATGTTTTCTAAAGAAAATAAAAGTCCCTAGATTTGTAGTTCTAGACTTTTCTTTTTCCTGTTCCTTTTTCTGTCAAAAATTACCAACTCCCAAGACTAATTAGCATGCAAAATATGGTCCTATTTGATAGTTCCTAGTCCCGGGGTGATCTAAGCCATAAGTGCTTCCTAACTAATGTTGAGAGGTGGAAACATGGCTTTGGTGCAATAAGTGTTTGTTTTGTATATGGAGACTTTAACAAGAACGTGTTACATCTTCTATGAGATTATAAGGAGTCGAATGGTTAACGAAAAATATTAGTTTAGCCATTAAGAAGAGCCACTTTCTTTAATCTTTCTGCCTTGAAATGGGTGGTGAAAAATCACAATTGGAGCTTTAATAATAGACCACCCTAAGTTTGGGAAACAACATTAGTAGTGGTTGTTTGGTGGATTTGGAAGTGGCAAAATGATAAAGCTCTCTGAGGAAGTAATGGAGTAGGATATTCTGCTCTTTCGATTTTAAGCTTGGTAAATGAATATGGAGAATTAAATTTGTATTGAGAGGTGTTAGTGAGAGCGTTAAGGGAAGTCTTTAGCTAGAACGATAGTTTCTTCTTACTAAGGGGTGGATTAAATTAAATACTAATGGGGCATCAAGAGGGAATCTATGTCAAACTTATATAGTAAGGGTCTTAAGGGATCACTTAAGTAATCGGATGGGAGGATTTGTCAACGTGGGAGTTAGCACAATGTTTGTTGCTGAACTTTGGGCCATGTTGCAAGGGCTATCTCATGCTTGGTAGGTTGGTCATCCAGAAATCATTCTTGAGTTTGATTCTAAACTAGCCCTGGACTTTATTTATAGGCAATCATTGGCTACCCGTTCCTCAAGTGAATTTGATTAATGGAAGTCGTGCTATACTGGATCGCGACTACTACATGTATATAGGGAGGACAATAGGGTTGCCAACTTTATTGCATATTCCGATTTTGGCTATCTTCCAAGCTCTTGTGGCTTCCCCTCCACCCCTCCTTGTTGGTGCACCAATTACTACTTAATAATTTGTGCGGGGTGTTTTTTTTCTCTATAACATAGCCACGTGCGTTGGGTTTTAGCCCTTCACTTTGCCTAAAAAACACAAAAAGAGAGAGAGAGAGAGAGAGAGAGAGAGAGAGAGAGAGAGATGGAGGAGAGAGAAAATGAAAGGAGAAAGAATGATTAAAGAGAGAATTTTATGTTTTTATGTCTTTTTTATTTAATTATTATTTTTTAAAAAATGTTAAATTAAAATGTTTTGTTGCATGCCACGGGTTATGTTACATCACCAATTTTTCATGTTATTGTACCATGCCACGGGGTTTAATAATTTTAACTTGACTAAGTTAATGACGCGATAGATACGTTAAAATATATATGCTTGATTACTAAATTGTTGTTTTTAAAGGTCAATATAGATTTATTTAAACACATATTTATTTATACATTGACCTTTTATCTAAACAAAGGAAAAATTACTTTCTAACCCATTTTCTTTCTTATTGTTTTCATTTCTACCATTTCCACCAAACTAAACATAGTGTAAAGGTAAACCTACTAGCCCACAAGCCATCATATGGAAAATGGATTCATTATCTGCTTGACCAAATTCTCTTGTTATTCTATTTGTCCACCAACATTTTTTTGTGTATATTACATCTCATTTATGACCAAAAGTTCAAACCTTATTTGGATTACAAATTGGAAATTAGATTTTAGGTAGAAAATTATGATACGTGGTGGCATAATAATTTGGCATCAAGTATTACTCTTAATATCTCCATGGGGATGTGACAAATGAACTTGCGGTGCATTTACTAATTTGGGTAGACACAAAAATTATATTGGCAATGCACATCTGTTTGCATCTTGAATAAGTTATGTATTTAAATTTTTTCTATTTTAGTTTCCCTTTGAATGAGCCAGCATAAATGATATACTTATTCTGTGTGAAGAATTAAAAATACAAGAAATTGGTTAGGCAACATAGAATGGATATCTAGGTTGAGTATTATTTATAGCAGTGTCAATCCCAAATAGCCTCTCTCAATATTTTAAACAATGGAGATTGCAATCCTTAATTTAAAGTCGAGTAAACAAATACTAATAGGGTGACCAAACCAAGGAGTTGTGGTTGTGCATAATGTTCCAAGTCATATCCAATATCTTATTGATTTCCCATATTACTACAATTTTTGTGAATCCTCTGACCCACATTAAAGTGGAGGTTGATTCAAACTTCAAGGACAAATAAAATTTATTCTTTTTCCTCATTAGGGGGGTCAATTTGACTACATTGATAAAAAAAAACAAAAAAGAGTGATACTTAATTGCAATCTTATTCTTTTACTAAGGTAGCCCCACTTTTTTTTTTTTGGTGACATCTTAACAAAGATAAAAAGAAAAAATTATATTCAAAAGCTTGTGGATGAGCAAGGGATGACTCACCTCACGAACTGTGATACTGTTGTTGCCTTTACTTCCTATTATCAATGTCTCTTTTGGGCCTAAGATTCATGTATTAAGCAACCGGTCTTGGATTCTGTGGATGCCTAGGTGACCAATCATATGAACAATTAGTTGTAAAAACCCTTTACAAAGGAAGAAATATTTCAGGAGTTTGATCAAATGCATCCTACAAAAGCTTTAGGCCCTGAAGGTTTGCCTGCATTGTTTTACTAATCCTTTTGGCATATTATTGGCGATAATGTTGTCTTGTAGGCTCTTAATATTTTAAGTCATTAAGGGGATCCCCTTTAGCTCAAGTAGACACTGTGTGCTCAATCCTGAAGGTATCCTCTCTAGAGTTTTGCAAAGATTTTTGGCCTATTAGCTTATATAATGCCATTATGAAAATAATAGCAAAAACTACAGCTAATAAGTTGAACTAATTCTATCACAAATCATCTAAGAGACATAAAGCACTTTTGTTCCTAGGTAACTCATTACAGATTATGCCTTTGTTGCTTTCAAAGTATTTCATTATCTAAAGCACAAGTACCACAACAAGAAGGGACATATGACACTAAAATTGGACATGGGTAAAGCTTATGATAGGGTGGAGTGGGTTTTCTTGGAGAATATAATGCTGAAAATGGAATTTAATGTAGAATGGGTACAATTGGTTATAAGATGTGTAACAAGTGTCTCATATTCCTTTACTGTGAATTGCATACCCCAAGAAGTTTTCTTTCCAATTAGAGGCCTTTGACAAGGCGACCTACTTTCCCCTTATTTGTTTGTATTATGTGTAGAGGTGTTTTTTTATTAATGGCTAAGGTGATAAGGGAGAGTTCCATTCATGATGTCCAAATTTGTCGCATGTCTTTAGCAATAACTCACCTATTTTTTATAGATGATGGTTTGTTCTTTACAACTTTAGCTATAGCATGTTAGCAACTCTAGCATATTCTCTCCTATCATGAATATGCTTTTAAACAAAAAATAAATTTTGATAAAATCAAGCTCTCCTCTAGCAAAAATACATAAACAAAAGTTTAAGATGTAATTTAGATTTGTTTAAGAGTAAGAACAATAGAGAGTTATCAAATTCTTAGGCCTTCCTATGATTATGAGTCATTTAAAAAAGGTCTTCAACATGATTTTAAACAAGGTGAGAAAAAAGCTTAATTGGTGGAAAGAAATGTGTCTCTCATAATCTTGAAAAGAATTTTTAATTAAAGTAATGCCTATATATGTTATGAGTTCTTTTTCTTGTTGTATACTGTATATAATGAGTTAGAGTTATTGGTCAATAGAATTTGGTGGGGCCATTTGGACACAAAATGATACGGGAAAAGGATCCAATAGTAACCTTCACTCCAAGGATATAGGAGAAACTCCACCACCTTAGAGATATAAGGTTGATAGCACTCATTACTCTTAAGGGATTCACTTAAGAGATAAAGAAATGCTAGGGTTAAGTTACCACTCAATGGAGTCCACCATAAAGATACAAACTATAGAAAAAAACTCTTTAAATTCCTTAAGGTTAGAGTTTAATTATTCACCAAAAGTTTTCCTTTACAAATACCAGAGAAAACTATAAGTAAAAAGCTTTCGAACATCCCTTATAGCATAGGAAATGCTTTAATATATTGACTTTTGACTATTTTAGTAGCTAGTAAAGGAACTTGATTCTTGATGTTCTAAATTCATATGAATCTAGACATCTAGAGCTTTTGAATGACTACTTATGACTATCATTAGGCTTGGACTAAAGGTTTAATAGTTAGAACAAGTTTGACATACAATTCCTTCCTCTGATAGCATAATGAGCATTTTTTGTGCTTGGCCCAGGTCTTAGATTAATTCTTTATTGTTCTTAGGAGATGCTCCTACATCATACTCACTCGGTTAGGAAGGACTTGCCCCCAAGTCTTCATAATTTTCATGAAATGGAATAAGATTAGCAATATTGAAAAAGTTAAAAACTTCATATTTAGCTGGCAACTCAATCTTGTATGCATTATCTCCAATATGCTTTAGTACTATGAATGGGGCATCAACTTTAGCTTTCAACTTGGCAAATTTTCCAAGTGGGAAATGCCCTTTTATGAGATGAATCCACACTAAATCTCCTTCTTTAAACTCAATAAACCTTCTATGCTTATTTACTTGACTTTGGTACTTCTTATTCTACCCTACTATCCTCTCCCTATCTTGCTTACGTAATTTTTTTTTATGAATTTCACTTGGTTCTCAGCATCACCACTAATTTGATGTTTTGTTGAATGATGAATGAGATCCAGAGGGCTACTAAGATTAGAGCCATACATAACTTCAAATGGATTGCATTTAGTAGTTTGGCTAAAGGACCTATTTTAAGCAAATTGAACTTAAGGTAAAAGCAAATCCCATTCTTTAATATATATATACCAAACTCCTTAAAAAATTTTCCAAGGTTTTATTGACAACCTCAATTTGACCATCAATTTGAGGATGACAAGTAGTGTATTAAATTGTAATTTAGTACCCAATTTCCTTTAGAGGTCCAAAAATGACTTATAAACTATAAATCATGATTTGACGTGAATGACCTTGGAATGCCATGAAGCTTTGCAATCTCTTTAAAATAAAGATTAGCAACTTATGAAGCATCAGAAGTTTTAGCATAAGGCCATTTTAGAAAATTTATCATCATAACAAAGATAAAATCTTTCCTTTGTGTGTGAGACAAATCAACCACAAAAGTCATACTAACATTTTCCCAAGAGGAATTAGGAATTGGAAGTGGTGTATAGAAACCCATATTCTGGACATGACCTTTTGCTTTATGGCATACTACACAATGTTCCACTATTCTTATGACATCTTGATTAAGTTTTGGCCAAAAGAAATTTTCTTGCACCAAAATCAAAATTTTGCTTCTCCTAAAGTAACTAACAAGTCCTCTTCCACGAGCTTCTTTAATAATGACTTCCCTTAAGGAGTAATTAGGAATGCACAACCTGTTATCTTTATGAAGGAAATCATCTTGTAGAAAGAAATGATTAACTTATCCATTTGAGCAAGAATCCCAAATAGATGAAAAATCAGGATCAGATGAATAAAATTCTTTTACAATATCAAATCCCAATACCTTTTTCTCCATTGTGTTCAAAAGCAAAAGTCTTTTACTTAATGCATCAACTACTTTGTTGAGCTTCTTTTCTTTATGCTTGATGGAAAAAATGTAGGGCTAAAGAAATTTAGCCTATTTGGCATGATGACTATTAAGCTTGCATTATGTATTTAAGTACTTCAATGCCTTATGGTCAAAATACAAGACAAATTCATTGGGCAACAAGTAGTGACTTTAATGTTTTAAAGCACAAACATTGGCATAGAACTCCTTGTAATATATTAAGTATCTCCATTTTACATCATTCAACTTCTTGCTAAAGAATGCAATTGGCTTGCCTTCTTAACTTAAAATAACACTAATACCCATATTGGAAGCATCACTCTCAACTTCAAACAACTTTTCAAAATTTGGAAGTATAAGCACTTGAGCATTAGCCATCATCTTCTTTATTAGCTTAAAACTCTTTTGGGTAGTTTCTGTCCACTAGAATGAGTTCTCTTTCAAGCACTCAGTGATAGGAGCAACAAGAGTGCTAAATCCTTTGATAAATCTCTGATAAAAAGATACAAGACCATGAAAGCTTCTTACATCATGAATTGATTTAGGAGTGGGCCAACTAGCAATCACCTCAACCTTGTTTGGGTCAACTTTAATTCCTGTTGAAGATATAACATAACCAAGAAACATAATGCTATTTATGTAAAATAGGCATTTCTTTGCATTAGTGTATAACTTTTGCTCTTTTAACACTTAAAACACTTGTTTCAAATGCTCAAAGTGTTTAGAATCAAATTTGTAGTAAACAAGAATGTCATCAAGGTACACAACAACAAATTTACCCATGAATGATCTAAAGACAGGAGTCATAAGTTGCATGAAAGTGTTAAGTGCATTAGAAAGCCCAAATGGCATGACTAGCCCCTTATAGAGACCATTTCTAGTTTTAAAGGCTATCTTCCACTCATCTTTAAGTCTTATTCAAATTTGATGATAACCACTTTGAAGATCAAATTTAGAGAAAATAACAAAACCATGTAATTGATCAAGTAAATCATCGAGTCTGAGAATAAGAAACTTGTACTTGATAGTAATTCTATTGATGGCTTTATTAACTATGCACATATGCCAAGATCCATCCTTCTTGGGTACTAAGAGGGCTAAAATAGCACATGAACTCATGCTTTCTCATAAAATTCCCTTCATTATCAAAGCTTCAACTTGTCACTACAACTCTTCATGTTCTTTAGGATTTAAGTGCTAAGCTACTTTGTTTGGGAGGATAGAGCTTGGAATTAAGTCAATTTGGTGCTGAATATCTCTCATTGGAGGTAGGTAGGCTAAGGGATGTTTCTACAAATTCTTCTAATAAAAGTTGAACTAATGGATTATGTTCCCTTAATTCAATAATGAATTTTTCCACAAGCACAACAACATACATCTCTTTATCTTTTAAAAATGTCTTTTTAATCAAATTGCCAAAAATTAAAGTATTCTCCTCCCCATTTGTATACTTGGGAACATGATTTGGTTTCTTTGAAACTAAAACAATTCTAACACCATCTTTCATAAATGAGTAAGTGTTTTTATAACCATCATTAACTACTTTCTTATCTTATAACCATGGTTTGCCTAACAGCAAATGAGTAACATCCATGGGAGAAACATCACACCAGACTTCATCTATATAGTTGCCCAATGGAAAATTTTACTAAGCATGTTTTGTTTACCCTTACCTTAGTTCCTTTATGAATCCATTGCATTTTATAAAGGTGAGCATGCTCTTTAGTTTTTAGGCTTAGCTTCTCCACCATCTTTGTTGCTACCACATTAAAAGTGCTGCATTGTGATATAGTATGTATGCAACATAAAGGGTAACATCTCATGCCAATCAATGTATGTAACAATCATTTTTACAATGATTTGTTTGAGATTTTTGTTTACTATTTCAACTATCCTATTCATTTTTGGCATGTATGATATAGAGTTGTGATGCTTGAACTTGAATTGAATTTGTCATAGAGATTAATCATCATTTTATTGTTGAGGTTGGTGGTATTGTTTATGATTAATCACTTTGGCATATCATAATGACATATGATGCCTTTATTGATGAATTTAATGACCACTTTGTGAATAACATTAGCAAAAGTTGTTGCTTTAGCCCATTTTGTGAAGTAGTTAATTGTCATTAGGATAAATTGATGCCTATTAGATGCTTTTAGAGCAATGGGATCAATTACATTCATTCCTTACATAGAGAAAGGACATGGGAATGTCATAATATGTAATAAAGCAACAAGTGTGGATGTATTTTATTTGCATATATTTGACATTCAAGGCATTTTTAGGCATGTTAGAAGCAATTTGTCTTTATAGTTGATTAGTAATATCCTTCTGTCAAGATCTTTCTCATCATGGAAAGGCTTTCAACATGTGACCCATATAAGCCTTCATGCACTTCTTTCATGATTACTTTTGCCTTAGTCGCATTTATACATCATAATAAGATTAAGTTAAGGTTGCACTTATAGAGAATGTCTCCACTGAAGATGAAGTTCATTACCAACCTTTGCAAAGTTCTTTTATTATTTTCATTCACACCTTTAGGATATTCTCGAGTTTTAAGTTAATGCTTTATGTCATGATACCATGGCTTGCCATCCACCTCCTTTTTGACGTGTATGCATTAGGCTGGAGTGTAATGGACACTAATGAGGATCACTTAAGTGTGAGCTTCAGAGTTGGCTTTGTACATTTTGGCCAAAGTCACAAAAGCATAAAAAATTTGATTGTTTTCTTAAGGCACATAGGTGAAAGAGATCTAATTGAATTGTGCCATTGATTTCTTGATGTACTAGAGATAGGGAACAAGTTTATGGTCTCACACTTCTCATTCATCAAATAATTGATAAATGACCAATGCTAGGTCATCATATACATAGAGATTTTTGCTTTCATTTCTAAAGCATACATTTAACCCATTACACATGCTTTTATATTCTACATGTTACTAGTGTATTGAAATTATAATTTTGCTATGATGGGATAATATTTACCCTCTAGAGAAATAAGGATTGTCACTATTTTATGTCTCAATGCATTAGATGCTCCATCAAATTACATTTGCTATTTATCTATTGTCCTTTTGTCATTTTCTTATGTCTAATTTATGGTTAAAATATCTTTACTTCAAAAATCAAACTACATTAGCTTATACTCAAGAATGGCTTGATCTACCAAGAAATCTATTATTGTGCTATCTTTAATAGCTTTACATTTACATATTGAATGTTATATTATGATAGGAGAACCAACCAACTAGTGACTCATCTTGATAATGTTGGTGTTTTGAGGATAAATTTGATGGGTTCACTTTTAGCAATAGGCTAGGTTATATGATACAACATTTATTGTCGAATTTGATAAGCTACCTATGCCAAAAGGGCAATACATTTTTTCCATATATGAATATCAAACCTTATGATTAGTAAACCTCTTGTTGAGGTAGAATATAACCTTTTCCTTTTTGCTTGTTTCATTATGTTGTCCTAAGACACAACCCATGCATTGTTCCTATATGATGAGATTTAATATGAGTAGTTTGTGTAAAACTCATGACACTAAAACTGGAGGGTTAGAGAGATAATTTTTGATCTTGTTAAAGGCTTCCAAACTTTGGTTGTCCTATCACATTGGATTGCTTTTTCCAAAGCATCCTAAATATGTGCTTGCATGATGTGGTTAATTGAGATATAAATAAAGTAATATAATTGATCTTTCTAAAGAATCCCTACACCTTTTTTTGGTGTAGAAAGCATGAGCATCTCTTGTATGGTTTTAATTTTGTCTAGATCAATCTTGATGCCCCTCTAATTTACTATGAGGCTTAATGGCTTGCCTAAAGCTGTTCCAAAAGTGCATTTGGTTGAACTGAGCTTAAGTTGAAACTTCCTTAGTTAGTTAAAAAACTTTTCAAGGACTATTAAGTGATCTTTGCTCACTCAAAACTTGGTGATTATATCATGAACATAGACCTTAATCTTTTTATACATCTTATCATGAAACAGGATGAGTATGGCCTTTGATAGGTGATGCCTACATTCTTAAGATCAAATGACATGACATTATATTAAAAAGTGCCCCATATCATAACAAATATGGTCTTTTCCATGCCTTTAGATGTCATCTAGATTTGATTATAACTTAAGAAGCCATCCATGAAGGAGAACATTAAATGGCTAATAATGTTGTCCATAAGGATGTCAATATACGACAAAGGGAAGTTATCTTTTGGGCTTGCTTTATTCAAGTCCTTATAATTTACACATATATGGACCTGGTCATCCTTCTTTTATATTAGCACAATGTTTGCCTACCTATTTTGGCTAGTTTACCACTTAAAGAAAATTGACATCTAGTTGCTTTTTGACTTCTTTCTTGATTTTTAATAAGATGTCAAGTCTCATTCTCTTGAACTTCTATTGTATGAGTTTACATTTTGGTCTCAAAGGGAGTTTATGCAATATTATATTGGTGTTTAGGCTTGACATGTCCTAGTACAACCAAGCAATCACATTTATATATTCTTTGAGCAACTGAATCATGCCTTATCTACTTTTTAAGGAAGTTTGATGTTGGTTTTGACTTATCACAAATCCCTTACAATGTCTAGGTTAATCAACTTGATTAGCACTTTTTCAACTATGAACTATATCTCTTCCTCTCTAATTAGGTCTTAAAGATCTTATGAGCTTTCTTTATTATCTGGGTCATCTTAGGTTAGCACATTAAGGGTACTTTTGGATTTATTCTCAAGGCAAGTGTTGGGTAAACTATTAGCCTTGTGTTCAGTCATCCTAAATAACAAATAAACATTGTTAGGATAATTTATAAAAATAAATGTTAAGATAATGATGAGATTAGTTCAAGTGACAAAAATATATTTTTTTTGGCTAAAATATGATGAAAAGTGGCCTATTTTATTATGTAGCTTCCCTTGAGTGTCATGGACATCAATAAGTAAGGGATTTAGATTATATTACTTTAACAAAGATTCAAGTGATTGAGAAATTTCCTAAGCTTGTCAATTACATGCATAGGTGTGTAGGTTATATGGCTAGATGAGTGGGGTTTGGAGTAACTTCTCTTTTTCCACTTCAAAGATCATGTGGATTTTTAGTGTACCAAGCTCAATAGTGGCTTTGGTTATTGCGATGTAGTCATTATAGGTTTGATTAATTAACCTTACACCCTTAAAGTGGTGAGTGAGCTATAGTGCAAGCTTGGTTACCTCATCTTCTAAATATTCCTACATGGCCTCACCTTGATTAGGTCAAAATTTGATCTTGAAATGGTCTTACTGTTGGGTTATATAAGAATAGTGATTCCTTAGAGATGTTTTCCAATTCCTCTACTTAGGTAGTAACCATTCTTAATCATTACTTTGGCTATATTTAGTAAAGCTTCAGATGGTAAGGGTGGCATCTTAAAAAATGACTCTTTTGACCAAAAGGGTGCATTTACAATTTTAAAGGATTGAAAAATGCATTTGAATGCTTTTCCAATTACTTCACATAAGGAATTCTTAGAGGTTTAGAGACAAGTAAATCATATTTTACTTGGATTTTTATCAAGTAGTCACTTGTAAGTAATTTTACTTTTTGGTGCAAGGTAAAGGGAATGACTATTGTAACATGGATCCATAGGTGACTTAATAGGTAACTATAGGTGGTCTTAATGTCCTTGACCTAGAAGCATACATTAAAAGTGCATGGCCCTACTTTTATTAAGAGCTTAATGGTGCTTATGACTTCGTGCTTCGTACCATTAAATGCTTATATGGTTTGAAGTCAAATGGAAATTTCAATTGGTAACTACTCCAAAGTGTCCTTGGATATGAGATTTAAGGATGTTTTATTGTCAATAAGGACATATGACATGATGTAGTCATGATAAATATTAAAATGTGTTGTGCCTTGGTATGGTTATACCCTTCAATTTAGATTTCTTTGTTTGAGAATAAAATCTAGTTGCTTGTCATGATGTTGTTGATGATGTGGTCAAAGTTAGCTAAGGAAATGTTGGGCAAAACATAAGCTTGGTTGAGAGTGTGTAATAAAGCTCTGATGATCACTAGATCAATAAAGCTCCTTAATGTACTTCCCACCATTGTATTATAGTAGGGAGCTTTCAATGTGCTAGGGAAAGTGGAGACTAGTTCTTTTTCTAGCAATGGCAATTGGACTTGGACAACCATATGCCATCATTATGCATATTGCTTAAAAGTCTATTTTAATTTTTTTTTTTTATGGCTTGAAGGTCCATCTTGGTTGGTTTTAGCTTAAAGATTTAGTTGAACCTAGCCTTAAAAGTAGCTACTACCTCTTTCTAGGTTTTAATGCATTTTTGGTCCTACTTGATGTACTGATAGGATGCCACACCAGTTAGGCTATCTTTAAAGCAATTCATCTAGAGATTTTTGTTATGAGTGTATGTTGCCATCTTTTAAGTATACATGGTCAGGTGGTCTACAAGTGGTATTAGGCCATTATACTTTTTGAACTTTGTAACTTTGAATTTTGGTGCGAAGACTATGTCCTAAACCAAATAAAGATCTAATGGGCTTAAGAGAGTGTGAACATTGTCTTCTTTAATGGCTTTAACTTCCTTTTATAAGTGATCAATTTTCTATTTTTTGGAATGCTTTGCACTTTCGATGATTTTATCCTTTAATTTGGAAGTAGTTGCACCAGCAAGATGAGGTGCTTAAGTGATATCTAATTTATATATTTTTATGCCTGATGATTGCACTATTGCTATTTGTGCTAAGGAAGGATGCATAGCTAATTGAGAGTAAATGAAAGGGTTTGGAGAAATTCCTAACGCTTTGGTTGCTTGAAATAGTCCATTAGTTGTAGGAAGAGAGCTTTTTTAAGGTATTGTGTCTCCTAGAATCTTCATTCCTTTGGTGAATGCCTAAGCTATCTACTGTAACTACTCCTTTAATTACTTAATTGAGGTTTAAATCTTGTCCATGTGGCTAGCCAACTATTAGATTTTATCCTCCATTCTTCTTGTACAAGATTGAGTTAGGATTGTACGCCTTACCAATTATGAGCTCCTTATTACTTGTTGGATTGTATCTTTATCATTTTGTCATGTTAAAAAAAGCAACTGCATTTATAATAGTTGCAAATGATATGCTTGATGCATGAAATGCTTAAAAACACACATAAAAAGCCTTATAGCTAAACAATTTTAATTGATGATAATAGTACTACATAGAAAACAAAGATAAATGCCCCTTTTCATTTTAAACCTCATTATAGACATGGTTTGTCCTTCAATCCTTGGAATAAATGCTCCTTAACATTACTTATGTTATATTCATTAGTGATGGCTTCCTAGTCCTCAGAGTTCAAATCAGTCTATGAATGGTATTAAACTAGTTAATAACATAGGTACTAGGCATAATGGAAGGGAAGTGCCTTAGTATTTAGGTCAATGCAGTTGTCTTGACCTAGAAAAGGCCTTATGGAGGAGTATCCAGATTCAATCTATTGTGCTCGCAAAGAATGGTTTTGACATCTTACCAAGAGACTAGGTTGGTGTAAGGATAAGCCAAAACATTAAGAAGATAATTGATGATCTTCTAAATGAACAAGTTGACATGCATTTTAGTTTCCTTATCTTGAACCTACATAACAGGGCAAAGATGGAAAATGTAAAAGATGAAGGGAGGATCTTTAGGGCTATTTATGATATTCTTCCATTCTAAGAGAGAATTGAAGAGTTTGAACCATTTATGTGATGGAGATTAAGCCTAAGGACTTTGTTCCTAGTATCTTTTAAGAGCACTAACCCAGGGTTGATATATTATCATATTAATAATGTAATTGCTAGCAAGGTACACAAGTAGATAAATAGCCTACTTTAGAAAGTTGCTAAAATGTTTTGGGGGAATGAAGAGGTAATTTATGAATAGGTAATGTGGGTGCCAATCAATGAACTTGAAAGTAGTGTTAGCAATTTCATATTGCCTAAAAAGGAGTCTCTACAATTTGTTTATTAGGAAGATCTCATATTATTAGAATGTGTCATATTATTAGAACGTGTCCTTGGCAATTACTTCTACCAATGTCATTGGTGGTTTGTCAAAAAAAATTGGATAAAGACTATAAGTGATTTAAGAGGGTCATCTATTTCTTCTTCAAAATCAAGCTTTAAATCTTCAAGTTTTAGAATGTGAAAAATTGCAAGTGGATGGGAAGGGCTTGCCATGGCTTTGTAATATGAGAGTCAAAGTCTACCTACTTCATATGGTCAGATGTCAAGATGTATTGCTTAGAATTAAGCTAGTGTTAGGATAACTTCTCCTATCATTATCTTCCCTTTTAAAAACTGTGAACCTTATACACTTATAGGATGTATGTGACTTAGTTCCATGCTATCTATAACAATCATTAAGTGTGATTGGCAATTACTACTTCTTTAAGGAAACCTTTCATAGGCACTTGACCTATTATTGTGCGAGCCACTTAAGAGTTGCAACCTTCCATTTAAAGCAAACAAGTCAAATTATAAAGCCTTAAATTTGCATGCCTAAGTAAAATGCCATGATGTGCATCATTCATCCCATATAGTGTTGGTTAGATTAATCGTAAGCTAAGGAACATCTCCCTCCATTTATATTTACAATTCAAAAGTTAAAAGGGATTTGGTGTCGATTACAACTTATGTTTTCACGTAAAATGAGGTGCTTGTCAAAAGAATGTAGTAGCAAGATTTCAATTCATAATTCTCTCGCTTCATCTACCATGCCTCTAGGTCTACTTATTGCCCTTTGATCCACTATGAAATTTGAAGTTCTTATGTATGATGACAAGTCATTATCTACTAATGTTGAAAGTTTAATTCCCTAATCCAAATGTCTTAAGCAACTAATTATTGTGTCAAGTTTTGATTTCTTTAAATAAGTGATTCCATTTACTTTGTCTAGCTTTGATTTTCTTGAGAGAGTAAACCCATTTAATGTGCTAAACTTTGGTTTTCTTGTGTAAGCAAACTTATTTGCTTGGCATGAGACTCTTATTTGGTAAAGAGTATGCCATTTGCATTGTCTAACTACTCCTAAAGGTGAGCATTTTCTTGCTTGAGGGCTTCATTCCAATTTAAGGTAAACTAAAGGGCATCTTATAGTTGACCTTGACTTGTTCCTATTGCCCTTATATCCTAAAGTGCTTGATTTTCTTTTGATAGCTTGGAAGTTAATTCCTTATTTTTCCTTTGGAATGTCTTTAGTTCTTGAAGAAGTTCATTGAGAAAATTTTGATTTAAATCTTTTGAAAAGTGTGGCTAATCATGATAAAAGGAAAGGATTTTTTCTTATATCATGAAATATGGTTTATTTAGGTTTGTTAGAGGATGTGCTTGATCATCCTCGATTTTGGCTTTTCTTTTAAATGCAACATAACTTACTAACTCATTAGGAACGCAAATTCCATGGGCTTAATTTGCACACTACAACTCATGTCATTCTAAAAAAAGGATGATTAAAGCATCCATAAGCTATTTTCATAACATTATTCCATGCTTAAAAGATGGGCCAAAGAAGTTCATGACTATTAGGATTGCTGTAATTGAAATGGGCCTTTTCCATCCCTTTGGTGATTGGAATGAATCCTTTTAACTTTAGTTATTTTGACAAGGTGACCCAAAAAATATTCCCTTTATTGGTAGATAATTGAATCTCTTACTAGCCATTTAACATGCAGTTGGAAGCCATTCTCAAAAGTAGGTCATCCATTTTTAGACATCTAACATGTGGGGCTATTTAATCTAGCAAAATTTTTCCAATGGGGATTTATCTTTTTGACATATGAGGTGAGTCAATTGACTAAGAGGTGTGTCTAGATGGCTTATATGCCATACATATAGTAGAGCTAAGATGCTTTTGAATTACCCTCTTACTTGAACTCTATAATGATAAAAGGATAAGATAATTTCTATAATTATGGCTAAGACTAAATTAACCATAACTTTCCTTACCTTATGGAAGAACATTTGGTACTACCCTTTGGTCACAATATGAATTTTGCTTTGCATTTAATCAATCAACTTTGATAGCTTGTTTACGTGGTTAATGTCAGGGCTTCACAAGTACATATCTTGGTTTAGGGTGCTTGGCTAGTTCAACAAGTTCTCATTTTCTTCAACCAAAAGGACGATGTTAGCCTTTGGGAAGATAAAGTATTAATAAGATCAGTCCCAAAAGTGAATGATTGCTATTAACATTGATTGTTGGATCCTAATGTCTAATAGATAGCTAATTTCCCCATAGATTTATTAGAAGGTGCGTCTCTTGTTAGTGTTCTAAGTATCACATATTTGCTTAAGGATAAGAAAAACTAATTGCCTCAAGCAAAAATCCCTTGGGCTCCTTATAGACTCTAAGGAAAGGTAATCTCTTTCTTGCCTTTAAAGGTCTTCAAAGTGTGTTTTGACATGGCTATAAGTGTGTTTAATGATGATCATGCGGATTAGACTTATAGTTTGAAACAATAACCAATACTTTAAGAGGTGAATGCTTTCCAAAATGAATTATATGGGATTACATAAGAAAGGTAACAAAAAAAGACAAAAAGAAAATGTGTTAGTATGAGGCAAATAAAACATAAATCGTAAAGTAACATAGTAAAAATTGAAAACAAAAGGAATGCATGATGCAATGATTAGGGTGAAGATATCCTAGGCTTCTTGTCTTATGAGAGATAAATCTAATTGGTAGATGACTCTATTGGTTTAACAGCAAATGTGTGATTTAATGGATTAAGACTAAGTCAAAGGCCCCCAAAATGTTCCCTCATTTGTCATTCAAGGTTCAAATGGGAGTTACTAAATTGAGAGAGATTTTAGGACTATCCTATATGAAATCCATAACCTTTATTAAAGACCTATTCTTCCTCTCATCTAAGTTACAAAAGGTAGAGGTTGTGTTATAAGCCTTTGTGAACATTCATAATTGAGGTTATAATGCAAATGGCAATCATAAATATTAGAATGAAAGAGGAAAAAAAATATTGAGGAAGAAATAAATGAAAGTGAAGAAATAAAGCAAGTTAAAGTAGCCTATCTCATAGAAACTCCCCAGTGGAGTTGCCAAGTTATCGTGATGGGCTTTATGGGAGGTTAGACAGCTTGGTAGACATGAAGGGAGGTAGGATGTTTGGTGCCTTAGTTTTCTTCTTCTTTTTTTTTTTTTTTTTATGGATAATGTGTTGTGAATTAGGAATTAGGGACATCAAGGGGGTAATAATGAGCATCATAATATGTATGTTAACTTTAAAGTTGCCACCAATCATTTGAGGTGTGATTAGAATGCCATTAGTGACTTGGTCTACTTTATTAGGATTTGTCAAGGTTCAAAAGAATAGCTATATTTGGTGAAGGATGTGGCCACCCTAAATGATTGTCATAAGTGACAATATCACTATTCACTTATTTTTATTTCTATGTTTTTCTTGCTAATATTTTATTTTTCTCTCTTTACAACTAGATACAAGAGTATATACACTTGCTTAGGTTAAATGTATGATAGGAAAGGTGTTTTACATTCATGGACTCACCTAGGTTGCCTTGGAATGATATTGTTACTAGGAATTTTGCATCACATTTTTCTTTTTTCATTTTCCCTTTTTCCCCTCCTTATCCTTTTCTTTTTTTTTTCTTTTCTTTTTGACCTCCCTATTCTTAGTTTTTATGTCCCAAAAACCTCAAAGCTCTTGCTTTCTTTAGACCAACCATTTTTGTAATCATTTTTCATATCTTGAGCTTGACAATACCTTAAACATGAGTCTTAAGTAGGATTTCTAGTGTGGGAAGCCAAGATTTGGCTTTAAAATGGTGCTTTTTTGGTTGAGTTTGGATTGGATGTGTTAGAAATAGTGAGGGCAATGGCCACCAATGTTGAGATGTTGTGAGTCTCCAATCAACACATGGAAGACACCAATGGATAGATCGTTGCTTGCTAAGTCCACCAATGCTAGTGTTGTACAATGATAGTGGTGGAAGTAGCATATATAGGAGGTGGAATTGGCAGTAATATCTAACTTTAAAGCTAACAATTGGCATTATGACGAACTCCATTTAATGCATGAAAATCACCATTGGACAAAGTGGGGGAAGGCATATCAACTAGTGCTAGTTTTGGGCCAAAATGATATTAGGTATTACATGTGTGGTAGCTCTTTGTATTTTTGTCCAGAAAGAGTAATCTCTCTTCTTTGATGGTATCTCAAATCTTGCTTTGGCACTTTCATGATGTTGACCCTTTTTTATTCTATTTGTTTCTACTAATAGCCTTAAATGTTGATTCCCTTATTGTGTTGACACGTGATAGAATTTTTTGGGGCTAAAATAATGGCTTTCCCAATGACCTCAAATTTATCTTCTCTGAAGGAGAGATTAAAGCCAAATCCCAAGGAAGTTCATGGAATCAAAAAATGACCAATACCTAAATCCATTAAAGAAGTTTGAAGTTTGCATGGGTTAGGCTTGTTCTATTAAATGTTTGTGACCAATTTCAGCTTTATTATGAGTCCCATAATTGAATGCTCGAAGGAGGATGGATTTGAGTGGTCAAATTCAATACAAAAGGCTTTTGAAGGGGTGCAGAATTCTTTGACTGAAGCTTTTATTCTTGTAGTACCAGATTTTGACAAGTTGTGTGTTGTTGAATGTGATGCTTCACATGTGGGAATTAGGGCTTTTTTAAGCCAAGATGGAAGGCTAGTAAAGCATTATTATGATTGTATCCTATTCTTGTAGTACCATATTTTTGATAACGTTATTTTACTTATGACTTAGAGTTATATGCTTTGGTGAGAGCTATTCATCATTAGGAGCATTTTTTTTGCTTATTAGAAGTTTGTTGTTTACTCTAATCATTAAGCATTATGGCATTTGAACTTCAAGAAAAAGCTTAACAATTGACATGCAAGGTGGAGTACTTTTCTTACTAACTTTAATTTGTCTATGAAATAAATTAGGAGAGACTAATATTATTGCTAATGCATTGAATACACATTCCTTACTACTTACTATGATGAGCACATAAGTTATTAGTTTCGAAAAATTGAAAAATTAGTGTGTCCATGACCCTTATTTTAAGCAAGTCATAGCTAAATTATTGGGAGTAACAATGGCAAGGAATGTTCCCTATCAAATTCATAATGGTTATATCTTTAAAAGGAATTAGCTGTGCATTCCTGAGGGCTCTTGCATGAGCAAATGATAATAGAGCTACCTATGGTTTGAATTCATAACATGTACTTGATCTAGTGTCATTATCACAAGAAGCTAGCGTAAGTGATGATAGGGAGACATTTGTTGAACATTTTTTCTAGTCCATAAGGAAGTAAAAGTCACTATGAAAGCAAACAATAACATTTATTCTTCTACTGTTAATTAACATTGAAGGTTCAAGGAATTTATAGAGGGTGACTTAATCCTTATTCACTTGAGGCAAGAAAGGTTCCCTAAGGCACTTACTATAAGCTAAAGTCTAGGAAGTTTGGGTCATGTAAAGTGCTCAAGATGATTGATTATAATGCTTACTTGATAAAACTACCATATGACTTGCAAATTACTCTAATTTTTAACGTTATATTTGCATTCTTATAAGGGACTTAATGGAGATGTGGCTATAATTGAAGAACAAGTGCATTAATGACCAAAAGTTTAGCTGAAAGTCATTAAAGAGGTTCTAAATGTTATGAAAGTGGAGTCATTAAGGGGCAACCAATACTAGAGATATTTGATCATGTAGTTGGGAAAATTGGCTAGTGAGAGGACTTGGATTGCAAAGGATGAGATAAAGATGATTAATCTTGATATCTATAATGAAGCCCTCAAGGTTTTTTAATGTTTAGGATGAACTTTTTCTCCACTTAGGGAGAATGATGCAAGAGTATTTTTTATATTTTGTTTAATTTTAGTCATTTGTTTTAGTTAGAAGTAATGTAATTAGTATATATTTATTCTAATATATGTATAGTTAAAATTAAATAAAGTTTTATTTTATTAAGGGTTAATATTTAGTCTCATCATAACGCTTCTCATGTTTGGACTTCAATTTTCTACCTAAATTCAACTTTTATTTAGTTTCGTTACACCATAAAAGCTCCCCTCCTTTGACCAGCACTATAACTTGACAACTCATAAACTTAACCTGACCAAAACCCTTGTTTCTTAATGGATGTACCTTGCCTTCATCGACAAACTCTTAACTCCTCTCAAGAACACCAATAAGTAGATCAAACACCTACTTTTTGTTTTCCTTGTAAGCACTAAAGGCTTCGTCTCATTTTTGCTTCAGAAATCAATACCATCCAAAAATAAGCCCTCTTCCTATAATGCTAAAATTGCCAAAAGAAACTCACACAAGATGTGAAACCAAATAAAAAACATCACAAATTGAAGCTTTCTCCTCTCATGAAATCACACACAATAAAACCCATCATCCTATTCAATTTTTTGGTCTTTCATTTATTAAAAAAAATGGAAAATAGTAGACAACATCAAATAAATAAACCATTTTTTTTTTCAAAACAAATTGAGAATGAGAAGGAAAAATGGAGATAAGCATAGTAACTAGAAGAAATAAAAAATTTTAAAAATAATCCATTTCATTAAGTAGGTAAAGAAGACTAAAAATTATGCAGTGATCCTCATCCCTTTTGCTTAAAATTTTTGCAATTCTAGAACCACAATAGACCAAAAATTAATAGATATAGGGTTATAAGGCATAAAACACAACTTTCAATCCCAATTAAATTACTAAAACCCCCGAAAATGACCAATTTAATGCAATACAAAGGAAGTGATATAGATGATAGCCACGTGGAGCAAGAACAAAGAGCTAGGATAAGATTAAAGGCTACTACATAAAATAAGGAAGGTAGTGAGAGTTAGTTGGAGAGTTGTTAAAGGAAAAATTAGAGAAAAAATTTGTTAAGAGGCAATGAAACAGTGGGATAAGGTCTATTATAATTCAATAGGGAGTCACTAAATCATGGTTGATATAATATGACTATGAATATTAGAGCTAGGGATTGTAAAGATAGATGGATTCATAATAAGCAATTCCAATCTCATTTCTCTACATTATGCTCTTCTTCTTGGTTTTCCCCCCTTCCATTATCCCTCATTTTTTTCTCATTGAACTTTAATATTAGAATTTTGCTATTAATCCTTCAAGATTCCTTGATTAGAGATTTTGATCCCATTAATCTGGCATTAACACAATATCTTTCTGGTAATCTATCACTTTAATGGACGTTGCAACAAGATTGCATAATGCTGGGTTTGCAAACTTTAGTAAGTTGAAAGAAATGCTTAAAAGCTTTCAAGAGGCATAGAAGAGAGAGTTGGTTGAACTTTGAGAATTTTGCACTATTATAACTATACAAAACCACTTTATGAACCAAAATTGTCATATGGGTCTTCTAATTTAGGCAATTCCCTTAGGTTTAAGAAATCCATTAAGATTGAATTTCCAAATTTTGATGGGAAGGATGTACAAAGTTGGATTTATAAATGTGATTTTTTTTTAAACTTAACGGGACATTAAAAGAGGTGAAGGTCAAGATGAAAGAGGAGCTCTCAATGATCTTACACTTAAATGACACCAAAATTTTGTGGGAAAATGGCCTAAGGGTGATTTACCTTTATAGGAAGAATAAATTTAAGCCATCTTGCTCAAGTTTGGTAACATTGCCTTTAAAAGCCTAATGTTTACACTTTTAAGTATTAAATAGAATGAGATAATGGCAAAGTATCAAAACCAATTGGATATTCTATACAACTAGGTGTAGGAATATGTAGTGAATGATTTTTTTTTTTTTTTTAGTTGGCTTAAGGATGAATTCTAACTCCTATTAAAATGTTTTTACTAAAAACCTTAGCTTATGCTTGTGCCTTGGTTAAACTACAAAAAGCTAGATTTAAGACATAAATAAAGACCCACTAATAGATGTTTTTGCTAAAAACCTTGCCTTATGCTTATGCCATGGTTAAACTACAAGAAGCTAGATTTGTGGCATAAATAGAGACCCACTAATAGATCTTTAGGGTTATTATCCCAACCTTCCCATTCTCCCAACAATTCCACTCCCATAAGTTGTTCTTCTGGTAATACAGTAAATGAAACACAAAAACTTAATTAGTGGTCTAAAATTACTAAGGTGAAGTTAGGTGATATAATTGGAGGAAAGGTGGGCTAAGGGCTTGTCTTATTATTGTGATGAAAAGAATAAGGCTGGGCACAAATGTAAGCACAAAAAATTGTATATGATTAAGGTAAAAGATGGGATTAGAGAGAGAAAATCAAAGGAGTTAATGGTCCTTATTGTAAAAAATGAAGAAATAAAGTTCCAACCACAAATTTTCCTTTATGCCAACATTGTGTGGGTTGCAAACCTATGCATGTGTATAGACATAGGAAGCACCCATAATTTTCTAAATGAAGAGTTAGCCAAGAAGTTAGGATGTAAGTTGGAATCAACTAGGAATTTGAAGGCAAGTGTGGAAAATGGTAATATCATTCCTTGTTCTCACATTTGTAGAAGTTTTCAATGGAAACTATAAGGTGATCTCTTCACAACATATGTTTATATCCTTCCCTTAGGAAGTTGTGAGATGGTCCTTAAGGTACATTAGCTAAACTTTAAGTAATATCATTTGGATGAACTAAGAATGGATTTTCAAGTAAAGGGTGGAAAGCATGTCTTAAGAGGCTCCTTCGGTGTTTGTTATTAAATAAAGCAACCATAAATGTATGATGAAAACCCTACAACAACCTCACTATCAAACAACAATTCAACTTTGTTGCCTATGTCTAGAATAGGTGTTATTGTAGCTTTCATAAATCCTTTTACAATATCCAAAACCACCATTCTAGCTAACAACACTCTATTGGCTCAAATTTTTTTTTGACATTTTCAAGGAACCAACTAAACTGCCTCCCTACAAGTTCCAAGATAATAGAATTCCTTTGGCCTTTGAACTTAATCCATTAACATGGGACCTTAAAAGTACCTTATAACACAAAAGAATTTTATTGAACAATTAGTACAAGAAATGTTGTAATTAAGTCTCATCTAACCTAACTTTAGTCCTTTAGCATCACCTATTGTCTTACTCAGAAAAAAAAAAAGACAATATGTGTTGACTATAGGAATTTGAACCAGAATACCATAAAGGACAAGTTTCCTATTCCTTTGATTAAAGACTAATTGGATGAATTGGAGAAAGTTGCTTGGTTTTGCAAATTGGATTTGAGGTTATGCTACAATCATATTAAAATGTCTCCTTCTAATGTATACAAAACAACATTTAATACTCATGAAGGTCTTGGTTCAATGGTTTGCTCACCTTACCAATGTAAGAGTACTATTATAATCTCTAAGCGTGGTTTCCTTCTATCACCCTTAAAGACAAGGGTTTTAATGGGGGGAAGTAATCAAAGGTGATGTGTGGAATTATTTTGCACATTTTCTATCATAGTTGGAGTGTTTTTCCTATTCATAGGTTAATTATATTAATGTTTTATGTTTTAATTACATTTATCTAGTCTTTGTTATTTTGTTATTTTGTTATTGTATAAGTTTAAGTGCTGAATTAGGCGTCAAATGGACTTAAGGAGATAAAGGATTTGTACTAGAAACATAAAAAAATAAATGCAATTCTAAATAGTAGAGAAGAGAAGAATGAAACTGCAAGTAAAGGACCTGAGAACAACAAAGATGAGAAATAAATGTGCAAGACTTGAAGAATGTTGACCTTCTTGCTTTCTTCTCTTTTTGCTCATCATTTACTAATTTATTTTAGGATCTTTTATGAACATTTAGTTGTTTATTCATGTGTTTTGGTGAACAAGAGTGGTTCTTTTATTTTAGTCAAGAATGTAGTTACTAAATTTTATTAGCAAATTGATATTCTGAATGTTTTGATTATTCTTAGTTAATTCAATTTGATGCTTTGATTTTCATTTATGCTAAGAACTAGTCATTATTTGCATGTTTAAGGTATTAAACATTGGAGCAAAAGTGGAAGTTTCATACTAGATCATAAAAGCATTAAACTTAGGTTGTGTAGTTTAGAAATAAATACACATCTCTGTCATTATTGTTAAGAGTTATTTAAATCTTATAGAACTTGTTTTAATTTCTATAATTATGAAAGTAGATATAGTATTAATATAAGTATAGTTATTGAGTATTAAAAGAGATTATCATATACTTTAGGGAATTCAATCATTATTGTTAACAAGTTTTAATTCTAATAACCAAATGTTAAGTTTGTCAATCATATTTCGTTAATGAAATTTGGATCCTAGAAACTTGATTTATTGATTTTTAGTTTCACTTGGTTTATCTTGATAATATAAGAAATCTACATAATAGGTACTTAAGTGTCATCCTTATGGAATTGATATTTAAACTCACATCCACTTTACTACTTGAATATCCCATACACTTATTGTAAATTTTAGGGTGATCAAGTTTTTGGTGTTGTTGTTTGGGAGAAGAGTTTTCAATATTAAAATAATGAATTTTTTTGATTAATTTAGGTCATATTTTTGCTTCTATTTTGATTTTATGTTCTACTCTTATTCTATTGTAATTTTGTTTATTTAGTCTTTTATTTTGGTAATTTTAGTGTATGATTCAATTATGTATTACTTATTGATTAGGTTAATTTTTTTATTTAGATTTTCTAATTCTTCTTCGATTCATTTATTTTTGCTTAGGATGTTTGTTATTGATTTTCTATTTTCATGTGTTTTCTTTCTCATTTAGGGATAATTAATTGTGTTGATACTTAATTAAGGTTAGTATTCTATTCATGTTACTTATAATGCCCTTTTAAAAAACTAGAAGCATGCTATTGATTGAAATTGGGTGAAATTTAGCTTTTGTTTAGTTTTTTAATTCCTAAGAAGAGTTGGATCAAGTTTACTTGATATTTTGATCTTTTAGTTTTGTGTTTGCAATGATTTCTTAAGATAAGTGTTTTTAACTAAAACTAAGGTAGGAACTAGTAGAAATAAAAATTGACTTTGAATTGAGGGTCATGCTTATATCTGTTATGAGGGGAGTGATGTTATTATGCTACTTGTCCTACCCTATTTTAGTGGAAAAACATCATTTACTAGGGTTTCTAGTCATTTTTGTGTGTGTTTTTTTTATGGTGCTTTATTGGAGCTATAACTGCTAGATTTCAATTCAAATTTACTACTTTTAATGATGTTTTGTTTAATACTATTGAAATTTTTGTTTCTTAACATTGTAAGGTTATTTACTCTATGCCACATACATGTGGCAAATTATCTTATTTGATCATAAGATAGAAGAAACTTTACATACACTAGGGAAAGACCAATAATTGGATCAAGAACAAACAACAATGGAAGACAAATTGTCAATCAAAATTAAAATCCAAGAGTGTTGCATAATTATGCCTTACCAAGTGTAAATGGTGCACAATTTAGTATTACAAGGCCAACAATGAATGCCAATAATTTCAAAATCAAATTAGGGCTCATTTAGATGGTTCAACAAGATTAGTTTGGTGGAGAGCCATAAGACTTGAATGCACATATTGCTAACTTCTTGGAAATTCGTGATACTATCAAGATAAATGAAGTTAGCAATGATGCCACTTGTTTAAGATTTTTTCCATTGTATTTTAAGGATAAGGCAAAGATTTAGCTAATGTCCAAGGTCTTAATTCTTTTACAACCTCGAATGCCTTGTCATAATGTTTTTGAGTAAGTATTTCCTCCTAGGTAGACTATGAATCTTAGGAATGATATTATTAGTTTTGTTTAATTTGGTGGTGAGTCTTTATATGAGGCTTGGAAAAGTTTTAAGGAGTTATTAAGGTGATGCCCCCATCATTGTTTAACTAACTAATTGCTAGTGCAAACATTTTATAATAGTTTGACACTTTTAGTCAAAATTAGTGTAGATGTAATTTTAAAAGGTGCCTTAATGGACAAGTTATCATAAGAGGCATATGAGTTGTTGGAAGATATAGCTTCCAATAATTATCAATGATCAAACAAGAAAGGCATGCTTAATAGAGTTTCAAGTATATCTGAAGTTGATGGAACAAATATGCTTAATGTTGAGGTTGATAATTTGGTAAAAATGTTTGGTAAGTTAGTTGATGCTAATGTTATTTCTAACCTTAATGCTATGAATTGTGATTGCTATGGAGGAGCACACCTTAGTTATGATTATATACAAGTCTAACAAGGATAATTTGTGTCAAATTTTAATAGACAATGGCAAAATAATTCTTATTTCCAAACTTACAACCTAGGTTGGAGAAAATCACCTACTTTATCCTAGAGAGATCAAGGAAATCAAGGAAGTTAATTCAAGACCTTTTAATCCTCCTAGTTTTCAATGAAGACCCCAAAGAGTGATGCAACAAGAAAAGAATAAACTGACGTGAGAGTTAGCTATTAACAAGCTAGCCAATGCCACTTCGAAGATGTTTAAGTAATTATAATCTAAATTTCATCAATGGGATACTTCCAACCTTAATTTAGAAGTTCAAATGGGCTGGCTAGCTAGTGCGACCAAACCTTATGGTCAAGGGAGCTTGCTTAGTAAAATAGAGGTCAATCCAAAGGAGCAATGCAAGGCTCTCACCTCAAGAACTAGTAAGCAACTTGGTCAAGTAAGTGGTGGGACTATAGTGGATCATAGTGTTGATGCAAGTGATAAAGAAGTCAAATAAACTAAGTCATTATCAACTTCACCACCAATAGTCAAACCTTATATCTCTCCATTCATTTTCCTCAAAGACTTAAGTAAATAAGACTTATAAATAATTTGATAAATTTCTTGAAATGTTTAAGTAATTACATATCAACATTCCTTTTACAAATGCCTTAGCTCAGACTCTTGCTTATGCAAAGTTTTTTAAGGACATTATGTCAAACAAGAGAAAATTAGAAGATCATGAGATCATTATTTCGACTAAAAAGCATAGTATGGTTATGCAAAATAAGCTTCCACCAAAGCTTAAGGATATAGGGAGTTTTTCAATCCTTTACACAATTGGTGATGTTGATTTTCCTAGAGCTTTGCATGATTTATGTGCTAGTGTTTCACTAATACCTTTATCTATATGTAGGATGCTTGGATTAAAGGAGCTGAAACCCATTACCATTTCTTTGTAGCTAGTTAACTAATCAGTGTAATACCTTGTAAGTATTTTAGGAAAATGTGTTTGTTAAGATATATAAATTTTTCATTTATATTTCATTGTGTTGAAAATGGAATAAGACAAAGAGATTTCATTTATATTTGTTCATCCTTTGTTGGCCATAGTTAGAGCTGTTATATATGTTAAAAATGGTAGGTTGATATTAAAGGTTAGTGATGAAGAGGTAAAATTTAAATTTATTAAAGTTACTAGATATCCTTTTTATACTAATCATCTTTTTAAAGTTAATTTTGTGATGAGTTGACTTAGGAAGTTTTTAGAGATTAATATCTTAAAAATCCTATTAAGAATTATTTAGTGAGTGTAGCAACAACCAAGGATGATAATTTAGAGGTTACAGCAGCTACATATGCCTTAGAAGTTGTTAGTTCAACGCCAAAGCAAATAAGTTTTTAATTTGAGGATTTAGGCAAAAGTACGTCACTTCCTTTCTCTTCTAAAGTGCAAGCTCTAGTTTTAAAGTTAAATCCATTGCCCTTATATCTCAAGTACATTTGTTTGGTTGATAATAACACCTTGTGATTGTGAGTGCTTTTTTATCTGATGTTTAGCTTGAAAAATTTTTGCATGTATTAAGAATGAGAAGAAAGGCTATAGGATGGATTATTTTAGAACTTAAAGGAATTAATCCTTTTTGGTGCATGCATAGAATATTAATTGAGGAAAAGCATAAACCTATTATTAAAATAAAAATACAATTAAATCCTAATATAAAAGAAGTGGTTAAGATTGAAATTTTTAATTGGTTAGATGTAGAAATTATCTATGTAATAATTGATATTTCTTAAATTAGTCTAATGCATATGGTACTAAAAGGGTGAGATGATTGTTGTGCATAATGAACATAATGAATTAACTCTTAGTAGGATTGTGATTAGGTGTATAATATGTATAAATTATAGAAAACTCAATAAGACTACTCATAAATATCATTTCCCTTTTCCTTTTCTTGATGAAATGTTGGAAAGACTTGTTGGGTATGAATATTATTGTTTTCTTGATGGTTATTTAGGATATAACCAAATTCTTATAGCCTTAGAGGACCAAGAAAAAAAAAAATCACTTTCATGTGTCCATATGGTATTTTTGCATTTCATAAGATGCCTTTTTGTTTATGTAATACACCAATTATATTCCAATTTTGCATGGTGGCCATTTTTTTCTAACTTTTTTGAGAAGATCATAGAAGTGTTCATGGATGATTTTTCTTTGTTTGAATCATCTTTTGATAGTTGTTTAGCTAACTTATCTAGAGTTTGGCAACATTGTATGAAGACCAACTTGGTCTTCAATTGGGAGAAATGTCATTTTATGGGGTAGGAAGGCATTGTGTTGCACCATAAGATCTCAATTAGTGGTATTAAGGTGGACTAAGCAAAGAGAGAAACAATTGAAAAGTTGCCACCACCCATCAAGGTAAAAGAAGTTAGAAGTTTCTTTGGTCATACAAGGTTTTACCAACATTTTATTAATGACTTTTCTAAAATTACCAAACCTTTTTATGATTTGTTAAATAAGAAGGTTGCCTTTGATTTGATGATGATTTTTTCAACACTTTAAACAAGTTGAAAAAGGAGTTGGTTTCAACACCAATTCAACTAGCACCAAATTAGAGTTTTCCCTTTGAGTTAATGTGTGATGCTAGTGACTTTGTGTTGGGCATTGTTATTAACTGAAGGGACAATCATAAGTAGTAAAGATACCCATTAACGAGAGCTTTCCAAATGAGTAGTTGTTAACTATATCACTTACTCCATGGTATGTAGATTTAGTGAACTACTTGGTGAGTGACATAATTTCACTTAATTTGAGCTATCATCAAAAGAAAAAGTTTTTGAGCAATATGAAGTACTACTTCTAGGAGGAACCACTGTGCTACAAATTTTATGTTAATGGGATGATAAAGAGATGTGTGCCTTAGGAGGAGATTAGTGATATTCTTTATTATTACCATTCCATGAAGTGTGATAGACATTTTGATACTTCTAAGATAATTGCAAAGGACTAGTAGTTTGGTTTTTATTGGCCAACCATGTGATAGGATGCTAGACAAATTGTGAGCATGTGATAAATGCCAAAGGATTGAAAGCATGTCTAAGAGGAATGAGATGCCATTGACTAATATCTTGGAGGCTAATCTATTTGATGTGTGGGATACAAATTTCATGGGTCCATTTCCTTCATCCTTCAACAATCAATATATTTTGGTGGTAGTGGACTATGTTTCTAAGCGGTTTGAGACCATTGCAACTCTAAATAATGACTCTTAGGCAATGGTGAGATTTGTGAAAAAGAATATATTTTTGAGATTTAGTGTCCTAAGATCCATTCTTAGTGATAAAGAGATCCATTTCAATCATTTGGTTGATGCCTAGTTGAAAAAGTATGGGGTTACTTGCCTATTATCCTAAAACATATAGGCAAGTGGAGCTAGCAAACTACAAGTCAAAATTAATCTTGGAGAAAACTATTTCCAAGGAAGGATTGGTCATATAAGTTGGACAATATAGTTTGGGCATACATAATAGCTTTTAAAACACCTTAGGCATGTCCCCATATAGACTAATCTTTGAGAAGTCTTGTCACCTACTAGTAGAATTGGAGCGTAAGGCCTATTACATAGTTAAAGAATTGAACATGGATTTAAAGGTTGCAAGAGAAAACAGATTAATACAATTAAGTAAGTTGGAAGAGTTTAGATTGAATGCCTATGAGAGTGCTTGGGTTTACAAGGAAAAGACCAAGAATTGGCATGATGAGCACATTTTGAAGTGAACTTTTAAGGTTGGTCATTAAGTGCTACTCTTTAATTCACATCTTAAGCTATTCTCGAGCAAAATTTAGTCTAGGTGGTTTGGTACGTTCAAGGTCAAATGGCAATGTTTGAAGCCCTATTTGGTTAGTGCAGTAGTGCCCAAAGGAGTCGCATACTCCTTGTAAGATGCTTATTATAAGTGACTTTGTGGTAGTTAAGCGAGTGACTATAAAGAAGCACTTCTTGGCAAGCAACCCAAGCCTTTTTTTTCTTTTCCATTCTCTTTGTTAATTTTTATTCTTTACTTTTAAGTTTTTCAATAAATGTGATTGTACCTTAATTCTTTTGCTTAGGTTGTTTGGATTTAAGCATCTTAAGCTTTTACCTCCAATTGTCAATCTTTGAACATAAATCAAGGAAGTTTCTTTTAACTTTGTTCATTTTCTCTTTTACATTATGGACAATGTGTGATTCAAATTTGGAGAGGCAAATTTTGATTTTTATGCAATTCACTGCTTTTTTATATGCTTGGTATGATATTTGCAAATTTTTCTGAAATTTTGCATACTTGGCTAGCCCTTGAATATAACTAACATTCAATCATATTTTTGTGAAAAAGAAGAATAAATGAGTTATTTAGTGTCATAATTTACATTAAAGTTACTTGTCATGTTAAAGAATCACATTTTTGGTTTAGGATGGACAATATCTTATAAAGTAAGATTAAGCATACTTGGATTTTCAAGATCATTGAAATTCATATTCATTGTGAAAGTTATGTAAGTTGTGTGACTATGTATAAGATTTAAGTGTACTGCTTCTCTTATGAATTTCTCCATTGAGCTAAGCCTATATATGGTTCAAATAAATAGGGTGAGTATAAATAAATATGATTGAATAAGTTAAAATTCCTATATACTCCAAAGCTTTGAGTTGCTTAGTAATTGATCATAAAATGTTGTCTTTCATGTCAAATGGTGATTAGAATTATGAGAATGCAAAAAGCACTTTGAGTGTGCTACTTGTTAAGTAATTAGGTGGATTTATCACAAAAGTTTTTTACTTGTGTCAAAAGACAAGTGTACAAACTTGAAGATAAGGTTGTTTTCAATATTAAAAGAAAAAAAAAGGGAGAAAGTTAAGAAGATGAATATGGTATTAAGGAGAAGTGACTGCAACAATAATAGTTATATGATTTGATTATATTAGTTGTATGATAAGCATGATTAAGCTTGGAATTGTGTATGGATATGTGAGATGGAGAATCTAAATATGCATATTTTTTCTTTGTTTGTTATTGTGTTGTTTTATGACGAAGATGTGATATTTTGCATGGTAAGTACCTTAGGTGTGATGAATGATTCTAAATTATTGGACACTATTTGGTTTTTGAGTCCTAATTGGAACTACAAACCTTGCATTAGGAAATTCTTTAGCTTTCTAAAAAGCTAAGTCATAGGGCTACAATTTTCATGAAATGCCCAACTTGAAATTCTATCATTTTGGCATTCAAAATTAATTAGATGTTAATGGTGTGAATCAAGACATTAATTAACATAAAATTAAGAGTCTTAAAAGATAATGATTAGATTTGATTTTGTGTGAAGTATTAACTAGGAAATTTAGGGTTTTGAAAAGGTTATATTTAAGGGGGAAAAAACATCATAAAAGAGCAATTCCAAGTAGTGGAGAAAGGGAGGACAAAACATCAAATAAAGGATCGAAGAGCAACAAAAACAAGAGGCAAACATGCAAGAGTCGGAGACTGCTGGCCTTCCTACTTTCTTCTCATTTTCCTCTTCATTTACTAATTTAGTTTGGGATATGTTTAGTTGTTTATTTGTGTGTTTTAGCGAACATGAGTGGCTAGATCTTTTATTTTACGGCAAAGATGTTGTCACTAATCTTATTAGCAAATTGATATTTTGGCTATTTTTTTTCTCTTAGTTAAGTCAGTTTGATGCTTTTTATTTTCATGCATGTTAATAACTGACCATGATTTTCATGTTTAAGGTATTAAATGATGAAGCAAAAGTGGAAGTTAAATACTAGTTCATAAAAGCATTAAACCTAAGTTTTATAGCTCAAAACTAAATACACACCTTTGTGATCAGTATTGAGAATTCCAAAAATTTTAATAAACTCATGTTAGTTTCTATAATCACAAAAGTAAATATAGGATTAATATGAGTATAGTTGTTGAGTTTTGAAAGAGATCATTATATATCTTAGAGAATTTGGTATTTCAATTTACATTTAAAATTAGATTTCAATCTCATAGTTAGATAACCCTTTCTTCATTTGGTTTTTTAGTTAATATAAGAAATTTACATCATTGGTACTTGAGTTTCCTCCTTATGAGATTGATACTTGGACTCGTGTCCACTTTATTACTTGAATGTCCCATACACTCATGGTAGATTTTAGGGCAATCAAAAGGATTTTACAAAAGAACTTTGTTGTTGGATAGAAAGTCCTCCAATACCATTCAAGGTTTAAATTGTTTCTAGCTATGTTGTGCTCTTTGTGGGTTGGTCCTTTTGTTATTACTAATGTTTTTGGTCATAGCTTAATCAAAATGAGGAGTTTATAGATGGACAAAGTATTTAAGAGAAATAGTCATAGGCATAAATCTTTTTATGAAAGTTTTCAAGTGTAGAATTTTAAGGTGATGGAGTTAGAGGATCCCATCTATATTGACTAAGGAAGCATGTTTTTGTGCTAACAACATTAAACAAACACACTAATTGGGAATTTTATATGCATTTTTTAATGAAGCATAATTAAGCAACGTGTGGTTTGTTGTTAAATTATTCTTTTTAAACTAGTCAGAAACTTAAGTTTAAGTCAATAAAGTGTTCAAAAAGAAAAAAAAAAAAAAAAAAAAGAGAAGGAAAAAAATGCAAAATGTTAATTTTACTTTGCTGTTAAAGTTGACTAGTAATTAAGGATACTTTACCAAAAGTGTTAACACTAACATCAAATGGTAACTTGAACATGAGTATGCATGGGCTTTTTTTTAATGGAATAAATTATTTTGTTTCGCTATTTTCTTTTCTACTAGAATTATTTGAGTTATTCCAATTAAATTGTTAAATGATTATTGTTTTAATTCGTTTAATTAGGTATACTAGATTGATTAAACAGTGATTAATTGCTAAAATTTGGGATTGTGACTTGTATTTATCCTATTCCTAATCATTAAGTAGTAATTAATAGTAAAGGATCATGGATAAGTTTTAATCTTATTGTTATAAATAATTCAACATAAGTTAAACAATCTAAACTTGTGTGATTGTTGATTGAATTAACCTATTTTTGTAATTTTTAAGAATGTGAATATATAACTCTAGAGAGCTTGTTCTAAAGGTATAATGGTTAGATTTTATGTGGAAAGCTTGTTTTACTTAGTGAATAACTAAGGGAGAATTTAAGTAAGAATATTTGTTATTATCTAGGGTTAATTTTTCCAATACAATTAAAACAACATTGTGGATAATCCAAAATATGAAATATTATAGTTACAAATGAACCTGAAACTAGAATTTTGTTAATTGATATTTTTATAAGTTGTTTTGTTTGATTGAGTTGTTAAATTTAATTGTTATGAAGTCAAAATTCAACATTATCCCCCATTCATATTAATATCTCTAAGTTTTAATTATTTAACATTGAATTGATACCACTCCCTATGGGATCAACTTTTATTTACCCTATTTACAATTGCATGATCAAGAGTAAGGTATTTAATTTTTTACTTCCTTGATAATAGCTACTAGGTGGCTTAATTTTGCATAGTGTTTTGCATGAATATCCACTTGGATTACCTTACTTGTTGTCATGTTGAAGTTAGCAAAGACAGTAATCTTTAAGCATTTGTAAGAAATCCCATTAATCATGAGAGTGAAGGGAATAAGTGACTAACCAAATATGGAATGAAGCATTTCCTTTTTCACTAGACATAAGGTATTTTAGGTAGCTAACAATAGCTTAATTTATAGGTAACAAAGATTTTAGGGTGCATAAAGTAGAAACATTAGCATTAATTCAATGGCAATGCTAGTAAATTTAGATTGAAGACAACTATGTAAGCAAGAATCTCTAATCTTTACAACTACCATAGTTAATCATTGTTTCATTCATGGAATCACTCCACAATAGAAAAATTTTTTAGTTTAAGAAAACAAGATTGACAATCAAGTCATTGGCATTATATTAGAACACAATAGCCAATAAAGAATCAAGGTGGGATGAGTCAGTGGGTGAAAGGAGAAGAAAAAGACATTAAAAAAAAAAAGAGTAATATATAACTAGGCACTAATAGTCAACTAGTATATTCATCATTGGTAAAAGAGTGCTAAACACTAATTAAAATACCAATTCAATCAATGAGTCATTGGTTGAATAGAATAAATGAAATTTAATATTTTTATTTAGATTTCTTATCATAAATTGATAATTTAACATTTTATCTTAGACTTTATTATATTTAAATATAAAACGATTGATATTATTTTTAGAATAGAAACTTAAATTAAAAAAAAAAACTTAGGTGTAGTCACAAAAGTCATCAGGGTTATATCATAGGTATTACATACTAATGGTGGTATTAGAGCAATTATTTTAATTGGGTTAAAGAGGAAGTGTATAAGTCTCACTACAACCAACCCCTAAGAGTTATTATCAATGAGACTATCATTAGCCTAAGTAGTTGCCTTTTCAATGTCTTTCATGTTATGATCCTCAAAGAACATAACATCTCTATTTCCAACAAGTTTCTTCTCAACTGGATCATATAATTTATATTTATAATCATTTTTGCCATAATCAAGAAAGCTACATTACCAAATCTTCACATCCAACTTCCCTCTTTCATCTTTTAAGCCATGAAAAAAAAAAGCCCTACAACCAAAGACTCACAAATGATCATAAGAGACTTAGTTACCAAAGTGAACTTTGTTCAAAACATCACCATACAAAGGAACACTAGGAGATAAATTAATCACGTGCATCATTATATTCAAAGCTTTAGCCCAAAAGTATCTAAGCAACTTTACATCTAAGGATAAACATCTAACTCTCTTAATAAATGTTATGTTCATCCTTTCAATTAAGTCATTTAACTGTGGTGTCTTAGAAGGTGTCCTTTGGTATTTAATCCCATGTACTCTACAATACTCATTAAATGGGTCATTATACTCACCACCATTATTAGTATGAACACATTTTAGCTTTTTTGCTATTTATCTCTCAACTAAGGTATGAATTGTTTAAACATGTCAAAAGTTTGATATGTAGTCTTTAAAGTATAAACCTAAATCTTTCTCAAGTGATCATCAATAAAAGTCACAAAAAAAGAAAATTACCAATTGAATGTACCTTCAAAGGACTACACACATCAAAATGCACTAACTTAAGCAGCTTGGATTTCCTTAAAGGTAGGTAACTCTTGAATGTAACTTTATTTTGTTTATCAACCCAATAGTGAGAACACTTCTTTAAAAGTGCACTCTTTATGCCTCAAAGTTGGGTTTTCTTTACTAAGAATTTTTTTTTTCACTCATATGATGAAATTGTTTATGCCACAATTTAATGGAATTTTCATTTTCCACTATATTCATAATATCTTTAAAGATGGAAGCTTGCAAAAAATATAAACTAGGGTATTTCTCACCTTGTACCATAACTAAAGAACCTTTGGTAAGCTTCCACTAGCCATTACTAAAGGTACTACAAAAACCATTACAATTAAATTTTTCTATCAAAATTAAATTCAAATGGATATCTAGGACATGTCTAACATCCCTCAATGTCATTTACGCTCCATTATTGGTCTTTAACCAAATATCACTAATGCCAATAAATTTTGCTAAGTCATTAATACCCTTTTTGAAGACCCTATGATTATTAGGTGTATATATAGTGAAGAATTCCTTTCATGAAGTATCATGGAGCAAGGCATCACTATTTATTATTTAATCAGTCTCATTAGATGTCATATTGATTACATTCTCATCACAAACAATAATAAGGTTACAAGTACTAGAATTTTATGCAATAACAACATAATCATTATCATCATTCTTTCTCTCATGCTTATTACTACCATTTTTGCTTTTTCTCTTTTACTTGTTGCAATACTTCTAAGTATGACCCATCTTCCCACAATAATGACACTAGACATTCTTGTACTTTGATCTTAAGTTGCTTTAACTTTTACTTGTGTTGTTTTTTCCCACAATAATGACACTAGACATTCTTGTACTTTGATCTTAAGTTGCTTTAACTTTTACTTGTGTTGTTTTTACCCTTTCCTTTTTCTTATTTTCTCTCCTTTATTTTTAGTAACTCGAACCTTTAATTTGGATGATAATGAACCCTAAGATTTTCTTCTCATCTACTTATTTAACACACTACCCTTTATAAGTTCCAATGATAAAACACTGTTAAAGGCAAAATTAGCAAGTGAAATCCAAAAAGTCTCCTAAGAATCAAGTAATGTAGCAAGTAATGCTAGCTTGAGAACCTCATTATCAAACTTAACACCCATACTTGACAACTAATCAATGAGACCCTGAAACTCATTCAAGTGGTTAGCAACTAAACAATTCTTTAGGTTTCAACTACTTCATTTTCTTTAACAAGAACTTATTATTACTAAACTTTGAAATATATAATGTCTCAAACTTACTCCACAAAGTTCATACATGTGTCTCATTGCAAATGTGCTTATAAACATTATCATTAACAAATTATTGTACAAAACAACAAACCTCTTCATGCTCAAAATCTTATTATTCATCAGTTTTAGTGTCAGGTTTAGCAATAGTAAATACTGGAAAATACAATTTTTTTACAAATAAAAGATTCTTCATTTTACTCCTCCATATCTAATAATTCATGTCATTCAAGTAAATCATTTTATTCACATTCAACTCCATCATTCATACAAGCCAAACAAACTAATATCTTTGATACCACTTTAATAGGAGAAGAGGCAGTTGAGTACAAATAAACTAGGAGACTTCTCTTGCATGCTTGAACTTGTAAGGAGATGATTGAATAACAAATATGGAATCAAAGTAATTACAACAAAGAACATGTTATTTTTATATGAAAAACCCTCCTAATCAAAAGGGGAAAGAACCATAGAACACTTTGTTTCTGAAATCAAATCCATTATAATCAATAAGTGAGTTCAATAAAGGTATATAACCTTACATCACATAAATTGAACAAATTCAATTTGGACCCAATAAGAGGCTAATGAGTTGTCTAAAATGGATCAAACATGTTTTTTCAACCATAATTCAACAAGCAAACCTCAAAACAACAATCCAATCATTCAAAGTGAACTTATGATGTCCCTTACCAGTCGACCAAAATTTAGCTTTATCGAACCATATGTCAATGTTCATCTACATGGTTTATTAAAATTATCATAGATAAGTGAATAAAAAGTTACCCAAAATTTAGGTCTCACTTTTAAAGAAAAAGGTTGCCCTTGTAGATCATGAAAATATAATCCAACCCTTTACAATAAACATATATGTGTCCTCTAACTTCTAACCAAAAATTAGTCTGATTGGACCACAAACAATCTTGCACTTATGCAATTGATCAAAACTATATGTAGAAAAATACGCAAAATGCAAACTTATGAAATTGAAGAAAAAAATCCCAAACTTATAGTGCTTAAAACACAATCTCCACCATTAAAAATCAAGAACAAGACATCCTTTATTAGCTATCTAAGTTTCAATTCAATCATATACTATTTACCTTTTTAACCGCAAGATATAAAAATATTGTCTTAAGTTGAAAATTCTAAAAGTCACTTAACTCTCTTTTTCTCTCCATCTATAACCTCTCTATCTTTCTTTAATTAGGTTTTTAGTATCTAAAAGGGATATTGATAACACATTAAGTGTTTTTGGATTATGGGTCAAAAATAAATATATTTAGATTCTTTTAGTACAACAATTGGACTTACATACCACATAAGAAAGGGAACCAATGAGACTAACATTATGGAAGCAAATAACTTATGCTAATCCACCATGTTATTTATTAAATAGTAACCAATTCATCTCCTCTCTAATGAATCCTTTCACATAAATGTGAGAAATTAAATAATCATCTAAGTCCAAAAGTCTTATTACTCAAGTAGTTAATGTAAGTTTCTCTTGTTATCTTTTACAAGTAGTACACACAAAGGGAAAGCAATAGCAAAAAAGAGATAATGGACCTATAAAAGATAAGAAGAGAAACCCATATGAAATGCATATAATCAAATTAAAAATTAATAACTACCTAGTACAAGTAATTACAACCCAAAAAAAAAAAAGAAAAAGCCTAATAATTTTGGCTATTTTGTTTCTTCTCATAATCCTAACTTAGCATTAAGAAATGTGATACTTGCTAGTCTAGTGGTGCTAGGTAAAGATTGAACTTGAACCAAAACTAAAACCACAATAAGTAATGGAGTTAGAATTTATGCTAAAGCTATTACCATTTCTCTCTCTTTTACCTTTTTTTTTTTTTTCACTTAAAGTTGTTACCATTTTTGGTCTAGTATTAGGACCCAAGATCATTGTCATTAACCTATGAGGCTTATAGCCCATAAGGTCTATAAGGAATCCAATAGGTTGCTACAGTTATTTAGTATTCCACTTCAATTTTAGTTACTTGTAAGTGGAGAGACATGGGGTGATTCGAATGAATATTTTGGAATCCTTAACTCACAAATATAATGTGTGATGTAAGGAAAGCTTGCACAAAAAAAGTAATCAAACTAATTTTCCTTCTCTCTTCTTCCTATTCCCTTTCCCTCTTTCCCCATTTTTTTTTCTTTCAAATTCCCAATTTCTTCCCGAATCCTAACAAATTTGGTATCAAAGCCACTGATTCCTTTGGTGTTTTACTTCACTTTGGCCATAAAACATACCTCATCCATGGCTAAAAGCACACACCTTAGAGCTATTGATGAATAGTTACAAAAACATGATCAAAAAATTCAAAAATTGGTGGAAAAGGTCAAACCACTAAAGGCACTACTTGCCCTAATACAAGCCATGGAAAAGCAACTCACCAAGAGTTTACGAGAGAAGTCACAAGCATTATTGAAGTAGTTAGTGGAATTAATCAATGCTCACAAGTTGATTCCTTCTAGAGAGTGAAAGCAAGCAATTGGGATTCCAACCAAGGCTACAAATGAGGGGATTTTATCATGACCTTCGAGCTAAAGGAGGGTAACTCCTCAACCACTCAGCCAAGTAGTTGAAACTAGAAACCAATACCAATGCCCCTTAAACTCAAGTTACAATTCTTTGATGGAGCCAATCCCCGTTGTTGGATATGTAAGTGTAATCATTATTTTTAGTATTATTCCATTAAGGAATCAGAACGATTACAAACCAAGGTGAAGTATATGGATGGGAGGGTTGACATCTATTTCTAAGGATGGATCACATCTAAACCCCATGGGTCATGGCCCTTATTTGTAAGAGACTTGTGCCTACATTTTGAGGATCCTTCTCAACCCAATGTGATTAAGGAATTCTATAAGTTGCACCAAACAAGGATAGTCAAGGGCTACAAAGAGTAGTTCAAAGAGCTTCACTCCCTTTTGTTGGCAAGCAATCCATCCCTAACAAAGTCTTTCTTCATTTTAAGTTTCCTTAGTAGGGTCAATGAGGAAATTCAACTAATTATTAAGATGTTGAAACCATTGTAACTAAAAGAGACATTTGAGTGTGCAACACTCTAAGAAGTTACCCTAGATGCAATTGAAAGGAATGGAAAATCGAGTAAGGTGATAAGGGCCATAGTAACACCCATGATAGTTACTTTTAAGGGAATGCTAGTGGTTACAAAACCTTATGCCAAGGTAGATAGGAGGTCATGGGAGAAAATCAAGCATTTTAGGGTCTACTACAAATGTGGCGACAAGTATATGCCAAGCCACCATTGTACAAAGAGGCTACTTTAAGTCATCGAGGGTGACGAAGAGGAAAGTGGGGCACTCTTGCCCGACGAGGTCCTTCCAAGTGAGCGAGTTAAAAAGACCACTAGCGAAATCTCGAGAATGTAATCGCAGGGAACTCTAAAAGCAGCACTATAAAGCTAATTAGGTATATGGATAAAACCAAATTGGTAATACTTATAAATATAGGAGCTACT
This sequence comes from Rhizophora mangle, assembly GCA_037832345.1. Lineage (NCBI taxonomy): Eukaryota > Viridiplantae > Streptophyta > Magnoliopsida > Malpighiales > Rhizophoraceae > Rhizophora > Rhizophora mangle. The sequence goes on along the minus strand of JBAPLJ010001084.1, from coordinate 125,097 downwards.
CATAGCTTCCTAAATTTTAAAATGGCTTATGATATAAATTGTTCATTGGTTACTATAGCACTAGTAATTATTACCTATATATGCCTTTCATGAAGCTTTTAGCAATTAAAGAAGTGGTCAAAGGATGGGAGAAAAGGATTTAATAGCCATACTCAATAATTTTATCCACCATTACCATAATGACAACTTTTCCTTTAAACTTTAGAAGACGCTCAATAAAATCTATATTAATATCTAATCATGCTTAAGAAAGCAGTTTAAAGGTTCAAAAAGGATCTGGGTACTTAACAAGTTTCTCCCTTACATCTTTAATAAGTATCACAAGCCTAGATATACTACTAAACATTTTTTTTAGCTTAGCCAATACAAAAAGTGTTTTAACATATGATAAGAAGCTTTAATGCCAAAGTCACACACCATAATTAAACTATGAAATTTTTTAAGTATATGAGTTCTTAAATTTTTAATAGTCCTTAGATATATTTTATCCTTATATCTTAAAATCCTACTCTGTAAAGTATAATATAGCTTTGCACCTAAAAATATGATAATTTTTTGGGCTAAAATGTCTTGGTCATAATTAGCAATAATATTCTTAAACCAATGAGGAATCACCCAAACATGGCACAATAGTGACTAATTCCTAGCTTAAAAAAATCCTTTACAATAAGGTATTTTTCTAGATAAAGCATTAGAATCACTATTTTCCACTTCCTTTTATATAAGATAGTATAGTTCAATCTCAACAATTAGTCTCCCTTTTAAATTAAAGATAGGTGTGAAGCTATTATTGGAGCAAGTTGATATAAACCTTAAAGACATGGCTTAAAGATCTAACACACACAAGGAATTAAACAAGAATCTAAGAAAGTTAGATCAAATTTTAGTCATGTTAGACCTTAAGGTATAAATAAGGTTGTGATATCATACTCCAAAAAAGAATGGAAATGAGAGTGATAAGTAAAATTGAAATGTCATATGACAATAATCTTGATAAGTTCTTAAAGTTCAACTAAGAACCCAAAGAGAGATTCTTGCTTCTTAATTCACATAATTGTTTGCCCTCAAGCTTACAAGGAGGTGTTTATTTATAAGCTAAAATAGCATCCTTAAAAATAGAGATAATAATGAACTCCTAAAATATAGGAACACTCTTATTTTATTGGAAAGAACTAAATCATAGCTAGTAAACTCTAATTTTATAGCAAACTCATATTTAGGAGTAGATTTTATTACTTAACCTTGACTTATTAAGCACTTTAATCATATTAATAAAATCTTGGTTCTTTTAAAGCTTAAAGTCAAGCCATTTGTAGCTTGGTTGGCCTAAATGTTCTTATTTACCTCATTTAGTGCTTCTTTCATCTTTTGGCTATAACTTGCATGATTACACCTTTTAAATTGTGCAATGGATCTCTTGAATCTCCCAAAGATTTTTATGCACCATCTCTAAGCTTATCATCATTTTCCCTTTCCTTAAAAGGTTTCATCCTAAAATCATCACTTACATCAAAAGGAGAAAGATCAATAACATTAAAAGTAACATTTAAACCACCTAAAAGATCCAATTTAAAAGTCGTATTATTTATCCTTGTAACCACTTAGAATGATCCATCTCCTTTAAATTCCTTTAAGCTAGAAACCTTTCCTCACACATATGTAACCACACCTAATCTTTTGATTCAAACACCACTTTCTTATGCCCTTTGTTTGCTTAAATAGCATTTTACTAGGTTCTTTTCTCAAGATTTTACTTGACTTTCTCATGAAATTGTCTTACTATTTTAGCCTTCTGCTTACTATTTAAACTAGCACACTCATCAACAAGTAAGGGTAATAAATCTAATGAAGTTAACAAATTACACCATAAACAATTTCAAATGATGAATAATGAGTAGCAAAATAAATACTTTTATTATAAATAAACTCTATATGTGACAAACACTTTCTCCCAGTGTTTCAAGTTATTTTGAATAATAGCATACAATAGAATTGATAAAGTTCTATTCATTATCTTAATCTGTCTATCTATTTATAGATAACAAGTAGTTGAAGATAAGTCTTTAGTTCTCAACTTACCCTTACAATGTCTTCCAAAAGTAGCTTAAGAACTTGACATCTTGATCTAAAATTGTTTTTCTTAGAATGTGATGCAAACACATAATCTCCTTGAGTAAAAAATATGTTACATTATATGCATCATTAGTTTTATGGTATGGAATGAGATGCCATTTTTGAAAACATGTCCACAAAACAGAAAAAATCCTTTCCTTTTTTGGTCTTAGGTAAATTGAAAACAAAGTCATAGAAATATTAACCCAAGATTCACTAAGAATAAGCAAATAGTTATAGAAGTGATCAAGCAAAACTCAAGATTTAGTTTGTTTACATGCAATACATTTCTTACACACTCTCTCAACATCATGTCTCATATGTGGCCAAAAGAAGTGCTTGATTAAGATGTCTAAAGTTTTCTTAACACCAAAATGACCTTTATAAGCCTCACACACAAGTTGCTCTCTTAAGGAACTTATAGGCACACACAATATGTTCTCTTTATACAAATAACTCTCATACCTACAAAACTTTCCAAAAGTCATTTTCTCACAAGTCTCATAAGCATTAGCAAAATTAGGATCATTAGCATATAAGTCTTTAATGTACTCAAATCTTAATAATTATTCATTCAAAGTAGAAATAAGGGAATACCCTCAAGATAATACATCAACCACCATGTTCTCCTTGACTTGCTTATACTTAATTACATAAGGAAATATCTTAATGAACTTTAACCACTCAACATGTTACTTATTCAATTTTCCTTATCCCCTTAGATGTTTTTAGGATTCATGATTAGTATAAATGACAAACTCCTTAGGCCATAAATAGTGTTACCATGTTTCTAAGGCTTGAACTAATGTATGCATCTCTTTATCATACATGGTGTAATTAAGAGCTACTCTATTTAGGTTCTCATAATAATAAGCAATAAGATGTTGTTCTTGTATTAAAATCAATTCAATGCCAATACCTAAAGTATCACACTTAACTTTAAAAGTTTTAACAAAAGTTGGTAAAGTAAGTAATGGTGCAAAACTTAATTATTCCTTTATCATGTTAAAAGCCTTATCATACTCATTACCTTACTTGAATCCAACACTCTTCTTGACAACTTATGTTAATGGTGTAGTTATAGTGCAAAAGTCCTTAATGAACCTCTTCTAAAAGTTAGCTACACCATGAAAACTATGCATTTCACTAATAATTTAAAGTGTAGGCCAATCTTTAATGGTCTTATCCTTCTCCTTGTCAATCTTACTTCTTTTAACATTAGCAACATAATAAGAAATACAATCTTATTTGTGCAAAAGGAACACTTTTTAAAGTTAGCATACAACTTTTCTTCCCTTAAAACAATTAGAACACTTCACAAATGATCAATGTGTTATTCTAAGCTCTCACTATAAACGAAAATATCATCAAAGTAAATAACCATAAATCTACCAATAAAAGCATGCAAAACATGGTTCATTAGTTTCATAAATGTACTAAGAGCATTAGTTAACCCACATAGCATAACTAGCCACTCATACAAAATATATTTTATTTTAAAATTTGTTTTCCACTCATCATATTCTCTCATCCTAATTTAATGATATCTACTTTTAAGGTTAATCTTAAAGAACATACAAAACCCATGCAATTCATCAAGTATATCATCTAGCTTTTTGATAATCAACACATATCCTTAAAATCTCATCCTTCTCAAGCATAAGTAAAATAGGAATTATGCATGGACTTATGCTTTCTCTTACATATCCCTTTGACCTAAGTTACTCAACTGTCCTTTGAAGCTCTTTTGACTTTTTGAGCTTACTCCTATATGTTGGGTAGTTTGGAACACATGCATTGGAGATAAAATTGATCTAATGCTTAATTCCCCATTTAATTAGTAAACTACTTGGAACATCATTATGTAATACATCTTTAAATTTATACAAAAAAGAAATAGCAACCCTAAATAAAAAAAGGGTCAAGCTTGTTATTGGTAAAATAAGTCTTTTTGTACAAAAGTATAGTTATAGACTATTTGACATAAAATTCCCATTTGTCATTGCTCTTTTAGGCATATAAACATTCCTTTTTCCTCTCTCTCTTGTGTCCTCTCTTTCTCTTCTCTTTTTTCACCTTTGGTTATCCCTTACTATTCACTCTCTCTTTTCTATTCACTCTTATTTTTAATCCTCAATTGATTCTTATAAGCTTATTAAGGTGTTAATGGTATAACAGTGTTAGGTTTTCATTCATTATGAAGGAATATCAATTCTTGGAGCCATTATGCATCACTTGTTTGTCAAATTGCCATGGCCTCCTTAATAGAATATAACCTGCATGCATAGGCACAACATCACATAAGACTTCATCATGGTACCTCTCAATAAAAAATAACACTAGCACTTGCTTAAATACCTTAACTTCACCATACTCATTTAACTATTGAAGCTTATATGCCTTAGGATGCTTCATAATAAGTAAATTAAGCTTTTCAATCTTGACCATGCTATCTACATTAATGCAATTACCATCATCAATGATCATACTACACACCTTATCATTAATGAGGCATTTTGTATGAAAAATACTATTTTGTTGCATCTTATTCTCTTCCTTCACTTACATATTCAATGCTTGCCTTATGATGAGAGCTACTACTCCATCAACCAGGTGCTCCTCATCACTTTCACTCTTCGATGGTGACACAAATTCATCATTTAACTTACTTTTGGTCTTAATGTTACAATTACCCCTCAAGACCATTGCATGCTTATTTGGACATTGAGATGCATTATGACCCTTTCCTAATCACTTAAAACATTTAACATCTTTATTTCTACTAGATTAGGGATTGGAATTACTTGTCTCCTTGCTAGAACTTGCATTCTTGCTCTTGGATAGCTTGACTTTGGACTAATAATCAACCTTTTGGTCCTTTTTATTCCAATTCAACTTCCAAAATGATGTAAAACTTGAATTCTATTAAAATTGTGTGGAACCCTTTTGGTTGAATTGCCTTTATGTGCACCATATCTTCTAATTCCATATATTGTGACAACTCAACCACATTGTTTATGTCTCTATTCAACCCTTATGAGAATCATGTTGTTGTTGCTTCCCTGTCTTTCTCCACATGGCTCAAATCATTTCAATCTCCATCTCCTTATGATAGTCCTTAACATTCTTAGTGCCTTGGTGAGTCCTTACAATTGTTGATACAAATCTGTATAATAATGGATAAGGGTAAACTTTTTCCTTATGATAACCTTCATCACCTTCCATGTATCAATAGGCCTTTCATGGTTTCTTCATCTATTCAAAATAAGTTGGTCCCACCAAATAATAGAATTATTGGTAAATTGAACTGCAACTAGTTAAACCTTTTTATCCTTGGAGTAATTATGACAATTAAACACTAGCTTAACCTTTTCCCACTATAAATATGCATCAAGGTCATTTTTCCTTTGGAATGGGGGAATATTCATTTTGATGCTTCCTAAGTCACAACTAAAAGCATTATGCCTTCTTGTTTCCCCTCTAGCACCTCTATTATTAACAAATTTGATTACTGTGACTTCATCATCAAAATTAGCATCATGATCTCCATCATCATCATAGTCATTATTGTGATTCCACTTCCTTTGCCTTTGTGTATTAAGAGCATCACATGCTTGTCCCTTTTGCTAATAAGCTATAACAATGTCTTGTCTCTCCATTTAATCTCTCATCTCACCAAACACATCATTTATGCACTCAAATTGTTATTGCATAGCTTGGAGCATGAACAAATCATCCTTCCTCCCTACATCATTCACTCTTTTATCTTTTAAAGTTATGTTGCTAATTTGCACAAAAAAAAAATGTTAGGAATAACCTTACACATACTCCCTCATATGTTTCTCTCAAATATTGTCACTCAACCCTCAAGTTTACTTCTCTTTAGTGGCTTTTCTTAAAATGAGTTCATACTCTTGCCTTTTACCACCCTAACTTCCCCTTTTAGCACTTTAAGGAACTAAACACACTAAATTAAGAAGATTAATCTTAAACTAATCAAACTCACATTATAAAGTAAATGAGGGAGAATTAAGCTAATATAGAATAAAAGTTAAAAAACCAAAAAGGAATGTCAAGGTGAGTGAATTTAATGAACTAGACTCAAAGAAAATAAGTTAAAGAGTTAAACTTTACCAACAAACTCAATCAAAAGAACCAACAAATAGATGGTTATGCACTCATTCACTTGAAGTTAATTGTTTTTATTTTTTTTTTCATAATTCAATAGCTAACACAAAACATGAATAGAACATTGAAAGACAACAAGTGAAATTGAAAATAGTGCTTTTGATGGTTATGCACTCAATCAAATGAACAATACAAGAAAGATTGCAAATGGGCAAAATAATGTAGTTAAATGGTAATATGCTCAATATACAAATTAAATAATAAATAAATAAATCTTAAGATAGATCAAAGAATTAATTGATCCAACCTGATTTAGAGCTAAGCTCTTATAACAATTTAGGTGAACCCCAAAAATGTGGCTTAAGGACCTAATATGCATAATGCATAAAGAATCAAGCAAAAACCCAAAAATTTAAATCAAATATCAATTGCACAAAACCTAGACCCAATGTTTAAAGGAACACAAACCTAAGGTGTAAAGAAGGATATGGATGCTACACTCTAAAAAAGAATGGACGTGGAAGTGATAAGTAAAGTTCAAATGCCATTAGACAATAATCTTAATAAGTTCTTAAAGTTTAAATAAGAATTAAAAGAAAAGGTTTCTCACTTCTCAATTCACATTATCATTTACCCTTGAACGTAAAAGGAGATGCTTATTTATATATTAAAATACAACCCTAAAAATAAAGATAATGATAAACTCTTAAAACATAGAAATACTTTTATTTTATTGGAAAAGAACTAAATTGTAGGTAACAAATTCTAATTTTATAGCAAACTCTTATATAGGAGTGAATTTTATTACTTAACTCTACCTTATTAAGTACTCTAAACATATTAATAAAGATTTGGTCTTCTTTCAAGATTGAATTCATGCCAATTGTAGCTTGATTGGCCCAAATGTCCTTAATTAGCCCATTTAGTGCTTCTTTTATCTTTTTGGCTCTATCTCACATGATTGAACCTTTTGGAACATACAATGGATCTCTTAAATCTTTTAAAACCCTCCACAAATCTTCTTTAAGCTTCTCATCACAAGTTCTTGAGACCCTCCTAATCAATCTTAATAATAAATGAATGTACTTTAATTTAGTGCCTATATTTTCCCACAACTATTAAGATAGTGAGGAGCTAATTCTCATAAATAGATAAAGAGTGATATCTCATAATAAGTGGCTTGCTAAAATATGCTATAAGCTTCCCCTCTTGCATTAACACTACCCTAATGCCATTGTCACTATAAATTAGACTTCAAGATGAAAGGTTAAAAGAAATTTGGCAAAGTCAACATTAGTGTTGTAGTCATGTTTGTTTTGATCTCCTTGAAAGTTTTATCTACCTACGACTCTAAGAGAAGTTATTTTTCTTTAATAGCTTAGTGTGGGGCTTACTAATGTGACCATTGCTCTTAATGAGCTTTTTGCAGTACCTATCAAGTCTAGGAAGCCTCTTAACCCATTAACAAAAGTTAAAGTGGGCCAATTCACCATGACTTCAACCTTTCTACAATCAATAGCAACTCTTTCTATAGGCATAACATGCCCTAAATACTCCACTTTAGCTTGTCCAAAAGAACATTTAGACCTCTTAGCATACAACTTTTGCTTCTTTAATTCCTTCAAGGTTGTTGAAAGGTGCTACACATAACTATTGATTTGGAATTGTAAATCAAAAGATAATTAAAGAAAACTAGTAGGAATTTCCTCAAGTAAAGGCTAAAAATGAGATTTATCAATGCTTATAAAGTAGTTGAGCATTTATTAATCCAAAAAACATAACTCTAAATTCATAATGACCTTGATGAGTTTTGAAAGCAATCTTATAAATATTCTCTTCCTTCATCTTTATTTAGAGATACCTTACACTAAAATTAATTTTGGAAAAGATTGTGGCCCCATTCAACTCATCTAACAAATCATCAATAATGGGAATGAGGAATTCATCATTGTTACTCTTAGAGTTCATGTATCTATAGTCCACAAAGAAATGTCAAGTCTCATTTTTTTTCTTGATTCGAAAAATTAGGAAACAAGGGGCAATTACTAAGTTGTATAATTTTAGTGCTCAATATTTCTTGCACTAGTTTTTTTATTTCTTTCTTTTAATGGTATAAATACTTGTATGGCTTGAGATATATTAACTTTTAAAGGTACTGATTGATCATGAGACCTTTTTTGGTGACATCTCTCTAGGTTTATCAAAGACATCCTAATATTCACCTAAGATAGTTTATAATACTTAAGGCAAGGGAAAGACTTTACTATTAACCACTATAGTTAGTACATAACCCTACAAGGCTACCCCATTCTTCCTTAACATACTTTGTAACTTACTTCCAATCATCATGCTAAGGGAGGCATTGGGAGTCAAACCATGTAACTTAACAAGTTTTCTATCCTTTAGGAATGTCAACCCAAAGTGACTTGTCCCAATCTTTTAAGCTAGTCTACCTCTAAAATAATATCATATATACCTAGGGGTATTAATTTCATATCAGCTGCAAATAAATGCTCATCCATCTTTCATTTAATGTAACATTTTTCCTTACTTCTCATCCTTTCTCCATTTGCAATTCTCACCAACAATGGTTGGGTATTCATAACAACCAAATTTTGCATAATATTTTGCCTCATACTTAATATTTTATACATGTTTGATAGTCTAAATGATCTAATTTGATTGGCTTCTCACTCAATTGTCCATATGCCTAATTATCAGAAAAATCTAGCAAAATTTAGTTTTTGTGCAGTTTACATATTTTGGTTATTTCTTAGGTTACATGAGGTTTCTTTTAACAAAACCAATTTCTATGGCTAGCTAAGAGACTAAGCTATAACTTCCACCAAGAAACCACATGCAAATTCCAAACCAATTGGACAAGGAAAAATATTAAACTCTGATCACGAGAGGGGCGCTGGACAGAGCAGATCAGTCGCGCACTGCTTAGTTTTTTGGTCATATCTCATAAACGGGAGGGGGTTTAGCTGCCAAATTTGAGTCCTTGGAAAGCTAACTCAAAGAGCTACAACTCTCATGAAGGAAATAGAAGAAGATAAGGCCATCTGAATGGAGTTATGCATGGGTGAAGTTCAGCAAGCCTCCATGGAGCTAGAAACTAGGCTGATTTGTATGTTTTGGGCCATGATACTCCGCCATCCAAATTTAAGGCCTGGAATCATGTCCAAATCACTTGGGATTAATGTCCAAGTTGAGGAATAATCCATTCTAGAAGGTAGGAAGATGAAGAGGCAAGCATGAATGACCAAAGGAGCATTATGTGCAAGGAAGATAAAGAGGTGATGAATGAACAAAGAAAATGGATGGTCAAAGGCTGAAAAGAGGGGGGAGGACAGACAAAAAGAGCTCATTCTCCTCATTTTGCATTTCTCTTTTTGTTTGTTCCACAATTGTGTAAATCACTTCAACTCTGGGGTTCTTGAACTCATATACCTAGAGATCATGTTCTATCATTGAATGAATGCATTCTGGTTTTCCCATTCTAGCCTTATTCTCATTTGGTTGCTGAACAAAATTCCTTAAGTGATAATACTGATTGGTTTTGGGTGAGTTAAGGAGTGTCTTAAGAGCTACCGATTGGAAACGTAAGTCATGCTTAGGATGAGATTAAAAGGTAAATTTGCTACTTAAGTTAGTAAACTCTGGTGCTTAAACTAGATAGATTGTATAATAATCGCATGATAGTAGGTTTTTTGTGTCATAGTTAGTCAAATCTAGGTGATCGTCTAAAGATTTTAGGGAGTGCAGAGTTGTCAAGTGTAGAGTCATCTAGTACGAGATCTTAGCTAGGACTAGGGCTAACCAATTAGACATATATTCCTATATCCTTAGGAATCAAGGATAGGTCATCAAGATTCAAGAATTACTAGAGTTAGTCTTATATCATATAGTCTAAAAAAATATATTGGTTCGAGATCTCAACTAAGACTAAGGCTAACCAATCAGACATATATTCCTATATCCTTAGGAATCAAGGATAGGTCATCAAGATTTAAGAATTACTAGAGTTAGTCTTATATTATATAGTTTAAAAAAATATATTGGTTCGAGATCTCAACTAGGATTAGGGCTAACCAACCAGACATATATTCCTATATCCTTAGGAATCAAGGATAAGTCATCAAGGTTCAAGAATTACTAGAGTTAGTCTTATATCACATAGTCCAAAAAAATATATTGGTTCGAGATCTCAACTAGGACTAGGGCTAACCAACCAGACATATATTCCTATATCCTTAGGAATCAAGGATAAGTCATCAAGGTTTAAGAATTACTAGAGTTAGTCTCATTTCATATAGTTTAAAAAAATGCATTGGTTCATTGGGAGATAACTAAGATCATGCCACTAACTACAAGCCCTTTAAGCCACCCTAAGAATTAATTTGACCGATGTAATAGTTGAATTTGCAGGTATCCCTTAACTTGCAATTAAACTCCCTTGCAACTTTTGAGTTCAAAAAGCCATAAGTAGCTCAAGTGTCAATCAAAATAATCAATTGCTTTTTTTTAGCTATTCCTCTCTATTGTAAAGTATTCTTACTAATATCAACAGTAAGAACATTGAAAAGAAAAACTAGAAAAGCTTCTCCTATTTCTACACCAATAACATCCTAATAATTATTATCTTGAGACTCTAACTCTCCTTCAAGGACAAGTAAAGATTGTTCCATGGTACATTGGTGCCTTGAAATATGTTTTTTGCTACACAATAAGCAAGGATTAGGCCTTCTTACAACCTTTATATAGGATTTTGTTCAAAATTTAAAGATTGTAGCAATACATATTTCACCACTTGCTCAAACCTAATGGTTGTAAATGCATTAGGATTCTTACCTAGTAAGAATTAAATTTGGAATTCTTGCTATTTGTATTCCATCCTCTTTTAAGAAATCCAAAAGATTTATGTTGATTTTCAAAAACCTCCACCACGTCCTCTTACAACTTGGCTAACTCATATAAATGGAATAGACTTTTAGGTTGTTACATCTTCATTACAAATCTTATTAGACCACATAGACCACTAATAAAGCTTTCCATAAAGTATTCTTCAGATAAAGAAAAGTTGAGATTATTTAGGATAGACTTCAACTTTTCAAACTTCTCTTGATAATCCACCACTCTATTGGTCTACATCAACTTATTAAAATCTTCAATAATTCTTAGCAATTTTCCACCACTAAACCTTAAACACAAATCTTGGGCAAATTTCTCCCAAGTCACAATGGTTTGATCTAACAATTAGCCTTGAAATCACGTCTCAAGTTTGTTTTTTCCCTAAATACATTGTAGCCACCTTAACTTAAGATACTTCAGTTACATTAATGATCATGAAGTACCTATTGTGCTTAACTATCTATTAGCAAGGGTTTACTCCTTCAAAATAAGGTAAAGTTACACGAGGATACCATCCTTGACTGTCCTCTCCAACTATGCCCTTATCATCCTAATTATTACTAACAACAAAAACAAACTCCTTAAGAACTAGTAAAATTCCAATAAAACCCCGCACCACACATGCTTCGACGGTTTGTACTGCCTTATTCGGCTATTTTCCCTGGCTTTTCTCACTAATTCATCAAACTTCACGTTCAAGTACTCCATTAGTTGTGAAAACATGGTATCTTGCAACGTACACGTTACCTCATGCACCGATTGCAATTGCACAGTACATGCTTCTTGTTCCTTGAGCTACACTTGCATGGAAGCGAATTGCTCTTTGAACTTCCTCATGAGCTCTTCCAATTCCATTGTTGACGTAGCACTAGGCATTGCTATTAATTGAACTCCAATTCAAGCCACAAAAGATCGTACTGCTCTGATACTAAACTTGATAGAATTTAGAATCTAAACCAAAAATATTTGAATTTTATGGTTTTCTTTTAATTCAATATTTTGACAATTGTAGCATTTATACACGTAGCAAGTTCAGTGGCCATAAACAGAAATAGTAGCAAGTGACGGAAACTATTAAATCAACCGTATCGTAGCACAGGTTGTTCCGTTCCCTACACCGTGTCAAAAGAAAGAAACAGAAGAAAGAAGAAATAATAGCAACAGAATTACAGACAGACCAATTTAAGTAATCCTGTCAATTCCCCCCTACGAATGCTCGTGCGATTTGGTAGCGCGGAGTGAAATCAAGAGAAAGTCAATCAGTTGTCATACGGGAGCATTCGAGCGTTAAAATTTCGTAAAATTCAGAACGTGAAGTAATAATGTCACATAGAACGGCTCATTGCCTCTCTTCTCTACTGAGAAACTGTGTATCTCATCCTGACATCTCGCGAGCCAAGCAATCTCACGCTCAAGTCCTCTTGAATAACTATCTTGCGGACGTGACCCTCCAAACTGATCTCTTGTTGTCATATTGCCGATGTGGGTTTCTCTTGGATGCCCGCAGAGTATTCGATAGGATGTGTCAAAGAAATATGCATTCTTGGAACATCTTGATCTCTGTGTACGCGCAGAATTCTCTTCATCTTGATGCTGTTCGTGTCTTTTGTATGTTTCGAAAAATGGGTTTTGTGCCTGATCACTATACGTTTCCCCCGCTGTTCCAGGCTGCTGCAGGGTTGGGGGATCGTAACCTGGGACGGGTGCTTCATGGATGGGTCTTACGACTTGGGTTTGAGGGATATGTTATTGTGGCTACTTCTGTCGTGGATTTTTACTTGAGATGTGAGGATTTGTTTGATGCCAAGAGGGTTTTCTCTAGCATGATGTTGAGGGACTCTGGTGTTTGGAGTTTGATGATTTCAAGGCTTGGGAGGTTAGGTTTGTATGGGGAGGCTCTGCATTTGTTTGGGGATATGATTGGAAAAGAGGTGAATATGGATGCTCTGATAATTCCAAGTGTATTGAATGTTTGTGGAGGGGGAGGTGAGTTGATGAAGGGGAGAGAAGTTCATGCCCAAGTGATAAAGAATCCCTTGTTTAATGGTGATGTTGCAATTGGGAATTCTTTGATTGATATGTATGCAAAGAGTGGGTGCTTTTGTGATTCTCAAAAAGTTTTCACGAACATGTGCAATTTGAATGTAGTAACTTGGACCACAATGATATCATGTTATGGAGTTCATGGGCAAGGAGAGGAGTCCTTGGCTCTATTTAATAAAATGAAAGATCATGGATTTAAACCTAATCCTGTCACCCTAACTGCAGTGTTGGCTAGTTGTAGCCATTCAGGTCTTATAGATGAGGCCTGGAAAATTTTTCATTCCATGCAGTCAGATTATGGGTTTGAACCATATACAGAACACTATGCTTGTATGGTGGATCTTTTAAGTCGATTAGGACATCTTGAGGAAGCACTTGGATTAGCACAGAGTATGAAGTTAGCAGCAACAGCAAGCATCTGGGGTGCCTTGCTAGCTGGATGTGTGATGCACAAGAATGTTGAGATTGGAGAAATAGCAGCTCATCATCTGTTCAAATTGGAGCCAAGAAACTCAAGCAATTACATAGCCTTGTGTTGCATTTATGAATCTTGTAGTGTTAGGGATGGCATATTGACAACAAGAGCAAAGATGAGAGAATTAAATTTGGTTAAATCTCCTGGCTGTAGTTGGGTAATCATAGCAGGAATAATATATAAATTCTTCCAAGGGGACTATTCTCATTTATCAGCAAAGGTGGTATCTGAAACATTAGATGGGATGATAAAGATACCAATGGTGCCTGATGATTTTGAATGCAAGTTGTAAGTATAGACAATTCTAAATACTCAATACTCCCATCTCTGTTTAGCATCTTATTAATCTGCTATCATTCTGTGGCAGGTGAAATGTTACATGGTAATTCTTTATTTCATTGTTTGTGCGTAGCCAAGTTACTTTAAATCATGATCATTGATACATAATGAATCAATATCTAACCAACTGATTCAGGAAAGAGTACAATGGATAATGATATTTTGTGGACATACCCTTTGTCCAATTTTTTAACCAATCCATGTGTCAATTTCATACTTCCATAGTTGTTGGAAGCTTCAAGATTGGCAGTAACTTAAATGAAGCTGATTGTTGTAGCCCTCAAACATAAAATGGAAGAAGCTGATTCACATCTACAACTGTTGAAATGCAAACAATTATATGTTTGCTTTTGGCTGTCAGACAAATGGCTTGCCATGGTGATCATTTTTTATTATTCAACTGCTTAGGTCAATATATTAACTTTCAGCTTTTCTGCTCACTAAATCAGCTCAACAGGTAGTGTATAACCATGAATGTAACTAAGTGCTCCAGATATATGTTTCATCAGATATCATTTAATGTTTAAGGAACATTTAGCTTTTCCTATTCAGTCTTCTGTAGAATTGCTGGAGGCAAAAATGGAAATGGTGAGATCTCTTCAAATTTTAATGTCAATCTTCATAATTTGCTTGTTATGGATGCAACAATAGTTTAAGCATAATAATAACATTCAATATAGGTGATGATCTCTTTTATACTTACTGTCATGGAGTTATTTTTGCCTAATATCAATTAAATAATTTCTTTTACAAAGGTAAAACTCTTGCAAAATCATTGGTGCCAAGTTGGTTTCAATGTTGAGGTAGGCATTTTTTTCTCCTATACACGTGATTGATTTACATAGCTCTAGCTTCATATTTTTGCTTCCCTTGTATCTGATCTGATTAAAGCCGGATTCATTTTTTGATTCCCATTATGGCTTGCTTGCTTATAATAGTGCTTGTTGAGACAAGTTTCATTTTGTTTCCTTGTTATTAATTGTGAAGTTTTGAATTTAAGCACTTTTGATAGGCTTGTTTTGATTCCTAATATGAATCAGTGTAGAAACAAGCTTTACTTTTATTGAGTCAAAACAGTTCAATAACTTTAAAGAATAACAAATTCTTGTGTAATCTCAATAAGGATAGGACATGAGGATTATACAATTGCATCCCCACATGTTCCTCTTCTTTGCATTTCAATTAGATCTTGTGCAAGATGGTGCAGACTTGGCTGAAGGGAGGATGCTGCAGTAGCTAAATGCAGATGACTCTTTGAAAAGTTGGTGTGGGAACTTCACAGAGTTTTTTGGTCTTGTTTTATCTCTTCTTGGATATGCACGTCCTCTTCTGATGTGGGAAAAGGTTTCAAGTATAACTTTCACTCCAAGGATATAGGAGAAACTCCACCACCTTAGAAATACAGGGCTGGTTGCACTCACAACTCTTAAGGAATCCATTCAAGCAATACAAAATTGCTAAAATTAAGTTACTACTCAATGGAATCCATCATAGAAATACAAGACTTAGAAGAAAACTCTTCAAATTTCTCAAGGCAAGAGTTTAATTAATTATTAAAAGTTCCCTTCACAAAGACAAGAAAACTATAAATAGAAGACTTTGGAACATTCCCCCAAGCATAGGAAAATGGAGCAACAACTTAGTATTTTTCATACTAACCATCCACTCAACTAGCTATTAATGCTAATCTTGACTTTTGATTAACTTGGCGGCTAATAAGGGAAAACTTGACTCTTGATGTTCTTGATTCATGCAAAACTAGACATCTAGAGCTTTCAAATGACTAATGAATTGTCATTAGGCTTGGACTGAAGGTCTACTAGTTGGAATAAGTTTGACATGCATTTTGTTCTTCTAATAGCAAAATAAGCATTTTTTGTGCTTAGGCTAAGTCTTGGATTAATTCTTGATTGTTCTTATAAGATGCTCCCGCATCATGCTCCCTCAATTGAAAACGACCTATCCTCAAGTCTTTATAATCTTTATGAAATGGAATAAGATTAGCAACATTAAAAATGTTCAAAACTTCAAATTCAACTAACAACTCAATCTTATACACATTATCTCTATTATTCTTTAGTACTTTGAATGACCCATTAGCTTTTGGTTTCAACTTGACATATTTTCTAGATGGGAAACACCCTTTCTAAGATGAATCCACATTAAATCTCCTTCTTTAAGCTCAACAAACCTTTTGTGCTTATTAGTTTGAGTTTGGTACTTCTCATTTTGCTATGCTATCCTCTCCCTAACTTGTTCATGCAATTTTTTTTATAAATTTTTCTTGATTCTCAGCATCACAACAAAATTGATAATTTGTTGGAAATGTAATGAGATCTCAAGAGCTACTAAGACTAGAGTCATAAACAACTTCAAATGGGTTGCATCCAATAATCTAGCTAAAAGATCAATTATAAGCAAATTCAGTCTGAGCTAAAAGCAAATCCCATTTTCTTTTGTTTTTTTTTTTACCAAACTCTTTAAAAGATTTTCCATGGTTCTATTAATAACCTTGGTATAACTATCAATTTAAGTATGATAATAGTGCTAGATGATAATTTAGTACCCAATTTCCCTTAAAAGGGTTTTCCAAAAATGACTCATAAATCATAAAACTTGATTTGAAGTG
Organism: Rhizophora mangle; assembly: GCA_037832345.1. NCBI lineage: Eukaryota > Viridiplantae > Streptophyta > Magnoliopsida > Malpighiales > Rhizophoraceae > Rhizophora > Rhizophora mangle. The sequence goes on along the minus strand of JBAPLJ010001084.1, from coordinate 108,457 downwards.
ATTAATCTTGGAATGTCATAAAACTTTGCAATTTGCTTAAAATAAAGATTAGCAACTTATGAAGCATTAAAAGTTTTAGCACAAGCAACAAAATTAGCTATTTTAAAAAATCTGTCAACTACAACAAAGATAGAATCTTTTTTTCTTTGTGTGTAAAGTGAACTAACAACAAAATTCATACTAACATCTTCCCAAAGGAATTAGGAAATACAAGTGGTGTGTAGAAACCCATATTCTGGACATGATTTTTTGTTTAATGGCATGCAACACATCGTTTCACTATCCTCATGACATCTTAATTAAGATTTTTTACCAAAATAAATTTTCTTGCAACAAAATCAAAGTTTTGTTTCTTCTAAAGTGACTACCAAGTCTTCCTCCATAAGCTTCTTTAATAATGGCTTCCCTCAAAGAGTAATTAGGAATGCATAACTTGTTATTTTTGTGAAGAAAATCATCTTGTAAGAAATAATTAACTAATCCATTTGAATAAGAAACCCAAATAGATGAAAAATCAAAATTAGATGAATATAGTTCTTTTATAATCTCAAATTCTGATACTTTTGTCTCGATTGTATTTTAAAGCAAATGTGTTTAACTTAATATATTAGCTATTTTGTTAAGCTTCCTTGCTTTATACTTGATAGAAAAAGTGTAGGGTTGAAAAAATTCAACCCATTTAGCATGTTGACTATTAAGTTTGTGTTGTGTATTCAAGTATTTCAATGTCTCATAGTTAGAATATAAGACAAGTTCATTGTGCAATAAGTAGTGACTCTAATGTTCTAGAGCACAAATAATGACATGGAACTCCTTGTCATATGTTAAGTGTCTTTGTTTTGTATCATTCAGCTTCTCATTAAAGAATGTAATTGGTCTGCCTTATTGACTTAAAATAACACTAATGCTTACATTGGAAGCATCATTCTCAATTTCAAATAACTTTCCAAAATCTAGAAGTTCAAATATTGGAACATCAACCATCATCTTCTTTATTAGCTCAAAACTCTTTGGGGTAGTTTCTGTTCATTGGAATGAATTTCTCTTTAAGCACTCAATTATATGAGTAACAAGAGTATTGAATTCTTTGATAAATCTCTAATAAAAAAAAATACAAAGCCATGAAAATTTTTTACATCATAAATGGATTTAGGAATGGGTCAACTAGCAATTACCTTAACTTTGTTTGGATCAACTTTAATTCTTGCTAAAGATACAACGTAACAAGAAACATAATGTTATTTATATAAAATTGACATTTCTTTGCATTAGCATACAACTTCTACTCTTTTAACACCTGAAACACTTGTTTCAAATGTTATAAGTGTTGTGAATTAGAATTGTTGCAAACAAGAATGTTATCAAGGCATATAACAACAAATTTATCCATGAATGGTCTAAAGACATAAGTCATATGTCGCATGAAAGTGTTAGGTGTATTAGAAAGCCCAAATGACATGACCAACCAATCATAAAGACCATTTTTAGTTTTAAAAGTTATCTTCCACTCATCTTTACGTCTCATTTGAATCTGATGATAACCACTTTTAAGAGAAATTTTAGAAAAAATAACAAAATCATGTAATTTATTAAGTTTAGGAATGATAAACCTACACTTGATAGTAATTCTATTAATGGCTCTATTATCAGTGTACATGTGCCAAGATGCATCCTTCTAGGGTATTAAGTGGGCTAGAACAATACATGGACTCATGCTTTCTCTCATAAATCCCTTGATTATCAAATCTTCAATTTGTCACTACAATTCTTCATGTTTTTTAGGATTCATGCAATAAGTTGCTTTATTTGGGAGGATAAAACCTTGAATTAGGTCAATTTAGCATTGAATATTTTTCACTGGAGATAGGCTAAGAGGTGTTTCTTTTAGTACAACATGTGCAAATTATTCTAAGAATGGCTAAACTAGTGGATTATGTTTCCTTAATTTAACAATTGATTCTTCCACAAGCACAGTACCATACATCTCTTTATCTTTTAAAAACATATTTTCAATCAAATTGTCAGAAAATAGATTGTTGCCCTCCCTTTTTGTAAACTTAGGAACATGATCTAATTTTATTGGAAATAAAACAATTTTAACACCATCTTTCACAAATGAGTAAGTGTTTTTGTAGTCATCATTTACTACTTTCCTATCACATAACCATGGTCTACCTAACAGCACATGAGTAACATCCATGAGAGCAACATTACACTAGACTTCACCTTTATAATTTTGCCCAATAGAAAATTCTACTAAGTATGTTTTATTTACCCTTACCTTAGTTCTTTTATAAATCCATTGCATTTTGTAAGGATGAAGATGCTTTTTAGTTTTTAGGCTTAACTTCACTACCATCTTTGTTGCTACCACTTTAAAACTATTTTCACTGTCAATAATGAAGTCATACAATTTTCTATAAGAAGTGCACCTTATATAAAAGATGTTTTCTCATAGCCACTCATTTTTTATCTTGCTTAGGAGTGATATTCAAATGTCTTTAAATCATAAGCATTTATCCTTCATCGGTGTAGATATCTTCTTCATCATAAATAGGGTCTCCCAACTCTTCTTCATCCTCTTTAACATCTTTCTCTACCAATATCACAACTTTGCAATTTGAGCATTCAAAAGAAATATGTCCATAGCCTTGGTATTTAAAGCATTTTCTTGAGTTGTTGTTAGATGAACTAGTTTGTTTGTGACCATTAGAAGCTTTTTTGTCACCAAAAGACTTGGTTGAAAAGTATAGCCTTAAATTTATACCACTCCCTTGATTTGAAGGGAAAGTTTAAGAGTGAGTGTTATACTATGAAAGAGTAAAGTGAAACACATGAGGAAGTGAAAAAAAGGTTATTCTTAATTCTTTTGATACAAGTGACAATTTGATGACAAATCCTTTTGAGGAGAGAGGAAATGATGAGATTTATGTTATAGTCAATGCATGAAGATTTTCTAAGGATCCATTGATCATTCAAGAAGGGCTAGTGACATGTTTAAAAGATAAAAGGATGAAAAAGACACTTAGTGAGCTAATTAAAGAAATTTAGACCAAAGAAGCTAATTTAAGCTTAAATGGCAACAAAACATATCTTAATGTGTACTGAGACTTTATTAATTGTATAACTATGCTAAATGAGTTTATGTCAAGTGATTGTAAGGATTTTTGCAACACCTGTGAAAATAAATAGGAAAAAATTTGTTGTTACCTTATTTAGGAAGTTTGTTTTTATCTTTAGATTAGGGTTATTAATTTAGCCTATAAGTAGACTTGATTTCATTGCTAAAAATAGCATAACATTAATGAAAATAAAAGTGAGAATTTTGTCATTCAATTCTTTTAAGAACTAAAAAAGTTATCAAGTATTAACTCTTTTTGTTGTGTTCAACCCATTGTATCACTCCCAAATCCCTTCTTTTCTAGAGTATAGTATTCATGTTCTTCTTTATATCATAGGTTTATATTCCTTGAACATTGGGTTTAGGTCTTACATGATTGAAATCTTATTTAGCTTTTTGGGTTCTTGTTTGATTCCTTGTGCATGTTAGGTCTCTAATTCACATCTTTTGGCATTCATATTAGGAACAATAAGAGTTAGATAGTTTTGATGTGCTAAAGAAGAAGGGTACCAATTAATATGAAAATCATACTAGTTTATAGAATGTTAGCAAAATTAGTAAACTATATAAGTATGCTTTTATGTTGTATGCATCATTACAATTTGTTTTCAGAATGTTACAATATGTTTTTATAGGCAAAACAACTTTAAACTAAAGAATGATAATGGCAAATGTAACATTAGTGTTAGGCATGCTTCAACATTTTGATTACAAAGCGGCTTAAATGAAGGGAGTGTTGACATCTAATAGTCTTAAAGATACATGCATAGTATAAACACATTAAAACTAAAATTACAAATGTAGTAATGTGATACAATATATTATGTCTTTTACCATATTTAACATACACTATTTGTCATATTTATTAAAAAATTAAAAATTTTTGTAGAAAGGTTACTAAATTGACATATAATAATATATAAATAATCAAATTAAATTAATTGTTAATTATTTTTAAATTTTCACGAACGACATCAACTTTTATATTAATTAAATTTTACATAAATTTAATTCCTTTAGTATGATGGGAAATTGCATTTTTCTTTAATCTATAGAATAAGGCCTACGATCTCTATTTTATTTTGTTGTAGTGCTCCATAAGAAAAAGGAAAAAAGCTACTACTACTAAGGGAATTACATTTTAAGTTGTTGAGATCGTCGAAGAAAAGGGTGAAGTAAAATCAATAGAGGAGGCAATTGAAGAAGAAACAAAGCTAGCCACCCTTAAATTCCCTTAACCAGTCTTGGAAACGGGTGAAGGAGTAAAGCCACCTAGTAATTCTCCTTTCCATCTTGAGAAGTAAGAGAGTTAGAAAAGAATATATATTATTTATACCACATTTATTGCATATTATATTAAATATAATTTTTTTTTCACTACTTAATTTCCCTTTTATACTATATTGGTGGATTTTTAGATTATGTTAATCACCTTTTATATTGCATTTAAGTATTTTATACCATATATGTTCTACCTTATGCCACATTCTTTTTACACCATACTAATAATCTTTTGTAATACAAATAAGTCTCTATATAAATTAGATATTTTGTGTTGTTTATCTTAGTCAACTTTTTTTTTATTTATAGTTATTGAAATGTAATTTTGTCTAATTAATTGTATTTTTTCATTTTAGTTTCAATGAGCTTATTTTATGGAATAGCTTTTATTGGGATATTCAAGAGAAAAATGTTTGAATTTTGAATATTAAGTAGTCTTCTTTCACTACGTTGGTAAGTGTAGGATTTGTTTGCTATATATCTAAAATTGTTAATTTAGCCTTTGATATTTGAGTAATGTTGTCCTATAATCATCAAACAAAGCATGCTTTAATAATCTACCATTTTTGGAGAAATATAGATGAATTAGTGCTTTCAATGACTAAGATGAAAGGTTACTTGTAGAAAAATTATGTATAAAGCCAACATAAAATACTTTTTTAATACTACTTAAGGGGCTTTTTAACTTTCTAGGAATGTTATTATACTATATTGACAACTCTTTATACTACATAAAGAACCTTTTATTTCAACATTTTTAGATTTACTAAAGTGTAAGATTACTTTCTAAAAGTTATAAATGGAGCTTATATATGAAGCCTTTAGTTCAAAATTCTAGGTGTCCTATAGTATAAAGTTATCTTGTAAAACTTATTATTGGAGCCTATATATAGAGCCTTTTTTTTTATACTCAATTGAAAGACTTTTTATATTACATGTAAGTATTTTGATACTTTATGGACAATTCTCTATAGTACATACTAAGCCTCTTAGCTGACTCACCATCAACTTTTACCCTTCTTTCAATTCTACTTACAAGTCAATTAGCTCTTTTTCCACTCTAGGTCTTATCTTTCTAAGTTCTAATCTCCCGTTTATGACAATTTAATATGCAAAAATACCAAAAATTTGAATACCATAAGTTTGAATAGTTTAAGCTTCACTTGTACGAGTTCGAATCATCAAGATAAATGTAAAGTATTTGGTTAAGGAATTTATGAGTTTGAAGAGAGATAGTACTAAGAAATATATAGGTGCTCAATCATGACAAAAATGGGGCAGATCAAGAGCATGAAATAAAAGGAAATGGAGGAACTTAAGAAGCATACTTAGCTTTTCATTTATAACCTCAAATGTTAATTTAATATCTAAAAAATTATTGTATTTATTTTTTTTAAAAAAAAATGTTTTAGAAGTATAAGGTTACCATTTGTATACTACATCAAAGACTCTACACTATATATGTTTATTTTATACTATAATAAATATTTTTATACTACATATAAAGCCTCTTAGTCTTGACATTTTAGATTTCTAAGTGATTAATATTACTCTGTAAATATTATAAAGGGAGCTTACATATTGAGCCTTTTTTATACCATATTTTATAATGTTATACTATTTTTAACAAACTTGTGTGCTACATAGATAAATTTTTTGTTCAATATTTTTGATGTCATATAATGTATTGTTACTTTGTAAAAATTATAAATGAAGCCCGTTTTTTAATAGAATATTGATAATTCTTTTATGCTACATTTAGTCATTTCAAGTAACATAGATGAATTGATGCATTTAATAGTATCAAAATACAAAATATTATCCTTGTACACAATATGTCCGACATATTAAGTTTCTACCTAATATTAATTTCTATTTATACTACATACGAGTATTTGGCACTAATAAAACTCTATGTATGACATGGATTCTTTTAAAACCACATTTTGTTACTACAATTGATTGTTGTTTATATTATGTGTTAAGTCTTACACATACACATGACTATTTGTAGCATATTCATTGTCTTTCATAATATATATTGGCATTTTATATAACATGGATGATTTTTTATATTAGTAGAAGATATCAATGAGGCAAAGTATAATTTTTCTCTTTTTTGACAATGTCAACTCTTCTCTTTCACCTTTATTCATGAGAATTCCGATGCATAAAAGCCCACAAAAAAATAGATTTTGTTGCACGAGCAATGTTGCTAGAACCCATCTTGTTACCACCTCTTTGTTTTTATCTTATTCCTTTCTGGTGTGTGGAATGGATGTAATGACAGGAGAACGTGTCTGGCTAATGTTTGGGTATGCTATAGTTGTTAAATTTCATTAATTACAAATTGGACTTTTAGATTCGTATTAGATATTTTTTTTATACGGTAATCCTAAGCTTTCATGATCATTCCATATCACTAAAGATTTTAATCCTTGCAATATGGTCTTAAATGCATTCTTTAAACGGTATTTAATGTAATATTTATGAAGATATGATATTGTTGTATTTTATACTAAATTTGTTCATTTACAAAGTCATTGATTTATATTGTTGATTACCCTTTCTGACAAATCAAATAAAATTAATTTATTTGGGCATTTAATTGTTACTTAAATAATAAAATAATTATTGTTATTTTTCGTTACAATGAAATAATAATTAAGGAAATAGTGCACTTGGTTTATGAATTAATAATTAATTGTTCACCCAAAAATTAACTATTATATGTTAGGGTAACTTAGTCAATGGATTACTAATCAATTAAATTAATTGTCAATTAAGGACACTTATCAAGAATCAACAATCAATAGAAAATAATTTTTATCAACCATATTTTGTGCTATTACAGTTGAACAACAATTAACATGTGGAAAACATAAACCAAATACCCTCACAGTAAGACTTTTTGATTGTTAACACTGCCAATACATACAAAAAAATCTGTGTGACATTTAATGTCACAAATTTGAAAATTGTCAAAGTATTCAATGCAAACTTCTTATAAATGTGGTATTTAAGCTGTTAATTAAAAACTTCAAATAGTTGAAAAACATCTTAATGTAACAAATGGAAACTGCATTGATTTAATTTAACATAATTTACTTTGCCGTGGTAGTACATAGCCTTTCTTATTTTGGTCCCTCTTCTTTGACTCACTAGACTGCATGTTTTTTGATTTAATGCATGCAATGTTTAGTAAGGAGTTGTGATACGGTTTTATATTGATGGATGTTTTTTTTATTGCATATTAGAATGAATGCTAAGATTGTATGCTAGATTTGCAGTGTTACAATTGTGGTAACAAGATATGAGACTAACATTAATTAATAAAATCCCTCAAATTAAATTTTAAATACATGTTAAGAACATGGTAAAATGTCTTTTATATATAAAACCCATAATTCTATTTAAGCATTGGCTTGTTGAGTCACTCAAGATCATTTGAACTTGAATAAGTTTAATATTGTGATTAATAGGTTCTAATTAACTAAATTAATATAATTAGAATAAGTAATTCATAATCATAAAAATTTAGAGATAATAGTTAATCAAGACATATATAATAAGTTTTGACAAAAAAATATTATTCAACTAATATTAAAATTATATTACTTAATTTAATTTATTAAATTATTTTAAGTTAAATGAATTAAATAAAATTTTAAACTAATAAAAAATTTAATAAAATTTTTTGAATTAATAGTAAAAATTATTAATTTAAATAAAATAATGAGAATAATTAAAAAATATATATAAATTTAATATTTTAAAATTTTGACTTAAGATATAATATTAAATTTGTGTTAATAGCATCATCTCCCAGGAGTAGATGAGCAAAAAGGGGAGGGAAACAATTGCCTTGTGCTCCCCAGGGAACTATAAATAATGTGAGAGAATCAGCATGGTTGTTTCACCTTGCTATCATCTTGGAATCCATTGCAAGGAAGAACTAGACCCGTCTCCCAGAACATGTTCAATGGGGGGAAGCTTAGTCTTCTCCCTTAACTACACAATCACATGGAAAAAGAGGCTCCACAGACTGAAGAATAATTTTGGAGAGGCTTTGGTTAGATCCTCAATTGTCCTCTCAAAGGTTTACTTTTCTGCTTTGGTTGTCATGGCATCTCTCTCAAATTGTTCGCTCCAAGAAGTACCAGAAATGATGTCCTTTTATGCACACAGTTTCTTAGAAGAGGGGCAAGTGTTACAGTGAGGTAGGCAGTTGAAACAGCTGATAGAGAGCATTATAATTTATATTTGGTTTTGGATTGAAATTACATGTAATCACCAGCTTATGCAGATTGATTGCTTGGCTGGATGGTTTTTCTTCCCCTAAACCGAGAGAGAAAAGAAAGGCCAAAACCATTTGTACTAATGAACAGGAGCATGATAACAAGAAGAAGAATCAAACTTGGAATCAGAAAAGGCCATCCCATGCGCTTGGTTTTAGGCAGAATCTTCAGTCTTTTGAGAAAGTCGTGGCCGTAAACCCCATGGTGTCACAAGATATGCTTCAGCTAATGACTCAGAACAGAACACAAAACCAGCAATTTATAAATAATATTACAAAGAACTTCTGAAGGTATTAGACAAAGTGACAGTGCCACACTCTCAATATTTCCTGAGCCAAATAAATATGTAGTATGGAGACGAACAATTCAATCATTGTAAAAACTTTATTTCCCCTCCCAACATTACCAGAATACAACTACCCTGGTGGGACAATGAGAGCACCAATCCAATGGGGGATTATCTAATTAATAACAGAAATTCACAAAGGCAGTTTGCAAGTGACAAATGAGTAAAATAAAAACATAACATACATTCTTTAACAAGAATTCAGAAGTCTACAATCTTAAGTTCCTGCACCATGCAACAAAAGCTGCAGCACCTACCACCTACTCTAGCAGGTACAAGCTGATTTCCCTATACACATCAAATCTAACACAAACACACAAATCTAGTAGTCAAGACTATGACATTCAAAGTTACAGTCATCCAAGGAATCCAAAAGGCTGGCAGATCAAGAAGAGGTAAGAGATATTACAGGAGAGCTACTAAAGTTCATGAGCAAGAGTGAAGGACATTCAGCAGCTCACAGCAGGAGGAGCTGGATGTTGTGGGCCTCCAGTTTGCCCAATTTGATTAACTTTACCATTTTCTGCAAGTTCCACATCCACTGTTTTGGCCTTCCCATCAGAGGGAGTGTCACACATTCCATCGTGTACATCTGGTTTGCCTTTGATCTCTCCCTCAGGAGCAGGAGCATCAACTGTTGCATCGGCATTCTCTTTCCCTGCTTCTCCATTTGTTTCCACAGCCACACTGTCTGAAACGGCAATGTTAGCCATGACATTCTCTTTTGCTGCCTCAGATTGCAAGACCTTTCCATCTGCGTTTTCAATTTTCTCATTACCATTTTCAGTTACTTCACCAGAACCAGCGCTGGCAGCAGGTTGGTCCTTCACTACTGCATCATCATTTTCTTGCTTTTGAACCTCCATTGCATGTGGTTGTTCTTCAGCCACAGCTTCTCCTTTTCCCTCATTAACACCCTTGGTCTCCTTTTCCACCACCATTCTTAGCATCAACAGCATTGTTTTGGATATTCAAAGACTTCTTAGCTTCCTCATGAGCAGCATCTTCAACATTGTTATATTCCTTCTCCTTCAGCTCAGCTGCTTCGTTGTCTTCCTTTTTGTCCTCTTTTTCAATGTTGAGATCCTTTTCTTTTTCTCCTTCTGCATTTTCCTTTGCAGACCCCTCTACATATTGCATTTGAACATCTTTCTCCTGGTCTTCCTTCCTGTCCTTATTTTCATCAGTGACATGTTTCCCTTTTCCTACCTCAGCATTTTCCTTCCCAGAGTCATCTTGCAACTTAACCTCCTTCTCACTCTCAGTGTTTTCAGGACCAGATTTTGTTTTTTTCTTCTCCTTCTTTGAATCTGATGATTTTTGGCTACGTTTCCTTGGTGGCACCTTTTCTGGTGTTGGAGTTAACTTGGCCTTCTCACTGATTCTTGCTGACCTCCTTGGGGTCTCACCAGTACCCCAATCAAACTCTGATATTGGTGGATTACCAGGATGTGATTTCAGGTACTGCTCCAACTGTTTCCTGGTATGAATCTCTTCACCAGTGGGAGCAACAAACATGATTTCATTCTTCCTGGGTGTACCTCCACTCTTGGGACAGTACTGTAAAAGAACAGAGAAAGATGTCATGCAACTTTTATTATACCAATAACCACAATGAATAATGCCACTTAATTGCCAATCTATTATTCTAGTTTCAACAATTTCAGCAGTGCATCATGAATCTCCTTTGAATCACAAAATGTGCCACCAACAACAACAGAAATATGAGGACATTATTCAAATGTTATAAGTTACCATCATTCTATAAACAAAATAGCACAACAGAAATATGAGTACACTGTCCCGCTCCTTGCATGTGAACACAGGATCCTTAGCCAGAATGAATCAGGACCCTGAAGCCACTTTCTGCTGTATTTCCTGCCAGATAAGCTAGCTACTTTATTATAGGGTCCATGAAGTAATCACATTGGTTCTCACTCCTTTTTAGCCCATGGAATTATAGCAACATTTGATGTTCTCTTGAGATCAACCTAGCTTTGTGCTTGCATTCTTGGAAAATGCAAACCAATCCTCATCTTATCAATCGTTAATTTTTCAGGATCTTTCACTCAATTGTGTATTATCATGACCTTGAAGTTTCATACTTATATGGCAACTAAATTACCATCTACAGTAGCTCACAAAGATCAGAAGACACTGCATTTTGCTCAGCCACAAGTCATGGGACCTTTTGTAGTTCCACAAATGTGCACAATTTAAGCAACTCCCCGTGAATACTTTAAAATCTTGTCCATAAACTTGAAATGCAAGCCTTAGTCCAGTGTATGTGTACCATGCTATTAAAATTAACCTCATGAACAATCATGTCAGAAGATCAGGCACCATGTTTAAATTTAAATCAAACCAGTCAGCTATGCCAGCCACACAGAATCAACCCCACAAGTCCACAACAAAAAATGGCAAAAATACAGTGAGACTTTGGCCAGTTCAACAAAGCCACTAGTTCTCCATAAAACTAGCACTTATTTACAAAATGGTTGGCCCCAGATTGGTATCTCTATTATGCATTGTTGCCCAAGTCAGAGTAGATATCTCATGGGATCTACCAGACTTGATGAAAATCCTTAACATTTTCCTAGTCATGACAGTGGAAACATGACAGTTCATCTAGTGCATGTATAGATGGATAGGCTTGCGCAGGGATATGTTTGACATCCAATCACAAATCAATCCTTCCCAAGCCAATTAAATATTATCAAGTGCAACTTCAAATTCATAAAATTGAAAACAAAAACAAAAAGCTTAATAAAATGGTGCCCCTGATAAGAGGCAAGCATCCAATAAGAACCTTTTTCCAAAACAACAGAACAATTAAACCCATCCAATCTCATCTTGTGTGATAAGGGGAAAAATATTCTCAACCTACAAATCACCATCATATTCAGCTATATAGCAGTCCCAAAGATGATAACAGGGTAGATGGGATGAATCAAGCTCCAAGATGGCAACATGGTCTGGAAAGCAGATTTTATATAGTATGACAGGGCTCAGTTCAGCTGCGGCTCAAGATTGGACTACTTATATTTAGTTCAAATACATTTTATACAGAGTCATTTCAAAATATCAATTTAAATGAGCAAACCAAGCAAAGATTAAGTATTGGGCAAACAAATGTCATCTACAGGTCAATATTCTTAAAGTGCCAAAGTTCAAATAACATTATAGGTCATCATCTCCTTTCTCACTTAGCTACCCCATTTTCATTCCTTTCCCTTTCTCTGACCCCCGATCTGCCCTCGCCACAAGTACTTCATCATCAAGAAAATGGCATCCATGTGAAGAATCAGCCTGATGATGTGACCTTCAGATTAGTATACAAAAGCTGTAGTCTTTGATAAATATTGAAGGACAAACATCTTGATGTACCACCCTAATTCTGTCTAGCAACTCAGATTATAAATTTTCAGTCTCTAGCTAATGAGCAAACACAAAGAGTGCAAGGGAAAGAGTGCAATTCATATAGAGTTTACAATGCTCATTGACACATTCCCCAAAATCTCCTAAATACAAACTGAAAAGTGCACTTAAACTGATTTAAATAGCATCATTAGGGTATTCGGACCATAAAGCATTGCATGCCAAAAGTGCAAAATTGTGATGCAACTGGTCAAACCATTCTAGGCCTCTAACCAGAGAGACATGATGGCAGACATTCATAAATATTATACAAAAGACGCAAAATGAACAGGTATGTGGTGTGCATATTTATTGTGTACCCAGGCAGCTCTGTGGGTGAGATTGTGTGTGTGTGTGTGTGTGTGTGTGTGTGTGTGAGAGAGAGAGAGAGAGAGAGAGAGAGAGAGAGAGAGAGAGAGACAGAGAGAGAGAGAGAGGAATGATAACATATATTGCTCTTTCCTAACATTAACATGACTCCAACACCTAAGCTAACTCAAAAGGCATTGGCAAAGACAGCCCATTGCCAATTTTCTTGCCAAACAAGCATAGCACATCCAGATGAGTTTTCAAAACTTTTCAGATGAATTAACTCATTAATGTATCAAGACTCCTATTAAAAGAGTCCTTATGATGCAATGTCATTAGCCAGTACTTTGGCAGGCAAATATTTTCCTGCAAGCATACATAAGCCTCTCATTCAAGACAAGGATTCATACACCAAGTATTTTCAACACTACATAGTGCTCCCAACTATTTATCTTTCAAGTATACACAAGTCTCATCTAGAAGGAGTTGTGCAATTAATGTATAAGATTAAGAAGTAGGGAAGGGGAAGTTTTTTGTCAGTTTCAAATCCAAACAGAAGACTGCATATGGGTTCAAGGCAAACATCCTAATAACTCCACTAACAGCGATTAGGAAATTAAAATAAAAAAGAGACACAACTAATTTCAAACATTCCTGCCAAGTGCCAACATACAGAGTGGAATTATAAGCCAAAGGAACAAGCACCAGTGACCATGATTGCACATCCAGCTCACAAAACAGAACAAAGAGTAGAACTCTTAAAGATAGCTTGCCAGTTGCACTCTCGCTTCATTGACAATTTGAGATAGGAAAAAGAGAGCCCTCTTTGTTGGCCAATCTCACACTCAAAGGCTGGAGACCCTCATCCCATCTGCAGTTCTACTCCAATATTTAAGGAACCACAACCTTACCATGTCTTGCATATCTGCAAATCTAACATGCAATTGTTTCTTGCATATGTTGCCATATGAATCCAGAGCTAGATATCATGTCTTGATTTGGTTGAGATCAGATAATTAGTGTTCACCTTAAATTGAAATTAGAAAACACCCCAGACAATGAATAGTGCCAAAGAAAAAAAAAAAAAAACAGAGGCATCTGTTCTGCTCAAATTGACAGGGGACAAAGCTAAAACAAAGACAGGGTATGAAAAAGAAGGTAAGAAATAAATGAGGAACAAAAACAGATTTTATGCCTCAATACTTCCTCAAATTTGCAACCATCATACAAATCAAAGTCACTAAGTATTTTTCCTAAATTCTCTTATACCTAATTTCTGCTACATGTAGAAGAAACACATAACAAGCACCACTTAACTACAGTCTACAGGGCTAGACACCCAAACATTAAGCCTTGAGATTGAAACTGTAAAAACTTCTAACAAGAAGACAAATGGAGCACAGAAGATATAATCCACAATTGATGATTTTGGATTCAAACTAATGAAACTGACACCAAATTAAGCAACAAAAACATAAGCAAGATGACACAATCCAATTATTTAGCAATCTAGAAAATTATAGGCTGGCTGTAAAGGCAGCATTGGATGCCAGTATAAATAAGAGAATTGTTGTGCACAATCATAGCATTGAAAACATAAGAAAAACCAGTACTAAATTGATCTAAATCTTAAGCATTAATATTTCTTCTATGCAAATATAGTTGGAATATTCTCCAGTTCTAGATGGCATAAATCAATAAACCTCACAAAATTGACACCAACAATGTTGTAACAAATCCCATTCAAACTGCAATTAACATTTATAGATTGACTTATCACTACCAACCAATACTTTACAAGCTCCACCACCAGAAGCTAAAACAGAGGTTTTTATTACGGAGCAAAACTCGTGGCCTACCTACACAGCTCTGGAGCAGTCAGATTTCTTTAGAGGGTAGAAAAATGGGGACCTTCAGCTTTTTTTGATGGTAAAAATCTCAAGGAAATGTCCTTGCCCTTGTTGAAGAACTAATGTTGAAATTAAAAAAGAACGTACATGGGTTCAAGCTTATTAACAACTAAAATTTAAAGCACACTCCTAACTGGAACAACTGCCAACAATAACTAGGTAACAAATCATATCAAAATAAATTTAATCAAAATTAAAAAAAAAAAACGCAAAATCCTGCCGGAATTGCATAAACCCTAATCATAATTTTTTTTCAAGAAAAAAAATATGAGTGACTATCCAGTTCCTACCAGAATAACATCAAGAAAGACCCTAAACCAAATTAATCAAACCCAGAGAGAAAAAAAATAAATTTTCACAAAAATAAACACTAAATAAATATACAAAATAAAGGGAATCACATAATTTAAGCGAGAGAAAGGAACCTCTAAGCTTGCCCACAAAACTGCATACCCACAAAAAAGAAAAAGGAAAAAAAAAAAAAAAAAAACCAGAAGCTTTACAAAGAAAGGGGAGTCAAAAAAAAAAAAAAAAAAAAAAAGCTACCATTTTTTTCCAGGCTTCAGGACCTGGTAGCTCAACAGAGATAACCTCATCCTTTCCTTCCATTGTTTCTTCACCTGCAAAAACAAACAGACCACCAAAATTTAAAGAAAATAAAAAATTCCCTTTTAAAGAAAACAGCTTTTTTCTCCAAATCTCTCTCTCTCTCTGTGATGCTTGTGTGTGTTTTCTGTGTGTGTGTGTGGTAGAGAGAAAGGCATACACACCGTTGAGGGCCTTGCTCTTCTTGCTCGTTACTCTGTATCTCCTTTGTTTTATTTTTTATTTATTTCTTTTTATGTTTTAGCGGTAAAAACCGTCATTATAAATGATGGAATCTAGTTCGCAGAGGCAGAAATAGTAGATGAATTATTTATTTTTTTAATTAACTAATATATATATATATATATATATATATATATATATATATATATATTTATTTATTTATTTATATTTATATTTATATAATTATATAATTATTTCCAAGGATCTGTGTTTTTGTTTTCAATGAAAATCTTCTAATTTTAAAAAGGCGGTGATAAGCACCTTGTAGTACGGAAGAATACTAAGGCAAGAAATGAGAGGCTTGCACGTGTCTGCTAAATCTAATTTTCTTCCTGTCTTTTCCTCTTTTAGCTCCCACGGTACCTACGATTAGAACATCACACGTGTCTAATCTAGACTTGGCTTTTGGGGGCAATTCGTTCTCTAAAATGGAATGGAATAAAGTAGAATAATAAAATATTGGAATGTCACGTGACTTCATAAGCTTTTCTTTTCTTTCTTTTTTCTCTTTTTTTTTTAATGTCTATTTTTGGGTGCAAACCAAAATGCTGTTTTTTTTTTTTTTTTCTAAAATAAAAATGTCCATCGCACGTGCTTTCGGATTGTATTTGGAAGCTTTTACACTCGTGGAAGTTCCCAATGACTAGATTTTGCATCTTGTTCGGATAGAAAGAAATTGGAGAGAAATAAAAACAGGAGAAATACAGTTTTTTAAAGTCTTTCACAAATAAAAATTTTCAAATATAAATAATTAGTTACGCTGATATCCTTTAGCATTTTTAGAAACTCTATATGTCTTGATTTATTTTTTATTTTCTTGTTCCCTTTTATTTACTATAAATCAATTCTCTTTAATTTAAATTTGATTATCAATAATTAAATTTAATTAAAAATTAAAAAAAGTAATATATTATTAATATAATTTTAAATTAGTTGTTTATAAACAACTCAAACTCCATTTAATAAAGTTTTAGGTTATTAAAATTTTATTTATTAAACTAGTATTAATTGTATTATGCTAAACTCATATTGACTAATAGCAAATTCAAAATAAATTGTGAAGGTAACAAATTTGATAAGGCAAACAATAACTATCATAAGTAATTTTTAAAAATAAGTAACAAACATGATCTGTTGGACTCATTAGTCCTTTTTTGTGTGGTAAGGGAGTCTAATTAATGTACAGATAAAACTTAAATGTATTTGTTTTTAGTTCATAACCAAGAAATGCTTAATGGGAGTATAAATAGCCTTTTTTTGGATGCTAAAAACCTAATTAACAAAGACATAGAGGCTATATAAGGAGAGAAAAAAAAGAGTTAGGTGACTCTTGGAATTTTTAACTTAAGGCATTATTTCTTATATCTTGTAGCTAAATGGGGTAAATGGTGTCCGATTGAGCTAAATTTGGATAGCTATTAGACAACATCTTGTTCTTGATTCTAAATGGTGGAGATTGTGTTTTAAGCACTATAAGGTTGGGTTTTTATTTAGTTTCATAGATTTGTATTATAGGCATTTTTCTGTATGCAGTTTTGATCAATCATGCAACTAGAAGGTTGTTTGTAGTTCAATTAAGCTAATATTAGATCAACAGTTAGACACATATATCTTCATTATGGACAATTGGATTACATTTTAGTGATTTGAAAGGGTAGGTTTTTGCTTTAGAATTGAAACCTTTAAATTTTGGTAACTCATTTAGCAATTCTTTATTTAGTAAGGCATTAAGTTATAATTTTGTTAAGTCATAACAACTCCTCCCTTTTAAAATCCTTGTTATTAAAGATCAATAGGAGTTGAAGTTTAAAAATTATGATTAGATGAATGAGAGATCCTCCCATATTGCTTTCTCTAGCACAATTTTAGCCTAATGGACTAGTAGCTGAGTTGGAGCCATATTCTTTCGTTGCACTAATTGTTGACCAAGAACAACTGGCTCCATTTTAAAATAATTTTCCTTTTTTACCATAAGAAATTATTAAGATGTAGTGGCCTTAGTTTCAACAAATTCTTAAGTAGTGAAATATGGAAGTTTAGATAAATTTCATTGCCTTTTGGTAATAACAATTTATAAGCAACTAGTCCCACCTTCTTAATCACTGTGAGTGGCCCATAGAACTCAGAAGCTAGTTTAAGATTATTGTGAACAACACAAAGGCTTCTTTGTAAGGTTATAGATTAAGGAATACTCAATCATTGACCTTAAAAGCCCTTTTGTCCCTTTTTTATCAACATAAAATTTTATTCTTTGATGGCATTTTTGCAATTGTTCCTTTGGCAATAGTGATAACACTTACCACTCTTTGAAGAATTCTACCAAGGAAGCCATTATTGTGCTAGTTGTGGATAGAGAATCTAGGTAGGGAAAGGGGTATCCATATAAAGTTTTAAATGATAACTTATTGATAGTTAAATGATAAGTGGTGATGTACTGCCATTCAACCAATGATAACCATTGAAACCAATATGGGGGCATAGGAAACACATGCAATAAAGGTTATTTTCCACCCAATGATTCTATCTCTTTAATTGTCCATCAATCTTTGGATGATATGTAATACTAAGGTGCAACTCTATTCTTATTAATTTGAACATCTTTTACTATAAATGGCTTGTAAATTTTTTCTTCCTTTTTTTTTTGCAATATGATATAATAGTTTGGGGAAGACCATAAAGTTTGAAGACTTAATCAAAGAATACCTTAATAATGTCAAAAGTTATGAAGGGGTATTTCAGGCCTAAGAAATGAATAAATTTTGTGAATTGATTTGTGACCACCAGGATCACATCTTTTCCTTAGAAATTGGCAATCCCTTTATATAGTTCATAGTTATATAACACCCAACTTACTTTAAAACTAGGAGAGTTTGTAACAAACCTCGGTAGGGCACATTTTCTATTTTGTAGTGTTGACAAACTTTGCAAGCTTGCACCCATTGTTTCATTATCTTCTTCATACTTGGCCAATCAAACTGTTACTAAAGCCTCTTATAGGTTGATCAAACCCTAGAGTGGTCTCCAATTGCAGATTAATGCATTACTTTAATCAATTAGGCTTGCAAATTCTTTCCACCCCCTACATATATCCTTTATTCCATAAAAATGCCCTTTTGGTAAATGTGTTTAGATTGGGGAAATATTCAACCCATAGTTATTGTAATAGCTTTTGCTACTAACTCATCTCTTATATAACTATCCTTGAAGTCCTCTAGCCATTTATGAACTATTAAAGTAATGACCATACAATTTGCTTCATTTTGTAGTGTTAAGACATCAATGACTTTATTTTCATGCCCCTTCTAATGATGAATAATGTAGACAAGCCCTAGTAGCTTGCTAACTCCTTTTTGTTGCACATACATATGAAGTCATTACTACAAGAGGTGTTTAATGCTCTTATGATCTATTTTGATGATGAACTACTATCTTACCATAATGTTGCCATTTGGTGATCACCATAATGATTATCAACAATTCTTTCTTATAATTGGAAATGCCTTTACTCTAGGCATTAAACGTTTTACTTAGTTAAGCCATTAGGTGCTCATCTTACATCAAAATGACTTCTATACTTGCATTACAAGCATTGGTCTTAAATAGAAACACCTTAGTGTAGTCTAGTAAAGCTAAAATAAAGGCCTAACACATTACATTCTTGAGTTATTCAAATGCCTCTTGTGATATTTAACTTTACTTAAAACTATGCTTCTTCAACAAATTAATGAGTAACTTTTTTATAATCCCATAGTACCTAATAAATTTGTAATAATACTAGTAAAATTGCGAAATCCTTAAAGACTCTTAAAGAAAGTTTAAACAAATTAAGAGCTAATGGTGATGTTATTTGACATAATCTAGGTACTCAATTTGTGATTGGCCAAACAGACACTTTGCCATTTTTGCATACAATTAATGTTGTCGTAATAGTGATAGAACCTATCTCAAATTCCTAATGTGGTAAGTCATGTTAGTATTATACACCAAAATGTCATCAAAGAACTTAAGGACTTATTGACACAGTAATAAGGCAAAGATATGGTTAAACAATGACTTAATAGTCATTAAAGCATTTATCAATCTGAATGGCATGACTTTGAATTCATAATGCCTTAGGTATGTTCAAAAAGTTGTCTTAGTCACATTCTTCTCCTTGACTTAAATTTGGTGGTACCTTCCACACAAGTCAAGCATGAAGAAAACTGACACCCTTTGTAAATCATCTAATAAATCATCAATAATTGGAATTGAAATCCTTTATCATTATAGTGTTTAAATGATGGTAGTCAATACAAAACCTTCATGATCCTTCCTTTTTCTTAACCAACAAAATTGATAATGGAAATGTGCTATTACTATTTTGGATTAATTATGAGTTTAATATATCTTAGATATGTCATTCAATTTTCATTTTAAGATGATAGAGGCACTAATATGACTTGACATTCACTTATGATGCTTTAACCATTAAGGGAATCTAGTGATCATGCTTTTTAACTAAAGGAAATGACTGTGGTTTATTGATTCTCCAAATCCACAAATTATTACTTGAAGCTTCTTTAATACATAGGCTTAAAGTAGAGATGGTTATAAAGAAATGGGAGTGCCTGGGCCTATTTTTTTTTTTATTATTTTTGAATGAGATTCTCCAATTTCTTTTTGGTCACTATTAAAGATTTTGCTACCTAGGCTTGATTGGTCAACATAATGGGTTAACCATTATGTGTAAAAGATAAAGTCATAGTCTTATAGTCCAACATCAATTGGCACTAAGCCTTTGACTAGTCTAACCTTTGCATGATGTCTCACACTCTTAAGGAAATTATTCAGACTTCCATTATAAACATGTGTCCTTACATTCTTTAAGTAAATGCCAAGCACTTCTCTAATTAGGTATCATTTCTTTGTTATCCATTGTTATCGCCATTGGAGCAATGGGTTGTATCTCACAATCTACCATTATCAACATTTGGATATCTAGGAAACTATAAGTGCTTTTAGTGTCCATTAGTACTACTAACTACTTTTAATTAACAAATCCTTGCAACTTGAGGTTACTATAGTCCTTACTATTAGTTATGCTGTTGATCAAGATTTCCCCAAAATATTCCTCTAGTGCATTTCCTAGTTGATCGTTGCTTTGTTGACACCTCTTTATCCTTTTATTCTTTACACCCTTTAATTAAATGGAGTTATTTCTTTTGACATTAGTGTTCATAAGTATATTTTTATACACATTGATTGCAATCTCCTACTTGATGAACTTCCACCCATTACCTCCTTTCTAATTTGGCTGTCATTAATTTTTGGAGAATTTATAGTCATCTTAGATATTGAATGGGAAGCTATTGCATTCCTATTTTATTCTACATCATATTTATAGTTTTTCTCACCCAATATTTGCTAAGGTTGCAACAATTATGGATTTTGGACGAAGAAAGCAAAGAAAAAAAAAATAAAGAAATGATATTATTATAAAAAATAAGTTTGAAGTCCAAAATTAAAGGCTTATTACAAATTGAAGAGTACAAAGAAATAGTAAACACATAATACAAAGGAGGTCAATGGTTATATGACTAAATCTTAAGCAAGCCCAAGACAATCCTTACTCTATGTCAATCTAGCACAGTCTAAGTTAAGGACCACCTTCAAGTATCTTTAAGAAGCTCATAAAGCCTAAAAAACATAACAAAAAAATTTAAAGACAAGTCAGAATGAAGCTAAAAGAGTGTCAAACATTCATAAAAACCTAATGATTATTATCTCTAACTTGTAAGAAAAATCATTAGAAAGTCTATTCTTATCAATTCACCATTAATAAGAATTAGCTAAATATATGACATTTTGAGCCTTTTAAGGGTAGCATAAGAGGTATTTGAGGCAACCTTCTAAAGAAAAGGATAACAAAAGGGACAATAATACAAAAAAAAAAAAAAAAGAAAAGGAGAAGGTAAAAAAAAAAAAAAAGAGAATACTTGAAAGGATAACAATTAGTTTTAAGGACATTGTGCGAGTTTTTTTTTTATAAAAATTAAAGTTTTTTATTTTAAAAAAGTAGATTTAATATTTTATGAGTGTAAATATGAAAAAAATTAAAAAAAATGGAAAAATGAAGAGATGAAAAGGAAAAAGAAGGAACAACAAAAGAGAAAAAATAAGAAAAAAAAAATAGAGAGAGAAAACTAGATTTGTGGAAAAATAGGTAAAAAAAAAAGTAATAGATTAAGAGAAAAAAATAATAGAATTAGTAAAAGGTTTTTTTTTTAATAATAAAAAAGTAAGGTAGATAAAAAAATTAAAAAAAAAACAAATTTAAAATTGAATTAACCCTATCAAACTAAGTCAATTTTGAGTTGACCTATTAGATGAAGTCAAATCCAGGTTAACTAGATCAAACCCAATCAACTTAGGTCAAACTAGGTTAAACTTTAGCCAAACTAAGTCAAATCGAGTTGAGTGTGGTTATTTTAACTAAAACTCAATTAAATAAGGTCAAAACAACTTGAATGATTTTTACCCTTTGGCTTGACGCGACTTAAACCCATAAACATGATTTAACCACAAAAGCACATTGCCACAAAATCAAACAACACAAATAGCAAAACACACTCAACAATCCAAATTTACATTCAACTAGTTCTTTTAAATATATTTTTTTTCCTTTTTTCTTAAAAAATAAGCAATAAACATTAAATAAATTATTTTTAAAAAAGGAAAAAAAAAATAAAAAAATAACTAGAAATAGAAACATAAAAGGCTAAAAGGGCTATTTTTCAAGAAAAAAAAGTCTTTAAAATAAAAAATTAGAAAAATGACAATGAAAGAAAGAGAAAGAAGGTCACTAAAAGAAAATTTGAATTTCATACTCTGATTGGATGCCTAAATTGTGAAATCAAACTCCCAAACTCTTTAGAAAATGAACACCATAGCCTTTAAACCCCATAAATAGTAGTCCTCCATCAAAACTAAAGTTTAAATGTGTGATATTATGTTTTAGGTACAACAAAAATAATAAAATTGTGTCTTTTTTTTTTAGGATGTGATAGTAAAAAATGGGAAAATTAAGATTTAAGGTTTTTAAAATGGAAAGAGGAAGATATATATATTTTTTAGGAGTTGGGTAATGGAGTGTGGAGAATAAAGTAGGATTCAACTCAAAATGATGTATGTGTGCGTACGTGTGTGTGCAAGTCCAAAATAGTGTTGTTTCAATGTCTAAGTCTTAGTTTCTTAATTTCAAAATAATGTTATTTTAGTGCTTCAACTTAATACCCTTTACACCAAATGAAGTTATTTTGGTATTCTAGACTCAATTCCTACCATTCAAAAAAAATGTTGTTTTAAATGACTTCAAAACAATGTTGTTTTGACATTCTAAACCCAGCTCTCTTCATTCAAAACAACATTATTTTGAATAACCTCAAAATGATGCTATTTTTTTGCATTTTAGACCAATTCTTTTCATTTAAAATAATGTCATTTTGGTGTTCTAGACCCAACTCCTGTCATCCAAAACAATGTTGTTTTGATTAGTTCCCTCTAACCCAAAACAACATTAATATAACCCTTTTTTTTAATTTCAAAAAGGGATTTAACTTTTAAATTTTTCATAAACTTATAAGGACTTTTACAATTTCTAAACTTCTAATATTTTGCCTTTTCATTCTTTTAAATTCTTTCATTTTTAAAATTTTAAAATCTCTTATTTATTTTTAATTTCAAATTTCCAAAAGTGTCATATCTTTCTAAATCATTCTTTTGAAAGGAAAAATCTTTCTATTTGAAATTCTATAAACAAGTTTTGGAACAACTCCAATTTCAATTTTTCTATAGGCCTTTCAAAAGTTTTTTATTCCCAAATAATAATAGTAACAATAATAATAAATAATAATAATACGAAAATATACATAAATTTCTAAAATTCCATGACATTCTTTCTTAAATATTTCTTATGCAAGGGATTACTATAAAAAAATTTTTGAACCTTTCTAAAATTACCTCAATGTAAGGGATTTTCCTAAAAATGTCTTATCTTTTTCAAAATTTTTTGGTGCCAAAGATTACCTTGAAAAAAAGAATAAACATTTTGATATTCTCATATTTCTTTTGCATATAAAGGATTTTCAACAAAAGCCCCTCATAACCTTGACATAATTCTCATTGGGGCATAAGACCTCTATAAAAAGCATCCCACAAATTTTCTTAAGTATTAATTCCACTCTCTATCACATCAATTTTTCTAAAATCCTAATATGTTCTCATGATAAAAATTACCCAAGCCATGTGTCATCAAAGAAAAATATAAAATAAAATATTAAAGTAAGAAGAAATAGAAAAAATTAATCAATGTTAAATTCATAGTATCATCATTCATAATAGGCATTTAGGATAGTTTTGATTCTCACAAGGCATAATTGTACTCCTAAAACACAAACCAAGTCATACTAGTTCAAACAACAACATAGTTCTTAGAATTAGTTGTAAAAGTGTTTTAACTACAACTTAAAAGGTTAGTGGTGATTATAATATCCTAAAATTGATTCAAGGTGACAAAACCTTGAATCTATTACATGAGCTAAATGAGTGGTGTGGGCAAATTGGGACAAGCACCCTACAAGCATAGTTTGCCTTTGTCATTAGTAATTCATAGTGGTGATGTTGCAACAACTACTAGTGGTCTACTAACCATCATTTATCACAAAGCCATGTATCAAACTTTACTTCCTTCTGCATTGGGTTACAATAACTTTGCGACTCCTTTATGGATTTCTTGAGAGAAAATACTTTAACTTGATTTTAATTTTATATTTATTACTTCTTACTTAATGTTTTATTTTTTTTATCTATATTATTCTATCATATCACTTAGTTTTATCTTGTTATGTGCATTAGTTTTATCTTGTTATGTGCATTTAACCTCTGCACCCACTTACAAAATTCTTAATGCTCGACTTATACCTTTTAAGTTAAGCAAGTGATAGTAAGGAGTTCCTTTTGTAAACTTTTGCTTTTGCATGGGATTCTTATGATCTCTTACTTAAGTCAGTAGCCCCCATAACCTATAAAGTTAAGGAAAATAAGATTTAGTCACCTTTTATCCTTACTATAAATTGTTAAACCACATTCATTTATTATTAAACTAGTAGAATCATACTCCCTTTTGTTGGTCACAAAAATATCCCAAAGGCAAGAATTGGGTTGATAAAGGACACATGTCTAAAATGTGTGTGGCATGAATAATAAAATGATTGCAATAATTAAAAGATTAAACATGATATGAAAATAGATTAATGTAATTACAAAAATACTTATATTAGTTAGAGATAGGAAAATAAACCAACTAGATTTAATTCCCAAGACCAACAACCAATTCACATAAAGAAAAATTGTAAAGTAATTGAAATGTGTTACAGTAAAGTGCTTGCTGAGTTTGTGACCTTGCACATTACAATAATTAAATGTAAGGAGAGTAAGACATAATGATTAAACTATTGTACCTACATTTGTTTTCATAATATCACCATTTGGTGAGTTTTAACTCCATTATCAAGCTCACTAATAGCAAGGAGACTAACTACAATAATAACATGATCCTCAATCACAACCACAAAAAGGTCTACAACCAACATAATCACTCAAACTGTTTTTTTTCAAACTCTTAATCTCATGTTCTACAACCTTACAATGCTTACAAAAATTTTCTTTAAAGTTTCACTTCTATCAATTTTTCTCTCTTATGCATTCTTGATTTTGGGACAAAAAAAACAATATAATATATGCTTCTTGTTAAGGTCATGTGGTTGTTGCATAGGATGGTATTTATAAACCAATGAAGTGGTCAAGAACTCACCTTTAGAGGACTAATCATTGATTGATAATTTCAATTTTTAAAACTAAATTTTATCAAAATTCCCAATTAAAGAGCTGGCCATTTAGAGCATAAGAAGTTGTTATTGGAAATTGAGTTTCTAAAAGGATTTTGGTTAAGATTCTCTAACCATGAAACCTTCTTTGTGTGATAAATTTTAGATGTTGCTTTGGTTCTCATGCCCTTGGAGAGAATGTAGACATTTAAGGTTTCTAAATTTGGTTTGGAAAATTTTTTCTAGTCTTAATTTCTTTCCCTGTTGCATAAAATATGAATGTTGTAGTTTAAAAAACATTTCTAGCATTAAGGCCTTGAATTTTTTTTCTTAGTTGAGCTTAAAAATGAATCTTGTGTAGCTAAAAAAAAAAATCCAATAATTAGATTTTGAATTTCTTTCTAAAACAAAAATTTTTCCAAAGCTATAGTCTTCAATTTTAAACTAACAAATTATTTACTTGTAGTGCCTTTGAATTTTTCTTGCATAATGAGATTGTCTTAAAAAGTTTTCATGCACAAATCCTTCTTACCTTTTACACACAATATATGTTAAAATTGATTCCATGTAAAAGCAATCATCTTGCCAAACAAGAACAACACTTATACATGAGTTAATGGAAAGTCGTAATACAATCTATGCTTTAAGAAAATATTTACTTTCCAATATACAAAACCCATTTGAATTTTCCAATTAAGAGAAATTTGGAACCTTTCCAACATGATCCTTTTCCTCGTTGATCAGGATAACTTATTTCCTTGTACATGTGTAGAATGAGTTGTACAAAAAAAAAAAATCATTACTTTAGTTACATCAAGGTGGGAGACTCCATTCATGCTGCATGTTACTAAAAAAACAAATAAGTATTTTGTTAGCATGAAGAGTTATTAAAAATAAGTTTTGCTAGTGTGAAAAGTTTCACCTACATGAATTTAATTTTCATAGTTTTGTCAACATAAACTTAATTTTTCAAACTAAGTTTTGCTAACATGAGCTTAATTTTCCAAAATCAATTGCATTATAAGAGCTCTAATATTCTTTATATTCAATACTTCAAATTAGCAGTCAAGTGCTCTCACTTATAGCCAATTTCATAAATTATAATGTATGGAAATATTTAGAATAATGTTATGCAGACAAACATGAACATGAATTTAATACTCAATTATATTAGCATATCAAAATTAAATAGTACATCATCTAATACCTTTTAGGTCCATTCCTTAGTACTATAAACCATAAGGATAATTCCTACTCAAATTGCACATGATATCTGTGCATTACAATCAAGTAGACTATTTCAATTAACCTTACTACTCAAGGTATCCCAAGTACTTTTCACTTATCCCTAATTGCTGACATATCCTTCATTAGGACAAACATCAACAACATAATCATTTGTTACAAAAATTTATGGACTAAATGTCACTTTTACACATCACCTTATTGATACCATGCCTAGTGAATTCAAAATTAGTCTTGAATTAAAGGACAAAACAATAGAAATCGATGAGTCTTCAATGACCTCCTACAAAAGGAAGTTGGGACCATTAAAGGGGAAGATATGATTCCTTAAGTGTATTAAATCTTTGCTTGGTTTAGGATATAGTCCTTTCACCAAAATATAAGACCTTAAAATTTGAAAAATATGATGGAATGAAATCACCAACAAACCATTTAACAATATACATTCGAAAGATGGTAGCATATACTTATAATGTAAAACTTTTAATACTTCACTTTCAAGATAGTCTAATAGGTATGACTTTCCATTAGCAAATTAAACAAGATGAAAGGAGTGTCAAAACTTACAAAGAATTAGTGGTTGCCTTCAAGGCTAGGTTCAAATACATCTTTGGGCTAAAACCCACCTAGTTGAATTTTTTAGCCATGGAAAAAAAATTTTAAAAAAAAAAATTTTAAGCAATATGCATAACATTGGCATAATATGATTGTTCAAGTTTAACCATTTTTGTTAGAAAAGGAGCTAGTCTCCATTTTCCTTAGTAGCTTTAAAGCCCTTTATTATGATAGGATGATAGGAATTGCATTAGGAAGTTTCATAGATTTGGTAATTACAAATGAAAAAATTGGCAAGGGAATTTAAAATGGCAAAATTATTGATGCTTTTGCTAATATGATAGCATCTAAAAAAAACTGGCATAAGTAAAAAGAAAGAAGGGGAAGTCCAGGTGACTAACAATTGTTAAGACCATGTTATCCATCTTTTAACAACCTATGGCCATTAATAGTCATATTAGCCTCGTAATATGAAAGCCCCATTTTCATACCAAAACCCTTAACAATGACCTCTTTAGTCAAATGTCTATCCATTAACACCCTTAGAGAATTAAGTAGATAAAAGAAGACAAGAAAGAAAATTAATTGATCCCATACACGTGTCATATTTAGAGTTATTATCTTAGCTTATTCAAAATGAATTAATAATCATCATTACAACTAAACAACTAAAGCCACCCTATCCTAATTAGTATGATGCTAATGACATGTGTGAGTACCATAGTGGACAAATCAAATATTTTATTGATACCTATTGGACCCTTAAGTGTAAAGTCCAAAAATCAAGGGATGGAGGTTGGATTGACTTTTCAAAACTAATACTCTCCATGGTTATAAGGCAGTGAATCAAATTGAAGAGTACTTAGGTAATGACTTTTAAGAGCTTTTTAGGGTTTCCTAAGAAATTAGAATGGTAAAAGTCAAGGCATTAGTTCTACACCAAAGGAATTTGATGCCCAAGGATATTTTCATTAATTGCTCAAGCTTTACTTATTCCTCAAACATGACATTACTCTTATCAAAGTAGCAAGGCAATATCGTGGGATTATAATTGCTAAGCAGATTCCCAAAATAAAAAATTGTCGCCATAATTAGCACTTACAGTAACATTTGACATCATAGGAGTCAAAGTCATGGTTTGAAGTGGAAGATGTTATGCTCCATAGTACATGGATAAACTTAAGCCAAAAAAATAGGAAGTCACTATGATTTCAGATGATATTAAAGAGATCCTTCTTCAAAATGTTAAGGGAGCAGAATCCTCTAGTAAGCAAAACCTTGATCCTAAAGTTTTAGATATCACTAATAAGGATGATGGGTAGTTCCTTAAATACATCAAGTAAAGAGAGTTTAGTATTGTCAAGCAACTTAGTCAAACACTAGCCAAGATCTCAATCCTCTCTTTGTTAATGAATTTTAAGTTTTATTAAAGATTCTTGTTACATATTCTTAATTATGCATATGTTTTGCTTGTTATTTCTTTAGGCAACTTTGATCACATTGTTAATAATATCATGACAAATAACTACCTATCCTTCTCAAATAAGGAGATTCAGGTTGAGGAACTTAACCATATTAAGACACTACATATCTTGGTCATCTATCATGGCTATAACATGTCCAACTCCTCATTGATAATGGGTTTCCTTAAATGTCATGCATAAAGATACCTTGAAGCAATTACAAATTAATATTGCCATGGTGACACCAAGTCACATGAGATTGGAAATGTGACTCCTTAGTCAAAGGAGTCATTCCTCAAGTCACCACCCTAGCCATCTAAAGTGTTATTAAAAGTGGCCAAAGTAATGGGCCAAGACAATGCCGTAAAAGGATACCTAAAGGATAAAATAAGGAAGCTTATACTTCCTCTAGCTCTCAATTTCAAAAGTGCAATAATCATTAAACAAACCATGATGAATATGATAGGTTAACCAATTCATCACTAGACTTGGCACACTAATAATTTAGATGATCTTTAAAGGAAAAAGGGGGATTTTCCTTTAGTTCCATTGATTTAGACTTGTGGTTCCAATGCATGTATTGGCAATTGGCAAACTTATGTAATAAAATTGGTAGCCTTTTGTCACATGTTAACTAATAATGTATGTTTATGTCAATTTCAATTATATTGCTAATTCTTTTGTTTCACTTATCATCTTAACATTCACTTTTGTTTGAGTAAGCTAATATACCCATGCTAATTCATTTTAAGCTTCTTATATATTGTTTAGGATGTTTAAAGATAAAGCCAATAATAGTCTAACTAATGCTTATCTTAAAACAAAATTTGAATGAACCCTTGATATGTTAACTCTAAATGATTCTAAAGATCAAGAGATTCTGCTAGAGCTTCAACACATAATTAAGCAAGAAAAGAAGTAGTCTATAGCTAAAAAAGAGTAAGTAAAGCTAGTTTATTTAGGCACCATAGAAAATTTTTGAAAAGTTAAAATTAGTGCAAAACTTCTCTTAAAGAGTAAGTAGAGCATGATTTAATTACTCAAATAATATGTAGAAGTCTTTGCTTTGTCATACTAGGATATATCAGGTTTAAATACCAATAAAGGGGTGCATAAACTGCCATTGAGACCATAATGCAAGCCTATACAACAAAAGCCTAAAAGGATGAAACATGATGTTTTATTAAAAATTAAAAAAGAAGTTAATAAATAGTTAGACACAAGGTTCCTTTAATTGGCAAACTAACTGGAGTGGATAACTAATATTGTGCTTGCACCAAAGAAGGATGGTAAAACACATATGTGTGTGAACTATAGGAATTTAAATAAAGATAGCTTTCCCTTATTGCACATCAACATTCTTATGTATAACACCATTAGCTATTTAATTTTTTCATTCTTAAAAGAGTTTTTAGGCTACAATCAAATCAAGATGGCATGTGAATACATGAGAAAATAACATTTATCACAATTTGGGGAACCTTTTGCTATGAGGACATGTCATTTGGCCTTAAAAATGTAAGGGCCACCTATCAATAAATAATGTTCAATTTGTTCCATGATATGATGCTTAAAGAGATTAAGGTCTGTGTTGAGGATATGATTATCAAGTCCCAAGTAGGTAAAGGTCAAAGTTCTTTGATCAACTAATAAAGTTTCAACTTAAGCTCAACCTAGCTAAATGTACATTTAAGGTAACTTTAGGTAAGTTATTGGGTTTTATTATAAGTCAAAAAGGCATTAAAATTGATCATAATAAAATTAAAGTCATAAAGGAAATGCTTACACCTTCTATACCAAAGGAGGTGCAAGGATTCCTCAAAAAAGTCAATTATATTGCCAAGTTTATATCCTAGCCAACAACAATAAGTGAGTTTATATTTGGTATGCTACAAAAAAGTAATTTTAGATAATGGGATGATAAATGTTAATAAGCCTTCGATAATATCAAACATTAACTTTCCAACCCTTTAGTTTTAAAGCCACTGATTTCACATAAATTACTCTTATTGTATGCCACCATATAGGAGCATTGCATATGTTGTGTTTTAGAACAACATAATGAATATAGCATAAAGGAAAGGGTGATCTACTACCTCAGTAAGAGATTCATGGACCTTGAGAGCTAATATTTAGATCTAGAAAGAATCTATTACACTTTGGCATAAATAACACACCAACAATATATGTTGTATCATATAACCTAGGTTATTGCTAAAGAAGACCCCCTTAAGTATATCTTTGAAAAACCAACATTATCAAGATGTATTGCTTGATGGCAAGTTCTTTTGTTAGAATATGACATTCAATATGTCAACCATAAAGTCATCAATAGTAGTGCAATAATTGAATTTCTTACAGTTTAAATTATCATTAATTATGAGCCTATACAATTGGATTCCTAGCTAAAGACATCATAGCTATAGATCAAAGCAAAGATGATAAAAAGATAATGAATGAATGGAAAATGTGGTTCAATGGGGCATCCAATGCATTAGGGCATGGAATTGAAGTGGTCCTTATTTCTCCTAAAGGCAGGCAATATCTAATCATAGCAAAATTGCAATTTAAATGTACCAACAACATGATAGAATATGAAGCATGCACGTTGGGTTTACTATATGCCTTAAAGATCAAAGCTAAGAGTCTTAAGGTATATGGTGAATCAACATTAGTCATTTATTAATTACTAAATAAGTAGGAAGTATAAGACCATAAGCTTGTTCCTTATCACTAATACATCAAACACTTAGTGGAACAATTTGATCAGATCACCTTCAATCATGTGCCTTAAGAACAATCCAAGTCTTTGATGCTTTTGCAACTTTGGTAGCAATGTACAAGATAAATCTTAGAGCAAACACTAAAGAGATCCATGTCAATGTCCATCATATTCTAGTTCATTGCATGCACATAAAAAGGGAGGAAGTTGACAAGCCTTGGTATCACAATATAAAGCCCCACCTTAAAATTAAGGAATATCTTGAAGGAGCAACTGAAAATGATAAAATAACTCTACAAAGGATGACAATAAATTTCTTCCTCAGTTAAGACATCCTCTACAAGCATAACTCCAACTTAGTCTTACTATATAATGCATAGATGTGCTTGAGACAAAAACTATCATGAAAGAAGTGTAAGAGGGCTTATGTGTGTCTCATGCTAGTGGCCTTTCCATATTATAAAGATTTTAAAAGTAAGGTATTACTAGCCAATAATGGAATTAGATTGCTTTTGGCACTCCTAAAATTGCCATGAATGTTGAATACATGTAGATAAAATATATGCAAAACCTACCCAATTACATGTTATGACATCCTTATGGTCATTCTCCATATGGGGAAATAGATGTAATTAGTCCCATTACTTTGAAAGCATCTAATGGGCACTAATTCATTTTAATGGCAATCGATTATTTCACAAAATAGGTTGAAGTGATATCTTATGCAAATGTTACCTATAAAGTGGTCATCAAGTTTATCAAGAGAGATATTATATGTCAGTATGACATGCTAGAATGCCTGATCACAAATAATGTCACCAACTGAAATAATAAAATGTGACAACCCTTTGTAACCAATTCAAAATTAAGCACTAAAACTCCATCCCATATAGGTTGAAGATAAATGAGGTAATTGAAGTAACTATTAAAAATCTCAAGCAAATCATTGAAAAAATGACAATTACACTTAAAGATTAACGTAAGATGATTCCATTGCACTACATGCTTATTGTATCATAATATATATTTCCAAAGGGCAAGTCCATTTGCATTGGTCTATAGGATTGAGGTAGTTATGCCAATCAAAGTTGAAATTCCTTATTTAAGGTTCTAATAAAGGTAGAATGAGAAGAGGCAACATGGGTCAAAGTAAGGTATGAACAACTATAATTGAATCTCATTGAAAAAAAGAGAGTAAATGTAGTATGCCATAGACAATCATACCAAAGACAAATGGTGTGAGCGCAATAAAAGAAGACATACCCTAAGCATATCAAATTAGGAGACTTGGTTCTCAAAACAGTCACATGAAATCAATGTGACTTGAGGGATAAGTGAGCACTAAACTATGAATGCCCATATGTTGTAAAGAAGGCATTCTCAAGCTAAGCACTAATTTTGATAAATATGGATAGTGAAGATATTTTATCTAAGAAGTAGTTAAGACTAAAATTTTCATTTAAAGATGGAACGTATGACATCATAAACAAGACAAGGTTACAATATGGTGCACAATAATTAGACTATCATCCATTAGTTAGGGATAGAAGCCTAATGAATGAAATCTGATAGGATGTAAGACATAATCAGAGAAACAAGGTTTGCACATAAAGGTGTTTGGATTAGGCTTATATTAAGTTGTTGAATATACTATCAATCTTTATCAATTCCTTCAACATTAGTTTAATTATATTTTTATCTATTTATATCCAAATACATAATTTTCTTCACTCAAACCATAAAGGGTTATCATTCTTTCTTATATTTGCTTATAAACTTGTCATATTGTAAATAATAATCTTCTTTTGTTATGAATAAGGTTTTTAACATAACCTTTACCCAAGTGCAATTAACATAACTATATTTTCTTAACTGAAATATGTCAATAGGCATTTAGCATAATCAAGGTATAGATTACATTTCTTTATTTGAGATTTGCAAGAGCATAATAAATTTTTCCTAAGGTCGTGTTAGGAATCCTCAGACAATATTGGAAAGGAGGGATTAGTAATTTGAGATCCCTAATAGAGCAAAGTTCATGAAGTGAACAAGTCGATGAGCTAGGCACTTCCTAGTAAAGGGGCTCTCAAAAATAAAATAAGCATTTTGGAGGCATGAATACTTAATTTCAAAAGCAATATATAAAAAGGTCAATTGCATCTCTTTAAGGCAAGGCAACCTTTCTAAAAGAGAGCAAGCAAAAAAAAATGAAAGGTAAAAGCATTTCATAGTAGCCTTTTTCTTAAAGGAGAAATTAATGACAAGAGGTCATAGCTATTAAGTTATCCTTAAAGTAATGCATCAAGAGCTTTCTATTATAAGCATATGTCTCCATCTTTTGAATGTACATGGTTAGGTGGTCCACTAGTGATCCCATTTCATTATACCTTTTGAATTCTGGGGTCTAAAATATTGGCAAAGAAACTGCATCTTGAACCAAGTAAAGATCCATACACTCAAGGGAGCATGAATATCTTTCCCTTTGATGACTTTAACTTCCTAATATAGGAGATCAACTTTTTATTTCATAAAAGACTCATTAACTTGTACAGTTTTGTCTTTTAATTCAAGACTAATTTTAAATTTACAGGGCATGACTTCCATATAAGGATATGTAGAAGTGACATCTAGTCCATAAATTTTGGTGCCAAATGATTATGCATTAAAGAAGGATGTGCCTTTGGTTGGGAATAAAAGGAAAGGTGCTTAGGATGCTCCTAACCATAGGGTTGACTGAAATAATTTTCTTGCCAATGTAGGCAGTGTTTCCATTGGAACTATGTCTCTAACAATTGCCTTTCCTCTGAACATCAAACTTATCTATTATATTCGCTCCTTTAGCTCCTTGATTGAGACTTGAATTCCATCCACGTGGGTGACCATTTCTTTGACTTTATCTTCTATCTTCCACGAGTGAGATTGAGTTAAGATTGTAAACCTTGCTAATTACAAGCTTTGAATTTTTCAACCTATTTTTAAAGATTTGTATGCTTAAGACTTGACAAGAAATCAATACGCATGTATACCATGTGAGTTATGCAAATGGAATGTCTAATGTGTGAGATGCCAAAACATACATAGAAGGTCTTTTAATAATTAATATGTCTTTATAATACATCCCATAGACTAGTTTTTATAAGTAGTTACAAAAAGGGTAAGAGTGCCTAACTCTATGCCATCATACAAAAGACCATCTAGGATTCCTTCTAGAAACAAGGATCCTATAAGTTCCTAGACTATAAAATTATATAAATAAGACACTTTACTACATGACCTACATAAGCTTAGTCACTTATATAT
This sequence comes from Rhizophora mangle, assembly GCA_037832345.1. Classification (NCBI taxonomy): domain Eukaryota; kingdom Viridiplantae; phylum Streptophyta; class Magnoliopsida; order Malpighiales; family Rhizophoraceae; genus Rhizophora; species Rhizophora mangle. The sequence goes on along the minus strand of JBAPLJ010001084.1, from coordinate 73,799 downwards.
TGTGTCAGTATTCTTTAGGTTATTTGTTACTCCTCCTTACTTGGATTGCACTTATCTTCAAGGAAATTAAGGTCTTTAGAGTCAGCATCATCCTCGCCATGGTAATGAACAAGTTAATGACAAAGAAATTAGGTATATGATTGAGGAAAGATATCATGCTTTAACTAGACACACTCATCCTAATGATAAGTTATAATTTCAAAAAGAGCTAGAGGGAGTACCATAGCATCAACCTTGTTTTATGTGCAAAGAATAGTATTGATGTCACACCAACTTATTAGAAAGCAATATGGATCAACTAAAGGATTGAAAGGAAAATTGCAAATTTGTTAGATATAAGGATATATGTGCATCTTGGTCTTTCTATCATGAATCCATACATCTAGATTGAGATTGAAGATATAAAAGAAAAAAGGAGGATGATGTAAATGATTGAGAATTACCCTTAACTCTTATGTATAAATGGGAATGGTTCAACAAATTTTACTTCCTTTGGCCAATGGATCATTATGTCTTTTGCGTATTTCTTAGCCAAATAGATGAGTAGACATAGGGTCTCCCTTTGGAAGCTTTGGTAGTCAATAATAGGAATGTGTAAAATTTTCATGAATGGATAAGAAGGACACCAATCCATATACTTCAGTGGGCAATCACTAATCCCTTATTACTTTGACAAAATAAGTTGCAACTTGTTAATGAAGAAAGTTTCATGCCTTAAGAAAGCCTCTTAAGTAATAGCCTAGGTAATGTCTTTTGGCAGTAAGTTAGTGATGCTAGGAAATGGAGACTCAACAACTAGAGCATTAAAAAACATGGGTTCAAGAAATTATGAAAACTCTTCCTCGATATCCTCAAATTCTGAATATAAGTCTTCAAACTCTAGTATGCATAATACCCTAGGAGGATGAGTTAGACTTACTAGAGCTTCTCTGTAAAGGACTTAAGGGCTTTCTAATTCTTCTGGCTATATATCAAGATTTACAGCTCAAAATTGTTTAAAGGGTAGGAAAACCTCTCTTATCATTAATTTTCCCTTTAAGAATTGTTGAAACCTTTTGCATAAATAGGTGGGAAGTGTTTTAGTCAGATGCCATTTGTAGGGGTCTTCCATTCGATCATCTACAAAAAAAAATAATGTTTGCTATGAACCCAACAAAGAACATTTCTTCATAGACATGATTTGCCACTACAACTCCCTTTAAGAAGCCTTGACTACCACATCCAGCATAACTCAATTACAAGTAGCTTGGTAGCTATTGCATGCCATTAGGATGTAGGCCAAATCACTTAGTTATAAAACCTTCAACAAGTATGCTTTGGCAATTGTTTTGACATGTTATAAATATGCAAAACAAAGAGAAAATAAGAGTTAGTATCATAATTAGGTCGTGATTATGCAATGTTATGTTCTGTAAGGGCATCATTTACTTTGTTGGACCTTGGCTAATGCTTCCTTCAAAGGCAATTAGAACCAAAAGATGCAAGACACTACACACTATACATGACAAAAGTCATTAGGTTGCAGCCATCACTCATAGCAAAAGCTAGAAATCAACCACCATTGTATGCATCTCATATTACAATTCATTTAATTATAAAAGAAAAAAAGGTATACAAAAAGGGTTTGCATAATAAGTTTCTAAAAGAAATGATCGGTAAAGTTGTATTGACAGTGCGCTTCATCAAGGAAGTGTACAAGACGATCCTCGTATCGATGCAACAATCTCTATTTTCAATGCTTTTGTCTCGAGTGCCATGAGATAACCTTTGTTATTCATTTGTTGGATTCGTTGAATTGTGTCTCCAATTTGAACTTCTCTTGTTGATTTGAAGTCAACTAACCTTATGGAAAAACAAACACTTACATATAATGATACTAATACAATCACATATGTATATTAATTTGCAACAAACTCAATTAGACTAACGATAACCTAACAAAGGATATGAGATTGAAAGTTTACTATGCTTGCATTTATGTTCTATAATCCAATATCTAATTATCATTATTCTAAGCTAAAAACTCCTACTAGAATTTAGATCTCTCACTAAAATTACTATTAATCATGTCATTATCTTTTAACATTGCAAATTACATGACATATATGTCAATCACATTATAGCAAAAATTAATGCATATAGTTTTGCTTATGACTCTAAAGCATATACTTTCTTTTTTCTTTTCAAATTGTTATTACTTACACATAACACATTATAATATGCTTGAGTTATTTTTAGGAGCATATTGAATATGACATTGCACCTGATGTAACTTATTTTAAAATATACATAAACGGGTCAATATTTTAAGATACCATGATTAACTCACCTAAAAAAATCAATCATGTAATGCCCAAGAATACACGTGCATGACACTTCAATGTTAATATAATTTATTTCTCATGAATTAGATGCTTTCACATGATAGCAGATGAGAGAATTGCATGTACCATGGCTGTCAACAACCAATTCGTGCAAAATGGACATTCCCAAAACAGTGCCTTAACGTATTAAGTTGTTGGCTTCAATGGCACCTCGCACTTGGCACTAATTAAGTGCTTTTAGGTCTACACCCATTTGTGTAACTTCCCTTTATTGGTCAAGCTCGCCAACATCCGACAAGGGTAACATGGGTCGGTCCAAAATCACCACCTTCTTGACTTATTGCAATTATAAGCACGAGACTTGTTACTGCTGGTGGTTATATTTGACTTGGTGCATCAACCTTGCACGTGCTGGCACTGCTCAAGCAATATCCATGATAGTCTGGCTCATGTGAAATATTATAACAATTTCTTGCACCCAGGTTTTCTGCTAGGCCCTATTGCTCCATTTATCTAAGGCCTTTTCCAAAGTTCCCTTCACGACAGTGGATCCAAAAATCCAATCCTGACCACCAACTATGTAAAGGCATTAGATTCTTAGGAAGATCATGGTTACTTAACGTGTGTGTTGAAAGATAGAACTGCTCTTTATTTAGTGACCACTATCAGAAACCCCGCGCCGTGTCTTGCTCAACGGCGCTGTGTTGCCACAAAACGGAGCCTTTTTTTTATTAAAACATTTTCTCTGGATAATTTTCTATATTTTACCGAGTTTTGCACAACAAAAAACAGTCGTTTTTTTTTATTAAAACTATGATTTTTTTTTAATAGAAAAAAAACCATGCAATCAAGTTAGGAAAATGATGCATAAATACTCTGATACAAATATTAGAAATTAAAAACATAATTTTTATATAAAATTTATTAAAAAATATAAAACAACTCAATAAAAAATTTATTCACAACAGAGGATTTTGGGGTTAAATCGGCAGCCATTAGTCATCAAAATCATTATACGGTTTGAGTGAAATTACCGTTGAAAATCCACAACTCAAATATCCAAAGACATAAATTTAATTTTTAATATTTTTGTTCTTTGTATTTGAATTCATAAAAGACTTATATCTCTGATTTTTTTTTTTTTAATAATTTGAGGAGAATAATTTTTAATATTTTTATTTTCTATTTTTCAACGTATAAGGACTTATATCTCTAATTTTTCAAGGTCTAATTACTTCCACGGAGGGAGAAAAGAATCTAATTATATAGGAGAGTAGTTTCGGACTTTTCAACTCTCTCCTTTCTTGTATAATTGCTGAACCTTTAAATTCCTCACTTAGTTTATCGGGTCGGGTCAAATAACGCGGGTGGTGCCAAGCCATGTAAGAACGAAAGGATGTAACAAGAGTTGGACATAATTCTATCACCTTCGGAACCCACATCTGTTACTGACGTGTGGGTGGGCTTTGGCTCCACCAGTGGTGGAGATTTTCGTTTGGATGGCCTTAATTGATAAGATATGCACTAGAGGCTGTCTCTTGAAACAAAAAACAAAAGAGGAGTGTTAAGTAAGCATCAAAGTTCATGCCCCATATGTGATGTGGAACAAGAGACTGGTCTTCTCTTGCTTTTCCTTTGCAATGGGGTTTGGAGGGTTTGGAGTGATGTTGCAAATTGGTGGGGGAGTTGGTTGATGCATTCCAAATACTGCTAAAAATCTCTTCTTGCAATGGGAGGGTCATGTCCGCGGTAAGAGGCAAAAACGAGTCTGCCTAACTCTATGAAATAGGCGGATGCTCGGAAGCAGTAGGTTATGCAACCCAGGCGTGCTCCTACATGCAGTTCTTGGAGATCCCACCGGACTGCCTTACACTCAAATGGAATCTGGATGGATCCTCCAAAGGCAAGCCGGGACTTTCAGGGATTGGTGGGGTCCTTCTGTGACCGCAAAGGTGTGTTTTTATGTATTTTCTCATTGCCTACTGGTATCCTTGACTCAAATGCAGCTGAATTCCTTGCCATTAATAAAGCCTTGGATTAACTTGTTCTCAACCAGAATTTTTCAAAAAGGATGTTACTATTGAAACGGACCATGCTATTGCTACTTCTTAGGTGAATAGTAACTCACGTGGCCCTTAGAAATTGTGCTAGGATATGCGTTTTGTTAAGAAATGCTAGGATCCTTATGATTGCAATGTCACAAATACAAAAGAGAATCGAACGCAATTGCGGACGATCCGACCAAACGAGGTGTTGTCAGACAGTTTATACTTACTGCTTGGTTTGGATTTTGAATTTGGTTCTCTCCTCCATGGAATTGGTGGGCTTCAGATGTTCAACAATTGGCTTTTACCAGACTAGTCTTTTGACTTCTGTGTCCTTTGAATTTGTCATCTCAGTTTGGAACCCAAAAGACCATGTCCTCCCTGCATGATGGCTGGGATGCCCGTTCACCATAAAGCTATGAACTTATGGTTAATGTATAGGAGATTGATCCAGGCCAAAATTGGAGAGGAGGAAGGGAGAGCATCCCTTTTTTCCAATGTTCTCTAGGACACTCAGGTTATCTCTCTTCCGACTGCTTTTTAGTGCTTCACTCTTGGGTGCACCTCTACAACACGGCTTGTTGCTGACATTGCTGGTTTATTTCTCTTGCCGCGTTCCTTCCTGCTACTGTTATGTTCCTTTGGTTTTTGTTGGTGGCTCTTGTGGTTGATCTGCATGGGTCCTTTGCTCTCTATTATTACATTACTCTTCAAGTAATTGCATGGTACTCCGAGAGAGTCATGTCAGCGGTGGAACTTTGGTCTTGTGGGTTTTTATTTGGGGGGCCCTTTATGTTGTATGCCAGCTGACTGGGGCACCTTGTTTTTCTTGGTTGCACACCAAGGTTTGCCCTTTGGATGGGATTCTTCTCCTTGGATTCTTAATTTCCGATTTATCAAAAAAAAATTAAAAAAAAAAAAGAAAAAAACTACAATACAACTTAATTAAAATTAATCAATTAATCATGTCAAAAGTGTGGCTTTTACCTTTGAGGCCAGTCAACTTGGAATCCTCTCTCCATGTATGAGACCCTAAAAACGCGTATTTTAGGCAGTATTGCCGTCAGCCAACAACATCGCCAAAGAATAAATTAAAAGAAAAAAAAAATAAATTGATTAAGAATAATAAATTTAAAGAAATATAATTAATTTTTATATTATATATAATATCTTTTATATTATATTAAAAAAATTTTATAGATAATAATCAAAATAGAAAAATCAAGCCAGACGGAGAGCAGCGAGAACAAGAAGCTCACCAACTCCCAAGTCCCTAACTGTACCCCACCGCCCCTCTTCCTACAATAACTAAAGCTACTTCCTTTCAGTCTGCGCTCACAAAAATAATTCAAGAAAAGAAATAATAAGCGAAGAGAAAGCAAAATCGAGGAATAAAATCATTTGTGAGGAGAAAGTGAAAGGGAAGGGGAAGATGAGCACGGCCGCCAGCTCCTCAGATGCATTGACCACAACAATCTGCAACTCAATCCAGGCTCTGGGACGTGGTTTTGATGTCACATCTGATATAAGGCTTTTGTATTGCAAAGGTGTTCCTGGGTCAAGACTGGTGCTTGTTGATGAAGAACGCAGAAGGGATCTTGTTCTGTCTGATGGGGTTGTTGTCCCAAGTGTTTCTGTTGAAATTGACTGTTCGACCGGGCAGAGGACCATTGAGAGAATCAATGTTTGCAGCTTCCATGAGGTGAAATTTGTTTTTTTTTTTTCTTCCTTATCATCTTTCCTGGGCATGCTTGAATTTTCGTTTTTGGCTTGTATATTGAGTCTTTTTAAGTAAATTTTTGCCTTGCTTCCTTTTCTTTGCAATTAGCATGGTTGTGATGTAGTTGAGAATAAAACTGTACTCTTGAGGATGGTCGGTAGTGGTTGTTGGGATTTTCATCGGCTAAATCATTTGTTCCATGTTTAGATGTCTTTGAAACCAATATTGAATGCTGGTGGATCTGTGTAGCAGCAAGGCTACAGCAATTTTCTTGACCAAAATGTCCGACCTTGTGAAGCAGCAAGAGCTACTCCAATTTTGATTGGGGGGGGGGGGGGGATCTCCATTTGTCTAATTACTAGTATGTCTGTCAATTTAACTATGGGGCACTTCCCGTGTTCTTTATATGTATCATTGCAACTAGAAAGGTCCTTGTGCAAAGCAGCAGATCAGTGGTGCCTTCCATTTCTTTGATATGATCAACCAGCTATTGGATTCTTCGAGGCAGGCTTGGTTTCTGTAATTTGATTCAGGACTATAATTAAAAATTATGTATCTGGTATCTGTAATGTTGCCCAGCTGATGGATTCATCTGTAGAGGAAAAACTTTCAAATGGCTTGCCGTACTCACTAAAACAATGCTTGGGCAAAGAAACTTCCCATGTATATGTTGGCCTTGAATCAAAATAGATGCCCTACGGAGTATAAAATATTCTGCAAAGAAACTAATAGGTGCATATATTCTATTTTGATCAACATGCCCTATGATGAGCTGGACCCTACCATGAAGGCTCTAATTTTGATGCAGGTGGATTGTTTTTGGCTAGAAATGGGGAGTAGAGTAGACTGATTGATCCAGTGAAAGATGGTAATGGCACTAGCAGTGGCTATTTCATTTCAACAAGACCCCATCTCTCTTCATAACACTGTGAAAGAATAGTCCTAGGAGGTCAGTGGAGTTTGATGAACAAGTAACTTGGGTGTAAAGCCTTTAATCAACATTTTAAGCTGGACAGTTAGTTCTCACTTTACTACTTCTGTTTTTGCTTTCACTATGGTATCTAAAGTTCTTCTAAGTACAGGGCCAATCAAAGGCTTCAATATCATCCAGTCATTTGAAATTTTAACATCAAGTCTACAATGTCTTATTTCTTGCCTAACTTAGCTAGCTTAGGACTTGAAATTATGTACAATTAGTTATGATTTTCTGTTATTTAGGAACAGCAGAGTTGGTTTTTAGGAAAGGTAGGCTGTATTCAAGGAGCCTGTGATCAATGATAAATAATGATTTTGGACATAATATTCTTTCCTAAGATGCTCTTCTTGTTCTCAATATTTTCCTCCAAGGATTATGTTCTTTCCTACTGACGTCAATGGCTTAGAGACGTGGAAGTAGTTGGCGACATGTACAGTCATCTGTTGTCCCACTAACATTAATGTAGCTTCCAATGAGTCAATAAATGAATAGACCAGGCAAGAACCAAATGAAATGTTCAAAAGATGAAGTTCGTACTAATAGCTTTGAGAAAAAGATCTGATCATTTCAAACATTAATTGTGTAAATTATTTTATGTTTGATACTTAAAGCTTGAGAATGCTAATTGCTGAGGTTATGGAACTGGCTTCGATTTGCCCTCAGTAGTGTATGGCATGAGGTCATTTATCTGATGCCTACTATTGTTGCACCATACTAAAACTTGCCAAATATGTTCTACTAGAAGCCTTTGCAGGAAAAGTTCACTGGATGGTTAAAGTTCCTTTTAATGGCTCATGTGCTGCAGTTTCCAATTCTAAGTTCTGGGAATTCCTTGTTCTTCTATGTTTTGGTAGAAATACATTCAAAATTAATGATGCTCCAGTGATCAATTTCCATTTAATGCATTGAACTGGAAATCCCTAATACTTTTTGAGTGCTTTATTATCCAAGTTTTCTTTCCTGTTACTGTGCATTACAAGCAAGGCTGGAAACTTAAGCTAAACAGTGCACATTCATCAGTTCAAAAAAAATGAGCACATTGACACTTATTGCTCTACTTTTAGCTATGCAAGATTTGTTGTTTGTTTGTCATTGTTGTTTAGCATCAAGACAAGAATCTAGAGAAACATCTGCTAGGGACGTTGTTGGTGGTGGCAGTGGCAGTGGTGGCAGTGTATCAGGACTAGAATCTAGAGAAAACATCTGCTAGGGATATGCTAGAGATCCTTTCTATGTTTTCCTATGGGCCTTTTTTTTTTTTTGTGTGCAATTTCCTGGTCAGGGTTCCATTTGCTAACCAACCCAAAAATAAAAAACAAGGGCATCTGCATTTAATTGAAGCTTTTTTTTCCCCTTGAAATTTCAGATGGCACAACAATTTAATTCAAAATCAGGTATACTGGGGCGTATTCCACTTGGAAGCTTCAATAGCATGTTCAATTTCACTGGTTCTTGGAAAGCTGATGCAGCTGCAACAAAGTCCCTTGCAATGGTTGGGCGTTTCATTAACCTCTATAGGGTTCAATTAGCGAAACAGAATTTAGTTTTGCGTGAACAAATCAAGCATGCTGTTCCATACTCTTGGGATCCCGCATCCTTGGCAAGGTAAGCTTATTATTGCTAACCAAAACATTCATTGGACTTTCCCTTTTTAGTCTAGAATCTTGAAGGTGACAAAATTCATGGCATAATCAAGTTTTCAAAGCCCTTTCTATTTTAGAGAAAATAAAGAATTGCTGTGGTGTTGTCATGTTTTGGTTGTAAGATATGCTATTAAAGAGCTGGAAAGATAAAAGTTATTTAACTAATGGTTTCTGTGACTGTCAATTTGATACCATGCCAATGAAATCTTTGTCATACATGCACCTCTATGCATTTAATATTAAGAAATTTATTCATTAAATTCATAGATCAAATGAAGAACTTTGTATCATACACTTGTTTGACAGCCCTTATTTACTCTTTTATCTCTTCCTTGGGTTCTTGTTTTAGTTTCATTGAAAGCTATGGAACTCATGTTGTCACATCTGCAACAATTGGTGGAAGAGATGTTGTTTACATTAGGCAGCATCAATTGTCTCCTTTGTTGGCATCGGACATTGAGAGCTACATGACAGACATTTCAGATCAGAGGTTTCACGACTCCATAAGTCAGTCAAGTGCTGGGCCCTTGAAGTACAGGGACAAGGTTCGTGTAATAACATGGTCACTTGAAAAAGGTGTTTAACTGTTACAATGATTTAAGTTAGATCTTTTCAGTGTTTGTTCAGTTATTTGATCCTCAACAAAGGTCCTATGTTGTTGCCTTATGCCTTTTCTTCTTGGATATGGAACTTCATTAATATGCTTGCTTTATTGGCACATAGTCTTTGGTCACCTAAACACCTTTTATGCAATGCAATTTGAAAAAAATAAAAATGTGTAAAATTTACATTCCTTGCTGTAGGATGTAACAGTCATTTTCAGGAGAAGAGGAGGTGATGATCTTGAGCAGAGCCATGCCAAGTGGGCAAGAACTGTCCTGTCTGCTCCAGATGTAATTAACATGACTTTTATTCCTATTGTCTCACTGCTCGAAGGAGTGTCTGGTATAAAACATTTGGCCAGAGCAATCGACTTGTACTTGGAGTGTAAGTTCTTGTCTAACAGTTGCATGAGAATGTAGATGTCTTGATGATGATTCTGAATTATCTTTAGATAGATGGTTTTCTCTTTTTTTCTGTTTTTTTATTCTTTTTTATTTTTTTGCTCAATAGAGGAGAACTGAGGGTATGAACCTTCAACCTCTCCCCCAGGCTGCTGTAACATACTTGAGGTGGCTATCAAGCTGAATGCTTGTGATTGATGATGATTTTGAATAGTTATGAGCATTGAAATGTCATGATGATGATTTCCAATGAGAGATATGACTTTGGGCCATTTCAAGAAATTACTAATAGTAATGAGCTCTAAAATTGCCCAGAAAGGCTTTTGTTCCTACATATTGTGCCTTACAAAGACCTTAGGCTATACAGCCAGTCCTGCTGTTGCTAGTCAAAACCAACCTCATCTCCTTACAGTTAGTGGACAAAAAAGTTGTTCAAGAAACATTAGACTTAATTTTAAAATGTAACTAGAGCTACTCATTTAAAACTCTGTTGGGCATGGTCTGCTTAATTTCAGTCATTCAAATGTAAAAAATGCTGATTATTGGATTACAACAATTTGTGCCAGACAAGCCACCTGTTGAGGATTTGCAGTACTTTCTGGACTTCCAAATCCCTCGTATTTGGGCTCCAGAGCAGAATAACCTACAAAGAAAGGAGCCTGTTTGCCAATCACTTCAGTTTAGCTTGATGGGTCCCAAGCTTTATATCAGCCCAGAGCAGGTACTTTTAGATTACTGAATTTCTGCCACTTGATGATGTGATGATTCTGAATGTTAGAAGCTTCTTTTTTTTTTTTATTTTTGTTATTTTTTGTGTGATAAAGGGGAAAGAAAAGAGAGTGCACAACTTGAAATCCTTTTGGCACAATTACTGTGGATGCCTTTGTCTTCATCTGTGTAATGCTGTTGCTTTCATCCATTAGGAATATTTTAAAATTGCTTGCTAAGAGGATAACTTGCTTATTGAAACTGGTCCCCATAAGAAAATATTACAATTTGAGGAAAAAGGTGCAATTTACAAACTACAGAAACCATGATTTCAGATATTGAAGTACTGCTAGAATGATGATTTAAAAGCCTTACAGAGAACTTCTTCATTTCTGTAGTTGCTATTTATATCAATGTCAGGAGTTTCAGGATTGTAACTAAAGCGAAACGCGTATAACTTGTTTTACAAAGGGAGAGGAATTAACAGTCTAAACTGAATTGGAAATCTCTGTTTAAAGTCCTGCAGGTATGAGAATTGAGAGAATTACAGGGTAATCAATAACTGCCACTATGGCATAGTTCAGTCTTAAGGGCTGTGACAATGAATTAGAAATCTGTATTGCTTGATGATGCTCTCTTTTGTGTTCATTATTGTAAATGGAATTCCTTTTTGTCCCTTGTTCTATTCTTCTATTTGTTCAATGATGACTCTTTTTGAGAAAATATCAGCTTAGAAATATCTCTTTCACCAATTGAAGACCTGTGTGGGGTGCAGGTTACAATTGGCCGTAAGCCAGTTACTGGCCTTAGACTTAGCTTAGAAGGCAGCAAGCAAAACCGGCTTGCTGTCCATTTGCAGCATCTGGTGTCTCTTCCAAAAATTCTCCAACCACATTGGGATGCACATGTGGCCATAGGTGCACCCAAGTGGCAAGGACCTGAGGAGCAGGACAGCCGCTGGTTTGAGCCTATCAAGTGGAAGAACTTCTCCCATGTGAGCACTGCACCAATAGAGTACACTGACACATCCATTGGAGACCTCTCTGGTGCACACATTGTCACGGGAGCGCAGCTTGGAGTCTGGGATTTTGGTGCCAAAAATGTTTTACACCTCAAACTCCTCTTCTCAAAAGTTCCAGGTTGTACGATAAGACGGTCTGTGTGGGACCACAGCCCGTTGAATCCTGCTACACAAAGACCTGATGGAGCATCCTCATCAACTACAAATGAAAAACCCACCAGCGAGAAGAAGGAAGATAGCTCAAGCAACATAGGCAAACTAATAAAAATTGTTGACTTGAGTGAAATGTTGAAGGGACCACAAGATACTCCAGGTCATTGGTTGGTGACAGGAGCAAAACTAGGGGTTGACAAAGGAAAGATTGTTTTGCGTGTGAAGTATTCCTTGCTGAATTATTGATCTGCAGATTCTATAAATTTTGGGATTACACTTTTCCACGTGTAAGCGTAGTTAGTCAGGCATTCTTTGCACAGGAATCCCAGTTCTTTTGTTCTTCTGTATATTTTGTTATTTATGTGGTGCTTTTAGCCACTTAGTTGATTGTCAAGTCATTACATATCCAAGGTCTTTATCATCTGATTTCTGTAGCGTTTGTTTGTTGAAGAACAAAGCTATGCTCTTTCCGGGGCAGTAGGCTCAATGAAGTCAAACATAAAGTCGTTCCTTCAATAGGACATGCTCTCTCACCTTTCCCTTCCTCCCTCCCTCTCTCTCCCCACACTGGCTTATTTTACAAGGAGCAAACTTTTTTCACCTTTAGCCTTTTTAAGGGTTTGGGAGGCAACTAAGAATTGAATCTTAAACATAAGACTAAGCTAATATGGAGAGACAACGAGAAGACCTAATCAACATAACCAAGAACACAAAAACATGCATTCTAATAGAAATTGAGATTAAAACTAATTATAGGAAATTAATTGTTGTGAACCCCTAACATGTCTTAAGCCAAGATTTTGTCTGCATTCTCAGTTTCCTAAACAACAGCAGCAGCATGCAATTCTTGACGACATGCTCCTCTGTGTGTGTGTGTGTGTGAAGTGGTGTGATTTTCCATGATACCATGACCTTTTACTTCATAGCAATTGCCTTGCTTATAATGTTTTACAATGTTTTTTAGCTTCTGCTTAATGTCTATGTCTGCCATCAAAGCTAAAAGCTCCATTAATCAATGCTTCTTGCTCGATGCGTGTGCATGTATCACTCTTGGTCGTTACACCTTATAACAATGCACCTTAGAGTAATAGCAAGTAGAATATGCACTTAGAGAATCAATCAAGTAGAGAGAAGCACCGTAGATTGAGGGAGTGGTCAAAAGCGCGTAATATCCTTAATATATCTTTGACATTTTTTACTGAAATGGGATGATGTCGCCATGGAGCTGACTTTTAATAAATAGTAGTAGGACAAGTAGGACTAATTCCCTATACTCATCACGGTTTTGCTTATGCTTGGGAAATTTTGAATGTGAATTTTTGCTGTGCCCATTTAGTGTGCATCTGATGTAATAAATTCCACATCTAATTAGAGATGGCTTCTTTCTTCACAAAAACAAACAGGTGTTGTGAGTAATAATATTTTGTGTTAAATCCTTTTATCTGTGAATATGATGTAAAGTTATTCGATGCATTGCTGGTGCACTAAAACTTGAACATTTTAAAGTGCTTGATAATTATTTACAAGCTGATTCAGTTTCATGAAGTCATTTTCCTTGTAATTTATTCATGACCAGTACTTGAAAGAAATGGAAGGGCTCAGATCACAGCATGGAGTCATTCAAGCAACTGCAGATGCAAGTGTTGCTTTAGCATTATCAGCACAGATTCAATATGTCGACCCAAAGACCTCGTTGTTGTCCCAATTTTTGGCCATCCACATAAGTGAACTGCACACCCAACCCACCAATGCAAAATCTAGGGGCAGTCACCGAATGCATCTTTTTGCCATATTTTTTAGCCAGAAAAAGCCGAATGCCATTGCTCATGGAACGCTCAGAGAATCCATTGGCATTTGATGTGTCTGCTTTATTATTATGGTGGGCTTTGTGCATTCAATCTTCTACCGTATAGACTTTTACCTAACCAAGCTGCTACTACGCATTTTCTTCCGATAAAATATAAATTCAAAAATAGATAAATTAATGTCCATAATTAATTTTAGAAATCAAGAAAACCTGTTTCTAATTCATTTATTGGAAGGGTCTCATTTTGAAGTACAAGACGCTCAAAATTAGTATTTTTTAATCAAAAAAAAAAAAAAAAAGGATAATTGTGAATGACCTTCAGAATGCGGAGGAGGGCAGGTCCACAACCTTCAGAATGACCTTTAAGTAAACAAATCTTCACAAATGCAAATTAAGCATGATATATGGAAGCCCAACTAGGGCTAAAAGCCAAGGAATTGGAATCATATTTTAGTTTTTATTTTTTTTAACTATATTTTTAGATTTTAAGTGTAAAGTTGTGAGTTATGTAGTTAAAAGAATCATAAATTGAAAATAAGAGCAAAAAATAACTTATCAATGGGAAGGATTCATAAACTTAGTGCCTTAAGGTTTTAGATTAAAATGTAGTGTTAAACTAATATGTTTTTTTATTTTACTTAGATTTTACTCGAAATTCTCTTAGTGGTTTGACAAGAGACAAGTACAGGTACTTCATGTTTCCTATGCTTACTGCTCTTGTAAGGAAAAATGAGACAAATTATACTCATAAAAAATAAGGTATAGGTGGAGTGGTAAGATGTGGTTTTAGAAAAAAAAAGTGGTTACATGTGAGCTCTGAAGTGACTCTTAGAGTATTGGTAGATGCACACTTCAAATCAAGTGAAGTTAGCGCATTTGAAGAGAGTAGGTCTAATGTAGAAGAAATTCACACTTGAGAGGGAGGTTATTGGGATTTTAAGTGTGAATATGTGGGTTGTATAATTAAAAGAAAAATCCCACATTGAAATGAAAAAAAAAAAATGTAACTTATCAATGGGAAGGACCTATAAATCTAATGTCCAAAGATTTTGAATTGAAATGTGGTGTCAATTTGGCAAGTCTATTATTTTCTTAGATCATGCTTAGATTTTTCCTTGACTTTAGACCTTTACATTTCACCAACATTTATGGCCCATGAAACTCATCTTTCATGTTTGAGCATTGCATAGTTGATCATTGAATTTGACAAAAAAGAAAAAAGAAAATTTATGGGAAAATTACTTTGTTATTACTAAGGTGTTATAATTATGGGAAAATTACTTTGTTATTACTAATGTGTTATAATTTTATTTAGATCTTAGATATCTTGGGCTCTTTGTTTCTTCACCTTGCCTAATTTCATGCTTATAGGATAATGTGTCTGAACACCAAGGTGCTTTAATTGAATTTATAAAAGAGAAAATATGTTCCAATAAATTTCTAGTTTGTTGCATAATTTAAAAAGTCTATAGCAATTCACTATCAAAGACTCTTTATAAATAACATGACATGTGGCTAAATAAATTTAGAAATATCAATACCATGATCTTGCATTAGCTAAGATTCATTATCTGTGTACTTGGATAAAATTAAATAAGGTGCATGATTAAATTTGTAAAAGAAAAATTATGTTCCAATAAATAACTAGCTTGTTGCACAAATTAAGAAGTCTATAATTTGCTATCAATGACTATATAACAAGGCATGTGACTAAATAATTTTGGACAAATTAATGTCATTTTCTTGTCTTAGTCAAGATTCATTATCTTTATTCTTGGTCAAAATTAACTTAGTTGCTTTGATTGAATTGATTCAAAAATACATATGTTTTAATAAATTACCAATTTGTTGCACAAATTAGTAACATTTAATTATATATAATGTTGAGATTTGGCAAAGGTTCAATGAGTTATATGACCTCAATCAAGTACTTGCATTGGGATCAATAATATGCTTTAGGAAACAAATGATACTTTGGCATGATGGCAGTTACATAAAAGAGAAGGATGTTCCCTTAAAGAACTTTCAACTATGTAAGTTGTTAGAAAAAATAAATATATTTTAGAAGACTTATATCCCATGATAGAAATGAGAGGTTTTGTCATTCTTGTTTATAAGGCAAAATTTGTTTTATACCTTACAAAATAAAAGAAGACCCAAGAAAGTTTTTGTACATAAGTGAATAGCCAAAAACCTAGGCTTGATATAAGAGGTCTAGTGCAAGCCAACATAATGGACTAGCCAAGTCCACCTTTAACCTAAAATTTTTTGAGACCTTTCGAATTATATTAGTCAAACTAGTCATTTTTAACTGTTAGAAAACTAGTTGTTGGTAAATTAACTATTGGAAAAAACTACCTAATATAGCAATTAAACCATCATAACCATCAATTATACCTTTATCCTTAAATATTCATCTTTTTGAGATATTAAACTAGAAGCAATATAAAAGGAGCTTTATTTTTTTTGGTCCAAATATCTAAAGAAGTTATATTCTATCTCTTCTCTTCCTCTTTGAAATTTGTTAGATTAACTAGATTAATATTGTTTCTATTACCTTATTATTCAAATGCACATTATTGGTAAGGTCTATTATATCTTAGGAGGATAATCATTGTAACTTGTTGCATTGAGACATTGTCAATAAGAATGAAAACTATCTTTGAGGACAGTTTTAAGCACACCTTAGACATAATTTCATTTGTATCCATATTTTGTACATTTTTTTTATATTTCTAGTAATCTTAAGGATAGTTATTGTTTTTGTTATCATGGATGCAAATACTAGTTAATTTGCTTTTACTTTTACTTTTGCTTTTATTACTAATCATTTTATTCCTATTCCTTTTTAGATTTAATCAATCCTACTTGCCTCAAAGTTCTTATAAGAAATCTCCACGATTGAAAATTTTATTGGTTCTCACTTTAAACATGGACAAAAACTCGTTTTTTTTTTTTTTTAGCTTTAGATGTACTAGGTTTTTCCTTTATTCTTTTTAAACCCAAACCAAAGTTTGTTTTTAAGAATTTGATAAAATATTTCTTGTTTGGGAATAAGCTAATAAAGTTTGTTGTCACACTATTTTAAGTCTATTATCTAATAATCTCTTTGATATATATTATTCTTCAAAATAAGTTAGGGAAATATGGAAGAAAATGAACAAAAAAATATGGCAGAGGATGCTAATACATAAAAGTTATTGTTAAACATTTATATTTTCAAATGTTGATGAAATGAGTGTTTAAGACCAAATTAATAAATATGATAAGCTATTGAATAACCTAAAGAATGAAAACATCAAGCTGTTAAAGGATTATGTAGCAAGCTAACATCAAGTTGTTAGAGGATTATGTAGCAAGCTATCTTATCAAAAAAAAAAAATTATAGTCTTAAAATAACTACAAGTAGCAACTCATACACAAGAGGAAACATAAGTCATTAGAAAATATCATTATGCATATCTTGATTGAAGATAAGAATAGAATTTGCTTTAAGGAAGCAAAGGCAGAAGAGATGACATCAAAGGAAAGGAGACAAAACTTATCACAATTATCATCTCCATCATAATATGCATGTAATAGTTTCCAAAAATATGATAAGCTTAGAACAAATAATCTAACCTTCAAGAGAAAAGGCATTTGCTATGCATCAGGAAAACCAAGGCATCATGCCCCTCAAAACAAGTATAAGAAATGGAGTAACATACTTGTCAAAACAAATGCCAATTTGGTTGAAGTAAGTGTTATTGTTGTTGTCATTTCTCAATTTAATGTTGCCACCAACTCAAAAGAGTAGACAATAGATTTTAGTGTTACAAGGGACATTTATGGGGATAAAAATGCATTTATCTCCTAAATATTAGTAAGGAGTGGAGAAGAAAATATCTTCATGAAAGATTTAATAATAACATTTATATTAGGTAAAGAAAGAGTCCTTATTAAGCTTACTTCAGAAAATGTGTTGTTCTTGACTGATATGCTTTATATCCTAGAGATTTGCATCAATTTGGTTTTTGTGTCCCTACTAGGAAATGTTGGAATAAAGGTCTCCTTTAAGTTAAAAAAAAGTTTTAATGACCAAAAATGATGTACTAAATGGGAAAGGGCTATTATAATTGGAGACTTTTTATTCTGAATGTACTTGGTGTTATAATAAATAATAAATCTACTTTATTTACTTACATTATTGACTCTTATGATATATAACATGCTAGATTAAGACATGTGAATAATCTTTATATTTAGAAGTTGAAACAACTTAATTCGATTAATAATTTATATGGTGATGTGGGTAAGTGTGAGATTTGTGTGGAAGTCATATTAACCAATAAAAATTGCAAATCAGTATAATGAGAAATTGAATTACTTAGCTTGGTTTGTTTTGATTTGGGAGATATAAAGAGCATTATCATTAGAGGTGGCAAAAAATTTTGTGTGACTTTAATAGAAGACTATTTCAAATACACCAAAATTTTCTTATTGAAAGATAAAGATGAAATATATGATGTGTTTATCAAATATAAGAGGGAAGTAAAAAACTAGTTATGCAAGAAGGTAAAGAGGTTTAAATCAAATAAATAAGGAGAATATAGTTCTTAACTATTATTAGATTTCTATGGAAAAAAAGGAATTATTCATAAAGTCACACGTCCTTACTTACCAAAGTCAAATGGGATAACAAAGAAGAAAAACATAATGTTGAAACAAATGATAAATGATATGTTAGTTAGTTATAGGGCTCCTAATAGCTTATGGGGAAAGAAAAAACTTTCTACATGCTACTTACAAAATCAGATTTCATATAAGAAATAAATAAGACTCTATATGAATTGTGGAAGTGATACTCTTTTACTTTAAGTTATTTGAAAGTATGAGGATGTCTTGCTAAAATTCTTTTGTCTAAACTAAAAAGGAGGAAAATAGGTTCCAAGACCTCAAATTGCACAAATCAAAGTATTTCTTATTATTTTTTTTATTATTAAAAGTGATGTTCCTGATGCTAATGCTATTATTAAGACAAAATATAAAATCATAATGATTCTAATATATGGGTAAAAGTCATATAAAATGACATAGAATTTTTAAATTATAATGGTACATGTGAACTTATAAATTTACTTGCAAAAGTCAAACCCATAGGCTACAAATAAATTTTTAAGAAAATATATAGACTAGATGAATCCATTAACAAGTATTAGGCTAGACTTATTGCAAAAGGGTATACTTAGAAGAATAATATTGATTACTTTGATACTTTTGCTCTTATTACTAAAATCACATCAATTAGAGTATTGATTATATTATCATTTACTTATAATCTCTTTATTCACCAAATGAATGTTAAAATTGCATTTTAATATGGTGATCTTGATGAAGAGGTTATATGTCATAACCTAAAGGTTATGTTGTTCTTAGTTAAGAGAAAAGGTTTATAAGCTTATTAAATTTCTATATAGGTTGAAATAAGTACCTAAATAGTGACATAAGAAGTTTGATAATATTCTAATTTCTAGCAGTTTTTCAATTATTTATGTTGATAAATGTGTTTATATAATAAAATCAGAATTATACTTTTATCATCATATATTTTTATATTGATGGCATATTCATATTTAGCTCCAATTTGGAATTGATAATCAATGTAAAGTCATTACTTGCATCATACTTTAATATGAAGGATTTAGGAGAAGTAAATGTCATTCTATGAGTGAAGATTTCTAAAACTCCTAATAGTATATTTTTGTCATAAGAATGTTATGTAGAAAAACTAATTTCAACTCCATTTGATGCAAATGTGCATTTGTTAAACATAATGGTTCTTCTTTTCTAAGTCTATGTATACTTAAATCATTGGTAGTTTAATATATTTATTGAATTTTACTCATTGTATATGTTGTGCGTAGACTAAGTAGATATACACATAATCTGAACTATGATCATTAAAATGTTTTGACAAGAATTTTGAAATATTTAAGATATACCATAAATTATAATATATTTTATAGTGGAATGCACATTTGATAGATTTAACTATATGATAAGTTTATCTAATATAAGAGGAAAGTGGGAAGCCAATTAGGAAAGAAGATAAAGAGGTTTAGATTGGATAAAGAAGGAGAATATATTTCTTAACTATTGTCAAATTTTTGTGAAAAAGAAGGAATTATTTATGAAGTCACTCCTCCTTACTCATTGAAGTCAAATGGGGTAGTAAAGAAGAAAAATAAAACATTGAAAGAAATGATGAATTCTATGCTAATTAGTTTTGAGGCTTTTAATTACTTACGGGAAAATACAATACTTTCTGCATGATACATACAAAATATGATTCTATATAAGAAATACATAAGACTCCATATGAATCATGGAAGAGATACTCTTTTAATTTGAGTTATATGAAAGTGCAAGAGTGTCTTATTAAAGTTTTTTTGTTTGAACCAACAAAAAAAGAAAAGAAAAATAGGTTCCAAGACCTTAAATTGCATATTTATAAGTTATTCAAATCAAAGTATTACTTATCATTTTCTTATTATTAAGAATAATATTCTTGATGCTAATATTATGATTAAGACAAAGAATATAAAATCATAATGATTCTAATATATGGGTTAAAGTCATACAAAGTAAGATAAATTTTTTAAATGATAATGGTACATGTGAACTAGTAGATTTACCTATACAAGTCAAACTTATAGGTTGCAAATAAATCTTTACAAAAAAATATAGACTATATGGATCAATTAAGAAGTATAAGGATAGACTTATTACAAAAGGGTATATACAAAAGAAAAATATTGATTACTTTGATGCATTTACTCCTGTTACTATCAATTAGAGTATTGATTACATTGACATCTACTTATAATCTCTTTGTTCATTAAATGAATGTTAAAGTTACATTTTTATATGGTGATCTTGATAAAGAGATTTATATGTTACAACTTAAAGGTTTTGATGTTCTTGGCCAAGAAAAAAAAGGTTTATAGACTTGTTAAATCTATATATGAGTTGGACCAAATATCTAAATAGTGACATGAGATGTTTGATAAATTTCTAAGTTCTAGTAGTTTTTCAATTATTGATATTGGTAAATGTGTTTATACAAAAATTGAGAATGATACTTATATTATCATATGTTTGTATGTTGATAACATGCTCATTTTTAGTCCAATTTAGAATTGATAAACAATACAAAGTTACTACTTGCATCATACTTTAATATGAAGGATTTGAGAAAAGCAAATGTCATTTTAGGAGTGAAAATTTTTAGAACTCCTAATGGTACATATTTATCATAAAAGTATTATGTAGAGAAACTAGTTTTAACTCCATTTGATGTAAATATGCATTTGTTAAAACATAATGGTGCTTTTTTTTTTTTTTTAGCCTATGAATACTTGAATCATTGGTAGTTTAATGCATTTATTAAATTTTACATATTTTAATATTACATATGCTATATGTAGACTAAGTAAATATACATACAATCCAAACTATAATCATTGAAATACTTTAACAAGAATTTTGAAATATTTAAGAAGTGCCATAAATTATAGTATATTCTATAATGGAACACATACTTAATAAATTCAATTATATGAAAGTGGAGTGAGGTTGTTCTTATGAGATCCTAAGTAAGATTTCTAAAACTTTCACAAAAATTAACTAGACAGGTGCAAGGCTTTACAATACTAAACCACATCAAATAGTATAATATAGGAGAGTCTAACATAGAGACAAGTTTATTGTTATTTATAAAGAAGTCATGGTTCATAAAAATTTTAATTTCCTAATCCTTTCAATATTAAAGCTTGTACATCCTAATTTTTGGTTCATAGTTTAGAAGACATTAAAGATGATATATTATATACTTATTTATTAACTTAACAAAATTCAACCTTTTAAAATAAGTGGGAAAATAGTAGAAAAACAAGTATATTTTAAAATATTTGTATCTTATAATAGAAATGAGATGTCTTGTTATACTTATTTATAAGAAAAAATTTGTTTTATACCTTATAAAATAAAAAAAGGCCTGAAAGAGGCCTTGTATATAAGTGAATGATCCAAAACCAAGGCCTGGTATAAAAAGTCTAGTGTGATCCCATTAGTCTAAAACTTTTTAAAACCTTTCAAATTGTATTAGTCACACTAGTTGTTTTTGACTAACCATTTTTTGTTAGAAAACTAGCTATTTGAAAAATTTGGGTGTTACAATAATAAAACTATTAGAACTACTAGTCATTACCTTTATTCTTAAATATTCATCTTTATAAGATATTAAACTAGAAGTAATGCTACAAAAGCTTTCTCTTCTTTATTTAGATATATAAAGAATTACTTTTTATCTTACTCTTATCTATTCCTCTCAAAAACTTAATAGGTTAACTAGATTAATATTGTTTTTATTACCTTACTATTTGAAGTACATATTAGTAGGAAGGTCTATTGATTTTGGAAGAATAATTGTTGTAGCTTATTGCACTGATTCATTATCTATAGAAATGGAAATTATCCTTATAAATAGTACCAAGCATGTCTTGAATATTATATCTTTTTACTTAATTTAATTTCAGTTACATCCATATTCTATATATTCTTCTTATATTTCTAACATAAACTTTCTTAGACTTTTCTCTTCCTAGTTTGGAAACTTAAAGGGAACAAATTCAAATCTTTGCCTATTATTTGCAACATACTTTATTAATGAAATAACTAGATCCCTTATATACACATTGGAGTGTTAAAAAGAGTTTATGAAGCAAAAACTGAATTTTTTGTTCTCGTCAGATCATCGGCAAATGTCCTTATCAAACTTCAAATTCTACCTAAGGTCATCTTTGACATACCATGGCCTATCGGCCAACCAAGACACTATTACCTCATTGTTAGAATTTTGTTGCTTTAATTTTGTATCCATTTTCTAATCTTTCAGTTTAAATTCTTATTACAAAGGTAGTGTTATTTAAATTTTGAAATTTGTTGCATAAAGTTCAGAATGTTGAGAGAATTATGTATCCAAACCATTGTTTCACCAATGTGAGCAAATGTGAGAAGTGATGCATTAGCTACATGAATATTTGTATACACTTACATATTAATTAAAATTTAAAATTTCATTTTCATCTTTATATGCCTACCAATATTACTTTAAATTTGTGATTTATTGCTTATCTTATTTTAATGGTATAATTGTTTTCTTTTTGTTTTCCATCTCTATTTCCGCAACATGAGTGACATTTGATTCATATTGTCTAATATTGATTACATAAATATGAAATCAGCTACATATTTAATAAAATTTGAAATTTTGGTAGCCATGTCTTGATATAGCTAGTAGTACTTTAGAAATAGTTACTTATAACTTGAAAAACTATACACATCCCAATAGTAGTTAAATTGCTTTGTTGTTATGTTTTTTTAACTTAAAAGAAATATACACATCCCTATTTTAAAGGTTATGCTCTTTTAAATGTGAAATTTGTTAAACATCTTTTCCAAGAAACAAGATTATTTTTCCTTTTTCTTTGTCATCCATTTATACATGGTTGTTTATTTATTTTTAACTACACATATATTAAAATTTTTCATCCACAAAAATATCTTTTTAAGTCTAATGCACATATTATGAAGTCAATTATTTTAATATTCAAAACTATTGCACATATTAATCCCTATGAAATTTACTCTTCCTTTGTTTTTCTCATTTTGCTAAGGTAAGTTTAGGATAAATTAATGAATTCTACATTCTACATTACATGATCTTCTTTCTTTGCTTATCCATGTATAAATTTGTTTTTTATAAACTATCATTTACTAGCTAATGCAAATAATAGGTAGTCAATTACTTTAATTTTGAATGTTGTTAATTTATTTTATATAAAAGATTCTTGTTTAGATTATCTACACAACTATTTTGACATTGTCAGTTTAAGATTAAATAAATAAATTCTACGATTTAAGCAAGTGTTTGTCTAGGTTTGTCCTTCTCATTCACTCTTTTCCTTTACCCACACACTCATCTTAACATGATTTAGTTTCTCCCCCTTAATCATCTTTAAAAAATTTAATTCCTTTTTCTTTTCTTACCATTTACACATACAGATTACTAGTTAAATTAGTTAAATCCATGGTTCACATGTTTGTCTTTCTATCTTATCCACTTATTTATCAATTTATGGTGCAAAAAGATTATTTAACTATTTGATTCAAATTCTAATTTACTTAATTGATTATTACAACTTATAGTCTTTTGCATTAATTTAATAATTGATTTATAATCTTAATATTTTAATAAAATTAAGATTGTAGAATGGAAACAAGTTAGTGTTTTAATATGCATCTGATTTACTTAATTTACTTAATTATGTTTTAATATGAATTATAATTTATCCAATTTATATTTAACCTTTTTATATATGTCTAAAATTTGCATAACAAAATACTTCTAATTAGGAAAAGTAAAGAAAAAAGAAAAATAGTTTCTAAAAAAATAGAAAATATCCTAAATTTCTGTTTTTATTTTTTTGGGAAGTAAAAAAAAAAAAAATACTTCCAAGTTTACATTTGTTCTTTTTTAAAAAAAAATATGCATATTGTAAATCTAATTTTATTTTTTTAATTAAATAAAACATAAACAAAAATGTATATTTTTAATAAATATAATAAATTTTACACATTGTGTAAATATAATTTTAGTTTATATATAAGTATATATTTTTTAAATTAAAAAAAAAACTTGAGTATTATTTAATGAGTAATGTCTCATAAATTTGCATGTTAAAGAGATTAAAAATATTATAATTATGAAAATTTATTTATAATCAAAGTAGTATTATATGAATCAACTAATATAAATTTGATTATAATTAAATAAAAATTTTATTGATTTATATAATCTTATATTTGCTAGTAATTAAATGTATATAATTATAAGAATCTCCAACAAAGGAAAGCAAAAAGCAAAAAGGAGAAGAAATAACTATTCTTAAATTTTCCTTTTTAAGAAGGAAATACAAATAATTGCTAAAACATTTTCTTAAATTTACTTTTTTTAACTTTAAAAAGAAAAAAAAACACCCTTAAATTTCCTTAAAATGAAAAAACAAGAAAGAAGCAAACTTATAAAAGTAAAAAATCCTTTTAATTTCATAAAAAAAATCCTTTTACAATCAATTTAATTTTACTAATTATTTTTCAAATCTAAATTTACAAGCAAACTTAAATTAAGCCAAATTTGGTTATTTGTAAGATTTTAGATTTTATTATTTTAATATTTTTAATTAGATATTTAAAATTTATGCAATATGTAGGCTTAACTTTAATGTATATGTATTGTTGAAATTGAGAAAAGACTTTGTAGTGGTAATGTGATGTCTTCTTAATTCATAGATTAAGGAAAATAAATGACAAAAAAAAGAAAAGAAAATTTTTACCCAAATATTCAAAATTTAATCTTCTTATATTTTTCTTTTTCTTTCCTTGAAAAAAATTCAAATTAAAAGATTTTCAAATTATTTAGGACATTTTTCCCTTAATTTTAAGAATATTATTTAACTTTCATAAAAACAATTATGACTAGAAAATTAAATTAAGTCCATCACTTAATTTTAATTTTATTCAACCAATACAATAAAAAAATGCCTTGGTCAAATAAAATCCTATTTATTTAATTAATCATTCAAAATAATACATCAAACAAGTATAATTCTATCTCACTAATAAATTATTATTGGAAATTAACATTAGATTACGAAAAAAAAAAAAATATATATATATATAACATAAAATAAAATTATTTGATAATATATATTAGTATTATTTATAATTATTCAATTTAATAATATTTCATATTAATTTAGAAGTTGAATGAAAATTTGATTTAAATTTTATAAATACTAATAAATTATTTCTTTTTAAGAAAACTTTCATATGAATTGGTGTGTAACAATTATACTCAACACTTAATTTACTCAATTAAAATCTAATACATATTACATTTTACTCAATTTATATCATATGCATATAAAATTTGCATATTTAACTTTTTTTTTTTCAAATTTAAATCACAAAAAAATTAGTTTAATTGATCATTATTAAAGGTATATCTCAAATTTTGTTATTTTAATTATTTTTATTAGATATTTGGAATACATGCAATGTAGAGGCATGAACCTAGTTTATTTGTATATTAATATTATTGAAATTAATAAAAAGCTAGTGTAATACATATGCGATGATGTCTATTTAATTTTAAAAGTATTTAAGTATTTGATTTAAAGACTAATTTTTTTAGTAAACTCTTGATTTATAGTATTTGACATTTAACTTAATAATTAGTTTATAATATTTTTTTTTAGCATTTTAATAGAATTAAGATTTTAAAATAAATCCAATAAGTTCCCCCACTTCCTAATTTTATGTCCCATGATCAAGCATTCTAGAATATTGACCTTATTTCCTCTTTCTCCTACTTAGAAGGTATAACCTACCTACTCCAAGTTACTCACATGTGCCGTACATTTTTGGCTAGCAATACCTCCCTCTCTTGCTATCTTTAAGAATTCTCTAAAAGTCTTATTAACATCTTTGTTGTCTACATTAATGAAAATAATCACTCATAATCTTTTTATTTTTATAAGACTACTAATCATGCATTTTTGTTGCCAACTCCCAGCAATGCATGCCTAGCTCATAGGTGCCTATAGGTTTACACATTGTTAGCTCAAACCTTAGTTAGTGCACAAATTTTTGTGATGTCGTAGCCAATTGTCCTATACCCACATATTGTTGGTTTGGACCTTAAACCAACAATACATAGGGATAGGACACTTCAAACCATACCCAATGTTGGGTAACTCTAAAATGAGGTATGTATAATCCCTCCAAAGATCAATAGGGCATATGGCCATCTGGTAGGAGAATATATTAATATGTCTAAGTGGTTACTTAGCTATCTATTAGCATGTTAATGTGTCATGTGCATGCTATTGTGTTGCTAGTGTATGTCACCATACAATTAACGTTTCAAATACCTTTCCTACTTGAAACCAATGCCATTACTCCCTACTACAATGCATCTATAATGCTATAACAACACCAATGTCAT
Source organism: Rhizophora mangle (assembly GCA_037832345.1). NCBI lineage: Eukaryota > Viridiplantae > Streptophyta > Magnoliopsida > Malpighiales > Rhizophoraceae > Rhizophora > Rhizophora mangle. Next base: position 47,290 of record JBAPLJ010001084.1, on the reverse strand, counting down.
GCTAAGCCTTCCATCAAAGTGCCACTAAATGTTTGTATTTTCATGTTAAGGGATTTAGGGGTTTAACAGTAGTCCTTTATCATAAAATTTTTGTTTATGTGTATTTAAGTGCAATTGAGATGCTTCATATTTTTTTGACTAATTAAAATATTTACTTTTATGTAACTTTTAAAAGATATATACATACGAGTGAATCACAAAACCATTACTACATACATTTTTCCTTCTAATTAAATTATCTTTCAATTGAACATAGTGATGGATAAATGTGATTTTATTAACTAGCTTTTGGGCAAAGTGAGGTGATTTTGTTCTTTAAAGTCATTATATAGACTTGTCCCTTGTTTTTATCAACAAATCTTGTTTTCTTTTTTTTTTTGGCATTTTTAATTTTCCCAATAGTTACAAAGGAAAAAATAAATCTATTTTGTGCAAAACCTAGGTCACTATAGAAGTACAATAGGGTTTTCAAAAATATAATACTTACGATGGCTTTAAAGGGGATGAGATTTATTGAAATGTACCTTGAACTTCAACATTTTGGATCTAAAAATTTAAAGTATAAAAAGATAATAATGTAGTATTTTATGGAATATTACACTATCTCAAATATCATAATATTAAATTATTATGAAAGAGGTACAATTTAGATTGCTAATAATATTATTACCACGTCATGTGAGATTTTTTTTAGTTGATATACAAATAAATTTATAATTTTGTATATTTTAATAAATGTGTTTTATTTCTAAAAAAATAATAATTAAATAATTTTGAGATCTCTCTTATCTCGTGAAAAGTAAGAATCAAGCATGTTTTTTTTTTTTAGGTTCTAAGCAGCTAATCCATAGTTTAAAATGGCTTAACAAAGAAGAGCCTAAAGAAGGACAAGAAACTACATAGGCATAGGAGAAGGAGAAGCAAATGTTATCGATTGAGGGGGAGGTGTCATCGATGAAGATGATTTAGTCCATTTAAATGATGATTGTCGACTTGAGGGACAATAGAGAAGTGGCTTTACATGACTCAGGAATGGCTTGTTGAGAACCTTGGGTTTAAAACTTAGGAATTGGAAAGATTTTGCAGAAATAAAAGGGATAGGATTAATCTTTTCGAGGAAATTAACCTACAATGATCCATTTTTAAGGTATTGGCCTCTAATGATCTTTTCGAGGGAATTGCCCTCTAATGATCTCTTTGAGGAGATCAACCTCTAATTAGTTAAAGGTTCTAATAATATTATTGATTATTTTATTCCAAAAGTTATAAGACATTACAAATATATATACTCGATAGATTACTATTATTGATATAATTACGTTATTAATTCAAAAATAAAAATAAATATTAAATAAAATAATTAATAATAATTTCATAATCTCATCATGACTGAGATCCTTAATGCTCTAATTTTATTGAAGAAGAGGAAGAGAAGGTAGTTTGAGTGGCAGTTGATTAAGATTGACAAACCCTTAGGGTATAGGTCCAGCCCTAGGTAGATCCTGGCTATTGGATCTAGTCGCATAAAGTTCATTCCATTTTTTTCTTGTTCCATACACACACACATGCATAACACAAAATTCCACTTTAATAAATTTGATCAATGGAGAAGAAGTTGTCTTATATTCAATCACTTGTGACAAAATTCAATTTTGGATCTATATGGAGAGAGAAAGAGGGAGGCAAGAGAAAGGGAGGACGAAGAAACAAAGAGAGAGAGAGAGATTTTTAATTTTCATTTTTTGAATTTTTTATTTTTTAATTAAATTATTGATAACATGCCACGTCATTAGTTTTAATATATTTCATATGAATTAATTTTTTTTTACAAGAATTGGTTAAACTACCATATATGTAATTTGACTTAATGGAGACCATATAAAAAACAAATTCAAAATATGCCTTATAAACAAAGAAATACATTTGCATACATATATTGTTAAATTTCCCTTCTTTTGCTTACATATAAAAGTTAAAAGATCTATACTTTTCTTATTTTTCCTAAATTCATATGGAAAGAATTTAGAAATTTTTCCTTTAATATGTAAGAGAAAGAAGGAAAATTTACATGTAAAAGTATTTTTGCATTTTTAAAGTGAATTGTGATTTTTTTTTTTTATACAATCTCCATTAAGTAAAAATAAATATCTAACAATTTGACAATTATTGTATAAAGAAACGAATCATACGAAAAAGAAAAATTTAAGATTAGTTCAAAAACTTAAAAAGGTTTAGGAATTAATTGTAAAAATCTCCAACAATTTAGGACTTCCCCAAGGCTTATCGCTTCATTTGAGTTCCTTGTTTTTCATATTCAAACTATTTAGATTTTGAGTTAAAAAGATTTAGAATCATTTTAAGTTTGGATTATTTGTGACTTAAGCTATTACAATTTTAAAGTGTTTTAGAATGTGAGTCATTGATTTTTATAATAAATAAAACTTGGATTAAGTCAAATTTCTAATGGACCAAATTGTATTATTTGCAACAATTCATATTACCTCACAAGTTGCAAACACAATGTGCTATACGCTCCAAATGTCTTTAGTTTTCAATGTTGCTTTCATAACTTAAAAGCTATATCATCTAAGGTCATAATGGATTTAGGCACCAGTTGGTTTACTTATTATTACCATTATTAATTATTTCTACTAATTGTTAATTATTGCTACTAATTATTGTTGCTAATGAATAAATCAAAATACTAGTGTTTAGTTTGATATATATTGTCTATTGTTATTAACTATTAAAATGATTAATTATGACCTCTATTTATTATGATAAAGAGAAAGAAGATATTTAAGTACTTAAAGTATTATTATTAAGGATATTTAGGTTAAATATCATTTATTAGTTATTGTTATATTCAAAAAATAACCCAAAGCTACTTTTCAAGGAGTATATTAGCAAATAGCAACCTTAAAAATATTTTACTAAACACTTAACACCTAACTTGTTAAAACTAAACATCAATATCACCCCCCTAAAAATTTTTAAAAAAATCCCCTCTTAACCTTATTTGTACACTAAGTCTCACCTTGGATGTACCAAAATAGAAAATTTCATTTGTGTATGATGGAGTTTCAAGCTTGGACTTTTATTAGTTATTGTATCATAATTTTCACTTTGAAAAGATAATTCAATTGATCTTTTGCTTTTATTTGGATGCAAAGCATGAATGAACAAATATTAAAAATAAGATTAATTTTGTTTGTTTTTCTCGATGATGTGATAAAAACATTTTCGTTTCCTTCTTTTTTTTTTTCACATACCAGGTAATGGAAACTAGTAAGCATTGCATTAGCGATTTTGGATGCAATAGTTCTTGTCATAAGTTCTATGAACTATTAACTTCATATGAATTTTGGTCTATTTACAATTTACAATTAAAAAATATATGTGCCACTAGAATTTAGTGAAATCTTTTGAAACACATTGTATATTTCACAACTAATAATATATATATATATATATATATATATATATATATATATATATATATATATAGATAAAAGTATTGATAATGAGCAAATATGAAGTTATATGCAATTTATGTGTTATAGTTCTCTTTCTTACCATGGAAAATTCTATGTTAAGTTGACACTCTTAAACATAAGCTAAAATCTTTTAAGGTTGTTTTGACAATATTGCCAATATCTACCATTGGCTATATTTAACTATAAAATTGATAATTAAATTAATGAAGTGAATTTCTTTTCTCCTATGTCTTGGTTGTTATATTGTTTATTTATGCTTGTAAACATTTAAAAGTTTGATTAGATAGACTTTATTGTTGGTTTAAGTTAAAGATTTATGTTAAACTCTTATGAGTGTTGCAAGATCATATCAGAAAAACAAAACAAGAAGGAGAAGAGAGACTTGAGAACTTATGGAAAAAATATGGCTTCACTTCTTTATCAACATGTAATCTTAGTATATAAAATGTTCGTAACATTACAAATTCAACTACAAATTGAAATTCAAAGTTTGATAGCTCTTTTAGAGCTTACAATAGTAAAACTAGCTTGACTAAACAATTAACATTACAAATTTTTTAAAAGATTTAAAATTTAAACACATGATAAGCCTTTTATATAGCTGCACTTTTTCTCTAAAATTTCTCATTAACTAACTTAATTAAAATTTAAGTCTTAGAGGGAAAACTTGAACAAAAACATTACAACTTCTGCTTGGCAACTAAACATTAACACCATTGTCTTATTATGCTTATAGTGCATCACTCCTCCTTGGTGTTATTATTTTGCACACATAATGCTTTTCTTAGTTCTTAAATTTGCTTTTATGTAGTCCTTCAGTAAGGATGTCGGCAATTTGATCTTTTAAATAGTACTAGACTAGATTCACTTCTTGGTTTTCCTATACTTCTTAGACAAAATGAAGCTTGATTTTTAAATGCTTGGTTTTATCATTCATGATTGGATTCTTAGAGATAGCTATTATGGTTGGTTGTCACAATAAAATGGATAGGTGTAGCTTTAGTTTGCTTTAACTTTAGATTAGTTAGAACCCTCATAAGCCATATTGCTTGATTCATAGATGAAACAGTAACAATATACTTCACTTTAATTGTTGATTGAGTCATAATTGGTTACTTCCTTGAGCTCCAACTAAACAAACTTAAACAAAGACTAAAAGCATAACCAAAGGTATTTCTCATGTCATCTTGTGACTTGCCCAATCATTATTAGTGTAACTAATGAGCTTCATTATTTATACTCTCATATTACCTTGGACATACCTTAATACTCTTTAGCTACTTTAAAATGGATTTTCACTTAGAAAGTGCTTGAAACTTGATAACATGCTTACATCTTGCAAGATATCAAGTCAAAAGGCAAATAGGTATAAGAGATAACCAATGATGTTGTTGAGATTTTGCAAGCATCCATTTGAAACTTCTTTAGGATATGCCTTGCATATTTAGATTCATTTATGAAAACTTTTTGCTTAGATTGATGAATTTTTAAACCAAAAAAATAGCTCATACTCCCTAAATTAGTCACGTCAAACTAATTTCTTATCTCTTTTTTAATTAACAAACTAACTTAGAACAATCATAAATGATTAATAGACCATCTATATATATGGAAACATAAAACAAGTGTGATCTTTCAACTCTAACATATGAAGTGGCCTAATTGCAACTTTTGGTAAAGTTGTGTTTCAGTGAATGATCATAGATTCTATTATATTAGGTCCTTTATGCTTGTTTCAAGACATAAAAAGGTTTTTTGAGGAGGTAAGCTTTGCTTTCTTCTCCTTTCTTCTCATACCCTTTGTTTGATCAACATATGTTTATTCCTACAAAAATCAATTAAAGAAGACTAATTTCACATCTAACTAATTTATTAACCAATCCATTTGAGTTGTAATAGCAAGCAAAATTTGATGGTATCCAATCTAGCCATTGGAGCAAATGTTTCTACGTAGTTTATGCTAGGTTGTTGAAAAAATTCCCTTTACAACTAATCTAGTCTTCAACTTGTTTATTAAATCATCTATATTGAACTTGGTTCTATATATCCACTTAACTCTAATTGATTTTTTATTTTCTAGTTTAGAAGCCATAATCAATGTGTTATTCTTTTTAATCAACTTTATCTCCTCTTGTAATGCATTTTTCTATGCAAAACTTTTAAAAGCTCTTTAAAGCATGTAGGTTTAAGAACTACCTTTGGCATATTTCATAGATGTCAACTAGTGTCTCTATTCCTGTAATTAGATATTCCTTATATGATTCTCCATTTATAAAGTATTTTCCAAATTTTAAAAAGTTTAATCTCTTGATTGTTGAGTTGTAATAAATTCAAAGAAGGATTTACCTTAATTCCACTTACCTTTCTCATTAAACTTAAGATCCCTTTTGAATAAGACCTTGCCAATAATATGATCATAAATCTTGCAAATCCAAGGAATATTAGTGTATCCAATGAATACAACAATGATGGATTTGTGATCAACTTTATCTCCTTTGATCTGAGGTTATTTAAGCATAACATATGTTGCCAAAAACCCTTAAATTAATGATTGATGGCTTAAAATCAAATTATATTTCATAAGGTCTAAGATCAAACAAGGATTTAATTGGTAGTTAGTTAAGCAAATACAAAGATGTTATAGTTGCTTCAACTCAAAATTTTTTGGGCATATCTTTCTTAAATAAAAGATGCTTTGACATCTCTATAATAATCTTATTTTCTCTCTCATTTACACCATTTTACTAGAGTGAATAGAGAGCTATCAACTACTGTTAAATATGAGTTGCTCAATAAATTTGTTTAAATGAATTTGAAGTAAATTTGAGCCATTATCAAATCTAAAAGACATAATTGCACATCTTGATTGCTTCTCAATTTGACTTTTAAATTTCTAAAAGATATTAGCTACTTTAGTTTTCAACTTAAGAGTGAAAGCCTAACAAATTTTTGATAGATCATTAATGAAAGTAATATAGGACTTACAACCATTGTGAAAGTTAATTCTCATAGGATCACATAGATTAGTATGACAAGTTACAACTTCTCTTTGACTATAAAAGCTTATGTAGAAAAGGATGGAAGCTTAGACTACTTCCTAAGCTAATAAACCTAACATATGACGCTAAGTTTAGAAAAGTTTGGCAAATCATAAACAAGCTTTTTTTTTTTCTGTAATTTTTGAATTCGAGCTTAATAATAATGTCTTAACCTCCTTTGTCCAAAACCTGATTCATTAATGGAGGTAGAAAAGGTAGTACCATAAAGTTTATTTGCATTTAATTGGAAGCTTTTACCTCTTATAGGCATTATGATCAAGTGAGCCTTAAATGCATTAAGATAACACAAGAACTCCTCTTTAATAGCAAGTAGTAGGCCCCTTTTAAGCAATTATCCAACACTCAAAGGATTTTAGCTTATGTCAGGTACATAAAGCACATAATAAAATACTTTAATACCTAAACTTATGTGGATAGTTACATTGCCTTTTCCTTGAATTGGTACGTGTTTTCTATTACTAATTGTAACTTTTGACTTAAAGGACTTATCAAGAGTTTTGAATAATTGAGGAACTAGGGAGATGTGGTTAATGCAATCACTATCAAAAAGTTAAGTCCCATAGTTCCTATTTTTGGTGTTATTGGTTACCAAAACAATTGCTTTTTTTGGTTATTATTCTTCATGAGTCACTTAGTCATCTTACTGCTTTTGAGGAGCCTACTGCTAAGGCTTACCTCTGAACTTACATGTTTTCTCAAAGTGGTATTTTTTTATTGCAAACTTTGCAAATAAGATCAAGCCTTTTATAGTAGTATTTAGATAGATGGTTCGTCCTTTTACAATCTTCACATAAAGGATACTATTTCCTGCCATTAAGTTTACTACTTTCTTTAGTTTTCTTCCCCTACTTCCCTAATTGCATTTTCATTTGTTGTTACTTTTATTTCAGCTCAAACAAAGTAATGGTGGTTAGATCCCTAAAGTCTTTATGGGAGGAAATCTTTGCCTTAAATCTCTATGAAACACTTATATGTACCTTTTAAACTATACTCTTGTTAAGGAAATCCTTTCCTACAATTTTTGTTTAATTTACAACTAAGAGGAGCCTATTATTATACTCCTTAATTGTTTTAAAATTTTTCATTTTAAGAAGCATAAATTTTTTTCTCAAGTTAAGTAATTGCATATTCCTAGTCATCTTACTTTCATTATTCTCCTCCTTTAACCTATTTTATGCATCTTTTGTTATTTCACAAGCCATTATCCTATCAAAGATAGTCTCTGTGATAGCATAATGGATGTAGGTGAGAGACTTGTATAGTATTGACAAAAGCTCTATGTCGTTTCTCATTTAAGTCATGGTTGAATTTGTTAGGAGAGAAGTTGGTTTAGTTCCTTTCTCTATGACTTCTCATAAATTAAAGGCTCCAAAACATGTTTTTAACATAGTTGTCCCTAATGAATTTTAGTGGTGGTAAAAGAGAGAAATTTGTAAAAGCCATTTAAATTTGGTTTGTGTTTGTGCTAAAAAAAAATCTTTAGCTTTCTCTCACTTATACATAAGTATTTCACTCACCTTTTACCTTTCTTCCACTTTAATAAGTCCTCGATGAACACTACTTTGATACCATAATGTTGGTATAATAACAAGATTTCTTTTAAACTCTTGCAAGTACTATAAGATCAAATTAGAAAAGTAGAACAAGAATGGGAAGATAGACTAAAAAACTTATTGAAAAATATGGCTTCACTTCCTCATTAACATATAATCTCATTATATGAGGTGTTTGTAACATTACAAATTCAAAATTCATATTAAAACTCAAAGTTTGACAACTTTTTTAGAGGTTACAATAGTAAAACAAGCTTGATTGAACAAGTACCATTTCAATTAATCAAAATATTTCAAATTTAAACACAAAAGTACAAGATAAGCCTTTTATATGACTGCACTTCTTTTCCAACATCTCTCATTAACCAACTTAATTGAAATTTAAATCCTAAAAGGAAAACTTGAACAAAAACATTGCAATTTCAGCTTGACAAGTAAAACATCAACACCAAGGTCTTACTATTCATCTAGATTGAAAACTTACATATTGGAACTATTTGGTTACTGATAATCCTATTATTATTAAAGGATTTAGATGTAGGTGGTAGTTGTTGTTAAAACACCAAAAATTTAATACCATACTATTGGTTATTCAACAATAAATAGTGTAAATAAAGGTCAATTCATAAGGAATGCAATCAATTCACTATTAATTAACTAAAAATTAAATACATTAACATGATTGGAGAAAAAAGTTGAATTTTGATTTTGTAACAAATAAAACTAAGAAGGCCATTAGCCACCTAAGATTATGCTCTCCAATATTCCTTATTATCTCACCATCCTTGAGATGCTCTCCTAGTCGCTTATATGAATCAATAAAAATGGAGTCCTCGTTTGTAAAGGCGACAAGCTAGGGAGGAGAATGGGTCAAACGCCACTCTAGAAAAGCCATGCTATCAGGTGTCATCTTATAGTTCTTCATATTCTCTTTTAAGAGTTGGTAGAACTTTTACTACAGCTTCTTCTTACCCTTGACTACAAAGTAGCTGTAACAATCATCATTCTTGATAGGTGAAACCTTTAACGTCTTGATCAGAGCTCGGCTAATAGGACGCAACTCGAACCGTGCTGACAGACAAGTGTCTCATAAAGTGTCTATCATACTTGAAGAACTCTAGAAGGATTAGGGGTAAAGAAAAGCAAACACTAGCCTCTTCGAAAACCTCCTGTGAGATGACAATGCAGCCTAGAGGAAACCTAAACACCCTCTCCTAATTGGAGGAAGACAATACTTCGCAACCCCTTAGAAGCATCCCCTGCACGGCCATTGCATCCTCACTGGAAATGTGCGGCTTAGAGTATTTAGGTCACTCCATAACAAGCTCAAAAGGCTACGCTAAATAAATCTACACAAACTCCCTCAAGTTCCACTTGTTAAATAACCATCAAACTCTATTCACTTAAATCAACTTAATCACGTATAAATAGACATAGATTTAGATCAATATCTACTAAAATTAAAAAAATCATTCTCCGTCTCTCTACTTACTCAACAACTTTGATGTTCTTATTGATTTAATGGTCCGAATGCCTAATACCAGAGTTTACTTCTAATCTTTAGCCGTGTGCTCTTCGTCACCGGGCCCCAGCATCAACTCAACTCAAACGAAGCCTAACACGCATGTGGCCTTGAGGACCACGGGTTGACGATGGAGCCATTGAAGTGGTCAAATCAACGCATGAGGATGACTATGATGACCTGGAAACTACGTGTTGCCAAATTTTACCTAGACATTATCCGCTTCACAGCCCAAATGGGAAACATTCACACTCACTCTTTTATATCAAAATCGTCTTGAGATTTTTTCACTTTAAAAAAAAAAAAAATGTTGAGATTATTCTAACTCAGAATATCATATTCATGAAACCTTCAGCATAAGGCACACTCAAGAAAAACTTGGTCAAATGTTCCGTTTACCAAGAGAACAAAAAGAAATGATTTCCCCATGTGCCAAAAGGGAAAAAGGCTCTTAGCCGCCTCGCCAAGTCTTCCTTATTGGGTCCATTAACCGATAAATAGTTTAAGTTACCGAAAAACCGACTTGCTTGTTGTGACCCTTCTGACTTGCTATGGGGATGGGAACGATTTAGGGCTCCATCGGATTGAGCATTTTGTTTTTATTTCTCGTTCCTTTCTCTCTCTCTCTCTTTTTTTTTTTTTTTTTTTTAACTTTTTTTTGGGTAAGAGCAAAGGATATTGAGCTGTCGTTATTAATAAATATGGCCTAAGATTAAGAAATTAAAATTGAACGTGTATACGATTTGCGCGCGTGCGAGCTCGCGCGTGTGTGTCTGGAGTGGACTACATTTTCTAACAGAAGGGCAAAGGCTATTTCGACCCCCTTGACATATAATAATTTTGAATTGGGACACCAGTCGTTGACAATTAGTACAATAATCCCCATTAACGTATTAGAGAAAAAGAAAACAAAAAGCCGAAATTCCTTAGAGAAAGAGAAACATAAGATCTAAATTAAAAATCAATAAATGATATTTATAATTTAATCACAAGAAAATTTAAAAAAATAATTTTTTAAGACAAATTTAATCAATACATCATATTAAATCATTATAATAATTAATTATATATATAATTGTAGATATGTATTTAACATAGTAATAATTTAATGTGTATATAAAAAACTGAACATCAATACATTTAAGCAAACATTTGAATTGAGGTGCTACGTCACGATGACAATCAATAGCAATAAAATAAAATAAGAAAGAAAAGTCACAGCTTGGAGCGTGTGGGTCCCCCGTCCCTCTTCCCTGTTCGCCGACATGCCAGAAAAAAAAGGTTATCATCCAGCCTTCCAAGCTATCTATCCCCAACTCCCCAAAAACGCGTGAAGTCCACTCCCCCTGCAATTTCTTGGAAATGCATGTTTGGTCAATGTCATTAGGAGGAACTACCAGCTATTACAAGGCCTTTTTTGTGTTGAGTTGATTTGGTAGAATTGTGGGTTGATTTGTGTTTCCTAGTTCTTTTGCTTAGAACAAGTCAGTCGTTTGTGTCCAATTACTCTGAATTTTCAAGGGTTTTAGATTCCAAGTTCAAAGTCTTTTCCTGGGTTGGGGTTTTTGGGTTTCCGCCTTTTAAGCTTAATTGGTGTTGTTGATTTCTTGTTTGGGACTGAAAAATAAATAGTAGAGAAGAAATATAACAGAAAGAAACACCTTTGATAATTGATAATTGGTTATCGATCCATTTCCAACAAGTTTGTACTAAACAGATAGAATTAGTTGGAGAAAAGATTAGTATTTTGCGTAAAGTTTGAATTTTTTTTTTTTTGGTTATTGTTGTCGTTGGCTTTTCTGCTGAAATGGAAGGGAAGGGACCAGTGAGGCTCAATCTATGGAAGCAATCCTCTTTAGCACCAGAGAGGCTCCAGGAGGATTTGGGACTGGAGCAGGATGAAATGGGGGATGTTGTGGAACCGGGGGTGCGGTTAATGTACTTGGCTGACGAAGGGAATTTAGATGGGATCGTGGAGCTCTTGGATTCGGATGTTGATGTCAATTTCCGTCATATTGATGGCCGTACTGCACTTCATATTGCTGCTTGCCAGGGTCTGACGGACGTGGTTGCTTTACTACTTGATAAAGGCGCCGAAGTTGACCCCAAAGATCAGTGGGGAAGCACTGTAAGGACCGAGTATTCTTCTTTTTGTGCAGTGTGGATTATGTTGGTTTTAATTTTACAGTAATTGTGGGTACTGAAATTATTTGCGGGTTGTAAATGGTTATGTCTATTTATTTGCAATTGGTGGCATAGCTTTCATGGTTTAAGAGGAGCTTTTGTGTTGGTGGGGCCTTTTCTTGGGAGGGGAAGGGACAAGAGGGAGAGGTCAATTTTGAGAAAAGTGTCTACGCTGCTTGTGATAATAACCGTGCATTGTGCGATCCTTGTTTTTGTCTTTCTTTTTAGGTCCTTCCTTCTTTGTTTGTCTCCTCCCCCCCCCCCCTCCAAATCACCTGTTCTTTCTCTCTGTTGTTTGAAATTCAGAGTTTTGATTTTAGTATGATCTATTTTCTTACATTCCACTGTTACAGTTTATTCATTTTCATTGTATTCTAATGTCCATTAAACAGCCTCTGGCAGATGCTATATATTATAAAAATCATGAAGTGATCAAACTTTTGGAGAAGCATGGTGCAAAGCCTTTGGTATGTGTCAAAAATTGGTTCCCTTTGTGCCTGCATTAATGTGCTTATGGCCTCTCCTTTTTCCTTCTTGCTGTGTATTTATTGTTTCATTAAATGTGATCTTCCACTTAGATGGCACCTATGCACGTCAAACATGCACGTGAAGTCCCAGAATATGAAATCAATCCAAATGAGCTTGATTTTAAAGACAGTGTGGAAATTACCAAGGTAAGCTTCTGTATGTTCTTTTAGTAGCTAAAAAGTGCGGGCATTTTTGTTTGTTTTAATTATATAGTTTATGATCATCCTGGAATGATAATGTCTCAGGAGACTGTTGCCAGTCTTGTCACATACAGTTTTAGTCGGCAACCATCAAGTTGCATTGGGATTACTTGAATAATTTCCTAAGTTGCTCTCATGCAATGGCCATTTGTGTCGATTTCTATTATGCTAAACCATTAAAAATAGATTTCCATTAGAATATGAATAAAGATCATAAAGGAGTAAGGTAATGAACACATTTTGTTGAAGCTAAGTTCATCTCTTGATTTCATGAAATGGTAAGTTGGCTTGTTTCAAAACATTTACCATAATTGTAATTGTAATTGATGTCCTATATATGTACACACATGTACCTTGTTTAGTCGATGCTTCTTTAATAATTGTATCTTTTCTATGTTCCATATCGAAGTGAAGCTGCTTTATCAAATATTTGAATCATATGTTTGCAGATATTTTTTGATTTTAAACTTGTTCAAATAGAAGATACTTGTGTTAATTAGTTAAAAGAAAAAAACCTTTCTTTAGGATTGACTTTGTATTTGTTTGAGCCAATGATATGCTTGAAATGGTGACCTATATGCTTTTTGATTTTACTGGTCTGTGAATGTCAGAAAGAACCAATTTTTTTATTTTCCTTTTTCCTTAATGATACTTAAAGAACTGAATTCATGCCAATGCCAATGATTCTGTTTGATTGCATCAATGACACTCAGAACCTATGAGGATGAACAAGCTATCTGGTGTTTTTTCTTGTATGCTAGGCTTTCATGTTCCCTTTAGGTAATGATCACTTTGGATGGACAATGTAAAATTGGCAATACTTGCATGCTTGGCATGAAGAATTTCTGTTGCACTGAATGGAGCAAGAGATTGCTACACTATATGCAGATGACTGTTTGACAAAGTGTCAGGAGGTTAATTTTTGACTGGAGTGGCTCAGGGCTGTAATAAGCTAGGAAACCGAGGGGAATTTTGGTCTTGGACATCATGATATTTCTCATCATCAGAGCTTGATATTCTTCATTCTTTGAGCAATCTCTTAGAAGGAAATAAGTCTCTGGTTTTTTTACATCATGATTTGTTGTGTTTGATAAAGAAATTTTAAAATTTCACCCTAGTAGATTAGTTTAACATTCCATGAAGCTGAAATTCAAAAGATTCACTTTAGCAGATCAGGTTGAGTCAATCCATGATCTCAAATATCTTGATGCATTTATGCAGACAAACATTATACTTGAGTTAGCAGGAAGGAATAAAGATCAACAAGGAATGGCCAAGAAAAGGACTAAGAGATAAAGAGTCTTTCACAAAGATTTAGATTGGCATTGAAGGAAGTTTGGAAGTAGGAAAATGCATGCCATTTGATGTTTTTGGTTCTCTGGACTGATGCTTTTATTTGTTTTCTTGCCTGTCTTGTTTTATATTTTCCCACTTCATATAAAAGGCAAGTGGATATTTTGAGTTGTTTAATTCCCAAGTGGGATGCTTGAAATGTCAGGGGACCTTCTGTACTGCATCATGGCGTGGAATTCAAGTTGCTGCTAAAAAGCTTGGGGAGGAAGTTCTTTCTGACGAGGATAAAGTGTACTTTTCTCATAAAAAATTGTGTTATTTATAATTAATCATTTTTTCAGTTGCCATCTCAAAACAGATAGTTTTGTACAGGAGAGCATTTAGAGATGAGCTTGCATTGCTTCAGAGGATACGACATCCAAATGTTGTCCAATTTTTAGGTGCTGTTACACAAAGTAGTCCAATGATGATTGTGACCGAATATTTACCAAAGGTAATCTCTTCCATCTCTTAAGTCACTGCTCTGGATTAAGATTATCAATCATATCTCTTGCTTATTTGTTTTTGTGCAATGTTTGGGGTTTTTGGTTCCCACTGATAGGTCCTACTACATGATGCTTCCTGTTGGCAATTATTTGTATTTTCAGTCCTTTTAATGAGGTTTTGTTTTTTTTTATTTGTTCATTCTTGTGGTCTCAACTTTGTTAATCACGTATGTTTGACCATTTTTGAAGGTGATGAACATAGCTATAATCCCTCAAATGTCTTCAGTGAAAGCTTTTTTTACTGTCTTTTTTCATATACAAGGATGTCTAATATTGAAGATTTCTTTTTTCTTTCTTTCCCAATATCTTCCTCCTAATTGGATTCAAGTGATTAAACCTTTTATTTCTCGCATTGTCAAAGATTCATTCAATGTGCCTGCTCATATGTTAAAAAACAAAAACCTTGTCACCCTGATTTCCTTTTGCATATTGTGCTTATGTCCACGTCTTTTTTGCCTTCTTTATTCTAGTCCCATTGACACACTCAAAGAGTTTGTAATATATACTTCAAAAATTTGGTGTGTAATATGTTTGGTTACTTAGTGCAGGGTGAGGAAAAATCAGTAAAATTATGACAGTCAATCTTTAGGCTTTTTGTTGGCTTCATTCATATAATTAAATACTGACAGAAAAGTTGGAGATAATAATATTTTCTACAATTTAGCTAAAGCCTAAAGCTCAGGTAACTGAACTTCAGCTTTAAAAATTTTCACCTCGTATTGATCTTGCAGGGAGACCTTTATGCCTTCTTGAAAAGAAAAGGAGCATTAAAGCCAGCAACAGCTGTGAGATTTGCACTTGATATTGCAAGGTCTGTTTTTGATTTATATGACCCAACACAAAACGGCATGTATTGTTTTATATTTTGGATTGGACTCTGTCATTGACTGAGATGGCTTTGTATAGGTTGCAATATCTGTTTTTGCTGTTTGATTGGATACTTAGGTGCAAATAAATTTCAATTCAGTGACCTAAATGTATTTTTTGGTTCAAAATAAGAAAGGACCAATTGAACTACAGGGGTCTAGTGTTTAATGGATGGATTCTAAGAAATGAAGCATTGGTCGCAGGTTGCTCATATGGATGAAATTGTGATTATATCTATGCTTGTTTAATTGTCATTTAGTTCCAAAACTGGCTTATGTTTATACAGGCATGTAAGTATGGGCTTAAAGATAAATTAAGGTGCAGAAATCATGGTGTTGAAGTTCCATTGGCAATAAAGCTTCTACTTTTCAAATGTTGCTTTGTTATTTTTTATTTTTTATTTTTGTCCCCTTTGTGTTTTTCTTGTGGGCCTTTGATGCCTTTGAAGATTGTATTTGTGTCTATACATTCACAGGATATTGAGATGAGCACTACAGACTTTAGAGTTTTGTGTTGACTCTTTTAGGGCAGGGGGGGTGAGGTTTTTAGGGGTGGATGTTATAGATGTTGATACATAGTCCAAATTTCTTTGGATCATTACAATAAAATTGATTTACTGCAAAACACAATCTGACATTAACCATCAGGACTGGATGAACACTGTTATTGATAAGCAAAAGGTGTTATCTTTGTTGTTTGCTTGTTTCTCAGATGAACTTGAAAGATTGATAGGTCTGAATACTGTGCAGGGGAATGAGTTATTTGCATGAGAATAAACCAGCACCAATAATTCACCGTGATCTTGAGCCTTCGTAAGTTTTCTGCTTGAACTTGCATTTCTTTTTTTTTCTCTTTAGCTGTGCGTCTGAGCATACTGAGGCTAATGATAATGATATTAATAAGTTCTGTAAGAATTCGTAGGCTTTCTCAATTTTCTGAAATTGTCAGTATCTTTTTATGTTGCTTGTGAGCAAGATAACAGAAATATTTTGCGGGATGATTCTGGGCATCTGAAAGTTGCAGACTTTGGAGTTAGCAAATTGCTTACAGTTAAAGAAGATAGACCCCTAACTTGCAAAGAAACTTCTTGTGAGCATGCTTGGCACCATGTTTATTGTCCTTCAGTCAGTAGTAATCAATGGATAATCCAACGATGACATGGATGTGTGACAGAACTTTTTATTTGTCCTCAGGCCGATATGTAGCACCAGAGGTTTTCACGATGGAAGAATATGATACCAAAGTGGATGTATTTTCCTTTGCTTTAATTCTGCAAGAGGTATGGTTTCTCATTCCTTCTGACCAAGAATAGTTATGCCATGGTATTTTATGGGTTTGGCAACATCTGGACGGTTGTTTGCTCTTGTTTTTTTTTTGGATTTTGGAAAGCAATGTGCCTTTTTAAGGCATTTGGGGGCAGCATATATTTATCTTCTGTTTGTATCTGGCTATCTATCTTTACATATGGATATATAGCTATATGTGCTTATATAGCCTGATTTATCAAATGATTTATGTATGTATGTACACTCCAGATGATTGAAGGCTGCCCACCATTTTCTGCAATGCAAGAACATGAGGCTCCCACGGTATATGCTGCAAGACAGCGGCCACCTTTCAGAGCTCCAGCAAAGCGATATTCACATGGACTTAGAGAGTATGATTCCCTCTTTTCTACACCGAATTTGATTAAAATTAAGTCTTTGTTTTTTTCTCAATTGAAAATAAAATAGTTGTAGATAATTAAAATTTTATTTTAAAATTTCAAGACTGTTCTAGACACTGCAAGGTACCTTTATCAGTAATGATGACCACTAAATAAGTCTGCCTAGACAACTGTAGTGATACAGGTCCTGGTCTCTTTTAATTCCACTATCCTGGGTTTGTTCCTCTATCTCACATGGTGGCTCTTATGGCATTCTAGGCCACAAAATATTTTGAGTAAAGTGGAGTTTGCAACTTCTAGACCCGGCACCTTTCTTCTAAACAATCAACCCAATCTTTAATTTATCCTAAGCCTTAGGATTTTGGTCTATAAGATCAAATTCTTCAATTCTTACTACTTCATCAGGTGCATGGATTTCTAGTTAGGCATTGGAAAATTCAATTACTTAGTAAATACCTAGTGTTAAGGTCATTGGCTTTCAAGTTTCAATCTGTCCTAAAATATATTGATATTGAGAGAACTACAACATTGTTGGCACAGGTTGATTGAAGAGTGCTGGAATGATAAGCCAGCAAAGAGACCAACATTTAGGAAAATAATAGTAAGACTGGAGTCCATCTATACCAAACTTGGTCATAAGAAGCGTTGGAAGGTTCTCTCTCTCTCTCTCTCATGCTGTCAACGTATGCCAGTATTCTTCTTTATTCAATAACTTTCTTTTCCATATCTACAACATCCAAACAACTAGAAGCACACTTATTCATGTTTGTCAAGATAATGTCTGCCTGACTAGCTTGGAATTTGCTGGTACGAGAAATACCATGTCTTTTGTGAACTGCATAAATTAGCTTTAGTTGATGATTTGCCATTTGCTTGTCTTGGGAGTTAAAAATTGTTGATTATCTTGTGATTTATAGACATTAAAGCTCACTATTATCTTCTCTGGGCATTTTAACCTTTGCAGGTTCAACCATTGAAGTGCTTCCAGAATCTGGAGGCCATGGTGAAGAAAGATCTTAGTCTAAGCGGCCGCAGTCTTTCTTCACGTTCTACTAGCAATATGTGAAAATGCACAGACCTTAAGTTCTGTATATGGATTTTCTTGACCATTGCTTTCCTAAAGGTGTAATTCCAGGCAAACATTGAGTTCAAGTGCTTTGATAAGCTTCATGTCTCCTATGAATATATGTGCTGAGATTCTTGAGTTATTTATCTTCTTGACAATATTGTGGGTGTCAATGCATACATTACTCGTGTAATAAGAATCCTTATCTCCATGAATCGTATTTAGATGGGATGTTGTTGCTGTGTAGATGATTTTAAGTTATGCACTTAAAGACTGGATATATGAAGCGATGGGAGCTGAGGATTGCATGGCCTATTATGTTGATGTTTTGTCCATAAACTGCCCATTTTGGGTGGTAGTTGCATTTTTATTGTTATTCCTAAATTCAAGGAATTGGCCAGAGATTTGTGCACATGGTGGACAACATACCATCCATTAACAATCTTAGATGCTCAGAGCGGATCATGGGCGACAATCTTGTCATATTTCAGGGTAGTGTAAATGTGCCCGTGGCGATATGCAGGAAAACATTCACTCTATAATTAGCTCTCGTATTTTACAAAAAGTGTAGATGCCTTATGTGTTTTTATAATTAATTAATTAATGAATATGTTTATATTTGGAAAAAAAAAAAAAATCAAGATCACTGTAATAAAACATTATTAAATTTTTATATAATTGTTTAGGTGATTATTTTTATTTATATAAAAATTTAACAATTAAAAAAAATTGATTATTAACTTAACAATTTTATACTATAATATATAAATTTATTCATCAAAATTATCATAAAAAAAGAGTAATTTTATATTAATTTCATGAATAACAAGTTTGTTAACATGTATTAATATAAGTAATAGGTCAATATAAGTAAGAATTTAATAGATGTAATTTTAATAATGAAAGTAAATATATTAAAGTAATCAATATATTTTTTTTATATTTTTGTTGACAATAAATTTAGACTTGTATTATTAATAAATCTAATTAATTTCTTTTTCTCTTAAAGATTCACTTATAGCATATGACTTTAGTTCATGCAAATAAATTTATTAATTTTCATATGTTATTTTAATTCAAATAATTACTTTATATTACTTCCACACAAAAATTAATATAATTAGAAGATATTTATTTTAAAAGAAATTAAATAATCATTATTTATTATTATAATGTAAAAGTCATCCCTATTTTTTTTTTTTTTTAATTCTTTGTCTCTTATACTTTATTAACTTTGGTTTAGAATATATAATTTGAGACTTTCTCTTTAATTTAAGTATAATAGTAAGTGAGTGTATCAATTCTGTTTTTTTTTGTAAGAAATAAGTATTCAAAAAACTTTATAGTATTTGTTTCAAAAAGAATATTAATATAAAAAGTATCACTATTAATAATAAGAAAATATGGTAAGTGATATTTTGATATGAATAATTTATAAAATATATGACTTAAAGTTTTAAAATTTATTTTTCTCTTTTTTAATTCAGGTAAAAGTATCCTAGTAAGATATTTCAACATTTTTATATGAGTTTGATTACAAGAGTATCTCTTCTATAGTTCATACGGAGTGAAATTAGTTTTTTTTAATATAAAATCTTAATTCCCAAATAACATGCAAAAAATATTATTTTTCCTTATCAATTATTAAAAACTTTAGAACTAATTAACATAACATTGATAATTTTTTTTTATTTTTTTTTTTCCTTTTTACCCTATTTGATTTTAATGAGTAAGGAGATATAACTCTATAAATAATACCCTATTTTCATAGAAATCAAACAATAGTTATAAATTATACTCTTCTCACTTATTTGACCTAAATATCTTAATCTTCTTTTCTAATTGTTTTTCTACTTCAATTTTATACTTGACAAATATCACACACTTTAACATTGTTTCTATGCAAAAAAAAATTATAATATGTCACGAATAATCATATAAAAAAGTCATATAGAATTATTTGTCACCTCTAATTATAATACTCTTTAAATCTCTAAAATCATAATAAACTAAAGTCAATAATTCAATTCTTGTTAAATTGATTTGTAGCTCTTTTTGGCTAATTTTGCTTCCATACAAGTCTTATACTTACCCATGTCATCACATAAATTTTTGATTAGACCAAACTATTTTTGCTTTTAAATATAAAGATCACTTATATATTCTAATATAATATGTTGTAAATCATAAATGTCAACACTATAAATAAAAGAAATATATGCATTCTATTATTAATAATACCAAGAACATTCATCTTGAAAAATCCTTAGTTATAGTAATCATTCTCACAAGTACCATTCTTAAGTATGACAAATTTTATACTTACCCATATCATCATATAAATTTTTGATTAGACCAAACTACTTTTGCTTTTAAATATAAATATCATTCATATGTTCTAACTTAGTATACTATAAATCATAAAAGCCAACAATATAAATAAAAAATATATATGCATTCTATTATTAATAACATGAAGAACATTCAATATGAAAAATCCCTAGTTACAGTAATCATTCCCACAAATACATCATTTTTAGGTAATCTTCTTTTCTAATTATTTTTTTACTTCAATTTTATACTTGACAAATATATCACATACTTTAACATTGTTTCTATGCAAAAAAATTTCTAGTATGCCTCGAATAATTATAAAAAAAAAAAATCACATAAAATTGTTTGTCACCTCTAGTTATAGTACTTTTCAAATCTTTAAAATCATAATGGACCAAACTTAATAATTCAATTCTTGTTAAATTGATTTATAGTTCTTTTTGGCTAATTTTGCTTCCATACAAGTCTTATACTTACCCATGTCATCACACAAATTTTTTATTAGACCAAACCATTTTTTCTTTTAAATATAAAGATTACTCATATGTTCTAATCTAGTATGTTATAAATCATAAAAGTTCACAATATAGATAAAAGAAATATATGCATTCTATTATTAATAACACCAAGAACACTTAATATAAAAAATCCCTTGTTATAGTAATCATTTCCACAAATACGTCACTTTTAGGTATGAAAAATTTGTCATACACAAAAGAGACCTTTACTTTAACCTTTCCCAATAAGAATACAAAAACTAAATTAATACAAATATTTAGGACATAAAGCACATATGTAAGGACAACACTTTTCTTGGAGTAAGCTTAACAAGGATTTTGCCCTCACATAAAATAGGTATTATTCTTAAATCTTCTATGAATACATTTTCTTTTAGGAGGTATATGCACTCTTTTCCATAAAAATGTGTCTTGTAGCACTAGAATCTATTGTTTACTCTTTTGAGTTGGTGACAATATTGAATTAAGAAATAAAAGCAACCATAACATTCTCTTTCACCAAATTAGCATTTAGTTTGGCAGGTATGTCATTCCTTTTCCTATACTTACACTAAGAGATGTGATGTCTAAGTTTTTCACACACATAGAAAAAAGCCAATTTTTTTGAATGTTGGATTATTGGTTTTAGGCTTATCATACCTTTAAGACTTGTTATCATATTGCTTCTTATGCTTATTCTTATGTTTGAGCTACTGCTTATAGTCATTTCAAGATTGTAAAAACTTTTCAATAAGAAAACTTACCATATGCTACTTTAGTAGTTCAATATTCTCATTCTTTAAGTTGTCTAATAACATATGATACTCATTGATCTAATCCAAGGCACTCTTTCCATCCATCACATGAAAATGCAAATGGTTAGAAATAACAAATTTTTTAGTACCAGCATTCTTGACCATATTCTTTTTATTCATCTTTTCTCATATTTCTTTAACTTACTTTGAAGTGTAATAAACATCTAAGAGGTCATTCAAAAGTGTATTGAAAATAATATGATGACAAACTTTATTAGCTTGTTCTCAAGCAAAAAGTGTTTTATTATAATGCTTAAAACCAAATTTTGGTTTCGATTCAACAAGGGCAAAAGTCATTCCAAAAACATTTAGAATACAAAAAAACACATTTTTAATGATGTTTGAAGTGCAAACCAATAAAATTTTTTATTTTGAAAGTGTCTAACAAGAACTTGGAAATAAAAGAAACTACTGAGTCAAAGAAGAAATAGGAACAAGTTGATTAGTAGTATAAAATATTTGATTAGTAGTATAAAATATTTGATTAGTAGTTGCATCCATAAAAGTAAAACATAAGAAACTATCTTTAAGATTATTAGAGAATATAAAAGAAATAAGAATATAGATGTAAAGGAAATTAAATTAAATAGAAAAGGCATAAAATCTAAGACATACTTAATATCATCCTTAAGGATAATTTTCACTCTTGTAGCCAATGTCCTAGTACAACAGATTATAGTAACTATCATTCTAAGATACAACAGGCCTTCTTACTTATATATATTTTAAATAGTAAGACAACAAAAATAATATTAATTTAATAATTTTTTGTAATGAAAAGGAGAGAGAATGAAAGAATGCTTTTTCAAGTGTCTATTAATGGAAAAGAAGATGTTTTTTATATTGCTTATAGTTTGATTTTTTATAAAGATGCATATTAAGAATGAAGATAATAGTTGATAGTTTTATTGTTGTAATTGTTGGATTTCTAATAATAAAAAATGGTTTGTCAAAAATGGCTAGTTTAATAAATACAATCCAAAGAATCATAAAAGTTTAGGTTTAAGGTGGACTAATCCACTATATGGGGTTGTATCAAACTTCCTATATTAGGTCTAGGTTTAAGTCATTTTCTTTTACATGAGGCTTTTATTAGGTCATTTTTAGTTTGTAAAGTGTAAAGTAAATGTTATTTTTTAAACAAATATGTTACAAATGCCTCTCATTTCTCAAATGAGTTTCAAGTTTTTTAAAATATACTTTTTTTTAACACTATTAAAATACAAGGACCATAAGACCCTTCTTCTCTTCACTTTTTATCTTTTTTATTTTTTATTTTTTATTTTTTTTATATCAATGGATTTCAACTCTAAATAATTAATTATCTTTTCAATTTTCATATTAATCTTATCAAAAAACTTGAACTTTCTATCATAAGCTATATATTTTTAAATTGGTCAAAAGAGAAGAATTTTTGAAAATAATTTTTACCATTTTGGAAATAATTTTTACCATTTTATATGCTAATTGACTAACCCAAAAACGTAGTTTCATTATGAACCCAATTTTGATATGGAGAGTTGCTATAAGGAGGGAGAAATTAAGGTTAACACTAGCTTTAAAACAAAAGATTACATGAAATAAGAAACTCTAACTAATAATTTCACTTTTGTAATAACTATGAATGAACATGTTCATGAGATATTGGTTGGAATTGTGTTTTGAATTGGTCAAAATATATTTTTTTTTTATTTAGAGTGTAGTAATTTTGACAAAATATTGCATATGTGCCCAAATATAAAAGAAAAAAAATTAAGAGTGTATGTAATGTTAAATTTTATTGGCCAATATTATATAATGATACTTATATTTTATTTTTTAGTGAGTTTAGCAGAAGACTTGTAAGCAAAATTTTGTAGCTTTTAAAGAGTGCATTGTGTGAATTTTAAGAATTTTGTAAAAAGAGTTGATGTTAATTTGTGAGCCTTTTGTATGACACTATAACACCTACGAGAAGTATGTGTCAATTCAAATGCATCAAACTTTGAGTTAAGTAGCACTATAATATTACTTGGCTGTTTGATAATAATATTCTTAGGTAATGTTCGTCCATTGATATAGATTAAAAGCTAAACCATGTAAATTTGTGTCTATATTTGTTATTTACTTTTTTTATTTTTTTTTATTTTGTTGTCTTATATTTTTGTACTTATGGGTCAAATATCTTAACAAGAGCTATTAGTGCATAATAAGTGGTATTAGAATTTTGGCTTTATTGGTTTTTATAGATCTAAATATAATGACAATAAAATTTGATGATATTGAGAACTTTGATCTTGGTAAAACAACTTTGGAATAATGAAGAATATTAAAGTTTTCGCATAAAACTATTTCTTTTAGTAATAGACTACACTTGAAGCATTATATGTTTCATAAGGTAGAAAGCACACCAATCAAGTTTTATTCCTATAACTTCAATTTTATTATTATGAATATCAAATTTATGGATTTTGAGATCAAACACAAAAATAAATTCTTGAGGTTTTTATATTCCTTCTATCTTATCTTTTTAAGTAGTTATGTTATTAATAAGTTACGAGTTTATAACTCAAGATAAGGTTTTAAAAGTCATTAAAGGCGCTATTATTATAAATGGAGCTTATGTTATTTCTTCTTCTTTGTTTATAAGTTATGATTATAGACCAATGGTAGGATTCAAGCATGTTTTAAACTCCATTGGATTTGGAAATAATTAAAAGATACCTAAAGGTTTTGGAGAAAAAATTTGGAGGAAACTCTATTTTATTGTTATCTCACATAATTCAAACCAAAGTGAAAATTGTTGGGATTGTCTTTAATTGTTCAAAATATTTTTTTTCCCATTTAAAGTATAATAATCTTGATAGAATATTGTATATATGCCCAAATAGATAATAATAATAAAAAAAAGAATATGCAATTTTTTAGATTGAGTTGGCCAATACTATATAGCCACACTTTTTTTTTTTTTTTCTTTCAATGAGTCTAAGATGAGACTTGTAAGTTTTGGTTCATCTTTTAGAGGGTGTGTTATAGTGAGATTTGTGAAATCTTTTCACTGCTTGGCAATAAAACTCCCAAAATGTCTTCACCCATCCCATAGATTAAAAGTAATATCATATAAATTTGTATCTCAATTTATTATTTTCATTTTATACTTCTCTATTTATCTTGTATTTTGTGCCCGTGGATAACAGATGCTGATAATAAGAATGTCCCCTTTCAACAAAATAATTCAGTATTCTTGATTATCCAAGTCAGTGACGACCATCAAAACATTCTCCAATTATTGCTATAAATTATGTGATTAGTGGATCAGTGACACCAAACTTGCAGTTACAGGATTACGGTCTCAGATTCACAACAATGGAGTATACAAGCCCCCACAACAGGTTCTCAACAGAAAGTGTGGCAACTTCATTAATGGTGAAAGTGCAGGGCCACCCATATGGTAGCGGCCAATTGAAGATTACAAGCTAGTATTTGTACGCTGGTCCAGGCTGCCAGGCATAGGCTGGCATGATAGGAAGTTATCTGTACGATAAAGTTGCTTTCATTTGCTGCGGGACCACCTTAACATTTATCCATTTCAGGCACAGCCAAGACAAAGATCTTGGGAACTTGGGATACTATTTTCTGGATTAGAAATTCCCCCCACTTAGCCTTTGGCCACCATCTGATTCACCGGCGACCAGAATTGGTTGCTTCTGGGCTCTAAATTGGTCGTATCCAGTTCTACGGTCGGCCATAGACACTTTCCTTCTTTCTTTATTCTTTAATTTTCCATTTTTAAAATTTTTATAATTGCATGATTTCATTCCAAAGACGAAAGCATAAGACAGATACTCAAACATTATCCGAAAAGAAAGTGTACATAAGTTCCACACAAACGACTGCGACCCCCCTTCAATCCAAACCCAACAGTTTAACACAGGACAAGAAGCAAAAAAAAAATTAAATAAAAAAAGAAAAATCAACAAAATCATCCCATCCGCAGTCTGTCTTGGCCTGTGTACAAACACATTTTCATTCTTAAGGTTACTAATGTCATTGAAAATTGCCGTATAATACCAATAGATTTGTCGTTTGGTTGATTCGTCCGTGTGATGGTAAACTGGGTTAGGAGCGATGACAGTAAACCGAGTAGTAGAGTTGTGGAAAATCTGTTTCCTCCATATGTTGGAAACAGAACAACGTGTTACTCTAGGAACATGGAAAATCTGACTTATGGTCCGGATGACTTAAACTTTTATATTCACAAATTCCAGCAAAGGAAGTGCAATCAAGTGGTATTGCATAGTATTTTTTTTGGGAACACGGTTGATTTTGATAAAGCTCATAGTTAATAATTAACAATTAGTGATTAACAGCTTATATAATATAAAGTTTTAAGAACTTAAATAATTATTGAATAAAAAAATTAAAAAAATTTAAAATTTAATCACTTTAACTATTTTAATTGAAATAAAATTATTAAAATTAATATTTAATATTAAAAATATAAAAAATTAATATAATTTTTTTAAAAATTATGAAACAATATAATTTTTATTTCTAAAAAATAAAATTATATTATTACTTTTAATTTTGTAATAAAAATTATTATTTATATTTTATATAATCTAAGTTAAGGTTTATTATCTTTTTAATTTTTTTTTTAAATTTTAAAATGTAAAAAATTATAACTAATTAATGAGTTTACAGTTTAATTTATTATTTTATCAGTTTAATTAATAATTTTTAAAATAAATTACACTAAATCAATAACTATTTTTTGATTTTGCTAATTTGATGGATGGATGAATTTCAATTTGGAAACGCCTGGGTAACAGTGAAAAGTTGATGCCCTTGATAACCGACAAACTTTACCGTTCGGTAAAAGTTAATATATTGGTTGAATGACAATGTTTATACATCAAGGCGCCAACAAAACCCAACAACCTTATCTTTCTTGTCTGGTTTGTTTGAGGAAATAATCATGACAATAAATTATTTATTTGTGGCCGACACAATGATTCGAAGCTCGAGGAGCAATTAAACAAAATTAACTTACATAAATATCATGTGGATAATATCTTGCTTGCAATAACATAAGACTAAAAAGTAACTTCGAGTTGAAGAAAAGTAAGAGAAAGTACAAAAAGAGAGGAATAAAAATTAAAGTTACATGAATCAACGACAGGAAGGAATAACATAAGGCTAAAATGTAATAAGCCAAGCTCAAGTAAAGCATGTTGTTATTAAATGGAACTTTCCAACTTTTCATGAAAAATTTGATTAATTTTATAATATTAATAGAATAATTAAAAATACAAAAATTTATTATTATAAATAAATTATAATGTAAAATTTAATAAAATTAATCAATTAAAAAATATATATTTTATTCAAATATATAAATTTAAATATATATAATATATAATTTCAAAAATAAATCTAACAAAAATTACTTTTATGATATAAATAAATAATTTTTTTTAAAAATAACCATATAAATAAACTTTTAAACTACTTATTTACAAAATTTAATGAGTCAAATTTATTTTTTTCAAGTTTAAACTTAGTTTGGGTATCACTCATTTAAGTAAATGAATGAGTTTAGTGAATTCTCATTGCGTATAGTACTAAACTTTTAATGAATATATTGACTTTTTTGCAATAATAGTTCTCCTCAATGTTGTGATATGTGAAGTTAATTGTTGTAATATGTGAGAGACACCCAAAATTGAAAATTTTAGTCATTTCTTGTTCTTCCACTTTGAAGTTAGGAAGTATCATAGGGCAACTTTGTACAATGTATTAAATCTACTAATCAGCCAGTCAAACAAGTTATCCATATTAAATTTAAAGGATTCATAAGTGATTATGTCTTATTTGTTACCTCAATTCATAATGTGTTTGGAATAATATTCACTATTTCCAACTAGATACATTAAAGCTAACTAGCTTATTCTTCTGTGCGAAGCACATAAATATTGGAGATTATTTGAATTTTTAAGTGTATTAAAATATATTAAAATGTAATACAAATATTGCAATAAAAATTTATAAAATATTATATGATCTCAAAATTAAAATTTCCTAATTAATAATACTATAATATTTTTAAATATTATTTCTATTTACAACTCAACATAATGTGATTTGACTAACGAGGAACAATTCCATACAATATTATACTATTAAGAATTATAATATCATGTTTAATTTGGATATTGATGAATGTTTATATATATATATATAGACAATCATCTTTCTTTGTAACACATACAAAAACTTTACCTAAAATGTAAAAGATCAGGAGAGAAATTAATTATTAGATTAAAACAAACTCTTTAAGTGCATCAATAGTTTCAATTTTTATAAATTCAATATGTTCAATTTCAAAATTTAAAAAATTAACATTTCATATTAAAATTCTTATTAAAAAATTTAATAAGTAATATTAGAACATATATTTTGGAAATTGAATATTTTTTATTTAATGATAAAGTACACACACATATATATATACCTTATTTATAATTGTTTAATAATCAAAAGTAAGACTTTATGTGGTTATGACTTTAAGGAATTATGTATTGCTTATTAAGTGTTTATGGTTTTTTAGATTTTATGATATTTATAAAAATCATAAAAAAATGGGAAAAAACTAAAATATGTGGTCATGAGTTGCAAACTTGTTATAGGAAAGGAACTTGTGGCAGCCATTAAGCTTAACAATTGTATCATTGTTTTGGATATATATAATGCTTAAATAATGGCCTCATGAAAAAATGATCACATAAAAAAAGCAGCAGTGGCCATATGCCTTGAAGTAATTTTGCAACCAATAAATTAAAGCCATAATAGTATAGTTAATATGGTTTAGATTTTGGGGGAAAAAAAAATATTGTTGGATTTAGATCTTGATGTGTGACAACCAATGAAAGTTTATAAACTAAGGAATTTGAAATTCTTTATTTGTTGAAGGAGTTGGTAAAATCAACTACTTTATTGTATAAATAAATAAATGATCATTATATTTTGGTTATTAGTCATGAAGTAAGAGTTATTATGCACTAATGTTATTTATAGTCTTATGCATAAGGACTTATGGAACTAAATGTTGTGATCTTTGATAATAAATATTATGTTACTTTTTTATATGCATGTATTATAGTTATAGTTTGTTAATTATCAAAGTAATCAAACTAGTATATTTAATATTATGCATATATTATGATTATAATTTGATTGTCACCAAAGTGACCAAACTAGAATGTTTAAACAAAAATGTTTGCATCATTGTCTTAGTTTGTTAGTTACCAAGGTGGTCAAACTAATATGCCTAACTATACATATAAATAAGTTATTTATCCATGGTTTTAGTGAAATACCTATGAATGAAAAATAATTAGATAACTTAATATTATTAATCATTGAAACTTCAAAATTTATCTAAAAATAAATTATTATTTCTTGATTAGTAACAAAATTGAGTTAAATTAACATTTTAGTTAAATATAATTTTTTATCAAAAAATATCAAATATATTTTGTTGAAAATATCTAATTTACCTATCAAAGTTAATAATATTACTTATAATTATATATTGTAAGATTTCCCAAAAGAGAATTATAATATATTTTGACAATTTTTTCCCAACTTATGATTAATTATAGGTATTTAGGATTATATAACTATTATAATTTACTTGCATATTTAAATTATTATTTCATTTAAGCATTGATCTTCTTAAAATGACATGAATAAGTTAATGTTTACTTGTTTATTATAAATGTTGACTTGTTTTAATAATGAGTAAACTCATCACTATTACAAATTCAAATAGTGTGGAATAAAAGTTACATCATAAATATAAGAATTAAATAATAAGTTTAATTTTATATTTATAAAAGTAATTGGAATTAACAATATTAAGAAAATTATTTCACAAATAAAAAGTGCAAAAGAGTACTTACAGTTTGTGGAAAGATAATTTCATTTTATAAATAAGTCACTTATTAGTAGTATTCTTATAACAAAACTCATGAATTTAAATTTTACTAGCTTGCAAACTATGCCAAAAGCACATTATTAAGATGAGTAGTTTTGTAGTAAAACTTAAAACCATAAGGATTAATGGTGAAAAACACCTTTTTGGTGTAGTTCTTTTTGAGCTTACTACCTTTTAAGTATGTACTGTTTCAACTTCATTATAACACTATGAAGGAAAAGTGAAATATTAATAAGTATGTTCATTTTAAAGAAAATGAGATAGAAAAATTAAGTGAGTTACTTCATTAATTTTATAAGTAAGAAAGTTAGGTATGAAATTAAAGTGAAAGTCAATTAAGTTAAGAAAAAAAAAACTATTTATGCTTTTAAGCTAAAAAGAGGAAATAAAAGGTGATAAGTGTTATTTTTATATATATATATATATAAAAAGAGGTTAAACACTATCAAAAAAATTATCTAAAATGTAAGGTTTAGTTTGAAAAATAAAAGTAAAATTAAATATCTTAGTATGTTTTGAATTAAATTTAATTAATATTCCTTATAATACACGGTGATTTGGTTCTAATACTACTATTCATGCTTTCATAATAATACAATGATTTTTTATGATTCAATTATTTCAATTGATAAAAGAATATAAATATTTTTTTCTTAGTATATTCTTATTAATACTTTATGTCAATTAAAACATTATAAAGTTTAAAGAATTCTTTCATATTATGCATCATTATATTAGAATTAAGTGTACCCAATTATGCTTACTTTTGGCATAAATATTTGAATTATATATCAAAAGAAAAATTAATGAAATTAGTTAATAATAAAATTCTTTTGAATATAGATTTTATTGATCTCATAACATATTTTAATTACATTAAGTGTAAACAAACCAAATAGAACATGGAAGAAGTTATAGTAAGCATCTAGCTTCTTAAAATTATACACATTAACATTTACAAACCTTTTGATTCTTTAGCCTTAATGAAGAATTATATTTCATCACCTTTATAAATTTTATTGTTATAGCCTTAATGTTATAATTATGTCTATTTGCTTTGTTAAAATCTCAATTATTGAGTACCATTAAGATATATATAATGGAGGTTATAAGAAATTAGATAAAATGTGAAAATTATAAAATTTTGTAATATTGATGAATAGTATAAAAAATATAATATTTTAGGATGGTGTTTAGGTCCATTTTTGAAATTTCTCAAAATTCACAATATATATGTATAGTAAACTATGTCAAACGCACATTAACAAAAGGTATGACAAAAAGGTATAATTAAATATTAACAAATATGGTTAGAATTATAATGAGTAATTCCTTTTTACTCAATTTTTTTTGGATATATGCATTCAAAACCATAAACTATTTATTAAATAGGATTCCCAATAAGATAATTCAACGTGCTCCTATTGAATTACATACATGTAGGAAACTAAATTGATAATTATACTCTTAAACAATTGATAATTACTTTATTTATTGATTATCTAAAGAATTTTAAAGGGTATATAACCATAGTTCAAGAATTTTAAAAACTAGTAGTATGAGATTCATTGAAAATGTTGAAATTAGTAGGAATAACAAATGTCATAATATGAATATAAAAAAAATTAGGATAAATAATTTTTTACCCATAACAGTTTAGTTGTCTATCTTAATAATGATTATTATTTGAAGAATTGAAAGACATTTGGATTAAAAGACATTCCTTAAAAGAACTAATTTATGACTAACTAATGTAAATAAACCATAAGAAGTAGTATTAAGAAGATCTCAAAAAAAAAAAAAAAAAAGATTAACTATTTTGAATAATTATGTGGTTTATTTACAAAAATCAGATTTTAATATTATAATTAATAAGAATCCAATTTTGTTTTTATAACCATAAAAGTATTAAATCTAGTTATAATATTTATAAATTAGTATAATTTTGAATTACACTAGATAGATGTCAAAAATGTTTTTTTTTTATAAAATTTTTGAAAAGAAAATTTACATGAATCAACCTAAATGTTTTTTTTTTCCCATAAAAGGTAATGATGGAATAGTGTATAGACTAATAAAGTTAATATATGGATTAAAACAAATTCTCTTTCAATGATATATTAAATTAAACAATATTTTGACATCTTTTAGATTAAAGAAAGAGCACCATTAATCAATGTTATATGCCAAAAAATTAGTAGTAGTAAGTTTATTTTCTAATTTTGTATAATGCTTGCTACTAATGTTTTAAATATATTACATAAAAATAAATATTTTATTTGAAAGAATTTTAAAATAAAAGATATGAGAGAGAAATATTATATAATAGATCACAATGAATAAGGATTATTATAGAATAACTATATTGAGAAAATTTTAGAGAAAATTAATATAAGTGTTCAACTATTCTCATACAGAAAGGTGATAAATTTAATTTCATGCAATGTTTTAAGAATGATATGGAACATAAGGAAATAAAATCAATTCCATATGTCTTTATTGTTGATAGCTTAATGTATATGTAAATCTCATTAGATCAAATATTAGTTTTGTGGTCAAAATGTTAAATGGGTGTAAAAGTAATCCTAAAATGGGTCATTAGAGAGTTACAAAGAAAGTGTTAAGACACTTGAAAGAATAAATAATTATATGTTTATATGCTAATAATCTAGCAACTTATATGTAAATGGATATTCAAATTCAAAATTTGTTGGATGCATTAATAGTAAAAAGTCTACTTTTAGTTATCTATTTTTATCAAGAAAAGTAACAATTTTATGGAATAATAAAAAATTTTCTATCATTACTTTATCTATTATAAAAGTAAAATTTGTAGCATAATTTAAAGTTATAATTCATATATTATAATTGTGAAACTTTATTTTAGAACTTAAAGTTGTCAACATCATTAACGAGGCGTTGAAAATTTATGAAATAATTTCACAACAATATTCTTTTTCAAGAAAGACAAATATTTGATGGGTACCAAATTTAATGAGAATTGAAGTATTTTGTTATTAAGAAAAAAAATTAAGAGACAAAGAGTGTTTATAAAGTACTAATTAATTTCATAATAATAAATCAATATAAAAATTTACAATTAATATTATGTGAAGAACATATTCTCAAAATGAATCTTCATTATACTAATGATAATTGATAATACATAATTGAATGACACTCTAAGTACATTAATGTGTTTCTAACATACATTATTCATCTCCTACTATCTTATTATTATGTGCATATTACTATTTTAAAATTAATA
This sequence comes from Rhizophora mangle, assembly GCA_037832345.1. Taxonomy (NCBI): domain Eukaryota; kingdom Viridiplantae; phylum Streptophyta; class Magnoliopsida; order Malpighiales; family Rhizophoraceae; genus Rhizophora; species Rhizophora mangle. The sequence continues at coordinate 14,418 of JBAPLJ010001084.1, read as the reverse complement.
AAAGAATCTCTTTAAGACATTATGAATCATTATGAAATAGTAGATTGAGTCTTATATAGTAGATTACTAGTATTGTAGTATATGAAACAAAGTATTTTGAATAAATAGGGTATAATTGTCATAACTTGTATTAAACAATTTATCGTACTATGATATTGTGATGAAATTATAAGACATGACTATAGTTATTTGTATATAATAAAAATGTAATAAATTTTAATTGGGACAAATGGAAGAATGTTAGAATTTTTTTCATTAATAATGCTAGAATATTCATAAATAATGTTTTTATTAAGAACTTAACATAATATAGCCTAATTAATAAGAAACAATTTTGTACATTATTATACTATTAAAGACTATAGTCTTGAATTTAATCTGAATATTAATGAATAAACCTAATTTAAGTCATACAATTATATACATATACGTAATTGGTGCTCCTTTCTTGCTTATACATACAAAAACTCTATCTAAATATATGTAATTATAGTAAAAGGTTAGGAGAGAAAACTCACTTATTAGGCTAAAATGTGAATTCTCCAAACATATAAATAATTTTAGTTTTTACTATGTTATTTGTAATATTATTTATATAAATATATTTTTAATTTTAAGATCTAAAAGATTAACATTTTGTATTCATATTTTTATTAAGAAATCTAACACTCAAAATATATACTTATTAGTTAAATATATTTTTATCAATATATTCAATTCAAATCTAAAATTGTTAAATATTAGCACAATAGTTTTAAAAAATAAGTAAACATCGAGGAGCAACACTATTAATAAAAAAAATAAATCTTTATAAAATAACAATATGCAGTAATATATTATTCCTAAAATTAATATTCTTAACAAAGGGATTAAAAAATAGATATCCCAACCTATGTAAATTGAAGAAGAAAAGATTCTATTAAATGTCAATTATTTGCAAAAGCTCATTAATATGGAAATACAATAGAAAACCTTATACAATATGGAGGTGGTTTAGGATAAAACGAAGAAATGAAGGTAATTAAAAAGTTCATTTATCATTTGTAAGAGCAAAAGCCGCACATTAAATAGATGATGAATGGAATGGAAGAAAATTAAGAAAGAGAAAAATGGTTGGGTTTCAATTGAAGAAAAGAGTCAAAAGGGCTTAAGTGGGAAGAAAAGTATGCTACTTAGCACTCTTATGTTATATCATTATTTAATAAATAATTGTAATTAATGATAAAAATTAGAAACATAGATATAAAAATTTGTGAAAATTGAGATAATTATTCTCGTTATTTAGTTTATATTGCAATGAGTCATTTAATGAACAAAAGGAAAAAAAAAAAAAAAGTATCTAACAAATACAGTAGTACAAAATAAGCCTTAAACTATTGACTAAACAGATGGATTATTAAAAACAAAGAGGCATCTCAGCTTTTGCACAAGTATCATTTTTGTGACTCAAATCTTTGACCATTAAATAATAATGGAGTAAATCGCAAATAAGCACATGGGCTATAGCTTTAAGAAAACACTGAGCATGAGAGGCAATCACCAACTTTACACTTTTAATTCCTTCTTTTCCACCTCAAAACCTAGATATAATTTTGCGTTAAATTCATGCACGTAATTTAACTAATTATTAATTTATTATGTTGTTTGTAATTTAGTTGACTCTGGAATGGACATTATGATGATTGAGAGCCGAAGAAAGTTTAGTAATATTTTGTTCTACCTCTAAATTTGCATCTGTAGGTAACCAAAGCAAAAAAAAAAGCCGTTCTAATGCAATCGCTGTCTTGTGATTTTTTTTTTTTTTCCTTTCTTTTCACCCATGTGTTGGTGGGGTAACTTACAGAGAGGAAGAAGGCCAGACTGTGACCTACTATGTTGCATTTATTGAATTCTGTCCTGCATTCAGCTCCTGTACATTTCAGCATCATTTTGGAAGGGTCTGCACAGAAAAACATGTTCCTTTGTTTTTGTGGTCCCTTTTTGGAGGGCTATCATTCATGGATTAATTGAGTGTAATCTAATTCTTTTAATGAAAATCACTTATAATTAGTGTAAGGATAAGAGTGAAAATTTAAAATTGTGTTTAGATATATAATTTTAAATTTGAATTTGCATGAATAAAATTTATATTTTAGGTGAAAATATACTAGCAAGTTCAGGAGTTATCATGTCAGTATAGAATTCAAACCACTGATTTAATTAAAATAAAAAATAAAAACATAATTTGGGACTCACACGCAACTTCAATAATTTGGGAAATTAGTTGTTAATGCCTTCGATGATGTCCAAAAAGGGCACAAATCCACCTCAAATTTGGAGTTATATGCAACTTTGATTGATTTTTGGATTGAACAACAACCCGGCCAGATTAATACAATCTGGGTCTCAGGGTTTCCACAAACTCAACCGGATTTAATCGGATTTTGAACGGGTTGATTGCACAATGGTCCAAAATCTAATACTTGTAGTGCGATAAAATTCATATAAGCTATTAAGTTTTAAATTAATCCTACTGAAGTTAGATGCAAAACTGAAAGTTTCGAGTTTAAGTCTCAACTGATATCAATTAAATCAAAAAAAAAAAGAAAATGGTGTAGAGTGCTAATAGAGCAAGACAAATTTAAGGAGTTAAAAGGAACTAATTTCCTCTTTTGGCTGGACATCGCCAGGCTGCTGCTCTGGACCTTCCACCCCGGGAAGCTTATCCTGTGATAGGCTCTACAATTATGCCTAATTACCTAATTGTACAAATAATTCGGTAAACCAGAAATTCCCATCGTCAGGGACAATCAACCGACAAGTTTTCAGCAACGAGGAAAATCAAATTAACATGTACCACGTTGGCTCGAGCGGATTGCAATTAATTGCCACATGGACCTCCTCTTTAGACATGTCTTGTAGGAGGGCACGACCCCTCGTTATCGAACCAAGAGAATTGGCCCCGACTTCCTCAGTTAGGGTTTGAATCATAATCTGAGGGTGATTCCATCGAGTCAAATTTCAGGGTTTTTAGGGATCAACCAGGCTGAGTACTTTGGACCGAACCTCTTTAATTGTGGGGATCAACCTCTTTAGTTGTGCTCATTTCATTCAAATTTAACAGCAGGTGCCCACAAATGACATTTGGCCATCCAACTTTAAGAAATTGTTACATTTGCATGCAAAAAGAATCATCTACTTTGGCCCGCTCTGTCCTTCAGTACTTTTTTTTTTTTTTTTTCTTTGAAATCTTTTGCCTATTCAATCAATTTTTATTTTTCACTTGGCAATTTTTCTACTATTTTTGGGTTCAAGCATGCCAAAACCAATTTTTTTTTTCTTTTTTAGGCCATCAACCACTTCCCCAAACTTTATCTATATTCAATTAGGGAAATTATTAAAATTTGGCCTTTTAGATTCTTAATTGAAAATTTAAGACTAAATTAAAAAACTTGAAAAGCTGGGGGAATAATTTTTTTAAAAAAAAAACATGTAAGTGCCACAACCAAATGTTTATTTGGCTTGGATTTGAGAAAAAAATTGTCCTCGCTCGGTCCATTCGAGTAAAGTGTATGATTATTTCTTCTTGCTTCACATTCAATCAGAGATTAGAAAAAAATAAAAGGGCTTTTCATGCATAGGTAATAAATTATTATTATTATTATATCATATAGCATAAAAGATTGTCAAGATGTAAATTACTGTCGTTTTACGTAGCCTTTGTTTAATTGTGAAAGACGATAAAATGTGATGAGGGAAAAAGCCTCAATCAATTGGGGTTGTGCTAGCAAGTCAAATTGCTTTCCCTTGAGCTGTCTTCGTACACTTATCAAAGAACCAAATGCCAAACCGTGAGACATTATATATGTACCAGCAAGAGAACATGGATCGTGTCGTCTAATAACCAATTGTAGACTCCAAACAATTGACAGAGCTTAAAGAATGACTGACTTATCATGTCAATGTTTGACATCTAAGGCCATGGTGGGCACACAGAAGTGACAGATCGTTTTGCAATTGAAAAGCAACGCATATGGTGAGATGGCGACCTAGAACATGTATTTAGTGTCTCGAAGTTCGTGCTGATGCATTCTTGTGTCCCTTGATAGATATAGATAACGTAATCGCATACCTCAATTCGACAACTGAACCCTAAAATGAATTGACGATGGTTATCTAAATCTTGTAATTTGAACTAAGAACTTCATTTTGTAAGTTCAACTTTTCAACCACTAGAATGTTTCATAGTATGTCCCGTTTGCGCTCTACTTGCCACTTACTTTGATTTATTGACATGTTCAAGGTTTGCATCGCTAGACAAATAATGTGAATATAGAACTAAATGAGTCCAAAATCTCATTTATGTTTACGTCATGTTAGAATTTATTCAAATTCATTACAAATTAAAAATTAAATAATTAAATATATCTGTTATAATTTTAATATTAAATTAAAAATAAATAATATTAATATTTAATATATAACTAATTAAATTTTAAGAATGATATTATAGTTAATCACACACAATTTTAGAAATATAGAAGGGTAGGTTTGATATGAGAACCAAAGAAAAGTAAGAGCTGCCATTAGTTGCCACCAACCATCACCAGAGAATTATCGGGTCATGATCTGGTGATTATATCGGACCAGGTATATAATCCGAGTAAAGAGAAAGTATATAAGTCTCTCTGACGCCGCCACAAATCACCGCCGACCACCACGTGCCACTTTCAAGTGCTGTTTTTCATCACCAGACGTTACGCCAGCACACAACCCATAGTCGCGGGAAACGTAAATCTACAAATAAAAAAACGAAACTTTAGTCGTCGGCTTTCGTCGTCGGGCGTGTCCTCGCTAGTCGTTGTTGTAGCACAACACCACCACCTCCCGCATCTCACGTTGCCGAATCTCGTCGTTGCAGCCAATGGGCCTGCATCTCTACAGAAAAAAGTCAGAAAAGCTAGCTTCTCTCTTGTCGTTCCGACTGTAACTGTGCTCGTTCGACACCATTTGATTCGTTGACTATTTTAAGAGGCACTGCACGTCTTGTCGTCTCCTGTCGATGCCGACAACGCTTCTCCTTGACCAATAATTCCAGGTCAAAATCTTGTTCCTCAGTTGGAGGGCCTTTTCGACATAAGCTATGTGCCGTGCAGAGGCTGAGAAAGGACGGAAAAAATAGAAAGGTAAAAAAAGGGGCAAAGAAAGGAAAGAAAAAAAAGTTGCGAGCATAAGTTTAAATAATAAAAGAAAAAAAGAAGCAAAATGAGATTTATTGATTTGATACTTATGAGTATGACAATAAAATAAAATAAAAAGCAGATAAAGATAGAGAGCCAATAAATAGAATTGCGTGGCAAAGGAGTTAATAAGATAAAAGAGATTTAGACTTACAAAAAATTTTATAAGTTAAATTGAAATCTAAACATATAAACAACTGAATTTATTTTCATATAAAGAGAAGTTGAGTTACCAAACACAATGAAAGCTTGGATATAAAGCTTGTACATAAGGATGTTGAGTTGAAAGGTAGAGAAAACTTGTATATAAGTTCAAATATAATAATTTGTAAAATTAAAAATTAAAATTAAATTTAAAGTTAAAAAATTTGTCGAATAAAAAATTAAAGATAATTTAATTTAGTTTTATTGTTTGGATTGAAAATTAGATTGAGTATTCATATAATAATATTTTAAAGATATTACATATTATAAAATTTTTAAAAAATAAAATATTATATCTTATTTTTAAAAATTGTATATCACAAGTTTTCTCAAAAATTTAAAAATCAAGTAGAAATTGACCAAATATATCAAGACAAAAATTGTTAAGGAAGTTTTTAATGATTGCATTGATGATAATGTGATATTTTTTATATTTATATGTTTGTGAACTAATGAGGAAAAAGGGCAAAGTTCTATGTGAAATTACAAAACCATTGATGTTAAGTGAGTTTTTGAAAATGATAAAATCACAATGTGAGTTTGAAAAGAATAAGTCATTGAAGAATAGAGATATTATCAAGTTAAAGTAAATATTGTGAATAGTTATATGATAGAATTAGGATTAAAAGGAATGCTAGAGTTAATATAAATTTATTATAAATTAAAAGTTAGTGTTAAAGTAAAAATTAGATAATTGAATTGTGTATGTTATAATTTTAGTATTATTGTTTGAATAAAGAAATTAGATTGAGTATTCATATAATAATACTTCAAAAATATTACATATTATAAAATGTCATAAAAAATGAAATATTATATCTTATTTTTAAAAATTATATGTCATAAATTTTCTTAAAAATTTAAAAACCAAGCAAAAATTGACCAAATATGTCAAGAAAAAAATTGTTAAGGAAGCTTTTAATGATTGCATTAATGATAATGTGATATTTTTTATATTTATAAGCTTGTGAACTAATGAGAAAAAGAGTCAAAGTTTATATAAAATTACAAAACTATTGATGTGATGTGATTTTTTGAAAATCATAAAGTTAAGGTGTGAGTTTGAAAAGAATAAGCCATTGAAGTTTAAAATGTTATCAAATTGAAGTAGATGTTATGAAAGATTCTATGATAGAATTAAAATTAAAAGGAATGTTAGAGTTAATCTAAATTTATTATAATTTAGAAGTCAATGATAAAGTAAAAATTAAATAATTGAATTGTGTATGTTATAATTTTATTATTATTGTTTGAATAAAAAAAAATTAGATTGAGTATTCATATAATAATACTCTAAAAATATTACATATTATAAAATTTCATAAAAAATGAAATATTGTATCTTATTTTTAAAAGTCATATATCATAAGTTTTCTCAAAAATTTTAAAACCACGCAAAAATTGACCAATTATGTGAAGAAAAAATTGTTAAGGAAGCTTTTAATGATCACATTGATGATAAATGTGATATTTTTTATATTCATAGGTTTGTGAACTAATGAGAAAAAGAGTCAAAGTTTAGATGAAATTACAAAGCTATTGATGTGCTGTAATATTTTAAAAATTATCAAGTTAAGGTGTGAGTTTGAAAAGAATAAGCCATTCAAGTTTAAAGATATTATCAAATTAAAGTAGATATTATAAATGATTGTATGATAGAATTAGGATTAAGAAAAATATTAGAATTAATCTAAATTTATTATAGATTAGAAGTCAATGTTTAAATAAAAGTTAAATAATTAAGTTGTATTTGTTATAATTTTAGTATTATTATTTGGATAGAAAATTAGATTGAGTATTTATATAATAATACTTTAGAGATATTCATACTATAAAATATTATAAAAAAATAAAATATTATATCTTATTTTTAAAAGTCCTATGTTTCAAAATTTCTCAAAAATTTAAAAACCTAGCAAAAATTGACCAAATATGTCAATAAAAAATTGTTAAGGAAGTTTTTAATGATTGCATTAATGATAATGTGATATTTTTTATATTTATAGGTTTGTGAACTAACGAGAAAAAGAGTCAAAGTTCTATATGAAGTTACAAAATTATTAATGTAATGTGATTTTCTGAAAATGATAAAGTCAAGGTGTGAGTTTGAAAAGAATAGGTGATAGAAGTTTAAAAATGTTATCAACTTAAAATAGATATTGTAAATGATTAGAGATAAAATTAGGATTAAAAAGAATATTAGAGTTAAACTAAATTTATTATAAATTGGAAACTAATGTTTAAATAAAAAGTAAATAATTAAATTGTATTTGTTATAATTTTAATATTAGATTATAAATAAATATTATCAATATTTAGTATATAAAGAGTTATGTATCTTAATTTATTTTGTCCTTAGTAAACATACTAATTAAAAAATATTATTAATATTATTAGTATAACTTGAAATATATATATATATATATATATATATTATTTGTGTAATGTTTGAGATTAATAAAATTAAAGACTTTCATATAATTAGTTAATAGTAACATTAGAATTAATAAACTCCAACAATAATATCATAATTAATTAAATTTTAACAATAGTCTTGAAGTTATTAAACTCTAATAGAAAGGTCAACTCTTTTGCATGCCCTCCTGCTGAAATGGGTACAACAAGAAAGGAGACTTGACTGCACGGATGAGATTTGAAAAGTTAAACAAGATATTCATGTTTTCGGCATCATGCTTGAAATCTTGTTTTGGGCTGTTGGGTTTTGATTGTTACAGGGGGGCAACAGTGATATGGGCATCTTTCAACTTCTATTCTAATGCCAGTTTAGTGTCGGAATAATGTTTGTTGTTACATTTAAAAAGAAACATAAATATCCAAATAAATATAATTTGCAAAAAGGCAATATGTCCCTGTTGGAAGTTAACAGGTATATTTTTCATAAAAAAAATCATGTCTAGGTTCGAAGTGATTTTTGGAAACGAATATGATGCGCACACACATATTGGTGGCCATTCACCCTCAAATATTTTGAACCAGACTTGTAATTTTGGACTGAAACCCCCAACTTCTTGTACAGCGAAGGGGGCTTTGCTTTTGTATTGTCCATCGAAGTCTGATTCACCGCAAATAAATAAATAAATAGGCCTCAAAGCAACATTTTGCGCAATTACGGGACTGAAAAGCAAGGAGAAGGGTCATTGCAACCCTGTCAATGTTTTTAAAATCAGAACAAATTAACTGATTGGGTTAATAAAATTAAAAAATAGACTTTAAATTAATCTAACTTATCATAAAAAAATTATTAATTTTAAAAATTAGTAATTTAATTGACGAATTAATTTGTTAGATTGTGAACTGATAAATTAATTATAATTTTTATATTTAACTATTTTCAAAAAATATTTTAATTTTTTTTAAAATAAAATTTACACAATTTTATAATTTTTTAATCATGAATTATGAAAATTAGAAATATATTTATATGATATGTTTATTTATATTTTAATAAAAATATATAAAATTATATATTATATTATACTTTAAATTATTTTGTTTATATTAAAATATTTTATTATTCAACAAAAAAAAAATATAAAAATTATTTTAAAATAAAAATAAATAAATTATAATATATTTTTTATTAAATTTATTTTATTTAAATTATTTATATATATAATTATTTAAATATAATAAAATAATATATATTATATTTATATTTTTATATAATAATTATATTTTATTTATTAATATTTTTATATATAATATATATAAATATAATTTTTTTTATATATTTAATATTAAATAATTATTTTATTAATTTAATTTTAATTAAATAAATTAAATCAATTAAATTTTAAATTTTAAAATTTTTAATTTAATAACCAATTTAATTTTTAAAACTTGACGCCCAACATAAATTTGGACTTAAATTTTATAAAATATATAGTTTTTCTTTTTATCTATAAAATGAGAAGGTAGATGTGTAATATTTTAGAATCTCACTATGAAAGATTACACCCAACGAAAAAATAAAATTAAAAAATTGTGGGTATACTCGCTGAACGATTTTGTGAAAATCAAATTCATCTTTTTTAATATGATGACAAACGATTTTTTACCATTAGATCACTATGTTTGGTGGTATAAGAATATAGTTATTAAACTAATTTTATTTATTCTTTCTTTTTGGGTCTTTGCTAAGTGACAATGAATTCAAGGTTCTAAATTGCAATCCGCAACCTCCGTTCCTCTATTGTAATCATGACCATAACCACATTGACTGAACAACACTTAACCACTGTTGATATCCCACCAATTACAAATTTACAATTCAATGCAAAATATTTGCTTAACTTCCGAGGATTTTTTTATTTTTATTTTTATTTTTTAAGAGTATCTATTTTTATATTCAATAATTTGACGAAATTTCGCTGAGCCTTTTGATTTTAGTCATATTAGAGGAGCGCCATGAGTTAAAAAAATAATAATAAAAAAGAGTGATGGGCTAGAAAAACATTAGTTGACTTCGGTCAGCTTGAATATAAAAAAAATTATAAGTGAAAAATGGAAAGTTAATTTTGAATAAGAAATCATTAAAAAAAAATAGAGAGACTGAGAGAGAGAGAGAGAGAGAGAGAGCAAAGGAAATGGCAGACAATAAAAAAACAACTCTTGTTTGCGGGCCATCTACGAAATCCTATAGAGTTAGAGTTAAGTAGGCCAAGAGGGTTTGTTTTGCATAAGATGGTAGCTGCAGAATTGTGGATGCAACCAAGCTTGCTTTTGGAGTGCATTTGTACCGAATTTTGAAATTACTTCATAAAAACTTTATTGCCATTAAACTTAAAGAAAAAAAAAACAGAGAGAGAGAGAGAGAGAGAGAGAGAGAGAGGTCGGCCAACCTTGTTGACATGCAGCCATGTAAAACCTCAATTGGCCGTAATTTGAGCATTTTAATTGTTGAATTTGAGTCTTGTCTGTTCTTGTATTGCCATGAGTGGTCTATAAACAGCTCGTGATACGCTCTCTCCTGTACTTTGTTGCTCTCCTCTTTTAATATAAATACAAAGATTGACTTATTGAAAAAATAAATAAAAAAAACACATATATCCTGTTGACTTCCTGACATTTCTCTACAATTTTTTTTTCTTTTCACTAAAAATTTCCCTCATTTTCATTTGCCATGCTATTACATTAATTCTAGTGTCATTGGATATCTTATTTCTTTATTCAGTTTAACTATTTTTAATGAAAAAAAAAAAAAATCATAGAGAGATCAGAGAAAAAAGATTTCAGCCGAATTAAAAGTCCCCCTTATGTCTCTCTATATATATATATATATATCTTTTTTTTTTTTTTTTCTAACACACTCGTGTCACTCTATTTATATTCTCTACGCTCTTTCTTTCTTTATTCTCTTTGCTGTTTTCACTTTTTTTATACTCATTTCTCTCTTTGTTCTTTCTCATAACTTTCTCCTTTTATAATTTTTGTGTATTCTTCTTTACATCTTTACACATCTCTCTTTGTATTTTTTTTTTCTTTTGCTTTTTTCATACACATTCTATTTTTTTAACACTTTTCCTCGTACTCTTTTTTAACACTTTTTTCATACACATTCTCTTTACTCTTTTTGTTTTTTATTACTTTTGTGCTTCATACACTTTCATCTCTCTCTAAATAATTTTCTCACTAATCTTTCTCATCTCTTATTCTATGTTTTCTCTCGCTAGCTTATCTCTCATTTCTCTTGTTACTTTCTTTCTTATTTTTCTCTCTTTACATTTTTTCTCCCTAAATATTTTCTTTACATTCTCTATATCCTCTAATTGTTCTTTCTCTCTTTCCTCTTTCTATACTTTTTTTTTTTATTTTAATCTCTCTCTCCAAAAGTTCTTAGTCAAAAATTTTTTCTCTCTCCATTCTCTCTTAACTCGTTCCACACTCACCTTTCCTCTTGTTACACATTTTTCATCTTTGAAAGTTCTTTCGACATTATAAAAAAAAAATTACATTAACAATTATTAAAAAAAAAAAAGATTTGGTGACAAATAATAGAACAATAAAAAGTAAAATATAACAAATAAAAATGACTTAGCCAAACCAAATCTTGGGCTGCCATCCTCTAATTTTCTTTATCTTCTATCTTTTTTTTAACATTTATTCTCTCTATATTATATTTTTCTACCCACCTTGTCTCTCTCTTTCTTTACATTATCTTTCTTTTTCTACCTTGTCTCTCTTTACCTTGAGTATCCTATCTTTTGTATTTGATCACAAAATTACATATATGTCACACCTCGTCTGATCGCTATCATTAACTAGAACAAAAAAAAAAAAATTTACATCTATAAGAAGCATAAAAAATTAGAATTGACATAAAAAAAATTAAAAGTAATAACATGATGGTATCCATGTTTCTTAAGTCTGAACTGATAATCAAATGATGATTAAATTTCAAGACATTCTCAAGGAAAAAGGAAGATGTGAAGTTCTCAAGATGGATCGTGATGCTAATGTCACAAACATAAAGACCACTTAAAGAGATATTAGGAGATTTCTATTTTGATTCTTTTTCTCTTTTTTTTTAGTATAACTCACTTATTACTTTACACTACATAATAAGTTGAGTCTATTTAAAATAAAAAATAATAAAATAAATTTATATAATAAAAAATTATGAATAAGTTATATTTATAAAAAAATAAGTAAACATAGTCAACACTTTATTATTATTATTATTATTATTATTATTATTATTATTATGAGGGTTATGAGTTGATTAAATTTTTTCTAAATTAATGCTTTTTTTTTTTTTTTTCATAACACAACATAAACTAACACAAACTAATTGCCACGTAATAACATGTACAATATATAATTTTTTTTTTCAAATTTACATTTTCTTAGAGAGAATTTATTGGCAGATGGAAAAAATTATAACAAATATGAGTTGCTGCCAAGGCAAAACACTTTATGTGGAAAGTATGCAAAGGTTTTTTACCAACAAATGATAATATGACTACAAAGGAATGACGATTGACCGGGGCTGTGTCAAATGCAGAGGGGACATTGAGACAATTTATCATTGTTAAATTGTCCTTTGACAAAGGGAGTTTGATGTCTCAGTTCTCTAGGCTTGCGGGTTAGAAATGTTGTGCAGGGAGAGTTCTCTGATTGGTTTGTGTTTCTCTTGGATGGGTGCGAACAAAAGGTGACAGAATTGGTTTCTATGGTAGCTTAGGCCCTGTGGCACGCACGGAACTTGTTGTTGGTAGAGGGGAAGTAGAGCAATTCCCACATGGTTGCTGACATGCCACTTCAATCATACTTCGACTACAAGTGTGCAACAGAGATATCTCCTTCAAGCCGATCTGGGCAGGAACAAACTCATTTGATGCCACTTGCATTAGGCCAAATCAAGATTAATACAGTTGTAGCACTTGGTTGAGGAAAAGAAGGCATTGGATTGATTTTTTTTTTTTTTTTATTGTGGTTATGAAGGACAACTAGTATTCACTTTCTCAAAAGTTGCAGCTTGCTCCGTCAATGTTAAAATTACTGAGCTCTTAGAGCGTGAGGCTGTGCAAAAAGCAATTGAATTGTCCATATCTTGTATATGCGTAGAGTTTGATAGCAGTATAACAGCTCGAGCCATTTAATTGAAGCAACAGAAGAACAACGAGCAACCATCGGAGGACGTGAGAGTTTTATCATCTAATTAATGGCGTTGCTCACACTTTAACGAATGTAGCATTGTCAGAAGTAGGACAAGGCATGAGCTTAGCCCATTTCTTTTTTTTCCCATCATTCAGGAAGATATACCTAAATTGTTTGAATGAATAAAGGTTCAATCCTCTCCTAAAAAGGGAGAGAGAGAGAAAGAGAGAGAGGCTTTGTTGGACATGTTGTATGGTCTTGAAGCAATGAAATTTTGCTTCCAATCAAAAAGTAGTCATTATCTTCTCGCTAGATCAGTGCAAAACAAAAGGATCATCCACACCCATTTAGAATTTATTCGGTTAATGACCATATCAGAAGCTAAATCAAGCACTTAAATATAGCAGGGAAATTGTTAGTCTTCCATTCTAAGCATCTTTATATTGTGCGAAGATTTAACCTAGAGTGCTAAATAGATCTCCCAAAACGGCAAGTCAAGTTGGATTGAGACTGAGTTGCTTTGAGTCTCTATTTACTTGTATCTCGGGTATCTAGGGTTTTAGGTACATTAAATTTCGAGTCCACATAATTTTAGAGTTTTAGACACATTGAATTTCAAGTCCACGGAATTTTAGATTTATGGTGTTTTTCGTATATCAAGTCTTGCCATTATTAAATCTTAGACATATTAAGTTTGAGGTCTTTTAAGTTCTAAATTATGAATTATTTATATTTCAAATTATTTGTATTCTAGTTATTTATTTAAATTTTAATTTAATTGAAATTTTAGTAAAGTGAACTTTGAATTTAACTAATTTTATTTTATTTCGGTAGGTCGTTGACTTTTCAATTGATATTGCGTAAGTAGAGTTTGGTTTCGAGACTCGTATTATTTGGATCGTGTTGCTTAGCTCTAAAGCATCTTAGCCCAACCCAAACCCCTCACTCCCCCACCAATATTCCGTTTCATAAAGGATATTCCATCTCTCTCTCTCCATTGCTCTCCCACCATTCAAATAGAAGGTATAAATGGGGAAAACAATGGATGGTTGTTGGTGTCTCCTCCTTTAATTAAACTCCACTCACCAAAATGATTAAATTCGAAAAATCATAGAAAAAAAACCAGAGACAGAGAGAGAGAGAGAGAGAGAGAGAGAGAGAGAGAGAGAAGAGCGAATAAAAGATTTGAAAGACAATAGAAGGTGTTGTTATAATCATATAGATAATACTGGATGAAGGGTCGTTTTTAACTTTATAAATACCCACGTCCTGGCACTACATTGCTTCCATTTTGAGCACCTCTCCTACTCTGATTTGTAGAAACCAAGAAGAGAGGAAACCCCAAAGGCAGCAAGGAAAGTAAAAAAGAAAAAGA